>JAUCEF010000011.1:2400000-3120393 GCA_033558025.1 Phytophthora sp. 'mugwort'
ACTGTTCTGGGTGTTTCCTATGAATGGCATTTATGTGGTGCACATATCTATATGGCTACATTTGTATCTGCCGTTGCTATAAGCTCACCTACTGAGGGTTCCAGACTGGAACTTCTAGTAGCCGAGCAGAGTCCGCTTCGTTGTCAAGTTTATTGCTGCTAACTACATCTGAATCAAACGTTGTTCAAGCTGCTGCTTTGGCAACTTCTCCCACTACTTCCCATCCGCTTCGATAAACTTGAGGTATTTCTCGAAGGCGAAAATGCCATCCGGCGTAAATTCTTTGCGTTGGGCAAGAATCTCGTCCGCAGTCATCACGAGGACCTCCTCAACCTCTTCTTCCTGCAGTATCAATGGGCCGTCGAATGTGCAATCAAACAGTCCACCCCACACGCGGCTGTGGTCGTCTCCGTAGTAGAACGTCGTAAAGTAGCGCAGCGGTGTGTTCATGACGCCCATCTCCTCTTCAGCTTCACGCTTGGCACTTACGTCCATGGACTCTCCATACTGCACAACCCCGCCGGTCATTGGGTCCAGCATTCCCGGGCAGTAGTCCTTGCTCATCGTGCGACGCTGCACATAGTACTTGCCACTGGTAGAGTAGAATCCTCGTTAAGGAAACAGACAGACAGCAACGCTCAGATCACCACACGCACCTTGAGTTCTTGATGACGATATAGGACGCTCGGTGCGGCAGGTTGAACGCTCGCTGCAGAAGGCAATACTCACAGAAGGACTGAGTGAATAGTTATCAAAATGTGTGTAGAGCGGGATATGGATACCATGACAGCGCGGTCGGCTTTGCCGATCACGTTGTTGTCCTCATCCACGACGCAAACCTAAGCATCATATTGAGTTGAAGCACATACGTTAGCAACGTGCTGAGGTGGGGGGCTACCCTGAAGCAGCGAGGTTACGGGGACTGACCTCTTCCTTGGCACTCAGCGACATTTGCATTTTGTATTGAGAAAGTGCGCAGAGCTTTCGTACTTAATGGAGTAAGGAGCACTTCAACTTCAGGCCTTTCCTGGCCCGAGATCGAAAGTGCAGCAGTCCTTGGTCTTCTCTGCGTTATCGTGGCGGCATCAGTTGTGTATTATCTCTCCGATACATAAAAACATTACGGTTATCTCGTGCTCTTAAATCTTCAGGTTCGTCCTGCCTGGGAGCGGTGAAGGCCTCACTCTGACTATTATATGTACTGTTTGATACCAGGCAGCAGATAACTTCCATCTTCTCACCTGCAGCGATTTTTCTCGGCAAGTACATCTCCCGTTTCGAGAAAAGTGCCATAAACTACACCGACGATGCCCCGCAGCTGCCTGCTATCAACCTACCAGTGCTCCTGCTGTTGTAGCCGGAACGGTACTGATTCGGGATGACAGCTACCGAGCACTAAACGACGAGCTGTACCGCTCCGTATCCACGAGCAGACCCTGTCACAGTGACGGCAGATGACCTTGTCCAAGCCGTTCTTCGCAAGGCCGCCATAGTCCAACAGCACTTGACGCAGATGAATCCCAACCTTCAAGCCCCGCCATGGGCCCTGGACCTTCAGAGACAGATAGATGCAAGTTGTGCAGCAGGATTCCATGGCATTCAACGCGATGTCCATGACCTTCGACAGGATTTCCATACCCTTCAGCAGGATGCCCATACCCTTCCGCAGGATGTCCACACCCTTCAGCAGGATGGACAGCAATCTGGTCGCTCGTGGCGCCAGTTGACTCGGCTCGAAGCGGCGCAGCAACGGATGGAACATGAGCAACAAAGAGCCGACGCGACTCTGCAAAACACTCGAGCTGCTGAACACAACGCTCGTGTCGCCCGTGACGCTACGAATAATCGACGTCCACATCACTTTCGACGCTTCGTTAAGTCGACACCTGATTTTGGAGCGGCGCCAAAAGCTGCGAATCTACCTGACTAACTACTACAGTAGTTCCGGATACACGTCACTGGTGCTGCGAGTTTGTGCGAAAGTGGAAAACATCCGCGTGAGAACTTGAGCAAACTCGCTGTGATGCATCGCTCACTCACTTGTTTGCATTCGTAATAGAGGGAGGCCGTGTACTACAAAAGCGTATCCTAGCGTTGGGTAAAGTGCTCGTGAATTTAACCACTTCGGACGCGTGAAAGCATGAACGGATAGTGTACTGTAGTAGATCCGCTTGTAAAAAACGCAGCTCAGGCACACTCCAGATCGACAAGGTGGAGCCCGCGACATCCCACGAATATTCCCGAAGTACGCGCGCCTAATTCGTTGCCGTATTCGTAGAATCCCCAATACGAAGGAGCCGTCCGTGAACAGCATGACCACACCGCCGTTTTTGTTCTTGTCTTCTAGGAGAAAACAGGACGGGAAAATGCCGAACAAAAAATACCCTCGTAGACGTTGCTCAGGAGTGTGAAGTTCCGTACTCAGAGGAGGAAAACCCATGGGCCCAGTATTGAATAGTGCTGTTTGCGCGCAAGTTCCGAACAGTTCGGAACTTTTTGAACTTAATCGGATCAGTTCAGAATTTGCTCCGAATACAATTGATTGACGAAGTTGCTCGAATGCATAGATGACGTAAATTCGAGTCACACCGACAGCAAAACTGACCAGATCCGACTTTCAAAACGATAAATAAATTAATTTCAGTAGGAAACGGAGCAACTACGGTAGGTCTCTTTGCTATCAATGCCTGGTGGTGCTAGCGAAGATGATATAGCGCTAAGAGTCTTTATTACAGAAGTATATATGTGAGTGATATAACAACATAAAAAACTTTGCGTTTATACATCAATTACAACACCTTCATGAAGAACTGCAACAGCGTGTCGAAAAATCTCCAAGTCACATGGGAATGACTGTGGAAGCTTCCTTGTCGCCTCACCTTGCTTTTGCCCATGTGCGGCAGCTTGTAATCATTAGCCCCGCCTACTTTAACCACACACTCCATAACCTTCTGCAAGGTGAGGAATATGTTGTCTAGTGTCTCTACTTTGACTGCTGCGTACGACTTCCTTACTGCCTATACTAGTTGATCAATGTTGTAGCAATCTTCTTGGGTACTGGAGAGCCTGGATAGAAGTGAAGTATCCCAAATCCAGGGTGTTGAGGTCGGGTGAGTTTGCCGGGCTGGAAGGCAAGACAGATGTTCCAGCCGTCAGCCAGTCCAGCGGCTAATATGTCGGCGTCGTCCGATTTGCAGTGCGGTGTGGCGTTGTCTTGCTGGATTAGGATATGCATCCCTTTCTCAGACGCAGGTCACTTGGTCTTAATTGCTGGGATAATGTTCTGCAACAGGTAGCGTTTGTAGACCTCTCTGTTCACGGACTCCAAGTTCTTCGTCTCCAACGTGCCAGCTGGACGATTCTTGCTGGTACGCTGCGATTCCGTCCGCTTCGTAAGTCCCAATGCGAATTTTGCCATCAAATAAAACCTCTCTATTTTGATCATATCTGTACAAACCAAATCATAAAAAGTTAGAGGATCAAATAACAACCAACGCTTGGCGTACAGACTTACCGAGGTCTAGCAACTGCAGCAAGAAACATGGTTTTGCCAATAAAGCGCTTGCTTTTGCGCTCACGGTGTGACACAGTCTCCCCAGGCAATACGTAGAAAGTCTTCTTGTCGGTGTCCTCATTTGAACAACTTCTCGTCCACATGCACGACGTTGTAGATGGGCGAGAAGTGGAGGCCGTATGGCCTGTGAACGACATGGCGGACGGCGTGGCGTAGGCGGGCGAGCTTGTTCGCCTTCGTCAGCAGCGGGTGGATCGTGTTCGAGTGGCGTAGAAGGCTTCTTGGACCACGGCATCTGATACGACGGCGCGGGAGACGCCAAGCTCTTCGGCGAGGCGCCGCTGCGTCATACGCCGCCGAAGAGGGGTTGCGGCAACGCGCTCCAACAGCTTCTTCCTGTCCAGCTTGTGCCGCCCCGATGTGCCCTTGATCCGTGGAGCAACGCCGGCAATTCCTTCGCTGGCATACGTCGTCTTAATTCGAGACCAAATGCGGCTGACGGTATTCGTGTGGACACCAAACTCCTCAGCAGCGTCGCGCAAGAACCGCCATCAAACTGGCCTCTCTCGCCGTGCATCAGCAGGAAGATCACCACGTCTTGTCGCTCTCTCGTGGTCAGGTTTGGCTTCGTCGGGCGGGACATGGTGGAGGAGACTGATGGTGACAAGGAATCAAGAAGGTGCAAATTGATCAATAATGACATGCTGAGACGCACACTTTCGTCCATAGCTTTCTTGTTTGTTGGAACTTTTTCGCGCTCAAAACGGTATCCGGTAGCGGCGATCAAACCGCGTCGATTCCGTTCCACTTGGTGTAGATGGCTGAAGCTGCATTCAATCATATGGAAATACTCCAAACAAGGAAATAGTATTTATTTTAGAGATTCCGACGACGAGGATCTGACCATTGGGATAAAAGCATCTACTATAAAAAATGCAGTCCGCTACTTCACCTTGTGAGTGGTTACGACCAGACCGGGGTATCTGGGACAAGCTCTGCAGAATACGAAGAGGTTATCCGTTCAGAGCATAAACTCGTTGGCTTTGCTACAAATTACCAGAGCGGGTGGTTTCATGGATACCTATTAGGATCACAGGCATGGGGCGGGACAGCTGGGAGTCAAATTTACAGTAGCTCTTCAACTCTCAATATCGTATCTGGAACGGCAGCAATGACAGCTTTCGAATCATTAAACAATCTTTTGCTTCTCAATGATGACAGAGCCTGTCTTAATACTATAACGCCTTCGAGGGCATATCAGCTGACCATGAATGGTTCGAGTACTTATAACGGTGCCTACATTGCCGGTGGATCTACTATGCTGCATTATACAATAATATTTCACCATCCACCGGTAGCACAAGCATCCAACTCGACGGTATTAATTTCTCAAGTTGGGATATATTCACAGGCGGGACAGCCCATAGCAGCGCAGCAGATAGCATGTAGTGGTATTCTAACGCAGCAACAAAGATGATACTGACGTCTACTGGACGTCTCAGAGTTGGTACTACAAAATCCTACGAGTTATCTGCATTTTAGCGTCATCAAATTCATTCACTTTGAGGATAGGAGGAATATCTACTTTCTATCGACTCAGACTGACAATGGAGTTACAGAAAGTGCGCTCGGTCCGATCGTCTAAACCGTCTCCGCTGCATTTTCGAGATACATTTCGTGCCAGGTGATGGCAATGACCTCTGATCGCCGCCTCAAAAGAAAAATTTAGATTGCTCGTCTCAATCGAGTCAGGTGTCTCTATGTCAACGTTGATGTAGTTTTGTATGATTGGATTCCGTCGGGAAAAAAAATCGACCAGGTCAGGAGGTGGGTTTGATCTCCCAGGACTTAATATCAGCTAAATTAACCGATTTGGTCAGTGCCTTCTATCGAGACGATAACGAAGAAGAAGAAGATCAGTCGCTCGAACCGGCAAAGCAACAGTTGAACGTTGAGTATTCAAGGATTAGCATTGACAACATGAAAATGATTCAACACATCCTTGGTGAGAATGAAGCATAACAAATCGTCTGGCTAATATAGAAAAATGGGTTGCGGACCGAGTAGAGGGCTTAAAATGAATGTAATTACGGATGATCCAAAGCAAATTGTGCGATCGACCATGATACACTCTGATCAATTATTGTTCTCGGTGATAGCGTTTTTCTACCCACCCAAAATCCCGACAGGGAGTCTGCAATACTTAAGATTAGTGTAAGCGACAAAAAAATAACATCTATCGAGGGTCTCGGAATAAACTCGTGTGGAATGGCATTGCTTAAATAGCAACACGCTGGGGGGGGGCTGCCCTTTCGCTCAAGTACGAAGCTTACCGTTTAACATTTTGACAGTTTTTGTTTTTCCTTGGGCTGGTAAGCCCACAGGCGTCCTCCCTCAGTCTGCGTCGATGCATCCACGTCTTAATAGTTTTGTCAAGGTCAGTTGCCCACACAGCTGCCTGTGTCTTCTGAGGTCGATCGTTGATGATTAAATTCTTCATGATAGCTTTAAGCTCAGCAACATTGAGATCAGCGTTATCACCATAGCTGCCACCAGAACTTGAAATAATGCGATGTAAAAGAAGAACATGCTTGATTTTATAGTAGGCGCGTTATAATTTCCTTACACTCTTTATCATCAATCAATCGGTTGCTGTACATATCCACAGTGAGTGACTTCAGCTGTTTGATGATGCTTGTGGCATCATTCCTAACTCGAACTCACCTTTCAACTTGTCATACTCAGCTCGAAGAGTCTCAAGTGGGTCCGTGAGCTTATCGTGGAAATGATACTGGAGATGTGTTGTGGCAAGGATCTCCTTGAACATTTTTTTGTCGTCGATACTGCGCTTATCGTATGCTGCTTGGTCAATATGCTGTTATATACAAGGGTCCTGATCATGGCTTTGAGACTATCACTGATATTGCACTTAGGCCCACATTTACGTCGATTTGGTTGTACAAACACGAGTGTCTTTGCATTTAGGTCAGGCAGACGGATGTACTTACTACCAAGCTGTCGATATATATACGTACGCGCTTGTGGTTACTAAACCCTGTATCTCATTGATATTGTAGATTCTTCGTCGTCTAATAACGCCTTCCAACGGAGCTACACCAGCCGCTCTTAGACCCCACCCCTTAATTTGCGCTCTGAATATCTATTAGCCTTCTTAGTTTAATATACAGACTTTGTAGCTCTCATCGCTGATTGAGCATCCTTCAAAGCTGATCTTAAAAATTTTGAGTTTGACCCTCTCACAGATTCTTTCGCTTCTTCGTATCGCTTCTGAGCCTCGCCATATGGCTGAAAAGCTGCCTCGGCCTCGTCGAGAAGCTTCTGCAATTCATCTGGTTCCTCAACATATTCCTCAACGTTGTCGTTTAATGTCTTGAACACTACCTAAGACAGCTTAATTTAAAATCTTAAGATTCTCATCAAGATTGTTTCGTCTTTGTTTGTTAAGTTCCTTCTTCTTCACCAGTTTGGCTGCTTCTTCATATTTGTTGGAAATTGATATTCAACGCCGGAAAGGTAGCGATCTAATTCCTCAAAGTAGTTTAATAACGATGTGAAAGTATCCATCTACTGGATGATCTTCATAAGATCAAATATTGATAATATGCTTCAAGAATCTCTTAAAATATTTTCTAATTTATTGGTTATCGCTTACAATTTAAAGGTCGTTTAAATAAATCGAAACGTAAAAAACAATTAAGACCAAGCATTACCAGATACTTGCTTATTTTTTTTCTGTTTCTGATATCCAATGGACGAGTGAGTGCTGGCTCAGCTCATCCGAATGAGGTTTTAACCCATTTTTAGTATCAACAATCGGCTTCAGGCGAAATGGGATAGCAACACGTTCGATCGCCTTCTGAGTGTAGTAATCCGTTAACATTCGTTTGGCGTCATTGTCATTGTTAGCTTTGGCTCCATATCTTCATCGGCACCACTCATTACACCAGGTTGGGCTTCCTCGTCGATTGGTATGATATACTTCGCTACCTTTTTCTCATCCTGTTTACCGATTAGTAACAGGTCAAGTCGGGCCCTTCAGTTATTTCTGGGTCGATGATCACGTGAACGTTGCGGCGGACATCGAGACCAACTGCAACAACGTGGAACAGTCACTTCGTCTTGCGATGATCACAGTACTGGGTCACGGCGCAATTAACGAAGGCAAGTTCACGTCGTGGAGTACCAGCCAGCAAGTTCTAGAGCTCAGATTCGACACGTTGGCCGCCACAGTTGCTATGCCGGACAAGAAAATTCGCAAGGCACTGGTCTGCGTGCAGCAAGCTCTTGCCGCAGACCGCCTCAGTCGTGCCGACTATCGGTCGCTTCTGGGTCGCCTTCGTCATCTACAACGGCTATGCCAGTATGAGCGCCAACTCCGTCGATGGCAGCGCGTCCCCGTCTCCGAGGAAATGAAACAAAATCTCATTTGGTGGCCCAGAATTCTCGAGGCCCCGCTCCTCAATGGAGTACCGTTGGCCTACTTCCAGACTAGTCCAAAGCGTGATGTTATCGTCGAGATGGATGCTTCTGATACCGCACTTTGCGCTCTCGTTAGGTCGGAACGTCTCGTCTTACGGTACGAGTTTTCGTAACAGGAGCGGGTTCTTATCCAAGCAACCGAGGCTGATTCAGCCGTTGGTTTTGACATTAACTTTCATGAGATCCTGTCGTGCGCCTTTGCTGTCCAGGGCTTGGGGTCGATTATGGTCTACCAAACGTTGCAACCCGCCGTCTGCGCCACTACATGTTCAGTTCCGAATTGACAATACCTCAGCGGTGGCATGGCAGACCAAAATGGCTTCGCGCAAATCACGTGCTCAAATAATCATTCGGCTTCTTGGGTACTGGGAGCTACAGTTTGGACTTCGATTCTCGTCTACACATGTGGCTGGAGTGGCGAACCGGATCGCTGACGCGGGCTCTCGTTCTAACAGCAGCAATGCTATGGCTCGTGTATTTGCAGAACTAACGTGTGGTTGGACGCAGGTCCACCCGGCAACGGACGTTTCCTGCCTAGAAGCGATTTGGCGTACTATTTCCGAGCGCACTCTGTCGCGGTGCCCACCTACGGAAAATACCTTAGTGCGCTAAAGTCGTGGTATCGACGGACGACCCGCCGCGGCACCCAAGCCGCGCTGCTCGGTTATTCTACGGACGTCAAGCTACAGCTCATTACCGACTTCACTCTCCACGGCTTCCAGCACGGTTATGGTTCGAATCGTCCCGTTCGGGGCGCTACGATCGCCGCTACGCTGCACAGGATTTTACATTTCTTCCAAGCAGCGACACTCGATTTCCCCAGAAGCCATCCACAAATTCGCATAGTCTTAAAAAAGGCATCTACTGCCTCGATGGGCCCGTTCGTCACAAGTCTCCGGTTTCGCTTCAACTACTCGAGCAATGCTACGATTATCTAGACATGTCCACGCCTTCAGACTAAACTTTCTGGTTTTTTGTGTCTGTCATTCTTCTTTTTCCTGCGACGGTCCGAAATTGCTTCCAATGGCAAACGATTTGCGTGGTTTGCGATCAAGGCAGTTGACTTGGTGCTACTTGACCAGTCCGGGTCAGCAACCTTGCTAGCACACGAGGCCGAGTCCGTGCACATTCGGCTAAAAACAAAAATGGGTCGAAGACAAGCCAGCGCGGAACATCAACGCTGAGAATGTTGAATCGCTCAGGACATCGATTTTTGTGTCCGGTCTTCGGGGATCTCTGTCTCTTCAAGGCGCGACGTACACTCCCTGTCGATATTCCAGTGGCCGTCTTCACCAACATCAGCGGTCAACCCGACTGCAACTCAGCGGCCAAGTTGGCCAAGGCAATCCGTCAAACCGCAGCGACCCTCGGTAGCAACGCCGCGGAATTCAGCCCGCATTCCCTGCGTGCGGGTGGAGCGACCCACATGTACCGGGCTGGCGTCGACGCGCTCACGATTCAGTTCCATGCGCGCTGGGCGTTTGACACATTCAAGGGTACAGCAGACTGTGCAAGGAGTCGGTCGAACATCTCGCAACAAAATTGTTTCCGGCCAGAAGCGCATCCATCGGCTTCACTGAGGGCTTATAGAACCACCTTCTACGTGGGGTTTCATCTCGCTTCTCTAAAGCGAGTTGATGGTGATTCTGTAAGCTCTCACTGAATAAAGATCGGTGTGTTTTGTCCCCACGACGATGTGTTCATGGAAACGCTCGGAGCTTTGGAACAATCAGAGCAATCGGAACGGCTCGTGTCCGCAAACAGCACTACTTAAAGCGACCAAAAAATGTACGTGTGTGGTGCTCATTGTAGCTGAAGCTGTAGCATATACACGTGCTCCATGCTGAAATGTCTTGCGTATAGCTCGTGCAAACTTGTCACGATCGATTAACACCGTGTATGCTTCAGCAACAAGAGTCTTACGAATACGTCGTAGTTGTTAAAACATAAATATTTGGCACGGTACGATAGATACTAGGTGAACCGATAATACGGCCGGAAAAGCTCCACAAGCTCTGTACGCTCACGCTTGACTGCAAAACTCCAGAGCTGAAAACCCATTATCAAGCAATACGGTGGACATCTACTAGTAACGTTGCTGAGTCTTCAAGAGATGCCCTCGAGCAAATGAACATTAACAAAGTATTTGAGTAAAGGCTTCTCCGTTGCATCCATTTCATCCCTTCACTAATCAGACCGAATAATCAGCGCCAGGTCGATCGATCGCATCAGAAAGTTAATCGTACCGAGTTGCCAGTTGCCAGTTGTGCACAGCTGCATAAAGTGTCGATGCTTTGCTGGGCACAGGAAAACCATCCTTCTTCGAGACCTTTCTCACGAGCAGAGTGAATTCCGTTCCACGGTTGATGATCTTAACCATCCAGCCGAATCCAACTCTCCGCAACGGGCTGCAACACGAATCAAATATCGGAATATATCCGACTGCAGCAACAGAGTTGATAGTACATGTAGTAAAATTCCGTCATGAAGGTGAATTGTTTGCAGTCCGAACGCGCTTAATGATCTTGTCGAACGGCATTTCCAATCACGGGCTCGCGGATAATCACGATGGCAGCGCGCAGCCACCTCGGCGATTCCATCACTCGAACTATTTGATTGCATCGACGTCCTTTTCGGAGTTGTTCTGGTTAGATGCCTCTTTCCCAACTTTTTGGCTTTCTTCTGCTCCTTCTGCCGCTTCACTCGAGCTTCCGATTCTTCAGCTACCTCCAGCTTCTTCTCATTGTCTGTCAAATCAATTGTCAATAGATGCAAACTTTAAGTGAATAATTTGAAAGTAAATAAGCATTGATGTACCAGCCACACACCTTCCATAGCGTCCAGCTTCTTGGTCATCAACGGGTCCCACTTACGCTTGGACGCACGCCCTCTGCAGTCTGCTTTCACCTGATCCACCGTCGAGCGCTCCACCCAAATGCTCTAGAGAAGTCTATAAGGATAGTCGTCAATACACCACCAACGTTCAGCTAGTATCATCCAACTAATAGTCCACACACGCTTTTTTGCCGTTGAATATGGTGGCCATGCAAGTCAGTCCTGAGTTTTTCATATTATCGACGAAGCATGGCACAATCAACTCGTTTTGCTTAGTTTCGCTGTTCCCTTTCCGCTAATGCCGTGTGTCCCAACGAACGTGTCCATGCCATTCAAACCTCCACCTAGACGGACTACAAAATCATACAGAGGTACCGGTAGAACTCGTGATACGGTGGGGGCCCATGACAACATCAACCCTCTCCAACCCGAAAAGCACGACACGAGCAGCTCGTCACCACGCCGCATCGAGTTGTAGATCGTATCGGCCACATCAGAAGCCGGAAGCATTGGAATAAAAAAGCGCGATATCTTAAGAGCCCAGTCATCTGCAGCTAAGGCCCCGGCAAACATCCCCGTGTCCACTGCAGCAGGACAAACTAGAAGCGTCCGAACCGACTTGACATTGTCATGCCACAGTTCCAAGCGCACTACACACCAGTCGCACCCATTAATATCAATAACCAGCCACAATGAAGTAGAGAACGATCAACTTACGGGCTTCATGGAAGGCGTTCACGGCGGCTTTGCTGGCACAGTAGTCAGTCAATCCCGCGCTGCTCGTCATGCCCATCACCGACGACAAGGTCACCAGCAGCGCCTCTGGGGCCTTCTTCATCGACGGGAGCGCCGCCTGCACCGTCCAAAAGTGCGCCAGCGTATTTACCGCGAACGTCTTCTGAATCTGCTCAGGCGTCAAGTCTTCAAGCGACCTCCCCACCACAATACCTACCAGCACAAAACACGCTCCGTAAGACCGCTCCATCTGCGTTCGTTGCAGCGAATGATACACTACCGCTCACCTGCATTATTAACCAGCACTCCAATGTGTTTCGGGGCAATGTCCCCCACTATGCGAGCAATAATGGCATGCACCGTCCTGTCAACACTCTCGTCAGCACAATACGTATCACCAATGACACCACCACGTCTCTTACCGATGGTCAGACACGTCGCATTCATACACAAACACTTTTTTCCCCTCGCCGCCTTCTTGGGACTGCACTAACTCCTTCTGCAGCTTCTTCAGAGCATTCAAGTCGATATCCAGCAGCGCTAGCGTTACGTTTTCCGCCTCCATAAAGACCTTCTGCGCCAATCTCTGCCCGATGCCGCTCGCTGCGCCCGTGATTACTACGACCTTGCCATCCAGAGAGAACGGACGCCTTCTAATAACCCCCACTAGCAGCCACAGCACCAGCACCAACGTGACAAGCAGCAGCATGGTGACAAAGTGTCACTAAGAAGCGTCACTAAAGCGAGACTACATATTTTGGCCAATCATGATAACTTTAGATTGCAATTTGCAGCCAATCGACGACGTGATCCTATCGTGCTACGTACGTAGCCATTATCCAACGTAGCCAAGATGCCGTGCACGATCAAGATCCGGCTCGTGGAGGCGCGCGACATGCCCGTGGTGGACCGCACGAGCAAGCTGGCGGACGCGTACGTGGGTATCACGTTTGCGAGCTTTGAGGCCAAGTCCTCCGTCTCCAAGAAGACGCTCAACCCCAAGTGGGACGAGGAGTTCCGCTTCGATGTGGCCGACGACTCTGTGCTGCAGAGCCAGCCTATCGAGTTCAAGCTCATGGACCATGACGTGTACACGACAGACGCCACTGTGGGCATCGTGTACGTGGACCTCAACTGCCTGCTCATGCGGGACGGCCACGTCATCCAGGGCTGGTTCCCAGTGTACGACACGCTGCTCGGAGTCCGCTGTGAACTGAGTTTAGTGATCCGACTTCAGTACTTTGGAGACGTCAATCCGTTCCGCGAGTCCTCGGCCGGTGTGCAGTTTTTCGGATTGTCCACATTGGACCCCAGTCTGTACCGGATCGAGAGCATGCTGGGCTTTGTGGAGGAGCTCGTGGTGCACGCCGACCCCGAGTATTCGTGGAGCGACAACTTTCGGACGTCGAGACGCAGTAACGAACATCGACAGTTGCTGCTGTATAAATTGTCGTCACAGGTTGTGACACTTGTGGGAAAGAAGGCATTGGAGCTGGGGGGCAACGCCGTCTTGGCATACAAACAGTTCTTTGATGTAGAAGGAGATAGTGGACTGGTGGCACGGGCTTGTGGCACGGCGTGTTATATTACACCCGTGGGGAAGAATGAGTTGATGACGGGGGATAGTGGCAATAGTCAGCAGCGGACACATAGCGAGGATGGTCATGGACATGACGGGGAACTGAAAGTGGATATTAGCAAGGACGATCTTACGGCGGGAGCAGATAGTGTCGAGGCGCTGGTATCGCCCCGATTTTTCCCACGTCGCGTGCTGAAGTCACTGAAGGCACCAGAGGCGTTCAATATCTCGGCGCACGATGTGAGGTCATGATGCTAAGTAACTAGTAGCGTGGCACTCATCTTCTGTGCTTTTATGTGATTTTTTTCGATGATTTTTTTTTTCAGGAGGTGCAATTGATCACACTAAAAGTGTTTAATCCTGCCACAAGGATCCGGTTGGCTGGGATCGTCAGTGCACGCTCGGTGAAGTATCTTGGCAAACTGGCGACGAAGTTGGCTGATCAGGAAACACGCGACTCATGGTGGCTTGAACTGCGTGAAGAGGTATACTTGCACTTTATCAGTTTTTTAGCGATAGGGGATGAAAAAAAAAAAGCTGATCATATGATCATTCTTCGTTTGTTGCGCAGATCCGGGCACATGCACAGTCACTCCAGTGCCCCTTCGTAATCGGCTACACAGAGTCCTGCACCATTCACGATGATGTCTGTGTGATCTCCGCCTCGTACGTTATCAGTCGTGGACCTGGCACAATCTACATGTATAGTGATTATGCTGACGCTCCTGTTGATTGTAAATGTGAGCAGAGGAACGGCGGCAGTGATGAAAAATCCTCTCGAAGAGAGGCCAGCTCGGCGGGATATCGCTACTAGCTATGACGCGGATGATGATGGGCCTGATGTACACGCAGCTTCTTCTCCCATGCTAAATCTGCCTCTACCGGAGCTTTCCACTTCACTTGGACGCCGCAGCCCCTCGTTCTCGTACATGGCCCATCCACCGATTCCATCAAGAACAAGAACAAGGTTTGGCACCCACAACGCGTTGCAATTATGGAGGTTTTAAACGTTTTCTGACGTGAATATGGTGTATGGAAACAGAAGGAGCCGGGTTTCCAAATCACCTTGTCTTTTATGCCATATTCCGTACTCGCGATCCCTCGCGCCATTTTCAAAGTACGTCGTAGTTGCTACTACCGTATCCTTACTTTAAGGGAGTTATGTTACTCATCGTACGTATATGTCAGTATGCGGATGGTTCGTTGCGGCGTGTGCGGCAATAAATGGGTTCCGGAGATGATGATTGCATCCATTGAGCCTCCTGCCGGTCTTGCAATGATGGGGAAAGGAACTTTTATTCAAGCACGAGTTTGCCGTCAGCGCAGGAAAGGAACGGGTGACGTTAACGCCACCATCGTGTCGGACGCTTTGCCATTCCTCGAGTACGAGCTGTATCGCCAGGTATGTTTTTGTTTTAAAAAAACTTGTGTTTTCACCAGACACGGACCTGCTAATACTAACTTGTAAGGGTTTTTGTTTTAATCTATTAAGCTCATTGTGAAGATGAAAGTGCTCGGTGTGAACGCCGTGTTTGCTTTTGACTCCCAGATTCAAGTCGGTGGTTCACTTGTTGTCGGTGTCATTACTGGCACTGGTCTTTATCTTCCTGCTCTCCCCCCTCCTCCAACGCTCCGAATTGAACGAAACATTGATGTGAGTTTTCTATGTTTTTTGCAATATTCTGTTGAGTAGAATATTCACTTTTGTGTGTGTTTGTACGCGTATTTGTCCAGGTGAAAGACGAAGAAGATCGGCGCCTTGTTCAGTTACAAGCACAAATTGAGGAACTCAGCACATTCAACAAGGACAGAGTACGCATTTTTTTTTCTGAGCGCAAGTCTGCAAATATTTAGTCTAATTTTTGTCGTTGAACAATGCTATTGCCAGCTCCATCGGGACCGTGTTTGCATCGTTCAACCTGAGTACGAATACTACGTTGGAGGCAAAAATGCGCGTAACCAGCTCCAAGTTAGCACTTCGCTTTCTTCAGATCAGGATGATGAAAATGGTAGGGGGTTTAAGCGCCCATTTCAGCTTTCCCAGTCTCGATCTTCCTCGAGAAGGGCGCGCAGGAGGCAGCTAGCACAGCCGTCTTCAGACGACGGAGTTGCTGCCCAGACAAGCACGAATACAGGCAATGCAACTACACCAGAACTCTCGACTACACCGGATAATGGGAGCACTACACCTCCACGAGATTCAGGAACGCCGCCAGCGCCAGCATCTCAGACTTCTCTTGACAATGACTCGAAGACACTCAGCTCTTCGTCGGACTCAAGCTCCGAGTCGGAGGAAGAGGCGTTCGTCGATGGCTTCAGCGACTCGAAGGAGACTTTTGTATTGGAAATCGATGACGAAACTGATGAAGACCTCATGTCGGTGCTACTGGAGCAGGAGTTACCAGAGGTGAACGATTGTGCTTGCACTTTTGCTCAGATACAGCGAAATGACTATTATCGTGTGTGAGTGCAGGGCATCTACATGTGCAATACCGATCGACTTCCAGGAGATTTCACTCCTGGCGAGAATGTACACTTAATTGTGTCGATGAAGCGAGTGGAATGGGATGAAGACCGAATGCGCGATACGCGCCTCAACGAGTTGTTGTCGGTTGTGTTTAAGGAACTTTTTGCAAGGTACGCCAGCCTATTGCTATCCTTACTGCACGTCATAGTCTACTTTGCTAAACATCTTTGGGCTTCTATTCAGCTTGTTGTTTAAAGTGCGCTCGTATGCGCCTTGTGCTATCTGTGGCTTGAAAACGCGAGTTGCAGTAGCTTCCGAAACAATGGTGCGACGCAGCACGATTGTGTATCCATTTCAGTAAGTGTAGCTAACTTCTATCCGTGTATTCAAAGCTTGAAGTGGTTCTAAGCGGCATGGCGGTCCTGGAGAAAAACTGGGAAGACCCGCTTGAAAGTCTTTTGAACAATGCCGCAATGGCTCTCGAGACACAGGAAGCTGATTCCCCAGACAAAGCGACTTTGGTATCGCCAGCGGTGCACGACATTCCGTTATCTGGCAAAAGTAGCACCTCCAAGCTCCACATCCTGATGCCGCCTCCAACGCGAAGCTTTTCGCACTTTCGTGCGACCAACTCCATCACGTCAGGCTCTGGGCATGGAGCACCAACTGCACCAGCTCCCCACGGTCGCGAATGGATTGAGCTAACGCCGCTCGGTTACATCCCTGGCGCCCACGTGACCCGCTACCTTGGGCGTGTGACGCTCCACTTTATTAAAGAAAGCTGGACAGTGCGAGAGAGCGGCGGGCTCGGCGCTTTCTACCACTTGTTCCTGAGTGAAGCCATCGCGATCGTTCGTGCCCACGTGCGATCCTTGGGTGGCAATGCCATGCTAACCTTCCGTCTTGTGCCCATTGAGTCCAGTCAGCTCTACCGCAATCAAGTGTACAACATGATTAGCATCACGGGCGACGTCGTCATGATCGAGCGCGAGGTGGACACCAACATCGCGTACCCGCCCAACATATGGAGCTCCAAATCCTCCCACGCAGCAGAAGTCGACAAGCTCTCGTCCTTCGACGACGCCTTTGCTAGTGTTACCATTAAAGACTCAGACAACAGCGAGTGCTAAAATCAACGATAATGTTGAAGTTTTCCTCGCAAATGGCTACATTTAAATTAAACTTTATGAGAACACCATTCTCTACAAGAACACTCTAACCAATAATCACAAGAGTGGAATTTGATCATCACCAACGCAAATATGGCTGCACCAGCGACGTCCAAGCCGCCGACGCACGTGGTCTTCGAGACGACCGTGGTGCGTCTTGCTTGGCCACATCTATGATACAGGCTCTTCTCCTAATGATGGGCCTAAATTTCATCTTCAAATCGCTGTAGGGCGACTTCACTATGGAGCTCTACACGGAGCATGCTCCTCGCACGTGTTGGAATATCGCGGAGCTTGCGCGACGCGGCTACTACAACAACACCATCTTCCACCGCATCATTAAGGACTTTATGATCCAGGGCGGAGACCCTACGGGCACGGGCCGAGGCGGAGAGTCCATCTACGGGTACAATTGGATGCCATTGAAAATGGCTACACGTCACGGAGCCTAACGTGATAAATGGATATTGTGATTGTAGTGCCAAGTTTGACGATGAGATCACCAAGGAGCTCAAGCACACGGGTGCTGGTGTGCTGTCCATGGTGAAGAGTTGGAGAATTTTCCAGCAGAAAGGAGATTTTGTTGGTTAAGTTAACTGATTGACTCGGTGTTTTTGTGTATGGTTGTGTGTTTAGGCGAACTCGGGGCCTAACACGAACGGTAGCCAGTTCTTCATTACGTTGGCGCCAACGCCGTGGCTGGATGGTATGGATGGGACTGAGTTTTTTTGTGTGTGGTGTGGAGATTTAGCTGACGTCATTTAACTGGGTTGTGTTTTTTTACTTGTTGATTTAGGTAAGCACACGGTGTTTGGTCGGATTTCGTCTGGGATGAAGGTGATTCAACGCATGGGCATGGTGCCGACAGGCGCTAATGACAGGTACGAAAGGTTTTTGAAGGACGTGACGGGAGGAGTTGAACTGAGTGGTGACTTTCTGTGGTACAGACCTCGCGAGGAGATCCACGTTAAGCGGGCGTACCCGATTTCACAATAAAACAACGTGATTAAGAGCTCACGAACATGCAAATTGGGATTAGCAACATGCAAGGAGCGTCATATAGTTGCAATTGGCTGTGGTCTATCTGCACGGTCAGTCTGTCCTGTTGTATTATTTATTTGTATTATACAAGTCACGGTATAGTTATCTGCAGATGTAGCCATGACCAATCCTGGCTGAAGAGTCACGGATTTTCTGATAATGGCCAAGTAGACGTGTGTCGAATGGATGCACTGCGCAGTCCAGAAGGAGGCACTGGCAACGAGACTTCCTCACACCAGTCAAACAATGCCATGTCGGAGGTATCCTTCGTCGAACTGCTGCATCAGACAGAGTTGATGGCTACAAGCAACGACGCGCAAAAGAGTGTCAACGCAGACGAGAATAATCCACAGTCTACCAATAGAAAACCTCACGATACCAACAAGAGCGAGGAGAATCTGCGGAAAGAAGCTTGGATCCAGACTATCGAACCTGTGACGGACTTTCAGTCGAGTATTTTCGAGTTTAGGCTTCGTCCCGGTCCGTCAGATATAACACCAGACCAAGCTTCTGGTAACTTAACCATCAACGTTAAGATACCGACATCACGTGCGATTACCGGTAGAATTCGACCAAGAAAACGAGTAAGCTTTGCACCAGACATCCGAGACGACAGCAGCTTGACCCATGACCACGTGCTTTTAATCGATGCTTCAACCGAAAGATTCGTACTATTGGAGCAGAGCCGCCAGCTTGAAAGGAGCTATGTCGTCCCTGGCGATATCCCGCCGTTCGGGTTATGGGATTGTTTTGTGCTTGGTTTGTCGCTGACATACACGACACTTTGTCTTCGTCGCAATATCTCCTCGCGATGCCTCATTTTCGATGACCAGCAGGAGCTACACAAGCCGCGGCAATCGAGTATCACTGCGACGCAGATTTCTCTGCTCGCGCATGCAGGATTGGCCTTCAACACGAGCACCAGGTCATTGGTGGTGCGACAAGATCGACGTCCTCTTTCACCACCATCCAACCCCGTCAAAAAGAAACTGAAGCCAAGAAGATGCCGCAGATCGGCACGCCTGGGATTTACGAGGATGACGTCAAGACTCCGGCATCGCAAGACTGTGGGCTCGACGTACAAATGGGTTTCAAGGTTGTCCCACCGAAGAGCCAAGACCACGAACACCACGGTGTTAAAGCCTGAAGTGACGCCGAGACGTCCAGTGAGACTCAAAGTCAAGCTTAAGATCACGATCAACTTTACACGCGGAGTTGAGTCCAGAGACTGCAGTGGTCTAGAAGAAGACTCGAAAGTGGCGAAGAGCAAGAAAACAATCATAGGCCCCGATAAGAACAAGATTGGTTCTTACGGAGCTGTTGCAGTTTTCCACGCTCTTCGTGTTAACCACTCGCTTCTGTCCCTCAGCTTGGAGCACGCCGCGATCGATGATGCAGCAATGAGTGCTCTGGCTGCAGCACTGCGGGTCAATACGACGCTAACGCACCTCAGTCTGGCTGGGAACCAGCTCGGTCCTACTGGAGCTCGTGACCTCGCGGACGCCTTAGAAGACAGCCCGGACTCGATGCTGCTTGATCTGGATCTTCGTGACAATCGTCTGGGGGCTCAAGGTGCCGCTGAACTTGGTCGAGCGCTACGCGAAAATGAAACACTGACGCGCTGTGACTTGTCGTGGAACCAGATGGGTCCACAGGCTGTGCTCGGTTTGCTGTCGGCACTACGGGATAATTTCGTTCTTCGTGAACTCTGCGTATACGGACGAGATCTGGCCGAAGACGGCACCCATTACCTCGCGAATCTCGACTTCGAGTCAGCCAAGCGAATCGTTGTGGCACTCCGACACTTGAACGATAGTTTTGCCGTAGCTCGGCTAAGTGGCGTTCGAGCTGCTCTCCCCATTGACAAGCTGAAGACATCACGATGGATAACTCTCGCTGCTCGAGGACTGATGGAGCTGGATGGATTGGTGATCGCAGGACTGTTGCCACAAAACAACATGTTGCTGTCGCTTGATCTGCATGACAATCCTGAGCTAGGGAGAACTGCGGTGCTGGAGCTACTGGCAACCATTACGTGCTCCCCAACGCTACGAGATGTCAACCTGTCCAACACGGGGCTATTTCCTGAGGCTGGAGAGAGTGTCGGAGAGCTTGTGGCCTTGAACAGCACGCTCCAGACCATCAAGATGCATGAAACCGTCTTCTCCGTCCAACAAGTGCGTGGCAACCAACGAGCTGGAGACGTACCGGAAATGATGCAGTTTTCAGTCGAGCTTAAGCATTTTCTAGATCGTTGGATTCTGGCAAAGTGTCTGGCGGTGAACCGGTTGACCCAAGAGCTTAACGAGTTGAGTCTTCCTGCTGCCTCACGTGCGGCCAAGACAGTCAATTTGGCTGCAAACCACAAAGATCATCGAGACCGGGTCACTTTTAATGTATCTGGCCGACCGCTGGAACTGTACGAAGTCGCGTTTCTCGGCAAGAAAATGCTCCATCACCTTCATCTCGGTCGAGTGGCGTTGAACAGCTGCATGCTCGACAGCGCAGCAGCTCGTGCGTTGGCTGATGGCTTGCGTAACCACGCCACGTTGCATACTCTCGAGCTGGAGAACAACCCACTGGGACCTGTCGGAGGCCAGGCACTGGCCGAATGCTTGGCGTCAAGTAACGTGCTCACTTATCTCAACTTGAGCTGGACGCAGCTTGGTGATGACGGGGTCGTGGGTTTCCGAGAAGCCCTGACACGCAACAAATCCATCGAGAGACTGGACTTGCGGGGCAACGAGCTGCGTGTCCGTGGGGTTGTGGCGATCGCCGAGGGCTTGCGACGCACGGCGACACTACGTGAGCTTCATTTGCGCTGGAACACGGTATCCCCCGCCGGCGCCGAGGCTCTGGCTGTTGCGCTCGAGGTGAACCAGAGCTTGCGTGTACTCGATATCGAGCACCATACGATGGGTGCTCGAGGCGCTGCTGCATTCGCATTGATGCTAGCAAGAAACAAGCACCTGGAACAGCTCAATATGTGCGGTA
The DNA here is from genome assembly GCA_033558025.1 of Phytophthora sp. 'mugwort'. Lineage (NCBI taxonomy): Eukaryota > Oomycota > Peronosporomycetes > Peronosporales > Peronosporaceae > Phytophthora > Phytophthora sp. 'mugwort'. Next base: position 2,420,835 of record JAUCEF010000011.1, read on the forward strand.
CCGACTCGGACGACGCACTGGATGCTGGGCCGGGTATCGGCTCGGAGCAAGCCCAAGGTATCGCGGAATCCCTGACTAACTCCAATCGGACGCTGCAAGTGCTTCACGTTGGCGCGAACCGCTTCGACGCGGATGCTGCTGCTCGGTTCGGAGAGCTCCTCAAGCTCAACAAGACGCTAGTGACGCTAGATCTGTCACGCTCCGGTCTTGACGCGAAGAGGGCACCGCGGTTCTTCGCGTGTCTTTCAGTGAATAGTACACTGCAACGGCTGGATCTCGCATATAATCGTATCGGGAATGAAGGTCTGGTGGCTTGTACGCGCGCATTGGAGATGAATCGGACACTGCGAGAGCTTAATCTAGCACACAACGGCATGACAGAGGAGCCTCTGGCAGTGCTGGCCTCGAAGTTGCATGCAACAAAGTGTCTCATCACCCCGACGCTGGAGTGGCTCTGCCTTACAGGCAACAAAATGACGGAGCGCACTCAAAGAGAATATCTGGCATTGCCGCCGAATGTCATTGCGATCGAAATGCAAGAGATAGAAGTTGAAGACGTGTAGATGGCTACATGATGTCGTCCACCTCATTTTATATTTTTGACGTTTTTCCACCAATCATATCGTTACTCCACGCGTCCGTTTCAGATCCGGCTGGCTGTTCATCCGGCGCCTCGTCAGCAGCATTCGCTAAGGACCTGCGCGCGTCAGACCGCGGCCTTCCCCGCCCCCCACGCCCCCTCCCCTCTTCACGAGCATCACCCCGCAGCTACCATGGCGATGCCCACGATGGCTGCGATCGCCAAGCGCATGACGGGCGCCGCGAACGACTCCAAGTTCTTCAGTACGACGAAGAAGGGCGAGACCCACGAGCTACGTCAGGAACTGGCCAATCCAAGCCGCGAGAAGAAGAAAGATGCCGTGAAGAAGGTCATTGCCAACATGACGGTGGGTAAGGACGTGTCCATGCTCTTCACGGACGTCGTCAACTGCATCCAGACGGCCGACACGCAGCTCAAGAAGCTCGTGTACCTTTACCTCATTAACTACGCCAAGAGCAACCCCGACTTGACCATCCTGGCCGTCAACACGTTTGTGAAAGACGCTGCAGACCCGAACCCGCTCATCCGGGCCCTCTCGGTGCGTACTATGGGCTGCATCCGCGTGGATCGCATCACCGAGTACCTGTGCGAGCCTCTGCGTCGCTGCCTACAGGATGAGGACCCGTACGTCCGCAAGACGGCGGCTATCTGTGTCTCCAAGCTCTATGACATCAACCCAGACATGGTCGAAGAACAGGGTTTCCTCGATATGCTGAGAGACTTAATCTCCGACTCGAACCCGACGGTCGTGGCCAACGCTATCGCCGCCCTATCCGAGATCTCGGAGAATAGTGGGGGCTCCATGGCCTTTAAGATCACCAAGTCGGTGCTGCAGAAGCTTCTAGCGGCGCTGAACGAGTGTAATGAATGGGGACAGGTCTTTGTGCTCGACGCTCTGGCCGGATACACCCCCGCGGACTCAAGAGAGGCAGAGGGGATCATTGAGCGCGTGACGCCGAGACTACAGCACGCGAACTCGGCCGTGGTACTCTCGGCCGTGAAGGTGATTATGAAGTTCCTGGAGAAAGTTTCGGACGCGGACACGGAACGCAGTCTGTCCCGGAAGATGGCGCCGCCCCTTGTGACGTTGTTGTCGGCAGAGCCCGAGATTCAGTACGTGGCGCTGCGCAACATTAACCTCATTGTACAGAAGCGCCCAGGCATCTTGGCGAATGAGATCAAGGTGTTTTTCTGCAAGTACAATGATCCGATCTATGTCAAGATGGAGAAGCTCGAGATTATCATTCGACTCGTCTCGGAGCGCAACATTGAGCAGGTGCTGCTTGAGTTTAAGGAGTACGCCACTGAAGTGGACGTGGAGTTTGTGCGTCGCTCTGTGCGTGCTATTGGCCGCTGTGCTGTCAAGCTCGAGCGCGCCGCAGAGAAGTGTATTAACGTTTTGCTGGAGCTCATTCAGACCAAGGTCAACTACATCGTTCAGGAGGCAATCATTGTGATCAAGGATATCTTCCGTAAGTACCCAAACCAGTATGAGAGCATCATCGCCACGCTCTGCGAGAACCTGGACACACTGGATGAGCCTGAGGCTAAGGCTTCCATGATCTGGATCATTGGCGAGTACGCTGAGCGTATCGACAACGCCGACGAACTTCTGGAGTCCTTCATGGATTCGTTTGACGATGAAACTGCCCTGGTACAGCTGCAGCTACTGACCGCCACAGTGAAGCTGTTCTTGAAGCGCCCCAACGAGACGCAGGATATGGTTCAGAAAGTGCTGCACAAGGCCACAGAGGAGTCGGACAATCCGGATCTGCGTGACCGCGGCTACGTATACTGGCGTCTGCTTTCGGCCAACCCGGAAGCTGCTCACGCCGTTGTGCTGGCAGAGAAACCGGTTATCAGTGACGACACTTTCGCGCTCGAGTCTTCTGTTCTGGACGAGCTGATTGGCAAGATCTCTACGCTTGCTAGTGTTTACCACAAGTTGCCTAGTGCATTCGTGGTGCGCTCGACGGTTTCGGAGCTGCGCGAGCACCGTCAGGACGATGACCGCAGCAACGAGGACGAGGATGAAGGCTCGTCTGATCAGCCTGAGGACGGCTCAAGTGCCCAGCAGTCCGAGGGCCCCGTGGACTTGCTCGACATGGGTGGCCTCTCCATGGGTGGCCCGGCCCCAACCGCTCCGGCACCCGCGGCGGCACCGGCCAGTGCAAGCTTGGTCGATATTTTCGGTGGTCCGGCCGCTCCACCCGCTCCGGTAGCAGTTGGTGGCAATATTCAGAAGAAATTGTTGATGAGTGCTCAGCAAGGGAAGGGCCTCCAGATGACAGGTGCCTTCACGCGACGCAATGGCAACTTTGTGCTTGATGTTGACTTCGAGAACCAATCTACTGCGCCAATCGCGGGTGTGAGTATCCAGTTCAACAAGAGCACGTTCGGGGTCGTACCGATGCAAGCCACAGTGTCGTTCCCGCAGCCGCTGGCACCAGGTCAAACGCTGAACCAGATTGTACCCATGAGTGTGAGCCCGCAGTTTGTTAATACCGCAGTGGCACCGAATCTCAACTTGCAGGTCGCAATCAAGAACAACTCGAGCGGCGACGTCGTGTACTTCCAGTCGGAGCTTGAACTCTCGGCAATCTTCACGGAGGCTGGCAGTATGGCGTCAACCGAGTTTATTACCATGTGGCAGAATATTGCAGAGGCCAATGAGCACTACTTCACGTTGGCGACCGGTGGTCGTAGCGTCGACGCGGTGTCGGAACGGCTCGGCCGCAGCAACGTCTTCTACGTCGCCAAGAGACCTATTGACGGCAAGGAAGTGGCGTACTTTTCCGTCAAGACCATGACTAACATCGTGGCCCTATTCGAGTTCACATTCGACCACTCGGGCACCACAAAAGTATGTCTTAAGCTGGAGCAGAAGGCGTTCAGCGCTCTTCTGCAGCAGACAATGGAGCGCTTGCTAGCGTAAAAAACGAGTGAACGCTTTGCCGCGCTCGCGTAGCTTAAGAGGTGGGGGCCGGTAGTGATAGCAGCAGGTTTAGGCACCTCCAACGACACGAGTAAATTGGTAACAAATGTGATTCATTTGGCTTTTTCGACCATGTCGAAGGCGTTACATTTTGTCAAGCAGACGCATGCTTCAGTAGCCTCGATCCTCCGAAGACAGCAAGACGACAATGGCTACAGAGATCCGAGCTGCACCCGAGACGGTAACATGGCAGGATCGGGAGATCCGCTTCGACATCTCGGCGGCGGCCATGCAGCTACGCAAGGGCGAAACCTTGGTAGACGCTATCAACTCCGTCGAGGACACTAAGGGTAATAACGGAGACCGTGGCGCACTGGAGATCACTAATCTGAGGCTGCTGTGGGCCTCACACAAGTCGGTACGTACGAATCTGAGTATCGGCTACAGCTGTATCCAAAGCCTTAAGATCCGCACGGCCACGTCCAAGCTGCGGGGTAGTACACAGGCGCTGTACGTCATGACCAAGTATGCCAACAGTCGATTCGAGTTCATCTTCACGAGTCTCGTCAAGGCCAGTCCGAGACTCTTCACAACAATCCAAGCTGTCTTCCGGTCGTACGAGACCACAAAGCTCTACCGAGAGCTGAAGCTGCGAGGAGCCATCATTAAGGACAAGGAGTTGACGTTGCTGCCGCACGAACAAGTGTATACGAGGTTGAACGGCGTCTGGAACCTCTCGTCGGATCAAGGCAACTTAGGGACGTTCTTCGTGACCAACGTTCGCATCGTGTGGCATGCCAACCTGGCCGAGAACTTCAACGTCAGTATCCCATACATGCAGATCAACTCGGCTCGTATCCGTGGCTCCAAGTTCGGTCCTGCGTTGGTGATCGAGACATCGGCAGCTAGTGGTGGCTACATTTTGGGCTTCCGTGTGGACCCCGAGGAACGTCTTCACGAACTTTTCAAGGAAATGCAGAGTCTGCACAGCGTCTTCTCGATAAACCCGATCTACGGCGTGGAATTCGAGATGGAGGACAAACCCGCACCGCTGGAACAGCTCACACAGCCTCGCAAGATGGACGATGTCGAGATCGAGGAGGACTACGCTAGCTCCATGGATGCCTTTGCAGCATATTACGCTGCGGTGAACAAGAATCAAGACCGCCCGCCGACTTTTTCCAAGGAGCTCGGATTAGCGATCGAAAGTTTGCCTGATGGCTTTAGCGTGGGGGACTTGTGGTACGTCAACTAGGAGAGGAGGTAGAAGACGATACCATAATATGATATCCAAGCTTTGGTAATAAAAGTGTAGCCATCACGGTTGGGAAGGGCTAATGAGACTGTTGGTCGGTTCTCCTATACCTGAAATATTCGTGGATCCATTGGAGCTGCGTGGGGCACGTCCAGCCACCGGAGCAACCTGGAAAGCCTGTTGCTGAGGGAGTGGCGTGTTTGGGATGCCTGCTAAAACATCGTTCTGCACATGTTCGATGGCTTCACGAGTCGTGACAACGGGTACGCGTCCGCTTTCAGCAATTCGCAAGAACATGCGAAGTTCCGCGAAGCACGGCGCGAAGCGAGCGGGCTCCATCTCCGCCATGAGCTCAGCGAGCTCCTTGCCAACATTGAAAGCTGCTAGGAATTGACCGTACTGGGTGGGAAACGCCCTCGCGAGAGCACCCGGCGGAGCAGGACGAGGCACACTCCTTTCCGAAAACTGTGGCGGTCGTTCAGACGGCGGAGCAGCAGCAGAGACTGGAGAAGCTCTAGCAGGCGGCGTGATAGTAGATGGAAGCGGGGGTGGACTCTTCCGAAGCGAGGCAAGCATATTGTGCACATCCCTCAGCATGACGTCCTTGTCCGTGTGCTCGCGCACGTATTTCAATATCTTGGCCGGCTCCACGTTTGCCTTTTGGAGCGTATGCACCGTCCGAAGCACACTAGGGTCCGTGATCTTTCGGATCATGGGGTGTCTGCGATACTGTCCATCCGACAGCGCGTGGTTGTGCCGTGTCGTGTGCGAACTCACATGCACGAAACATTTTCCACTCGTATAGTCTCGTCGAAGCACCAAAGTGATCTACAATACCATAACAGCACAGAGTAAATTAAACAGTAATACTTATCAAGTAAAAACACATTTTTGCCTTACCTGGGCTGGGCAGTTAATAGCCCTCGAAGGTTGTCGTGCCCTCATCCCCGTCGCTCTCGACCTGGGTCGTCCATGATGGGTACACACTACGGCCTTACTATATGTACCCATGTCTTCAGGTAGTAACTCCCCAGGGGGTACCGCCAGTCCTCGTCTTGTGTATTTTTCCTTAATCCTCTTGTTCCTCGTAGAAACTGGCGTCCCCGTGCGGACCGAGTAAATCTGGAACGTGCGTTGCTGGTACTCGGCCAGGTACTCGTTGAATTCGTGCCACGAGACGAACACCGTTTTGTCCAAGTGGGGAACGGCCACCATGATATCTTCATGACTCCCGTCATTGTCGGGGGCCGGAGACCTAGCGACAGCGTCTGCAGTATCTGCATGCTGCTGCGGGGCGCTATCCCCGTCCGAATCGGAGCCGTTATTCGGGGCCTGGGCATGTCGGAGCATCGTGGGAATGGGGAATTCGCCCTGTCCAGACACTGGCGCTATTGGCAAAGGTTGCTTATTTAAGGGGTAACATAGTTTATGCTTTGATGAGATAACAATCATTTCAGTACACAGTTCTCCTTTAGCAACTTCAATGGGTTTCTGAAGTATTATCAGGTACAAATATTATAGTAAAGTCTTCCCATCCGCTCCACGGATCCTTCATCCGTTATGATAAAATTTTTATCTGCCCCATAAATTCATGCAGAGACGTGTGAACGTTCTGATGAATGGAGCGAGTTGGCAAGGCTCTCGGTAGACGTTTATGCAAGCTGGACAAGGGGAATCCTAATGTTCAGGCTACATCCCTTGGCAAAGGAGCGTCGCCGCTCTGTATGCTGTAGGAGCTGGTCAGACAGTGGGGAACTGTAGCTCGGGGGCTACATGCAAAAAGTCTCAACCCACGCACGAATTGTGGCTGTTATGACTCGGAGGTCGTCGGGTTGCGGCGACGTAGTAGTGTCTGCTGGCTACGTCGTATGGATATGATGACTTAAGCCCCCTGTATCAACGCACGATCCTCGTTCCTGTTTGGCTTCTTCAGGTGTTCGAACCGACTATATGCCGGTAAGAAAATCCACGTTCGATCATCGGAGCCTGTCGTGAAAGAGCTGGGGCGTTTAGATTTTCCGCTCTCGAGCAGCTGGAAGGCCGGCCGGGCCCTATGGTCTCGTCCAAGTCGACGAACATGCACCGAGATTGCTGAAGCCTTAACAAGGGGGGAACGTGCCCCCAAAAAATAGACGGACATCTCGGTCAGCATGTGGGTTTCCCCTCCGTCATGTGGTTCAGTCTGCCTCCTCTATTCCGTTGCGCGTCCAGACGAGCAACTTCAAGTGAACATGCGCGCGTCTAGCATGGTATTAATAGGTGGATACCAGCCAACAAGTAGTCGGTGCGGTCACCTTATGGCTGCGAGCCACGGTGTGGCAACAATGTAAAAAGCGCGATATTAACAGTATCTACCTACTTACAGTAAGGATGTTTCGGGCCAGCGTCTGGCCACGGTCTCGGCTGGGAAGGATGTTGAGATAGGTGTCGAGTACGTCAGCCAAGTCGGAACTGGCACACGCAGAAACGCTGACGGCTGGTATCTCCATCAAAACTTCTACTGGTCGATTGAGGAGCTCAGTTTTTCATTTGCCTCGTGCCTCGCACGTTGATTTAGCGCCTCCCTCGCACAATCGGATATCCTACTACTCTACCATGTCACTGGAACCCCTCCCAGTATTTGCTGCTCGCTCGCTCGACGATCTCGAGCCTATTGACCCGGAACTTCTGAGCTTGATCGCGGCCGATGACGTTGATATTCCTTTGCCGATGGAGTTCGAGGACTGCAACAAAAAAGTCGTCGACGACTTTACGCCACTGAACCTGACGTCGTCTCCGACGGCAGTGGACGCCTATAATCCTGGCTTCTCGAAGCTCGAGGTGCAGGATCTGATGAACCTCTTCGCACCCGAGGTGCTCAAGATCCCGACCATGGTCCGCAGCTATTCAGAGCCGATCAAAAAGGTCACCAAGCGCACCAAAAAGTGCACGTACGCCGCTCGAAGGGTACGTCTGACCACATTCTGTCTTAAAATTTTTGGGAATCGCTACTAACTTTGTGCTTTTGTTTTAAACTCAACAGAGAGAGGTGGCATTTCTTCGTCACGAGTCGATGGTGCTCGAAACCCGACTGAACGAGCTCCGCAAGCACTGCATTGTATCGACGCAAACTCGCGAGCAGGCTGCACGTGCAACCTATGAACTTGCCATGTCCCAGGATGAAAACCAGCGTCTTCGAGCGTTGGTGTCGAGCCAAGAGGCCAAGATCCGCCAAGCCGACGCGTTCATGACCAACGTGAACCAATTGGGGGTAACGCCTTAGGCTTGCACACAGCCCGCAGTGTTATCGGTGTGAGCGGTTGTATCTTGTGTTGTTATAGTCCGTTGTTGAGTGCTGAGTCCAATGTTTATAAGAATTTAAATGATCAGATCACGAGTTAGTGTTCTTAATGTTCTTAGCAGATCGACATTATGTTTCAGGATGTGCTACTGTTCTGTAAGAAAAACTGAGGCGTGGAGGACACTTGATACAAAAATCATGGCGCAGTTTGACAGCCTGGATTTAGCCTGGCCGACCGCGCATACCGCATACTCAAGCGGTTGAGACTGCGGCAAAGGAATTAGTTCACAAGAAAATCTGCACCACCACGCCATGCATGGCTTGGACGCTTAAATAAGTCAAAAGGAGTCTCTGCGCCGTTCTTAACGAGTGCTCTGTGATAAGCAAAGGTGCGTGTTATCAATTATTTCATATTAATATTCGGCTGAGGAAGCAACGGAACCACACCATCGATCAAGATCGAGTCGCTGGAGGCTCCCATTCTTTCGCAACATTGAAGCTAGAGCAATCGGGCCAGGAAATTCAACTGGACTTCAGCTTAAATCAAGCTTTCCACTGTATTGTTAGAATCTAAAACTCTTGATAAAGTACATACTGCCCGTGTAGACGCACCTCTTTGACGCTTTGGGTTTGCTAATACACCTTTGCCGGTCCAAAGTGGTGCTAGTCCAGAGCAATACGACTTCTTACAAATTTAAAAATAAATTTGAAATTTAAAAAGGAGATTACGAAATCACAGAGCAAAGCATTGAAACCCCAGAGCAACGCGGTGGAGCCATTATTGACACACCCGATTAGGTGCCATATTGCATGTCTTCCGTACGCACAGCGGCGGCCACAGCATGTTGACAATGCAGAGCTATCTTGTTAACCAGACGAAGGTCCATGCAGCTGATGTTGCGGCGAGCAGCGTCTTCCAAAATCATCATGCGAGCCTCCGAATTCTGGTCACGCGGTCGAAAAGCCACCAGATCTTTGCGCGCAAACGCGAGGTCTGCCGTGATCCGCGCGTCGAGTATGCTGAAGCAACCTCAATAGGGTTGCTTCAGCGTACTCGACGCGCGGATGACAAGTAAGTGCTAGGCGAAGAAGCAGCAGGTCGTCTTGCTCCTCGACGAGGTCTTCTGTTCGGCTGTGCGCCGGTGCGTTGTCGAGAACGACCACAATCTTCTTCCCTGAAAGTGATCGAGCTACGTTTCTGAGGCCTTCGCGTTCGCGTAGATCTCATCCACGAAGGCCGCGTTGACGTTCATTCGGATACTACCGCGTTCCAGTCGATGATGGACCAGTCCGACCTCAGTCGAAACAGCACACTGTACCTGAAGGTTGGCGCCCTACGACGAGGGCAGCACAACTGTCGCACGCTCGCCCATTTTTGCGCGCCCCTGTGTGCGCTAGCAGTAAATGTTGAAGTTTGTCTCATCGTAATATACGATGAAGTCGTCAGCGCGCATGTGGGCGAGCAGATCTTGGCAAACTGCTTTCGTTTACCCTTGTTTAGATCATTGTTGCATGTTTGGTGCTCGACACGTACCTAGGTTATAAATTAATAATAGTAAATACCAGCCAGATGAATATGAATACTCTTCAAAATAAATAATATAAATCCATTTTCATCTTGTAATGCTAGTTCAGGTGTACGATACGCAACTTACCTGTTTCGGTGTGTATATCATACCGATGAACTTGTCGGATATGGTGGACACCGAAGTCAAACAGAACCATGTCCTTCATCGTTTGCAAAGTGTAGGTGCAGTTGGCGTCTAGGTACCCCTCCAGCGCTGCCACGATCTGGGGGAGGGGGTATACTTGACGCAGGAGCCACGGAATTTACCACGAGGCAGCGGATCTTCGCGGCCAGTTTTAACGATTTGACGTGTCGCCGACGGGGAGATGCCGTTGTGCGTGGCGATGAGCATCCAATCCCCACCGACACGGTACCCCTCCAGCACGCGTGCTCGGGCAACAGCAGGGTGGGGCGGACTCGGCATTCTTCTGGGAGGGGATGCTTGAAAGTACGGCGGGGCGTTATAGGGGTGGGAGGCGGGTGACAGGGTGTGGCTTGAGGGCACGGCGGGTCGTTAAAGGACCGGGCGGGGCGAGTGAGAAGGCTTTCCGGGGGGGGGGGGGGTCGGTGGGTTGAGGGTGTGGTGGGAGCTTGAGCTGCATTCTGGAAAAAGGAAGTGTGTCTGGCAGCCCACCGCTTTGGCCTCCCTAAAGACCGCTTTGGTCTGCGTTTTCGTGTTTCGCAAACATATTAGAAAAGTAACAAATTTTAATTTCATTTTTTGCGCACTTTACCGGATTGTTCTGGACTAGCACCACTTTGGACCGGCAAAGGTGTAGAGCCAACGCAATGGCTTGAATACCGTTGTACCCGATTTTATTATCCATTGATTCTTCCTCTGAGTAGACAGATTCTCCATTACTGACATCTACTCGCATAAGTGTTGTTGTAACCTGCACGTACAGTTCATTAGAATCGCGGATCGCACACTTACAACACTTTTATGTTTTGTTAGATAAAAAGATCTACCCGTATTCTACTCGCGAGAAGAATTGATCCAGCTTCCGTAATATGGCAGTTGTCCAGACAACTTCACAATCAATCTGGAGTTCTGAAGCATGCCTTACACGTGCGAAGCAAAATATCATTCAGAAATGAAGACTTCGTACCAACATACCGCATCCTAGCAAACACTCGCCTCGTCTTGAGGAGTAGCTTGCACATGTCCCATTTTCATTGATCTTATTTGCGTCTCTATCACAACAGAAACCCATTTATGTCTTGGCTTCACCGACGGCGTCGGCGTTCATAGTTGCAATGCTCTCGCCAGGCGAAGAGCCTTTACGCTACCCAGTCAGGCCAAACCTCCGTAAATAGTACAAACTCACAACTGCAAGGTCGCCGAGTGGCTCAATGGGTTGGGATCCCGCGAGCGGGAGTCGTGTTCTGCCAATACCCACAGTTCTTTCTGGGTTATTGATGGATAGCTCGTTGTTATCCATAGAAAAATATTGGCAAAGCGGGAAGCATACAGAAAGAGTAAAAAACATCCGTAGTATTAGGTAAAAAAAAAAACAAGAACAGTTCGAAACTGGCAAGATGCTGCGCAAGTGCTTCGAGGGGTATTCACCGTGAAGGCGAAGTCGGATCAAAGTAACTTTGCAGCTGGTCTCACACATGGAGGCCCCAAGTCTGGTGGGTCGCCACGCACGCCAACCGCGGAGGACGATCAGGACACCCTCGACGAGCTCCATGCATTGGCACTGGCGAAGGAGCCGCTCTTATCGCGGGGCGTGCATCTGTCAATGCACAGTCAAGACTGGGACGTGGACCGTTGTGTAATGCGTTTACACAAAGGTAGTCATGCTACGGGTCACCTTGCAGTAAGTGGTACTTGGTACCACTTGGATTAACAGAGTTTCAGTACGTAGAAAGTGGGCCACTCGATATGCATTTGAATAGGTTTCACTATGGTAGATAGTTAGAGTCATACATTTACACCACAGGCGGTTTTGCCGCAGATAAGCAAACAAATAACAGTTTTTCCACAATCTTTGAAGGTCAACTGAACAATTACATTAATGTTACTTATGCAATGGCCATCAGCTCAATCTGATAAGGGAACGAGGAGAAGCGGGTCTTTCTTGAGATTGCCGCGTGTTCTTCAGGAACCAGCAAAAAAATGTGACGCGGCGAGTTGGGCGTAAAACGTAAACACGTGCCATTTAGTTTTGGCAGAGAATAATGACACAATATGCAGCGATGATTTGCACTTGTATTGTGGCACGTTGTGGTTCACGTGGGCAGTTGCCACAATCTACCACAGTGTATTGTGCACAATATCCACAACCCCCACAAGCCAACAAGCACTATGCACGCAACGTACCGTATGCTACTATTTTGTCCTCCGTCATCCCGAGTACTTTGTTACTTTGGAACCACTTCATTTTCTCTCTGTCAGTACTCATTGCCATGAGTTGAGGGGTGAAAGTGTTAGCGCAAAGGTTCCCCGGTTGACTATTGCAATTGTACACAGTACAGACAACGCTGCTGTCATGGCAATGCCCTCTACTTCGCTATGGAGTAGATTCAGTAACGTCATTTCTTCACCGTCCTTGACTTCGATATTTGCGATACACGCGCAAACATGAGCAGTTCTGATAATGGTTTCATCCCCAAATAATGAGCCGAATTGTGCTTCCTCAGCATCAACGTTTTGTATCCACTTCATGCATTCTTCGATCATATCAAGAGCATATTTTGCTGTATGCCACATCTCCATAGTATAAATGAGATTTCCAGTCATCTTAGGGTAGATCGACGCCCTTTGGAACTTTTACTAATAACGCTTTGTCGTCCGGATTCGAGTTCTGGAGTTTTCGAAGTCTTCCCGGCATTTCGATATAAGTCCGCTGCAATGTTCAACACACTCATGAGGGAGAATAACTCCGCACACCTCAGCATTTTTTTTAGCAGCACTAGGCTGAGCTGCCGGAACCGACACATACAGCTCTGGAGCTTCAGACACTGCTGGAAGTGTGGAGAGCACCTTGAACTCTTCCACGCATTCATGCATACCTCTGTATCTTACGTTCTCTTCGGTAAAACGCCGCTCTAGTTCAGCAAGGTTAACATCGTCTCCTTTGGTCGGCAGCTTTGCTTCATTCAACAATGATTTGATCTCCTCGAATTATTATTATTATTATTATTATTAACTACTTTTTCCTTCTGAGGAACTGACGCTGTTTCAGAATGCGAGGAGGACGGCCCGGAGGTTTTACTGTCTCGCTCAGCGACCATATTCTTGGTCTTGGTCTTAGAGCTGCTTCGTGAATCGCATTAGGAGTTACCTGATCACCGCATTCATGTCTTCATCTAACCGCACCATGTGAAATGATCTGTTCACTTGACGACATTGTAGTGTCATATGGCATCTGGTCGGACGCACCGAGCGCGGGTTTATTTCCAGAACTACTGTCTTCATTTGTCTCGCTAAAATCATTCTGGAGCTCACCGTGTTCATCACAATTCTGTTGTGCCTCATGTCGTGGAAATTGTGCGGCCGCTTGTGGTGATTGTGGCACATCTTGTATGGCCTGTGACCGGGTAGATAACTGTTCTGAAGTCTGTTGCAGCATTTCTCCGACACTGCACATGCCTTCTCCAAAAGCTCGGGGGCGCAGAGAGCAAGAGCATCGTACATCGGTGCTTTCCCAATCCCATGGTTGTGCGTCGTTTCAAGGACAGATATCTTGAGATTATACGAGTTTCCGTCACGCTGAAGTAGCACACTCAGCTGTAAAAAATCTCAAACAGTTTATAAGGCCATGAAATAAAACCCGCCAGTAAGAAATTATGACCAACAAACCTTCACCTTGCACCCAATGGAGCGCAAAGTTCTTCGCGGTCGTTTTCTAGTTCCGCGACTGCGATGCTTACCGCCGTGCATGCACTCGTAGGAAATCATATAGTACGGGAACGATTTGTCCTTGTATAATTCGTCCTCAGGGGGCTCTGTCGCTGCGTGCTGTGTGGAACTCTCTAAGGCGCTTGTCCCGAGCTGCTCGGCTTATAGATTCCATCTTTACATACGTCTTCACACACAAAATAGATATACATCCTCTCCGCCCACTAATTAGTTGCCGCAACGCACCTGAAATGTTTCTCATAGTACGCTTTAAATGCCTTTTCGAACTTGCTCCACGAGTCGAAGGTTTCGTCGATTCGACTTGGAACCCCTACTCGGCTTGGCTGCTTTCACTGTCTAGCTCGTCTTGAGATGCATGCTCTTCTTCGTATGCAGACTCCCCTGATTCGTGACACGGTGGGGAGGCCGTTGCTTACGGTCTGCCATTATAGAGTGTGATTCCGGGGTGGGATCGGATGCGGCTAGCAGGGACTTGTGCTCGTCGGGGGGGGGGTAATCGTATCCCAGCAATTGGCTTGCATTCTAAATAACGTTATTTAGATGTAGCCGTTATTTTTGAAGGCGTCCTTTTCGGCTGGGACAGAGCTGGTAACCTAGCCCTCTCTTGAAGATAGTGAAAACGCTGGCGAGAACGAGTGAACGAGTGAATCGCACTCTGTACTGTCGCGACGGCACTGCAAACATGGGGGAAACACACTTTCCTCTGTCTGGGGACGACTAGATCCTGAAATACACACTAAGATGCCGTTTCTCACACCATTGTGCGTCTTACCACTCCATTATATAGTACCGCCACAATGTACAAGAAAGAGCCGCGTTTCGTGCACGAAAGGTCCACAGTGTGTGCAAGGAAAACGCAGAAAATCAGTTCCCGCAGCCATTCGAACGAGCCCCCCCCCCCCATTTTCGCGAACCGCCAAGCGGGCGATGCCTCGAGTGCTGTCCTGGAGAGAGCTCGGCTGCGAGCTCGAGATGATGAAACAGGCGCCGTCATCGTCACGTTCAAGATTCACAGCACGGATAAGAGCAACGTTATGTCATGCACTGTATGCCATGCCGGTGTCCATCACGGCATGCGGTACAAGTTGCTGAAATGCGAATCGTCGACCTGTAGCTACATCACTTGCTCTTGGCGTGGCAAGGTCTTGTCTGCTCCGACTCTTCCGAGGCTTACATCTACGAGCTGGGCGAACACTACACTGGCGCCTCCCCTCCCAAGCGCCCAAACTATCAAGTAGGCAGAGGGACTTCTGTTGCGAGCTCTCGCAACAGAGACAGCGACCTCTTCGTATTCAATACGTCATGGCCCGCAAGTATCTTCTGCCCGCTAGCGACCTCCCTGCACTGGTCCAAGTTCAAACCTTTTGCAACTACTACTCCCAAACCGAGCTGGACAACCATGATCGTGTAGATGGTCTCGCGGCATGGATTCAAGTACGCGCATTTACAGGGGACGAGAATGAGAACGATACGTTCACATTTGCATGGGATCTGGACGATAAAAGCAAGCCTGTCGTGGGGACGGTTCGGACGAAGAACCCTTCGATATAGGGCTAACTACGAAAGCATTGGTGAGAAGCTTCAGTTGCCTCCCGAAAGCTATATCCTGCACATGGATGCAACGCTTAAGCTTAACACGTCCGACTACCCAATCATCGTGGTCAGGATCTCTGATTGCGGGCGCAGTTTTTACCTTGTGGCGGTGTTTATCGTGTCCCATCGCCTTCAGCCCATTTACGAAGCCTGCTTGGTGGCTCTTAGCCGTCTGTACTCCTGGATCACCAGTAAAAGACTGGTCCCTCGCTATGTGACGGGAGACGCCGAAAAAGCGCAGAGGAATACGTTTTTACAGTGTTTCGACACGGCCCAGTCTACAATATCTCATGTGCTCTTTCGCATCATGACAAACGTGGAATAGCGGCTGAAGGAATTTCCCTGGCATGTGGCGACAGCATTGGTGCGTGGGCTATACGATATGCATTTTGCACGAGACCAAATAAGTGTTTCCTGCATGGGGGACCAACTTTCGCGAAGTTGGAGAAGCTATCCAGGTCTCCTCGACTTCTGCAACTATCTTGGCGAACAGTGGCTGTCGAGGAACTTCGTTTTGTGGTAGTGCTACCTCACGCCTGGCCTGGTTTCGCGACCACAAACAACCCTGTTGAACAATTCAACAAGATATTGAAGCGCGATTATACTTTACCCCGCCGTCTAAAAATGGGCACGCTACTCAAGGAGCTCAGTGACTGTTGCAGACATGAGTCTAGCAGACAGCGAGCATTCCGTAGCGCGCCCGAGGCTGCACCGCCGCTGGTCACGTGGTGGACCTCGTACACGAGAAGCTGCTTGTGAAGAACTGCTCTGCCGACAGCACCATCGGCGATCCTATGGTCATGCATGTGTTCGCGTATCCTGCCAAACGCCGTGTCATATAGGGTACGAAACGTTCGACAGAGGAGCAGGTTTCGTTTTCTGCCCAATGGGCGTTAATTATGCGAGGATGGAGGTTCAGAAGGAACCTCCCTACGGTTGGCCTGTCCAGCTGCGCGCGAAGTGGTGTCCCTGCTACTACTGGTTTCAGGTTCGGTACGCGTGTACACCTTCTCGACGCTCTACGCGCTACGGATCGTCTAGATGGAGCGGGGCGGCGCGTTCTATTTAGTCGTCCGGTCACCCGGAAGCGCAACAGCGATTCTTTGGGAGGTAGACCTCCGCATATTGGTCCTGCACTCGCTATGGTGTGATCCACACTCATCAGCGGCGCCAGGTGCACTAAAACGATAACATCTTTACTCGCAATAACACGTTGTATGCAGTGCGAGTGCGTATTTGCTTGTGCGACGTCTGTGACCTCCAGTCCGAACATAATTAGCGGTACAAGTTGAAGCTCAAGAATATTGCTTTACGATGAATGTTGCGGTATCACACATGCGAAGGTTTGCTACGGTTTACTCTTGAAGCCCCAGCGAGCAACGAAAGTTGTATATGTTTAAAAAATGTATGATATAGCCGTCGTGTATTGGGTTAGATCGCCTTGCAAGCGAGGAATACTCAATTCGCCCACTTCCTCGCTTGCAAGTTATGCGTACATTTTGTCGGTGTAAAGATGCGTTTCTATTTCGTGGCTCTATGTCCTACCTTCAAGTCCTATATACCAAAATGTAATATTACCCAGTTAAACTACATAGCAAAACAACTCGAGGAGCTACCTTAAGTATGGATGCGATGCTTTCAGCAATCGTCGCAAGCGCACTTGAACCAAATCTCGTTGCCGTAGTTGACAGTAATTTCGGCGCCTTCCTTTACGTCTTTTCGCATCACGACGAGAAGTTTTACGTTGGTTCCGTTGCGCATCTCTAGGAAATCGATGGTAGGCTGGCAAGCGTGCGAAATGAAGCGCGCTATCGACCCGCACTTCATTGCCTCAGTGTAGACGAAGTTCTTGCGCTTCGACTTCGTATAACATAGCATCGTATAGGCACTGTTGTTCATCATCGCTTGTTCAGGTTGGCTGTCTACCTTTGCGTCGTATTCAGATAGCTGCCCAGCATACTCACCCAAGATGTCCCCAACATCTAGATCCGGTATAATGTATATCCCTAAGCCCACACGATCGGTGTCGAAGAGCTTAAGGGACTCTCGAGTCCGCGGCGCATTGCTGCATAGAGCGCCTAGATTGCAGCACTCCGCTGTACAGTATATAATGCGCTCGCGCATGAATCAATAAAACAATCCCCAACACATGCACACGTGCCGAAGTCTCCAACGTCCGGGAAGCTGATACCATCCGGTATATTGCATTCTTCAATCTTCTCAACTTCTGCAGGCCACTCCATCTCTCGAATAGGCTCTAGCGCGCGAGGAGTAGCTTCGTTATACTCAGGACGACGGACATGTACTGCTTTGAGACGGCTGCGCACCCTTGGCAAACGCAAAAAGTCCTTCATCTTGGTTGCAGTCAGGGTGCGAGCGTGATATATCTTCGTCCCCGAACGTGTCAACGCGCATTTTGCCTGGTATTGTTTCTTTCGGGAACGGGGTATAGTCCATTGCCGGACTTTCGCTTCGCCTGGTGACGGATTTTACGTCGTTCCAGGCGCGTAGGAATATTCGACAAGTACACTTTTGCCCCAGTACGTCTTCGTCGCACACAGTCGGTTGTTCATGGACAGCTTAGATTGCTCCGACGGAGTAGAACCCCCCGCGTTCGAGCGATTCGCGTCATGTCCGAAATCCGTCACCGTGTGCGTGGATCTGGTGCTGGGGCGCTTTCCGTCATGCACAGATGGCCTCTGCTTGCTACCACCAGACGCCTCGGACGGAGTAGTGTTGCCTAGTGCAGAGGGACTCGTGCTGCCTACCCAATCAGCCGTAGGAGCTATGAAGTAAGTGCTGGGACTATCCAGCTCAAATCCACGTGTGTCTGGCCCAGAATCAGATACGAGGTCGACTACAGTGACCGGAAACCGCTCTCGCCCTTCATGCTCGCTTGGATAGCCTGGCCGACTACCGTGACCATCTTGTTCAGCATCCGTGGGTGTCTGCGGAGGTAAACTGCAGGTGCTGAACATTGTTTCTTTCGTCATAGGTGACTCGTGGGTATCCGGTGCCATTCCTGACCTGTGTGTCGCCATACCTTCTCATTCTTCGCGGAACTACTCTACAACAGCTGCCTGTGCGGTACCGACCGCACGTCGCAGTGCTGCGTTCATTTCACTCGCCCGGATCGGCAGGTCGACATGGCCGTCGATCAGATGAAACGAGCGCACCGTGCGCCATTTAGCGAACTCACGCTTGACACGGTTTCCGAACCGGTCTGAATGCCGTCGCATCGTATTCGTCAGCGGCAGCAGATCCTCCGTGTCGACGGCTACTGGGTACTCGCTGTTTTCACTCTGGGCAATGCAAAGGACTCGTGCTTTGCTATAACCCGGATATCGCCACAAACGAAACCCCGCGAGTAATACTCGATCGTATCCCCTGCGTGGAGCGATTCGTGGGAGAGTTCGCTGAACGCAAGAGACGGCATCGCGCGGGTGGAGGTGATGGACTCGTCGCGAGCTCACGAGGGCAGCAGACGCAGAGGCAGGATCTGAATTTTGAACAGGAAGCGGAAATAACTGGATCGGAATTAGTCAATGTCGGAATTAGTCAATGTTGGAATTAGTCGGGGCGGGAGTTGTCGGGAGCGGAAATAGTCGGGGTCGGAAATAACGGGATCGGTGATATCTACATTCGAGATACGTTCGGGTAACACACTAGCGAAGCATGTCGCAGACTCGGAGGCAGCCCGTCTTAGCCGTGTAGTCTGAAAAGGCTGGCTAACAGCGACGGTGCTTCCCGAAAACTGTCCTGTCACGTGCTTATTGTGCCAGGTTTGCTGTGTTTGTCAGATATGTATATGTACTGTTACCCCCTTTGTGATTTTAGTCACTCTCATTATTTTCATTTCTAACTGCGACCGTAAACAACGCTGTCGCTATCCAAACCGTTCAATTTTAGCTACAGTTTCTAGAGAGCCAGCATTTCGCCAAGCAGCTGTTGCACCATTTGGTTCTACCAATCCGCGCGATCGTGTGTCGCATCGCACCAGCAAAAAACTCTAACTAGGCTGAGCTACCTTTCTGTCTCACAACTTGATTCCTAGTTGATGGGGGGGGGGTATTAATAGCATAACAATACCGGAACGTTATACTGCACTGGTATTTTTTGCACGCTTTTGCACATTTGAGTCTAACTATGTCATTACAAAGCATTAGCATTTTCTTGGGATCCGTCAATTCGGTTTCCTGACTCAGGAATCCTGAGTATACAAACGTAAGACTAGCCAATCATACGTCGATTGGCTTGCTGCCATTTTCAACTTATGAGGTGGCATATTTGCCGGTCGTCGTGAAAGGTGTCATTCTTCAATTTTCTCTGAGTAGATCGTCCTGGACCAATTTCTTCAAGCATATGCGTCTTTCCAGTATTCTCCCAGCACTTATTGCTGCCACTCTCATCGACGGCGGATATGCACGCCTACATACGACGCTTTTCAGAAGGCCAATTTGGTATCGGCAAGATTACTGCGGCCAGTCGATGAAGTCCAGTCGGGTGAAAAACGATCATTACAAGTTGAAGCACTGCAGCAGGACGACGACGGCATCCCGGAAGAGAGATGTTTATCTTGGTCAGCTCTGAAAGCCATCGTGCCAGGATGGTCCGCCTACGAGGCAGCGATCGGACAATTCACTATAAAAATTGATTGGGAGGCTCGTCAAAGCAATAATAATAAGGGCTACACCCGATGTCGCAATAATAATTACTCGGTAATATCCGTAATAATATCCCGTTGTACCGGTATGAAATTTTTGAATATTATCGTGACTGCGGTGGGTATCGATGTGTGTCCCAAGTAAAACACTGATACAAATCACGCTTTTGAGATTAGTAAGAGATAATACCTCCGACACGGGTTAGCTATCACGTGTTTGGGTCCATGATGGATCGTAGGCATTGTGCGTGGGAATTTATTACCCGAGGGCATGCTGACGGGTGAATGATGACTGTGAAGGAGAGGGGCAGTCTTTTATTAACTAGAAGAATCACGTGTGTTACCATTCGGTTTACTAGCTACGTGTTACTTGTGCTCTAGTTGTGGTGCCCGGCGACCTCACTCTCACAGTTACAAGCGAGTTGTAGATCCAGAGAGCACGGTTGGCACGAAGAAACAAAATCATCTCTAAATGAAAAAGTTGCAGAGAGCCTTGGACGACATGGTGGCTGGTCGGTTGGAAGTTCGAGAATGATGCAGAGGACCTCAAATATCGGGGCTGCTTGAGCTTTGGGTCCACCGAGAACCCACCAGTGTTGGCTCCCCTAATAGAGCAATGTTGAAGATAAAAACTATTATTACTGGTCCATTAGATATTATACGGATCGGGTGATTTCTCAATAATAAGTTATTCCGTCAATACAATGCAGAATATTTGTCTTTTGATTATTTTTTCCGATATTTGCTACGAGATAAAGAAAATGAAAAAAGTTGCCTCGAAGTTCGCGAGATACTAGGAACGCGACTTGATGGAGTTGGATGTCTATTTACGATATTGTAATAGGACTGGGGTACTCACAGCGGAAGGCCGTGAAGTATGGGATTCGTTGAGAAGAGTACCTGAAAAACCCGTCTCTTTACAGCAGATAGATCGACTACGATTCCAGTGTGGTTAATCCTCGTAAGTTCCTAAAACTTGAGTTAAAAAATCACTTCTGATCTGGGGGGGGGTTCTTAAACTAAATAACCATGCGTGTAGTGGATGATTAATTGGCCTTCTATTTGGAATTTTATGTGTTGCTTCCTATAGAAGCCTAATTCTACGTAATACGTAGTTAAACGCGAGATTATGTAGCTATGTATGTTAAGTGTAAGTTTGGCTTGAACCGAATAGACCTTTTTGTCATCGCTTGAGTTTCATCAGCAGTACATTGTGTAGAACTTCGAAATATTCATATTCTTAAGCTTTTTCAGCCTCCAATATTTAGAACTTCGGAGTACTCGCCGTGTGAATGCATTCGCTTCCCTCGGAGGGGAGTAAAAGCTACTACATAGTATTTGTAGACCCTTGATAATACCTTAAAGAAGAAACAATGTTGAGAGGCAGGATATCTCCGAGATAAGAAGCGGGGTATATCCAAAAGTGGGGAAGAACGACGCCTATATTCGACGAAGTTTAAGGTGCGGGTCTGACGAATCTCTTCGCACCCAAGATCCCGACTATGGTCCGCAGCTATTTAGAGACAAACAAGTTGGTCACCAAGCGCACCAAAAAGTGCACATACGCCGCTCGAAGGGTACGTCCGACCACATTTTGTCGTAAATTAAGGAATCGCCACTGACTTTGTGCTTTCGTTTTATACTTACAGAGAGGTGGCGTTTCTCCGGCACAAGTCGATGGTGCTCGAAACCCGAGTTTCGCAAGCACCGCGTTGCGTCGACGCAAACCCGCAAGCAATCTTCATATACAACCTACGCACTGGCCAAGTCCCCGACGGAAACCAACGTCTCCTAGCGTTGGTGTCGAGCCAAGAGGCCAAGATCCGCCGGGCCGACGCGTTCACGATCAACGTGAACCACCTCCAGCAATTGGGAGTATCGTCTTAGGCTTGCATGCAGACCGTGGTGTTATATGTTGCATCTTGTGTTGTTATAGTCCGTTGAATGAGAGTCTAATGTTATAAGATTCCAAATGATCAGATCACGAGTTGTTCTTGATGTCCTTAACGAATCGGCATTAGACTTCAGGATGAGCTGGTCTAGCGTATCCACAAGAGTTATGATAAAACGAGGCCTGGATATCATTTGCTACAATATTCATAGCGTAGTTTTGGCAGCCTGAACGGCAGCCAGCCTCGTGCCAACACCTGGGCGCAGACTACACCACTGCATACTCAAGCGGTTAAGACTGGGGCAAAAGGAATCAGTTCCTGCAACAAAGAAACAACTACACAAATTCACGTCACGTACGACTTAGATGCTTGGAAAAGGTCGATAAGAGGCTCGGCGCAGTGCTTAACGCGTGTTCTGGCAAAAGCACAAAACTGGACGATATCAACTATGTCGTCTACAATAGTATTCCTACTTAAGCACGAGAAGGAACCACATCGTCGTGACTTACCGATCAAGATAGAGTCGCTCGAGAATCCGATTCTTTCGCAACATTGAAGTTAAAGCAATCGTGCCAGAAAATCCAACTGGATTGCCGCTTAAATCAAGCTTTCCACGGTATTGTTAGATCTAAAACTCATGATACATACTACCCCTGTAGACGCACCTCTTTGACACTTTGGTTTTGCTCTAGAGCCAACGCAATGGCTTGAACACCGTTGTCCCCGATCTCGTTAGACATCGGTTCCTCCGAATAGGCAGATTCTTCATTACTGACATCTACTAGCTCAAGTGTTGTTGTAATCTGCACGTACAGTCCATAAGAATCACGAGGTTGAGTACTAACAACACCTAGAGAACATACCCGTATTCCACTCGCGAGAAGAATTGCCCCAGCATCCGTAATATGGCAATTATTCAGACGCAACTTCACCATCGAGCTGGAATGCTGAAGCATGCCCTACACGTGCGTGACAATATTTTCATTAGAAAATGGCAAAAATAATAAAACTTCGTACCGACATACCGCAATGATACCGCATCCGACACTTGCGACAGGTAGACGATAGCAAACAATTTCGTCTTGAGGAGTAAATTCGAGTGGCTCATCTTCGTCAACATCATTTGCGTTCTCAATCACCGCAGAAACCCATTTTTTCCTTGGCTTCACCGATGCCGTCGACGTTCGTAGTTCCAACTTCGGTGCTGCCGCCAAATCAAGAGTCTTTACACCGCCGAGTCAGACCAAACATCCATAATTTGTACAATCCCTTTCACTCACAATTGCAAGGTCGAGAAGTTGGTCATCGGGTTGGGATCCCGCGAGCGGGAGTAGCACATAGCGAAGATAGTGCTTCATGGCCCGGTCAACCCGCTTGGGGGCCAAATGGCCACGTCTTCACAGCCACCACAGCATCAGTATGACATCAACACGCAGCTTCTAGCGACAAGATTTCCTCACTCACCGTCGCCGCCAGTTGCGCTCCATTTTAGCACACCACCGGTCAATCACCTGCAGGAACGCCTGTGCATCGAACGCATCCAATCTTGAAAGATCGTATGCGTAAATGAGCTGCTTTTCCGGCCCTGAGAGCGCCTGCGCCACCGTCGGATGCAGCTGCAAACTGCCACAGTATTTCAAAACAACACATTCAATTGGACGCTGCAAACTACGTAGCTACTGACAACCTGTCCTACTTGCAGAAGTGCTTCAGCTGGCGTCCGACGGCCTTGAGACAGAGTTTCTGCAGCGACTGGACGCGGGACATGAGTCAGAAGCTGCTCCGCAATGCTTCACCACGAGGATCTTGAAGCGTTGTCATCCAAACCGTTCACATGTAGCCATATCGAGTTTAAGCCCCATTTTTTTTAAAAGAGCCAGCGAAAGAATCTATTCCGCCAATCAGCTGTCGCAAAATGTTTTCAACCAATCCTGACGCGCGATCAGATGCGTGTCGCATCGTCCTCGATGCGTACCTCTTGACACACTCACAACCGAACAAGCGGCCAAGAGCTCAAGTCGACAAAAAGAACTCGTGTGTCCATGGCGCCTTGCTGATTGTCACCCATTGCTGTTCTCAAGACCAAGCCGTTTTGTCCTAATGCGAGCTGGCTCGCTGCTATGAGAAGCCGCCTGAAAATCGTGAACCGCGCGCTGTTGCTTGGCCTTGGCTTGTCGCCCGCGAGGAGGCTTTCAGACACGTACGGTGAGGCTTTTGTCCTTTTCCTGTCATCTCTTGATTCCAAGTGGGGGAGACGCGTCCGGTGGAGTTCGTTATGTCTTCCTGCGTGCTGCGTGGATGACGTTGCAGAAGTATACCAAAGTATTTATCGTGACTCCAGTAAAGCTGCTCGAGTGAACCGAAAGGGGAGATGAGACGCTGACTACATTGCACTAGCAGTGATATAACTTCGACCCCGGCAGGTCCGTATTTGCTTGCACTAGTATGTCGTTGGATATATGCAACTTGGTCCTGAAGTGCAGGAAATACAGCTACTTTCCGTGCACGATACAATTGGAGGCGGTAATTAAACTCAAGCAGGTTTCTTCCACACACTGTATGTGTGTCAGGCAAGTTTGTTTCTGTTCTCCGTCAACCGTTTTTGGACCAAACTATCGTGGAATGCAGGAACTATTTTCGTGAATACGAGGAGCGACCCGATATGTTGTTATTACCTATTTATTATTTCTAATACCGTACCGGGCCAAGCGACACAAATCGTAAAATGCAGGCAGCATATCCGAACGATCGATTCATCATTATACAGGCAAGTCTTCACTCTTGATTATCTCGGTATGATATATGCAAGTGGTTTGTAGACCCAAGTTCATTCACCTGAGAAAACCGTGCAAGCACGTAACCACTATATGGTACGGCGATTCATGCTGTAAACTTTTTACTATATGCATTCTTGTCCATGGCAGAATTCCTTGGTGTCAACATTTGGTCCGACTGAAGTAATTCTATGGTTATGTGCCGTCGAGCGTTTCTTTATGTTCTTGGTTACGTGTGAAGAGTTCAGGGCAATCCACACAACGGACTGGACATGTCGTTAGGTGACTTTAATGTGGAGTCGAGTGAAGGCAATCTCCTCCAATCAGGCAAGCGTCATGAGCTGTTTTTGTGCTGTTGCATCTGCTTTTGAGACACTTTAGGGGAGGTTGTGGCGTGCAGGTTTCGTGGCACGTCGATGGAGGTGACGCAGAGGTGTTCTCCGTTATGGCGGTTTGTTGTTTGTGCAGTGATACAACTAGTAAACTGTCAAATATCCATGCGGAGAAGAAGAAAGCACGGTCACGTTAAAGCAAGCGGTGAAGCCAAGAGTGACTATTTGATAGAAACGTCGGGTTGGCTGTTAGCTTTTTATCATGGGTTTCAAGCAGTTATGTGGATATGTCTTTGCATTGCAGTGTTGGTCACAGTGTGGCTGTGAATGATTGAGACCACGGGTGAAGATACTTTTAGTATCGACGCGGCTTTCGTTGTAGTGCGTGTGGAATCGGTCGTGGAGGCGCTTTTAGGTTGGTTGGTAAAGTTTCGTTTCGCGTTGGATCATTGTTGTGGCGAATGGTACGCTTTGTTGCGGCTGTGTTTGTTGTTACAGGTGTGTTTTGTTTCAGGTGTTGCCAAATAATGCGTGGTGTTTATGATTTCGATGAAGCTTTGTGGAGCAAAAGTTGTTCACGGCCGTGTTAATGTTGGTGATCTGGTACTGGTGGCTGTTCGAAAATGATATGGACGAAGTCGGAAGATGTTTAGTCGTTTTTCACGTGTGTAGAGTTTGCGAATGGTCTGTATTGCATGCAGGATGTCATTTGGACAGCGTTAAGCTTAATACGAGGTTGAGGAAAGCGAAGCGTACGAAGTCCAAGTTTTATTTGTGGTTGTCATTGTCTAAGTCCCAAGTCGTTCAAGGTTCAAATCCAAGCTCCTTGGTATAGCATCATCGTATATGTGTTTGCGATGGCGTACGTAGGCGGTGTGGTGTTCTTTGGCGCTTCGTTGTGTGTGTGATGCGTTCAGGCTCTCGAGACGAGGGAGCAGACTTGTTGTTTGTCGATGTCAGTTTGATTCGAGTCAAGGGAGGTTGTGGTGTGCAGGTTGCGCGACAATGAACAGCTCTTTGTTGAAGGGTGGTTAGTGGTGTTACCCGATTTGTTGCTTTGTTGCATGTGCACTGACTGTAGGTAGGCATCATGCGGAAGAAACGATGCTGAAATGCAGACGAGGATGATGTATAGTACAGTCAAGGTAATTGAAACGGTGAAGTCAAGTGTGACACTTTGAAGAAACTTCGCGTTGGTTGCTATGTTTTTTAGTCGGCGGTTTCGATGGAAGCACATAATGTTCGTGTTGGGGATGGTGTGGTGTGAAAGATTTAAGAGGACCTTTCGAATATGTACGCGACTTCTTGTGTGGGGGTGGGTGAGATTGGTCGTGAAAGCCGTTGGTTGGTATCGTTTCATTTCGTTTCTGGATCTGGTGTTGTGGCGAATGCACGGTTTGTTATGGCTGCTTTTTGATGTTTCAGGTGTTGTTAAGTGATGCGTGGAGTCTTTTGGGTTTGCTTCGTTGCGTGATGATTGTTTAATTCGAGTTCGTTGATGTTGGCGATTTGGTACTGGTAGGTGTGCAAAGATGGTATGTATGAAGTCGAAAAAGTGTCCGTTAAAGGTCATGTGATTGTATTTTCGAGGAGCGCGACAATTTTGTTTTCGCTGCAGGTTGTCGTGTTTGCAGCGGGATAACCAGAACGTGAGTGTCAAGCGAAGATCCAAGTTCAACTCGAGCGAGGTCGAAGTCCAGGCTTCTTCTGGTGAGTATTCTATACAATGTTATTTCGATCGAGGTTGTGCGGCAGCGCACGTGGTGTTTTTTTGGGAGTTTCGTCGTGTGTGAGAGGTCCAGAAGAGAAAGCAGACGCTTTGTTCGGCGATGGCAATTTGATTCGAGTCAAGTAAATGCAATCGCGCTTAACCAGCAAGTGTAGGGATGGATCTTGTTGCTTTTGCACCTGCATTCGACGTACTTTTTGGGGAGGTTGTGGCGTGCAAGTTTCGCGACAATGAACAGCTTTTCAATGGAGGTTGTATGTCTTCGGTTTGTTACTGCTGGCAAAGTCAGGAAAAGTGGAGTTGGTGTGATCTGACGCCTGAGACTAATTTTTCGACTTTGGAATTTTATTTCGAATTTTTGTGTGATGGGACGTGTGCTAAAGTGGAAGTTAGTATGGGATAAGATCAAGTGGGTGCGTATGCCATTGCGATGCTCATCGCGGCAGGTACGTTTGCTACTTTCAGAGTATTTTTATGTCTGCAGGTGTTTTTCAACACCACCCTTTTAAAAGAAGGATAAATAGGACCATGTAGATTCTTAGCTCCATAGTGAATATTTTTCGATGAATACGTTAGGACGCGTCTTAAATTACGACATGAACATGCTTCTGTCTCACGTTTGTATCTGATGCTTTCAGCCGCGTAAACGTCAACGTCATCTTCCGGGTGATGGTACCGAGCGATTCCTATTAAAAAGAAACAACGCGATGAAGAAAAAGGTGTAGCAACTATAAACTCCTCAGTATATTTCACGACTAAGCATATCGTTAACGCTAACATTCTACCGTACAACTGGCGCTAGTGGCATACGTACGCATTTGGCTTCATGTAGAAGTATTTTCTATCTGACAGCAATTTAAAGTCAAGTGAAGCTCAATATTCAAGCACGATAACAAAACCCAATCCATCAAGTTTCAGACACTAATGTGCAAAAACATGTCTGTCACCTTATAGTAGCAGCGATGATAGTGTTGGTGTGACACCCAGCGAGATTGACGGCGCACTTACAGTGGAACACAATCTTGTCCGCCGTAATATGGCATTTGTAGTGCCATCTGAGCGATAAGACCGCGCTAGTTGCAGGTGCGACGCTTGCCTTTTTGTGTGAGTGCCAAACTCGACTTGGTGTGGAGATAGGCCCACTCTTCTTAGCACTGTCGCGGTCATCATTACTAATGAATATACTGCACACTTCTGAACTTTTCGACATTACTACACTTGAGAAGTTCACGTTAGCATGATTGCCCTGAGATAGCTGCGGAAATGGACGTGGGTGTACATGTATTTGCGCTTCAGCACAACTATCGGGTGATCTGGTTTTGTCATTTGTTGGTGGGTTCAAGGCCCAGAAGGATCTCCTTAAGCAGATTTCTGATATGCAGCAAGCGTACCAGCGTGTCCGCCAGAATCTCGATCAACTCCGCGGCCAGCACCAACTTCTGTTGTAAGCTCACGAACCTGCTCGACACGCAACTCGGCCGTCATGGAGCGGGACACGGGCTCTCGACAACTTACAATGCGATCTTCGACGACTCCGACGACGGCGAGCTCCGGGTGGCTCTGGCGCGATCCCGACCCGACGCCAGTCGACGCAGCCTTTCCGCGGAGAACTCCGGTTGCGAGGGATCCCAAGCTACGCCCATCGTGGTCGACCAAGATCCGGCCCCTGCCGAAGACGGGGAAGAGGTGGAAGGCGCGAGCCAGGCGGCCAGCACTCCAAGTCTGACACCTCCGGCCGCTGCACCCGCCGCGGATCCCGCTCCCCAGCCGTTCGACCAGCGAAAAGCTTCATCCAGCTTCATCTGTCACGGGCCGTGATCGCGGATGAGGTGACACCTTGGGGCCCTTCCCAGATCAGAGTGCTCACCTTCGATACCCTCACGCCCCGGGTCGTTGCGGAGGGGGGCTGGATTCTTCGCGTTACGCTCTGATCCTGCTCATGGTGGGACGACATAACGGCTCTGTAGAGGGAGGATCCGTGGAAGTCTCTCGAGCCGCTGACCGCCGAACCGGCCAGATCCGCCGAAGTGGCACCAATCACCGCGAGCTACCGGGCCTACGAGGAGGACTACCGTCCAGCCTATTGGGAGGCCACGCACTCCTTTCTGATTCCAAGTATAAGCGCGACATACACCCGCGGTTTGCGTCCTTCTACCGTGGACGCAAGAATCGGAGGTCGCAAGCGCGCGAGAAGGTCCGGATTCTGCAAGGCCATGTCTTCGAGAAAGCTCGCCGGACGGGCTATCGCGACTTGGATCCGCTGGAGATCCGGTGTTCACGCACTTTCCCTAGCACTCCGAAGACACGACGTGGTTTCCCGGACGCGAGGCAGTCGCAGAGGGACGGACTCCGCCCCAAGTCCTGATCTCGCGAACTGCGACCCCTGGCGCAATCATTTCCGCACTGATCTGACCTCTCACCCGTCTCGCCAGATCGAACGTCTTCGCATGCAGTTCTCTCCGCCTGATCCGGATCATGAGTAGTCTGCGTCGTACGCCACTAGCTTGATTGCGGTAGCGATCCGTCTTGTACGTCGTAATCCATTCAATATCAATCTTGATTCGGCCAGCTTGTCTTGCGTATGCCGTGATCTCGTTCGTCTTTAGATCCTCCGTTCGTCGTCGGATTCAGCCTTGGATCTTCCTTTCATCGCCGGGTCCGTGATCCTTGTAGCGAGCTTAGCTATTTCACCAAATCCGAGCCTCCCGGTTACATATACACTCCCTCTCCTCTCCATCTTGAGGCATGCAGCCCCCCCCCTCCCCCTCTCTCGCTTCATCCGCCGTGGCGAGTAGGCCGTGACGACCAACTCGCCATGGCGGATGAAGCGAGAGAGAGGCTGGACGCCTCCCCCGTATCTCTCACAGCCTTCCCGCGGAGCTTCTGTCAACTTTCGTCACGCCCACAACCAAGTAGTGAACGTGGATCCCCCTCCTTCGCACCTGCAGCCTTCCAGCAGGCCTTCAACCTCAGTATCACTTGCGGCAACCAGCTTGCTGCCGTGGCTTCCACCACGTAATCTTCCTCGTGGCTACATCGCCTGGAAACGACTCCTCTTGGCCCCATCCTGCAGGAACTCACGCAACAGTGCTCCACAGTTCAAATCCGCCTCGTCAACCCAGCTCGCTCGTCGTAGCCTCGCCAGTGTACCTTGAACTTGCGCAGTGATCGTTCACAGCGTGTTCGACGGCCCGATCTCATGTCGCTGATCTCGACTTCGTGCTCCCCTTTTCCTAGCTCTCGATCCCAAATTTCTTCAGGCAACAGCGCTCGTCGAAGTCCAGACGATCCGCCTCATCAACCGGACAAATGTGTTGTTGGTGGATCTGGGAATGTTCTCACAGGCTTCAACTTTAACACATGCACAACCCGAAAAGGTGGTAATCTGTTCCGGTTGTCTCCAGTCTAGCAGCGAAAGGGTGCAGCATCCCCAGTACTCGGAAGGGGCCATGCCACATATGCGCTAGCTTCCGCGCGTATCCTTCCTTGACTCGATCCAGATATAGCCACGCTCGAGTGCCAGCCTCGATCCGATGCGGATCCACGCTGTCATTATGTCGTTCGGCCCGGTCCGTAATAGCCTTCTTCAGCCTCTCGTTCACGTTAGCTCTCGACTGCGAGTAATAGCGTTGGATCCGGTACCGCCATTGGCGTGGATCCCGATCTCGGCGTCTCGTGCTGCCTAGCGGGAGAATTGCCTCCAGCGTCGTGCGTGGATCCCAGCCGTGCTCAAGATAAAACGAGGTATCACATCGGATCCGATCATGTGCCGTATTGACAGCGAATGTTAGGCGCTCTGCATACTCGTCCCAGTCGCGCTGGTTCTCGCCCTCGACATACATCTTGATGGAACTCGTCACCGTCTGCACAATGCGTTCCGCAGTCCCGTTCGACTGAGGCCTATAAGCCATGATGGCTCGCTGTCTCTGGACCAGGATACGATTGAATGCTTTGAAGAAGTCAGACATGAAGCCAGTCTCCCTGTCATACCGGATCACCTCGCTCGCGCCGAAGCGTCGGAATAGAAGTTCCCCGTAGGACTCCGCGATCGCTTGGGCTGTCCGGGGCACACTCGTCTTAGCGATGACGTAACCAGCGAACAGATCCACCCAGATCAGGAGTTCCGTATGGCACTTGTACGACTTGGACAATGAGGGGATGTGATCCATCGCTATGACTTGGAAAGAATAGGTGGCCTGGATATTGCCGGATGATCACCGCGTATGGTCGGTCGCCCGTTACCGGTCTCCCAATCCACGCACTCACCCATGAACCTCGTACGCCCCTGAAGAGTCCACGCCAATAGAAGTGATCCCGGATCTGCTGATATGTTCGGCTGATCCCCTGATGACTGCCCTCCAGACTGACGTGGTAGTGATGTAGCAGATCTTCGTGCAGCGTCTCCGGCACAACCAGACGAAGCAACCCGTCTCTCTCTTCCTCCGCCTTCGCAGACGGCAGGTATCCTGTTCGTCCATCTCATAGTCAGCAGCCTGGTTGCTGCACGCCCGAGATTCATCTTTCTCCAGATTCTTCACATCCCCTTGAAGGTACTTCTTGAGGTTCATGATCCATTTCTCTTCGTCCTGAGCTTGTCAAATCCGATCCACACTCAGCTGGCGGACCGCCTCTTCCTTCAGCACGCTGAAGCTGGTGAGCTTCAAGCGGGATCTTGTCGCCGTAGCTGCGATGCGAAGCGTAGTGTCCTCGGCAGCTGTGGTCAGGATCTCGGGTAGTCGATTCAGCGTCACCAGATCCTCACGCGCCTGATCGTCCGTCAACTCTGCACCTGCTTCCCGCTGTAACGCCGCACTCGCCAGATTGTCTGCGCTGGTGTTCCATTCCCGCTTGACATGAAGACGGTCGTGATCCGGCCAGGCTCACCGAAGGTGTAGAGCTTTCTGCCGCACAACGTCAACGCGGAAGCCTTGCAGTCGACCTCCCCCTTCATCTGTCGGATCACCAAGTTGGAGTCCCCACAGATCACCAGACGTCCTCGATCCACTCTCTAGCAGATTTAATCATAATAACATCCACGGTACTCTGCCGCATTGACCATCATATCTTCGGCCCATACTGACTTCCGCCTTGACCACCGTCCACTCAGGCAACTTCCACTCGATAGCGTTGAAGGCGCCTTCGCCGCGTTTGACTCGGGCGGTTCCGTCGAAACTAGCGACCAGGAGTTCCTCGTCGGGCTTCACTGTAGGGATCTGAGTCTGTACTGCTCGGCGGGGCTCTTTTCGCGGTGCAATTGCTACCAGCGCCTGATCCACTATTAATAGTGGCGTTACGCATGCAGCCAGCGATCCCAAGATGGCATCCTTGCCTTTCGTGCACTTATTGATTTCTAGCGTCCAAGGCGATAGCATCGCGGCCCATTGTCTGGGTCATCCTTGGAGCCCTGCGGCGCGGGAACGCCAAGCCAGCGTCGAGTGCCGCGTCAGGACCTTGATTGATTTGCCGACCAGCATAGAATAACCCAGATCCAGCATACGCAGCAGCGCCAGTACTTCCTTCTCCATAATGCCATAATTCAACTCGTTCGATTTCAACGTGCGAATCGTGAACATCACGGGCAAGAATGTGCCGTCGTGATCCTGCACCAGGGCGGCTGCTGAGGCTGCCACTGCCCACTCGCTGGCATAGACGATCAGCGGCAGGCTGTTTCTCCTGATCGAAGTGCTGGAGGATCAGGGTCGTCGCGATCTTGTTCTTCACTGTGAAGAACGCTGCTCTAGCTCGGATCCACTTCGGCTCTGACGCCTCCGGTTCCTGATCGAACTGGGGGTCCCCGCCTTCGATGATCTCTCGGCGATCTTCCCTTCGTTGATAGCGATCCCGCTCTCAGCACGCATCGCAGCGAAATCCATTTTTCGCAGCTGTACAACACCGACGTGTACACCGCCATGTCTTCAGTGAAGCGTCCGTAGTAGTTCAGACTACCCAAGAACGACTGTATAGATCGTAGAGATCTCGGAATGGCAGATCCACCAGTGCACTGAGATCTTTTGAATGAGCCTCCAAGCCTTCGATGGATCACGATGCCCGAGGTAATCTACCTTCTTCAGTCCCCAGAAACGCTTCGTGACACTTATTGAGACATTCCACTTGTTGTAGGCCGCGATCAGGAGCTTCACTCGTTCGCACAAATGATCCCAGGATCCGGCCGTAACAAGGATGTCATCGATGTAGGATCGACGCCCCAGTACAGAAGGTTCACCTACTTCTTCCGGGTCTCCTGCTTCGAAGATGTCCGTCGACGCTCCTCGATCCGCTGCTGGCGGGATCCTCAAGAAGCCGTACAGTGCGTTGTCGATACTGCCCTGGTAGATTTGTGCAGCGTTCTTCAACCAGAATGGCATGCGGTTCCACTCAAACAGGCCGAACGGCGTGATGAATGCCGAGATGGCACGAGCGCAATCCGACAAAGACACCACCCAGAAGCCGCTCACCATATCCAGCGAGCAATACCACAGCATCATGTCCAGTGCCTCGAGCAGATTGTTGATCAGGAGCATCGGGTAGACCATCAGCTTGCTGAGACCGTTTACCATGCGGTAATCAATACACAACCTTATGTCCACACCATTGACACCATTGACCATGTGGTACACACCATTGAGCATGCGGTATCAATACACAACCTTATGTCCACACCATTCTTCTTGATGATCGCCACGATTGGCGATGACCAAGGAGACGTATGATCTTGGCAGACAGCAGATCCGATACCTTTTCGCGGAACTGGGGGGGGGGGGATCTTTCGCACCCGCTGCGCAATCAGGGTAGCATTTCCAACGTCGATGGCCCACACCATGCCCACAGCCGCAGGAGGCAGCGCATTGCTCTTGCCGATCAGCAAGTGTCGGTGGGACCAGATAATGTCCCGCAGCTGGCAGATCGCCTACTTTGTGTTCGCCTCAGGATCCCCCACCTGCAGATCCTCGACCCCCACCTCGACTTTGTTGGTGCCACCTCCGGCAGCACAACCAGCTCGTATTACACTTCATCGGCATGCAGCGTGCCTCTGTCGTGGTAGCAGACCTCGGGATCGATCCTCTTTCGATGTCCCTTGCTCGGCCTGCCGGTTTGTCATCCACCCCTGGGGACCGCACGGGGGCCGGATCCTCAGCCGAGTCGTCATGTACCTTGGTGGTAACGTCCAGACCCATCCTTGCCGCTTCAGTCGGGCGATCCTCCGCGGGACCTTTGACTTGGGCCTCGATCTTGTCCGCAGGATCCTCGATCGGAACCCGTGGGGATTGATCCGACGTCTCCGACGGGAGATCCACCTCCAGAAGGTCACCTGACTCCAACACGTCGATCAGCGGCGATTGCTCAACCCTCAAGCTTCCGTCGGCTTCGTAAACAGCACCGCTCGCTTCGGCTTCCCCCGGCACAGCTACCCCACCAGGCCCGAACGCGCCACTCCCCTTGGGGCCTTCGTTAGGCGAGGTGCCCATCGCGCGCTCATCGTAGCGCATTGCGACTGTCGGGCGTTCCCGGCGATATGAGAACGAGGCCTCGTCCTTTGTACAGGGCCTGGTAACTGTTCGCCTGATTGCCTCACATCTCCCACCGAAATCAGCGACACGCGTCGAGACAGTGGCGTCCGTCGGCGGGCCGATCTCGGGGTCCCTGCCTCGGGCGGGGTCGTGCGAGGTCTCATTTGACCGCCGTCGTCCGGTGCGCCTGCGGCATCCTCTTGCGCCGCCGGGGCTTCTCTTTGGCCTCCGTCAGATATCGCGACCTTCGCGCCGATTGTCTGCCCCGCATGCATGCCAGCGGTACCGGGCGCACGAGACGGGGCGTGATTACGTTCATGTCTCAAGTCAGGTGCCGCACCGTTTCGTCCATGACCGGCATTCAGAGGGCGGGTCGCCGCCACCCTGTACGCTTCTTGGCGCACGTCCTCACTTCCTGCGGATTCAGGGGTCTTTGGTCGCGGCAGGATCCTGGTCGACGGGTCGTACTCCACTCGGTCAACTGCGGGCTCAAGACCGGTGTTGGCGGCGCCGCTGCTGCGGCGGATGCCGCATCCGTAGTTGCCTCACGCGAGGGTTTGCCACTCGGCGTAGCGCCAGGATCCTACGGAGACGAAGCCCGGCTGGCGATGAACATGATACCCGGTCAGCCATAGTCCGATCTGCACGTCCCGGTTTAAGATCAGCTTCGTGTCGCCCAGGTTCGTGAGGTGCAGGTAGCGATCCTGCCCGGGCCTTTAACAAGGTTGGGCGCCGAGCGCTCACCTCGGGCTAATCACAGCTTTTCATTGTCAGACACACGGATCCGCAGCGAGAGCTCCATGAACTCGGCGACCCCCAGCGTCAGATGCTCGCCACGAACACCGGGCGGGCTCTGCCGCGAAAGATCTGGCGGCGCCCCTGCAACATGACTCGCACCTTGTCCGACAGGAACATGGATCAATCGCTGAGATCCAACCGGATCCCAGCCGGGACCATGAAGTCCATCCGAGGATGGCTAGTGGGGGGGGGGGGGGGGGTAGTCCGGCGGCAGATCGTCTCTCACCCAGACGTCGTAAAAGTACACCAAGGATCCCGCCAAGGTAAGCTTCATCCGTCTGCGTCCTTCCGTGACATACAGCTTTCACCAATTCCGAGGCATTCTTGACTTTGACTTGTGTCGATATGGCATCCTACCTTACGAGCAAAGGTGGCATCGATGATCGACACCTCGAATCCCGAGTCAAGATGAACCACAGCCTTGACGCTTTCGATCTTGCTGTTTTCTTTCGCCTGCTTGAAGTGCTTGCCGGGGAAATGGTACTTCCAGTATTCGCGCGACTCGCCTGGCCGCAGATCCAAAGTCATAGTGACCTCGGATCGTTGGTAGTCGTCAACAGGTCGAAGCCTTGCAACCATAGCCGTATGTTTCCTACGAAGCTCATATGTATTACCGAATAGATCAGCTCGCGACCCGCTAACTTGATCTTTCGGCTTCTTCTCCTCAAATGCATAGATGAATAAACTAGAACGCTCGTCTCGTACCGGGTTCATAACCGGCGAGCGCCCCAGTTTAACATCTTATCAGCAGTTCAGGTACGAGTCCCGGATGCTTGCTGGTGTCGAACCACTGACGGATAAGGTTATAGAACTCTTCCATATGGCACTTGCCGTGATCGTGGAGTTCACCACAGCCACGACACAAGAACCACCGATCTGACGGATGTCCTCTCTTGCCGCACTTCTGACAGATCAGGCGCTTCCAACACCCAAGATCCGAGTGCTTACGAGATCCGCAGTGCGAACAGCGTATCTGCCATCACAACCGAAATGCGGGCGGTGATCCTGCTGTGGAAGATCCTCCGGCGCATCGTTCGAGCGCCCAGGATCCGGTGCTCTTGGCGGATCCGCTGCTGCAGCCGCCTGAGACTGATCACTCTCCGCTGCCACGTACGCTCGGCGCAGTTTGTCTTCGGATCTTGACTCCTCAGAGTCCGATCCGAACTCGGATCCGGAGTCGGGGATCTTGATAGCGAGTACAGCATAGGCTGGCGCCGTCGGCGGCGCAGGACTCGACTTGGACCGGTACTTGCCGGATCCGGTCGACTTCTTCTGCCGCGACTTCGCGCGCTCGCGCGCGCAGCACGTTCTCCAGCAGATCCGCGTCGGCCAAGCGCAGCCGTGTGAGCTGAATCGTAAGATCCGGGTCTCCCAGAGTCTCGATGAAGTGTTCCACGTGCTCGCGACGGGCCTTCGCGTCGCCGTCCTTGATCTTCAGCCACGCGCACATGCCTGCGACGTTTGAGGCGGTGCAGATACCCTAGCGGCGTCTCCTCTGCGCGTTTACGCGCGTGATAGTATTGCCATGCTACCGAGACTACCAATCCGCAGTACTGCGTCCGGAATTTTCTGAGAAAGTCACTCCACTTCGTCGTCGTGGATCAGATCATCTGTCTGTACCAGTTCCTCGCGGGGCCGGTGAGCAGATCCGCGAAGGTAAGGCATTTCTCTTCGTCTATAGCTTGATCACTCGTGAATGCAGACTTGACTTTGCTGATCCACCTTCGTACACGGTCTTTGTCATGATTCTTGTCTATGAATTTCTTCAGATCCGAAATGGCCGATATCTTGACGCTTTGAACCTTTGACGATCTAGTCGGAGCGACTGCTGCCGCTGTCGTAGCCGTGCGTCTGGTGGATCCCATGTCGAGATCATCCGGATCATACTCCCAGTGCTCGGGGTGATGGGGATCTTGCGATCCCGCCGATTCCATGTCGACGTCTTGCGATCTCGGATCGCATGGGGACGGAGCCGGTCGTGGAGCCCGGGCCTCTTGACATTCGCTCCGGAAACGTGACATAGCCGCTTGGAAGTACGTTCCAGACCACTCGTCGGCTCCTGGGCCGGATCCGATGACGGATCCGGACTTGCGACGGTCTTGCCGGACGCGGAGCCAGGACCTTATCTTCCAGAGTGCTCGGAGAACGTAACTGCAGCATTGTGGCACCGACGGGCCCAATCGGCATTCATCGCGGCTCCGATGAGCTGCTGGATCCGGCTTCCGACGCAGACGACGCATACTGCGATGATCCTGTGTGGTACTCCGGCGACTGGGTGTACGCCGCCTTGGTCTCGACGACGAAACGTATCTAGCCTTGGCCTCGATATCGAGGAGTGCTCGGTCTTCGGCTCGGGCGCTGCAGCCGCGGATCGCTAGCATACGAGGGACTTCAGCAAGTTGAAGAGCGACGCGGCCGAGCTTCGGATCGTGTCGGCGTCCAACTGGAACAGGTCGTTATCGTCGAACGCTCCTGCCGTGCGGCCGGACTCTTCCAGCATCCTCAGCAGATCCATCGCGGCGTCCAGCTTGTTCGTGGTTGACGACGGGGCCGCCACAGGTCCGGTGAGGGATCCGAGCTGCTTCAGCTGCAGGATCCGCATCACTGAATCCTTGCGCAGGAAGTCGTCAGCTCCGTACGTACGTACGCCGACTCCAGCTTAGACGTCGTGACCAGGTAGACTTCAACACAGCGCGGTCTTCGTTATCCGAGTCTGGTGCGTTGCGTTTCTTCCGTGCTGCCTTCGTCTTCTTCTTAAACATGGCACTTGAGGCCGCTGGAGTAGTGGTGGAGGAAGCTCCTTCGCTCTCGCGAACGAACTTTCGTCCGGCTGATCCTGACTCGCGTCAAGACCTGCGGGGCCCCCGAAGGGGCCTGGGGAGGAAAGCGAGGGTTTTCTTCCTGATCCGTTGCCAGACCATCCTCTCTTCCATCGGCAGAGCTCCTCCCAGGGCTCGGCCGATCCGTGATCTCTCTTTCAGCGACGCCGTCGGCGATCCGGTCTCCGTCGGCGCTTCATCTCCCGATCCATTGCTTGCGCGTCATCTTGGGACTCACGGTGAAATCCCTCATCGCCAAGAGATCCGGGCACGCGCATCATTCTGGTGGAGTGGATCCGCTGAAATTCAGTAGGATACCAACTCACACGCACTGCGTCCAGACACCGACTAACGGAGGGGGACTCCGACGGCTGTGTTGTTGCTGATTGGTTCACCTTGTGTACCCGTCGGCGGGCTGGTACTGCTCTCTCGTTGACACGAGATGCGCACTTGGTGGGCCATGGACGTTTTTGTGGGGACTTGGAAGGGGGTGGATCT
The DNA here is from genome assembly GCA_033558025.1 of Phytophthora sp. 'mugwort'. NCBI lineage: Eukaryota > Oomycota > Peronosporomycetes > Peronosporales > Peronosporaceae > Phytophthora > Phytophthora sp. 'mugwort'. Next base: position 2,458,947 of record JAUCEF010000011.1, read on the forward strand.
GCGCGGGTATTCCTGTGCACGAGATTCTGTGTCGGTTTGGTCTTGAGATCTTGCGTAGACCTTGTGGATCCGTAATAGAAATATGGGATCTGGCGTTGTTCCTTCTTGAGCGTGTCCTTGCTCCTTATCGGAGTTGTCCTTTACGATGCTTGCGGCCGCCAATAGCGGGACCTTGAGGGGGGTTGAGAAGCCAAAGAGCGAGCGCGACCTCGCCAAGCTATCCAGGGACTGCCATGTGTGCAGAAAGATTGCCAAAGTTTAGACTTTATCTATTTATGAGGCCAATAGAAATCCTCTATACAATAGTCAAGTCTGTCTTCCAGTGCAAATTCGGTTCTGATTTATTCCTTAGCCTATCTACCTTCGGATCCCATCCCAAAACTTGTCCTACGGACTACATATAACCCAGAATCCACCTCTGACCTATTCCTGGCCACCCGTCTCCACTCTACCTTGTCCTAGCTACTGATCTTCTACCACGTGTGCACTAAACTGATCTGATCCGATACTTAGGATCTCATCCTACGGGACTGATCCAGTATCCATACCATATACAGACCAGGCGTGCCGCATGGTCCGGATCCATCACCTTGACGATTTCCCATGGCTGCCGCTGGCGACTTGGATCCCCCAACTGCCGGTCAACCTCTATCTTGTCCGGATCTGCAATACCACAAGCGCATTCCGCCACTTCCTCGCCAGTTTCAGTTTGGATGACTTGGTGTGGAACATGGTTACCCACGCAGGAAGCGCCTCGCGCGTTTTTCTCGCCGGTTTCAGGCTGGGTGACTTGATGCGGACCTTGGTTACCCACCTGGTTGGTGTCTCCTGGCACCGCCACCCTTGAAGCCTTGGCCGCCGGACTAGATTCCGGCGGGGGTCGAGGGGTATCCGGTAAGGACTGTCGCACTCGACCATGTGCAGCTTCTGCTGCCACCGCTTCTAGAGAGTCGCTCAGTACGTCGGCGGCTCCCAACACCTCACTGGATGCTCCTGCATCCCGGCGCCCCTTTTGGACGCCCCAGTTCCTGGCAAAGGTGGGAACATGACTCACCAATGCTCTGCCAGTAACTTCGGGTCGGCTGGCCCCGATGGCTTTATTTCGCCAATTCATCCATGGCTGATGTTTCTCGAGCCAGGGCATGCACAGGATCAAGTCATACTTGTTCATATCTAGGGCAGTAAACTGTTGCATGCTGTCAAATTCCTCGAACTTCACAGCTAGATCCACATGGATCTTGAGAACGATAATCACCGTTCCATCGGCCAGTTTTACCGACACTGTCCCGTTGCCTTTGCTTTCTCGTAAAGCATCGGTCAATTTGTTGCTGTTCCCCGCAACAGTCTGGCGGCGTGCGAAGTTCTTTGACGCCCCGGAGTCTATTAAGACTCGAAAGGGATGGGTATATCCCCGTACATTTACGCGTACTACTAGCCGCCCAACGCTGCACCTTTTCGATCCGAGAGTGCAAAACTCTCAGGGGCTAAGTATCAACGGTGCGCCGGTGGTGCGCACCGCTCATAAGACTTAGTTCTTCCTCAGTAGGCCCCCCGCCCCTACTGCTTTCCTGCGTTTCCCTGTCATGGGGTTGCGGCCTTTGCTAGCGACCCTTGAGTGTGATGAGCTTGGGAGGGAAAACGTTTTCGCTATCCCCCCCCCGCAGGACAGGCACGTGTCATGTGCCCTTGCTTGCCACAGTTATAGCAGCCAATATCTTGGTGCTCAGCGAACCCAAGTTCCATGGGAACTGGCCCGCACGGGGCCCCGCTACTTGTTTTCGCTGCCCCTGGCCACATCGCCGCCGGCGTGCGCGTCTGGCGGTGACTGTACCCCTCTAAGAGGGCGACTTGGGTCACCTTTTCCAGAAAATTGGCCTGCACCCGAAACCTCTAGGTGCAGGCCTACTCTTGGCCGTCCATGAACACCGTCATCTTGACGTGTTCATGGAGTGGGTTTCCCACGGGGGATGCGGTGAGCCCCCGCATCTCCGGGATGTACTTGTGCAGCTCACGTCTTCCCTGTTTATATGGCAGGAAGCGTAACCGCTGGCGGTACCCATAGTTCGCCGGGAGGAACGCGGTTCTAAGCTGTCACACAGCTGAGCCCAGGATGCAAAGCATCCAGGCGTTGTCGCTTCCCACGTATACGCCTAATGCTTAGCACGCCCGCTAAGGTTCGAGAGGGCGAAAGCCACGCGGAGGTGCTCGGAATAGATGAGAGCCACATCCATTGCGAGCTCTACTTCTCGTACCCAGAAGTGAAGATTTTCACCATTCTTCCCTTCGTATGGGTTTACTTCCAGCCTCAACAGCTTGGGGTAGACCGGTTTCGGCTCTGTGGCCGGAATCCGCAGGTTGCTCCGAACATATTCGATGAGCCCCGCTCGTACATGTCGACCGGGGAACGCGGTCACGCGCTCGCTCTGCTCAGCCTGCGTTGACGACGCCAAGCTGTGCAAGTCATCCATGCCAAAGATGTCCTCCATGTTATGAACGGACTCAAACTGTGTGTCGTTCAGATGAGGAAACTCATTCCGGTCCATGTTGCTAGGGCCCAGAGGTTTCAGGTAGTAAGGCGCGTAGGCGTGGATTGACTACAAGTGCTACCAAGTGTGACGGGACACACAAAACCTTGCACACAGGAAGTGTGACTTTAGGAGAGTATACAAACTCTCAGTGAGCGGCAGCTCACAAGTCCCAGGTCTGAGGGGACTGTTATCAATTAGGTAGATATAAAACTGAATATATTTATAGGTGACCCCTTTTAATGCGTCTACATCCTAACTATTAGTGACCTATAAAGTACCCTAGATGCTATCCTATTGTGTGGCTCTGAGGTCTTTGTACCATAGTGTGGTACCTACCCGTGATGTCATTACCGTGACATCCTAGTGATGTTGGCTACATCATTTAGGGTACTTTGTACACCATCATGAAGAGTGACTTGGCGACGTAGGGCCGAGCTTTGTCTTGATAGATGTTAATGGACACACACATTTGGTCGCGCGGCCACTTTGACTTAATGGCGGGAATGACATTCTTCACCAGCATCCGGCGTGAGATTGCTCTCGTCATGGATACAGGTTTGAGCTCAATGGCTCCTACGCCACGGTTCAGACTGGCGTGCTGCGTCACATACTCTTCCACCTCCGGCCACATTCCGACTTTGCCGTCCCAGCTGCCTCTTGGCCGCGCCAAAGCACACAAGAACATCACCTTGATGACGTGTCGCTTGCTCTGGATGACCTGCACGGGTGCTCCTCTTCGGTGGTGCCGTCCTTGATATCTGCATATCAATCCATTTGAATAGGGATCGGTTTGAACAGGGTATAAGTATTGCTGTATTGCCAGTTCAAATCTATCGGTCACTTACTTCCGAATGGAGGTAGTATTAACGTGAGGCTTCACTTGATTCGACTTCAAGTAAACCGCTTTGGGCTGCACCAGCCCTGACGTGTGATCCCACCGATGGCTGCTTCACCCCCTATATGATAGTCCGTTGATAGTCAGCCATTCGGTTTCAAGCAGCCCTACGCTCAGCCTAAGCTCAGTTCGCAAATTCAGCCCCCCCCCCCTCACACATCGATATCGCCCCCGGCCTCGCCTGCGCCGCAAACGCTGACCATGGACGAGAAGCTTCAAGTCCGGTTAAAATATTAGCGCTTCCCCCGCATCAAAGACGTCGATTTGATTGACTGGGTTCGCATAGCCTTCAAGAAACCCGTGAGTGCGATCACTCTTCGACGCATTTGTAACAAGGAGCCAGCGTACTTTTGCAACGCCAACACGTCAGCAAGACGCCGCCGCCGCGTCAAATTTCCGGAACTGGAGCGCCAGCTTGTGGACTTCTTTCAACGCAATGAAGAGCCCGCTATCATATCGGATGACATTTTGTTGCTTAAAGCCGGCAACATCAAATCTAGCATCAACATTAGTGACGATCAGCTTCGTTTGAGCAATGGGTGGCTAGCAAAGTTTAAGAAACGGAATGGCATATCGTCAAAGCGACTTCACAGTGAAGCCGACAGTTTGAGTGCTGTCGAAGTCCGTTCAGCTCGCTACATGCTGCAAGACGTCACGCGCCAATATCAGCCTGAAGATACCTACAATTTCGACGATTGCTCTCTTTTATCGACTTGCCCCTATCAAACTCTTGCCACCATGAGTAGATAAGGTAAAAATCGGGACAACAAGATGGACTTTGTTATTATAGGTACCGCAGGATACCTACAATAACAATGTCCATCTTGTGTGTACCAATTGGGGTGCTTTCAAGGTGGCACGCGTCGAGCTTTAAAGGACAAGCCTGTTTCCTACTTTCACAGCAAAAGGCTTGGATGACGGCATCCATCTTTCGAGAGTGGCTACAAACGTTCACCTTGAAAATGGCCGTCCAGAATCGGAAGGTACTTTTGCTGCTTGACAACGCGTCCAGTCACAAGGTATCCCATAATCTTTCACACGTAACGTCCGATTGCTGCCCCCGAACCTGACCTCGTCTGTGCAGCCTTTGGATGCCGGTAAGTTTTGTTTTTATGATGATTGTGTTTTAGTAATATCTAACGCAATAGGTGATTCACACCTTTACAGGTATTGTCCGCTCCTTCAAGGCTCGATATCGGAGGCAATTTGTCCGTTGGTGCCTGGATGCAATCGAGGGGGATATCAAACGAAAGCTCAACATTCTTGAAGCTATTCAGTTCAATATTGGTAGTCGGAGGGACGTCAGCGCTGACTGCATACGCAACTGCTGGATAAAGACCAGGATTGTGGATGCCAACTTGCTCGGCGGCATTCGACAAGAGGCGACTACATGATGCCTGGTGACCATGAAGCGATTGCTGAAATAACTGATATGCTGGCGAGTGTGAACGTTCACGAAAGTGTGGCAGATTTTCTGAAGATAGACGACGAGGTTGAAGTATATGGGCCGGTCGAAGACAAGAAGGCTGATGAGGCGTGCAGTGATGCGGACAGTGTAGCTGAAGACGATGATCCTCCAGTCTCAGCTTCCACTGTTCTTGCCTTCTGTATGAGCTGTCGTCGCTTTTCTTTCAGTGCGAAGGAGACTCCAACCATGAGCAACAAATGCTGCAGTCATTGACCACGCTTGTCAGAACGCAGTTCGTAAAACGAAGACGGCAGATGTCTCTGGATAGCTCTCTGCTTCACGATGAGTAATGTAGCCATTTCTCTAACTGACCGTTTCTCTAAATGAAAACACGTTTTCGCGGCTTCAAAGCTTGCACCGTTTAGGGAGGTGTCACTGTATTTGGAGACAAATCATCAGGGAAGTGCTTAGAGCAGCTCCAGCACGACGTCTTAAGCTTTTTCTATAAGCTTTTGTTTCCCCATTCGTCTCTCTTCAGTTGAATCCTTCGTCTTCGTTCGTACCTCACTCCAACAATTGCGGCTTATACAAGTGCAACTCGAGGCTTGCACTTTTGCCATCATACTGGCTCAAGTGCGAGCGGGACAATCCCCTGACGTACGTAAAGTGCTATCTCCTGTCTTAAGCTGTTTGCATCTTACAGTACATTAGTACTGTAACAGTACCGTAATGCGCAGTCTTTACTGCCGATATTTATTATCGCTTTGCTTCCCTGTTTGGCCCGCAAAAATGTAATGTCCTACCAGTCTGTAGCTCCTTGCTTGATGGCTTCCACGATATTGTCTATGAGTCGGCTTGTCCCAAGGCTCGGCAGTTGGCAAATTCGGTTTCCACTTCGAATTTCGCTTGCCAGTTGAGAATCTTTGGTTTCAATCGTTGATAAGATAATACCCGAAATTCCCGCTTCTATCCAAGTAGTAAGATGTCCTGCGTTGCGTCCGACTTGCTCCAAGCTCGACTGCGCCGCGGAGAGATCCCGTGTCGCGGTGTTAACCCCGGCGGCCGGCTCGTCGCTGAGCACTGGATGATATGGGATTCGTATATTTGGCATCGCGTTCCCGATAAGATTAAGAACCAAGGAGAATTCGCGACGATGAAGTTTTTGGGTCATGAAGAGGGCGATCGTCGTTTCGATGACCACCGGCGTACGTGGATCACCGATACGATATCTCCGAGATGAAGCGGTTCGATCTCAACACGGTGCGAATGCCTCTATGCTACTGGATCATGGGTTTCGACCCGACAGGCTTTCCCAACAAACAGGAGTGGACAGTGTTTGCTTCGCCGCGCTCTGCGGTTCCTGGACGAGATGGTGAATCGTTGGTGCGTGAAATACGACATGGCCGTGCTCGTGGACATCCACGCGGCTAATGGGTCCCAGAATGGACGCGACCACAGCGCCGCAATGGACAGCGGCGCCAAGTAACGGGTCCAATACCCGGAAAATGTCGACAACACGGTATATCTAGCCAACTTCCTGGCTTCCCGCTACCGCTACTGCCCTTCGTTCCTTGGTCTTGGGCTGTTAAATGAACCGGAGGTCCCAACGGAGCAGCACGTTCTTCGTGCTTACTACGATCGCGCATACTCAGCAACTGGCAACGGCTGCGTGCTGACTGTGACGCCTTTGTTGACTGAGCAGAGCCCGCCATTCATGGAGGACTTTATACGCTACCCGAAGTACTTTAAAGTGTGGCACGAGTGGCACCCGTACTTCATCTGGGCTACGAAGGGCAGAGCCGAGAGCAAGTGCTACAAGCTGTGCGTCGCTACGGCGGCCAAATCTCGTCGTGGAGAGGCAATTGGCTTCTTATTGACGAGTGGAGTCTCGGCGCGCAAGGTTGTGCCTTCCCGTGTGAAGACCGCAACAAACTGCAGGAATTTGCGTCAGCGCAACTCGAAGCCTTCAGTAAGGCCCACTCAGGGGGGGTCTTTTGGTCTTGGCGCCATTCTGACGACGGGCATAACCGTCCAACGGGTCGGTCGATGCGACAGCTGCTGCGTGACGGCGTCATGAGGCTGGATGAAGTATAACGGGGTGTGGAAGCTCCTCTGGACGGGCTGCCATTAATACTAAAAAACATAACAACATCCTGTTGGAAAAAGGTAAGTGGCTGGCTATGCACTTCCATGCATAGCGTCGTCAGTGATTTCATTGTCTTGTGCGTCGCACTAGTCAAAGGAATAAGTATAGTATACATGTAGCCAAGACCTGCCACGGTAATGAATCGTGGAGTGTTTCAGGATTACTGGGGAAAGTTTCACCCTTCAAAATCAATTAGCTCCATCCTCATCTACTAGTACAGGAAATAAAAGAGCAGCACTTCCCACTCACGCACATGATCTGCCCCGTCAAGACAAGAGAGACCTGCATCGCATCCACACCGCCCGCCTATGATCACCACGACCTGCGCCGCACCACACCGACGATAGACGCCGGTGCCCGGATTATACACCACAAGGGTCACCCCAAATAGAGACGCAGGACATGAATGACGATATATATATATTGATGATTTAGTTATTGCTATGGTTGTATTGCTTGTCGCTCTGCCAGCTACTATCGGGTCTGTGGAAAAGCCTTCCTGTGGTTTGCCATTCAAATTATAGAACGATAGCACTGCCAGTCATTTTCATTAAAAAAATATACGATCAGTAAAACGGCTTTGAGAGGGTATTTAAAACTAAAAGGGACAAGGGCTAGAATCGCATTGATGGCGGGCAACAGAACAGCTGATGCCAACTCGCCTACTGCGTTGATGGAGGCGGTTGCTACGAGTACTAATGGTAGCGGTTGCGTCGGCGGTCTTGTATTCTCCACAAAGTCCGATGAAAGTGCTACAGATGCTCCCGCCGAGCGTATGCGCATTGCATCTACTGGTGCCACGAGTTCGTTCGGCTACGCGCTCAATGTTGGTGGAGCCATCACGCAATCTCATATTCGTTAAGTGGTATTCCATTGAGCTTTAATGGTTTATCGTACGTAAACTCCGTAACAGCAGGTCAAGCGGCGGCGAATAGGCTCTCGTGTTGAACAGTAACCTAGATGTCGGTGGTGGCCTCCGCAACATGACCATGACAGGACTGCTGACGATCTCTAACACCACTGCGAATAATGTTGTCTCGCAGGCATACACGCTTAGTCAGGGTGTACGTGGATCTGAAGATCAGTACGCTGCCAAATACTGTTTTCATCAATTTCACTGGAGCAGATCGACTGCTAATCAACACAGCGGGTCAAATTGCGATTGGTACAAGTACGTTCAGCGATTTAGTCAACATCAGCGGCACCATCAACACCAAAGCCTACAAGCTAGGCAGTTATCCACTCGATTTCAGTGGATTAAGCTGGACCCCATCCATCGTTGAAGGGCAAATGGCCGCGAGCGAAGCTGTCGTCGTGGACGCCTACAAAGACATCACGGGATTCCGTAATGTATCGATGACTGGTCTTCTGACAGTCAGCAACACCACCGCGAATAACGTCGTTCCGGAGGTACTGACTAGTGACACATTCTCGCTGGCCCATGGATCCGGCTACACAACGCTACACAACGCTGCCCAATACAGCGTTCTTTAAATATGCTGGTGCGGACAGATTGCTGATCATCTCGTCTGGACAAGTGGCAATTGGCACTACAACCATTACAGCGGCCGTTGCTCTCGCCCCAATAAGTGTATTGGGATTTGAACCCAATGGACGCCAAGATGGTTCACCAAATTGCGAAAGGTAATTCACCAGAACACATTCTCGACAAGTTCAAAGTTCCGTAGGCGGGGTAAATGGACAGAGGGTCTATTCGTGAGATAACCCGATGTACAAATACCTATACTGGCTCAAGAGCGAGCGGGACAATCCCCTGACGAACAATTAATTTCTAGCTGAACCATCTTTTTCAAAGCTTCAACAGTCTGAACAAAACGCATATGCCACAACAGCAATTTGTTTTCTCGTTTGGTGCTGACGCTAATCTGTACACACTAGCCTTCGACCGGACCGCGGATGAACTCAACCAGTAATGCGCATTTTCTTCTTGAATACTAGCTTCACAACTTCTTACAAGTCGTTCGTGAAGTAAGTAACTCTCTTCTCTGGATTGCGTGTGAATGGGGTGGAGGGAATCCAACCATCTACCTCAAGAAGTTCCTGATATTAGAGATTGGTGAGTCCATTCGGAGAATAACGCGTTTCCTCCAAGATCAACACGAATCCACTTCCATCTGGGTCCTATATATTCAATACCCGAATTTAAACCAAACCAATGCCTTCCGATCGGGCCCTATTTCCTTTCCAGTTAAAAAAACTTGTCAGCTTCAACCTATTCATGGTGAAACGAATCCGTAGTCATGCACACATGTAGCACATCTGTGCCGGTGTCCAACATCCCCTCAGTGAACGAGCAAGGCAGAACTTGTAGTGAAGCGCAACATCGCTTGAATGTCTCACCATGCCAATACTACCGGACGGTTTAATCCAACGACCCATGAGGCCAATCTTCCGATGCTTTTTCCTCTTTGAACCGCCCTTATTTGGCTATTCGTCAACCTCAGAATCGTTGTCGTCATCACTATGTTTTTCCTTCCTTTTTTTCCTTTTGTTCAGCAAGCCATTATTACAATTGGCTCGAAGGTGCTCGACTTTTGGCAAAAGTGACATTCACGCGTCTCCTTCCATGGGGTACATTCTTGGTGCTTCTTGCCGGGATCAACTATATTTTGCTTCTTTCCTTGCTAAGGTCGTTTTCTTTTCACTGAACCAATTATTTTGTCACCATCGAATTTGTTCTTCCTGGAGAGGCCGTTATAATCGTCCCTTATTTTTTTGCTTCGATTGAGTATTCGCACCACATTGCGATGGGTCCCTTCTACTCCCGTCAGTATGATGCTGGCCATGTCTGAATCACCTATCCGGTCATTCATGTTTTCGAGCTGCCGTCGATAATCCTCGAGGTCCTCCAAATACTTGTCCATTTTCATTCCCTCCGTATACTTTGCACCGTACAATCTGGCACGAATACGAATACTATTTGCAAAGTCTCACCGGGTCTTAGTTCTTTCGAAGGCAGTCCACATTTCGCTCACACACGCCAACTCGCAGACTATCTTCGCATCCATTGGAAGTAACCCATACAGCAAGGTATCTCGCGCAAACAGGTTCCGCTCTTCATATGTACATTGCCGGTCGGTGTTCGGAGCATCGGGACCTTCTGTGCCGATAACAACATCCCAACAGTCTCGCTGTCTTAGATATGACTCCAAGCGAGCCGATACAAGTCAAAACCACCATCCGCACCAAACTTTGGCGCTTTGCTAGCCGCGGTTACTTTTTGCACTGCCGGTTGACGTTCTAATGCGTGACCGTGTAGTTGCACTTGCTGCTGACCACCATTACCCCCACCTGTACATCTAGCTATTTATTAAAATATTGAGTCCACACACAAGCCACTTGGGCTCATAACCTACGAAAAGCGTAGTCGTACTCGTTGCACTTTATCGACGTGGAACTCTAAGTGGAGAAGCAAATTTAGAATGCTTGAGTTGCGAGTAGAGCAGACGGAGGGAACGATGTGTGTAGTTCGAGGGAAAACCGATGGCATGTTTGTTGTTTTTAGTGTTGCTTTAGGGGAAAGCACCTCGAGCGATAAATCCCCCGTTGAATAGTCTTTACTGGCCGCAGCCATAGCAGATATATGAACGCATGCAGGCGCTGTTCATAGAAATCCGCGGATCCCTCTCTCCAGAAATTTCTTCTTCTCCTTCATAATCAAAGATATCATGGCCAAAGACCTTAACCACCACTTGATACCTTAATTCAACAAACACAGTAACTGACTCTCAGCCTCATCCTCCAGCAACCCGAGTTACCACCACTGCACGCATACATTATCTCTTAGTACCCTTACCCATATGTACAGCCCGCACCGACCCCCGGCGCTCCACTCAGTCCACGTCTGGCTGCTATCGCAACCGACAATATTTTTGACGACAGCGACCGAAACGGAAGTTTTTTTTTTCTGGGTCGTATACAGGTCGGGCCGGGATTTTATGTGAGGATTTCAAGTAGAACCCCGAGCACACGATGGACGACATCTGCGTCAAAGAGCCCTCAGGGAGACTGTTTGCTGTCGAACGAAGACGAGGTCTGCAATGGTCGGAGCGTGGGCCGGAGTAGTTAGCAAGGAAGTGCTACTATTTACCGACGCTTTGCCTGTTATGAGCGAAGTGAAATTGGCGGTAAAAACGAGGTGCGAAGTACGTCATCCCTCCGATAATGCCGACGTACACGACTGACCCGCATGTTTACGACCCAGAAAAAAAGCGTGCCGACCGAAACTGCAGCGGGGCTGCGTAGCGTAGTGCGTCAGAGAAAGACGTATCACTCTCCGAGTCTTAGCTATGGTTCTCCAAACCCCTATAGTCTCCGTAGAGGCTTATATCCCTCCATTTATATCACTAGAGACTCAAAGAGTCAGTATTCCTAAAGCTAGGACGATACTCTCTTTGATGCTAAAACTGACTGTTATTTGTTTGTTTATCTGCGGCAAAGCCACCCGTGGTGTAAATGTATGTCTTTAACTATCTACCACTGTTAAACCTATTCAAATGCATATCGAGTGGCCCTGTGCCCACATACTGAAATCCTGTTAATCCAAGTGGTACCAAGTATCACTTACTGCAAGGTGACATGTAGCACGGCTACACTTCGTGCTACCTTCGTGTATCCCGCTACACTCTCCCCATCTAAACCGGGGACACAGTGTATCCACGAGGGTCGGATTGAATCGATCTCAAAAGGCTAGGAACCTTCCGCTCCAAGAGCGTTACCCTGTCCGTTCCGCATCGAGTGTTCGCACTCAGATGTCCACAGCCAATTGGTCTTTTGACCTCCTTCATTCTCCTCGCGACAACAGCTCTCGCCGCGATCTAAGCCCCTCTGTGGGGTCTCCGACACCTTCATTATCCTCGTCATCCCGTCCGGTAGAGGTCTCTGACCGTGCGCCACCCGTACCCTCGAGGCTCTCGGTGCGTGAGTATCACTCAGCGCACAAGCGTCTATATGGTCAGAAGATCATGGGTGGTGGCGGCGAAGTCGCTGGAAGTAGTGCCCCCGCGCGCTATGTGCGATACACCCTCTTCGACGACCTTGAGGAAGGTGAAGAGGTGGTCGACTACACCGAGTCCGTGACCGGCGGTAGACCTGTCCACTCGTCGAGCCCGCCGCCAACTATGCGCTCCGAATCCCTTCGCTATCTTGACTCCATGAGCCCTTCGCAATTCGCCTTCGCTACCTTCGTGGCGAACAGAAGATGATCCCATGGGATCTGGTGTCGTCACCAATCCTTTGGGTGAAGTCCAGGAGCAATAGCTTGCTGATGATCCGCAGCTCTCGCGCTCCCAAAGTCCTATGGCTCGTCCATTGCTTACCCCGTCATATCCTGACTATGACTTCGCGCCTCGCGGCTCAAGTGAAGTGGCTCGCCGAGCAGCGTCGGACTTGCTCGACACGTATGTGATTGGGGCGGCGACCACTACGCCCGACGAACTCGCCGCGCGGATTCTCTCCGCGAGAGATACATGACTCTTCAAGTGACTACTCCGCGCGAGTATTGTGAGCGCCTGCAAGTGCATGCTCGGGACGGCTCGGTCCCACCGATGCGAACTTATCCAGTGGTGTTCCTGTCAGGAGGGACGTCTTGGGAAGACGAGGCTCAGTTCCAGAGCTGGGCCGAAGAAGCTCGCAAGCTCTCTTCCATCGAAGCCCTTCGCTAGTTTCCGTGAAACTGATGTTCCGACTCGAACATAGACTTCGTTTCGAGTTCACGAAACTGAAGGCTAAACGCCAGTTGCCCCCTGCCTACCGGCCTCGATCCCAAGGGCTCTCGCACTCGGTGCTTCTGCTGTCACGCTCGTGGGTCGACCTCTTCAAGGCCAGATCGACAGCTCAACTGCTGGCCTTGGCCCCCTAGCTGCTATTGCCGGGAATCGTCAGGCGAGCGACGCCTCGGTCGCTGGCCCTCAGGGCTCTGCTGATCGCGTCGATCGAAAGCGTCCACGACGTCAGGGCAATCTTTCCGGAGGGGAACCTTGTACTCCCAAGGCTTCTGTGAGTGAGGATAGCCCCTCCACTTCACAAGATATTGGGTACGACCCTGGCGACGACGCCGCGCCACTAAGCGCTCCACATGATAGTGGGAGGTTCCCTGCTCATCAAGCAACGGTGGTGGAGGTCGATGACCGGCTGGATCCTCGCGCTGCGAGTCGCAGTGATCTGCAGCGGTTGAGAGGCGGGTGCAGACCCTGTTCGACTCGCTACAGTGGGCGACGAGTCATCGTGACAGTCTCGCTGCCGAGATTGATACTGTGCATCATCGGGTCGACTGGTTTCAGTCTCCTGCCTCGGTTGCAAACCGCCCGGAGCTCCTGGAGTAGTCTTCTGGTCGTCGCTTCGAAGCGCTGTACCGTTCGCTCGCTGAGCTACGCGGTCAGTTGGACCTCCCCGTGCGCCTCCAGCGCTTTGTCCAGCCACCAGCTGCGGCGCTAAACCCTCACCCGAGCCGGGTCTCGATATGGCTTAAGGAAGCCTACCTAAAACACGGTGTGTGTACGCATTTTATTCGGAAGATTGAGCGTGTACGCAAGGCCCTTCCTGGCCACGACCTTAAAAGGTCCAATGAAGCGCGGGCGCAATTTGGTCTTAAGGACCGCAGACACTGCATGTGTAGGTAATAAAACTTTGTCACCCGCGTTACACACTTCAATTTGCTCTGCCCTTTGCATCAGCTTGTTCCTTCTGAACATCTTTTCTTTCAGCCATCGCATCGCGTACTTGTCGTAAGACAGTTAAACGCGTAGACACGAACGTGTCAACTTGCCTGCGAACTGCAGCTGGGCTGATATCAGCTAGCCCATCGGCTATCCCTCCCCCACTAAGCCCAGAACCACGGAGTGGTGGCGTCAGCGGGACGCGAGGGTGTGTGAGACCGTTCAAATAGAACGGGATGAAGCCTGTCGAGGCATGCACAGCAATGCAAACACAATGAGTGGAAGCATGGCGCTCCATTGCTTGGGTCTGTTCGCACAGACACTCCGAAGCATGTCTTCGACAAAGCGATTCACGCGTTCTGTCTGACCATCGGGATGCGGATGGTCCGCTGTGGACATGTCGAATCGAGTGCCGAGCACCTTAAAGACCTACGTCCAAAACTTATCCGTGAAACGGGGATCTCGATCCTAGGCAATTGCCTCTGGCAGACCATGCTGTCGAAATACACGATCCATGAACAGCCTGGCTGTTCCTTCTTCATCGGTGGAGTCCGGCACCGCCGCTAAATGCGCCATCTTGCTTAATCGGTCGACAAAGACCACGATACTCGTGTTGCCCACCGCATCCCGCGGCAGACCGAACAAAGTCCACACTTATGGATTACCAACACCCCGTGGTACAGGCAAGCTGGCCCAAGCCGCAGCCGAGTGTGGCGAGGGTTGATACGTCTCACACGTGCGTACATACGTACTGACCCACTTGGAAAGCTTCGGCCACTAGTTGTGGGAGCTCACCGAGCTGTAGGTCTTTTCTCGGCCGAGATGACCGCCAAGTGGGGAATCATGTGCCTCATAGAGGATACGATACTTGAGATCCTCTTCGTGAGGAATCACGACACGTGGGGTGCCTTCTGGATCAGTACCGTAGTACAATAGCCCATCGTCGAGAGTGTATCGATGCAGCCTCGCGCGCAACGGCGCTGACAGCTTAATGTCTGAATTAACAAACTCCGCGCTACCTAGCGCATGTAGCAGAGCTACGCAGGACTCGTCCCGAGCGTACGCAGCGCGGATCGAGCCTGTCACAGACGAAGTCATCGTCGTGACGTGAGCGATCTCATAGTCGGACCTGCGTGATAACGCATCGGGCAAGACGTTCTGCATGCCAGGCATTGTACTTCACCTCAAATCTGTACTCCGCAATGAAGGAGAGCCAACGGGCCATTCTCTGAGAGGGATGAGGCGGTTGCGCCGCAGGATCAGTGTAGATCACAAACGGCTTGGAGCCAAGCAGGTGAACCCTGTATTTGACGAGTACTTCATGGCAAGTGGCTCTGTGTCATGAACGGGATAGTTCTTCTCAGCAACCTTAAGCTTTTAAAATTCAAACGCGATCACACGTTCGCGCCCTTTCGGCGTCTGCTTGCAACAAAGTACTGCCGATGGCAACGTCTGACGCGTCACAGACGACGCTGAAAAGGCGATCGACATCTGGCAGCGCCAGGATCGGCGCCCGAAGGAGACTCTCCTTAATGGCTTTAAAAGCCGCTTGATGTCCGGTGTCCCAACACCAGTTCACATCCTTCTTAAGGAGATTGGACAGTGACCTTGCCGCCTTAGCATAGTTCTTGCTGTACTTATGCAAGTAATTGGCCAGACCAAGCCACTTCCGTAAGACTTTCTGTTTTTTTGGAACCGACCAGTCTACAAAGTTCTTGACCTTAGTGGGATCCGCTCGAAGGCCTCGCTTCCCAATTAAGCACCCCAGAAGGTATCTCTTCGGCGCTGAAGACACACTTGTCAATGTTGGTATACAACTTGTGTGTGTGCGCATGCACTCGAACACCGCTCGCAGGTGCTCAATGTGGTTCTCCACATCAGTCTTTCCGTGCTCCGCACGACTGTGGACGAATATGTCGTCGAAGTATGTCTGGGCATACGCCCTATGGGGCCGGAACAGTTGCGTCACAAGACGGTTGAACATCACAGGCGCATTCGACAGTCCGTTGGGGCATTACTAACCACTTTCAGAGCATACCGCTCGGAGTGCTGACCGCTTTAAGCGGAACATTGCTCGGAGTGCTGACCTTAAGTGGAATGTCTCTTGCTCATGAGCAATTGATAGTATTCATTGACCAAGTTGACGGCACTGTACATCGTACACCCCGTCATGTTGTCTAGAGAATGGCCATCCTAGGATAGGCGTCTGCGACGGAATGGTGGCCGCGTTAAGCTTGGCAAAAGCATGAACGATTCACCACTTGCCATTTCGGCTTTCGGTCACAGAACGTAGGTGATGAGTGCGGTTCCTTGCTCTCGCGAACCATACCCGCCTCGTGCTTAGCACAGAAGAACGCGTCAATGATGTCACACTGTTCTCGTGGCAATGGCCACTGCCTTGCCACGCAATATTTGGTTCAAGGCACAAGATCGATATCGTGACGTACAACTGGATCCGGAGGTATCCTTGTGGGAGGTTCTCTCGAGACCACGTCTTGATACTCCTTCATCAAAGGGTACTACGGATCCGAGGGGTCCTTGAGGACCGAGGATCCTGCCCGCGCCTTCTTGGTGACCACAAGGACCGCTTTATCCAAAAGCGACGACGAGTTTAACTCCACATCAGGTCGTGTAATGACCAGTTTGGCTAACGTGCCGGCCTTCAAAGCGTTGCTGAACTCGGCAATGGGCATCTCGTCCAGCTCCAACAGAGCGTCCATAGTATCTAGATTGATGTCGCCATCGACTTCCCCTGCCACTCCGTTGACGAGTGTATACAGCTGCTCGCTGTCATCATGAGTGTTTTCACTCGTCATGCTAGACACATCAGACGACCTTCGTCTCATGGCTGCCGCTTGGCGTCGTAGCCCTTCTCCCCACTGAGACTGTTTGCCTCAGAGAGGTCCTAATAGTCACATTAGCTACGTCTCCAGGTATTTGCACCGTGCGCGTCTAACCCGAGACTGATATGTCTTGACCAACAACTGTCGCGGAGTTACAATGTGTCGCAGTCTCCGCCCCGTGGATTACGTGCCACGTCACCTCCATCAGTGACCCTCGACCTTGATGGACCGGCCCACCGCCGGCCATACCACGCTTGGCGTGTTGCGACATCCCGTCATCGTGACGAGTGTCTTTGTCGTGACACATGTCACTTGTGGCATCCAGGGTTACCTGCCGCCCCAGTCACAGCCCAGAGCACTGCTCGGGCTTTTGTCCTCGATACCTATAGTGTCTACAGGATACTCCGATGTCCAGTGCATTGACCGACTCGGTCCAGTGCCTGCGCCAAAAGCGCTTTTGCTTCCTAGCAGAGGTGGGTTCATGACTCACCAAAGCCACCAGGAGTAAAGCGAGTTGCGCCCAGGGTTTTCGACCTCCAATCAATCCATGGCTCATGCCGTTCCAGCCATGTCATGCCCAGGATGAGGTCGTACCTCGAATCCAGGTCCAGGACCAGGACCAGACAGCGTTCCACGCTATCGAAGTAGAGAAACTTCACGCCCAGGCTCACAGGAACCTTACACGGGTCACTGTCGATAGGCGAACAGTGACAATGTCACCCCTGCGCTCTCCGAGCGCCTCAGCGTACTGCTGACTTCCTTCCATCGTGGAGCGTCGAGCACAGTTGTCCGACGCTCCGGAATCGATCAAGATGATCCATGCCTTCTCAAAGCCCTTCACCGTCGCCTCGACGACGAGCAAGTCCGGCTTGCATACACGTTCCGTGTTAGATACGGCTCTGTCCGGGGCTGGGCCCTGTTGACCTTCGCCTCTATGAGCCTCAACAGAACTCAGGTCTTCCCCAGCAGGGCCCCCCGCGCCTACTGAGTGTCGCCATTTCTCCGCGACGAGCCGATGGCATGGCTCGATCCAGAGCGAAAGATCGTAGGAGCCTGACGCGACCTGTGTGATGGGCAGGTTGCCTTCAAATGGGTGGTGCTTCGGCAGATGCAGCACAGATGAACACCCTACACGGCTCGGTAGCGTGAAGCTCAGCTTCCTCATCTTCAGCGTAGCTGAGGTCCATAGGAACCGGTCCATCGGTCGGAGTAGTGTTAACAACGTCACAGCCAAGTCGAGACGACTTAAACTGAACTCGGCGTTCAACGCCACTCTCACGCCCTCTTCAAAAGAGGAAGGGTGAGTGCGGAAGACTTCCCTCCTGGCCATGCCAGTGCGGAGGCCCTCCATAAAGACTGTCACAGTCACTGCCTCTGGCAGAGGATCAGCCGCCATACCGGCTATCAGAGTTCGCAACTCCTGGACCACCAAGTCCTTCTTGCCATGGCGGGTACCAGAACACGTGATCTCACACAGTACGCCTGGTTAGACGGAGCGAACACTGACAAAAGCTGGAGTTTTAGCTCCTCCCAGCTCGGTAAGTCAGCGTTGACCGACTTGCTGTACGTGAGTGCCCACTCTCGCGCTCGGCCATCGAGCTTTGAGATCGCTAGCGCCACGCGCTGTTGTTCAGTACGGAGCATGGCCGATCCCATCGCCATTTCTATCTCACGAATCCACAACATGAGGTTATCCCCCTCCTTTCCTTGATGCTCACGATAAGCGGTTTAGGCCGGGAGGGCCCATCCTGCGCTGCCGTTGACGCCGTCGCCGTGCAGACGCAGACATCCTCTGCTGGAGGCGCTCCAACAGAGCATCCATGTAGCTTGAGAACGGTTCCAGACGCCCGTTCACCGCATCCGGTCCTTGCGAAGCAAGATGCGTTATGTCCTCAGGGCCGAAAAAGACAGAAGCTTCTTAAGCGCGTCTTGCTGGCTCTGGGACAGGTTGGAAAACGCTATCTGCTCCATCCTCACCTAGGAATAGTCATAAGACTCAGGTGCGGGGTTGACTACAAGTGTTACCAGGTGCAGCGGAGCTGCGTAGCGTAGTGCGTCAGAGGAAGACGTATGATCTCCGAGTTTTAGCTGCGGTTCTCCAACCTCTAAGGTCTCCGCAGAGGCTTATATCCGTCTAGTTACACCACTAGAGACTCAATGATTCAGTATTCCTAAACCTTTTGACAATACTCTCTTAGATGCTAAAACTGGGTGTATTCCCATGGCGCAGCGAGGGAACTATGTTCTCCACATGAAATTTGCCTTACTGGTGTACCAGTAGCATACCGGTTTCCGTTCTATCGCGACCAACCGCTCCGGTCCCGGTTGCTACGCGTTCGGAGCTCCTCCGTATACGTACGTTTTGTATTGGATGGTTCGCATCACCGTTTACCCCTAGCCCTCTCGAGGACCGATGTCCTAGCGATCTGGGCTTTCCTTCGCAAATGCAGTCGCTGCGCTCTAGTGTTGGTTTTGCAGCCGCAAACTAGTTTTGACTGTCCGTTAAAAACAGATTATTTCAGTACATATAAAGTTTGGCAAACCCAAGGGTTTGATAGCAGTCTTTGAAACGTATGGCAGAAAGCAGCAAATAGGTTGTAGACGAGTTAGATTGACGGAGAACGAGGTTTATTATGTACATAAACTTAAACTAGAATGAAAAAGAGGGCTCGATGCTTCGTTTGTCTTCGGAATCGTAGTAATCAAATGAGTTATATACTGTGCAGCATGAGGTTCTTTCGTCGAAGTCTTCATCTTCGCTGTCGTTGATTCCTGCATCATTGGAGATCGTGGCACTATCGCTTGCGTTCATAGTTGGGCATTCAGTACTGTTGTAATACGGCTCTGGTTAGTGATGTTACCGTAACCTCACAACCAGCAAGTGAAGTTCCCAGCACCCGTCGCCTCCCACGAGGACGTTGATGGGGACGAGGATGTTGAAGCACATGCGCCGAGGGAAAAAAAATGACTGGACGACAACAAGCAGTAGAAGGCACTACGAAAGCCCCCAAGGCGCATTGCATATGTAGTTAGACCTCAGTCTCGAATTCGACTCGAAGGGAGCAAGCAGGAAGCAAGTAGGAGAGCAGAGAGGATCTATGTGCGGTAATCGACGTGTATATTTGCATATCACGCGCCTCGACTGACACTTCGCCTCGCCGCCAGGGGTAGCTGACGACCCAGGCAGCTGAAGCGGACGTTCACCTACCTATTTTAGAACAAGTACCGCCTTGCCAATTGTCTCTCGGTTCACTTAGCGCTGAAAAATTAAATTTAGCATCAGTCGCTCCACACTCCCCGTCCGATTAGAAAGTAGATAAAGGCGCTTTCGCGCACTCTTCGGTTTGAGCCGATTTCGAAATTCGCACCCCGCGCGGGTTTGTTGTGGCTACATGCGCTCGCAAGCCCTCTGCTCCGTTGATCGTTATATGTTACTTTCACCCCCTCCTTTTTCAGTTAGGCGCACCACTCACTTAAAAATAAATGGATTAAAACCGCGGACAAAACCAGCAAGGCAAGAAATCAGTGTAAGGTAGACTAGCAAGAAGCACATCATCTTGCCTACATCCAGTTCATCCGGAACGAATTATCGGGTGTGTATGCATGACGCACCAAGCAAAGTTCACTACACAATTGCACGGCAGTATTCACAAAGTCAAATTAAAATGCGCAGTCAAATTCACATCCATGCCAGGTATAATATCTTAGATATATAACCTGCTGAATCGATTACATATTTTGTGTCTTAACTTGCATGTCTTCGAAGTAGAGCGCATGGTGGTGAGGCAGCGCCTCCTTGGGGACGCGCAGGATGCAGCCTCGCACCTGCGGCGTACATTTCGTGTAGCTGCTTGCTTAACATTGTGCAAGATGATAAGTGGTGGTGATAGCTAAGCGGGAGCGGGCGCGGCACACGCGCCGAAAGCTCCCCGCCTTTTGTTTTCAACGTAATCACAAATAACCTATTTTAAACAATATGATTAACATATGATATTTGAGAGTACATTTTAATTTGATTGCGCATTTTTGAAGAGAGTGAGTATTGTGCCCGACCAAGCCTTGGACGGGCACGAGACAGGAGAGCTCTGAAAAGGTAACAAAGTTGCTCTCTCGAAGAGGCGGGAGCGCGAGGAGCACAGTTTTATACTCATTCCGCTTAAATACGGGAGCAGCATTTTTGCGTACTCCCTCCCGTCATGCTCGTTCCGCAGACCGATCGGAAATAAGCGAGGTTCATGTCTTCGTTCTGAGCGTACCCTATTGGTTGATATCGTTGAAAATCTTCGACAGTCGTAATGAAAAACTTACTAAATATCTTCGAGCTCACTTCTAAGATTTCAGGTCGTAGCCGAGTTGGAGAAGTCGAGACGCGCGTTGTCGTCGAAGACTTGATTGAGTCTATTCGCCGAGGCGTCGTGAACAGCCGCTGTGGTCATCAAGCCTGTCCACCGGCGACTCATAGCGAATCCTCCAGCATCAGTCCAACAAGCAGTGGAAAGCTTTCGATCTCGGGGCCCAGTCTGTTTGACGGCGGCGATGACGACAGTGCCCGTTGCGTCGTCGCCTGCGGCGCGAGGATGGAACATCTGACTGGCATCCACCGTTGCCTAAACCGCCGGAAAAGCATCCGTCAACGAACCATCGAATCACTACGATCCGACTGCACCTTTGGACTGCTGTCAGGAAGGGTTCATCGTACATTTGCTTGACGTGCAAGGTGACCCACCGCATCGATGCTACTTAGTCCAGTGGCTGGGACGTCCACTCCAGCTGAGTTGGGTATGGGGGGGATGGAGCTTCTCGACATCGTGTCCCCGAGATGAAGACGTAAGTCGACAGGTCAAAAGCTTCTGGGTGTGGACCGTATACTGGGTATCGTGACCGAAATTACGTCCGTGATACTGCGTCTGCGTCTGCTTCGTGCAAGTGCTTCGTTAATGCCTTGCGGGCCGCGCGTTACCACATTGGCCAACCGGGCCTGGTGCCGATGAAGATGTGGGACGACTTTGAGCCGCCGCGTTCAGCTGATATCCAATATGGTGCATCTCTCGAAGACGTGACTGCGTTTTTCAAGAAGCTTCAGCGCGACAGTGTTCCAATTGAATTTGATTTGATCCTGTAAAGGCTTCTTGATGGGTCGTACGCTAAGGTCGCGAAGTTGGCCAAATTTGTGCAAGCCGTGGAACCAGGGACATATTTAAACCAGTCCTGGCTAAATTATCTTGGGCATTGCTTCGCAACTGGCGTTGAGGGACCTGATAAGGCAGTCAAGGCCTTGGACGGTTACGACGGCAAATGACCCCAGGGCCAAGGCTAAGGCTGCTAAGCCGAAAAGACCAGCTACGCATCGTGGCAAGTTAAGGCATTGAACGATGTCGTTGTGGATGCAACCGAGGTCCTTACAGCACTTGACGCCGCTGTCGCAACAAAGTCTCGGGAAAAAAACCTGTCGGCGTCATCGGCCATTTGTGTCTCCATGACACTCGCCCGAACCCTCGGCTCGTCCAGGAGCCCGCCTAGCTCCGAGGCGGACTCAGCTCGCCTTGTCCACTCGGGCGAGGACAGTGCGGACGAAGAGGACAACAAGTCCTCGGCAGCGCCGGATGCGCCGCCGGGGGTGGGACATCTCATGATTCAACGGAGGAGACGGCTCTGCACACAACGCGCTTGTTCAGACGGACATCTCTGTCGACAGAAATATTAAGTCGGCTCCAGCAACTCGCCACTCCACACTGGAAGAGAGCAAGGCGCGAACGATGGCCCGAAGACCCCTTCTGGGACTTGGTGTCTCTCCCGAGGGCATTACGTCGCATAGCATACTGGACCAGCGGGAGATGCGAGTCCAGTTCGCTCACTTTGTCTGCAAGCGGTAACTTAGGAGTGAGCTCTGGTACGCGTCCTGATGAACGGACACCGTACCCGCGCCGAAGTGAGACTCCTGCGCTCGGAGAAGCGGTCTCAATCCGGGCGCGGGTACGGTGTCCGTTCATCAGGACGCGTACCAGTCTCGGCTGCTGAAAGAGCAGCGGGTGACTTACGCCCCTGGAGCTTCTTCTCGCAGACGTCAATTGCCTTCGGGCAGTCAACCTGAAGCCGCTCGATCGGCTCCCACGAGTTCTGTGAAGGAGGATAACCTTCCCACTTCACAAGAAGCTCGCGCTTCCCATGGTGCCGCCTCTCGCGGACCACACACTTTACGAGGTAGTGGGAGTTCCCGTCTCATCGAGCAAGATCGGAGGGGGCATTTCACGACTACCCCCTCGAGCCTCCTGCTACGGGGCGGCGTCGGGAGCTTCTTCGCCCCCTGACTCGGGTCTCACCCTCTTGCACACGCTGTCGTCGTTCCGTCGCCTGGTGAAATTCATGCAGCGATCGTTCGTAATATCTAATCCAGCGCCGTTCCGACTCTTCAAGGGGATACAGTCGAACCTGCTCGTCCCACTCAGATCGAGTGGGACGACCCGAGTCTTCTCCACAACGATTGCAGCCCTCACGCAGACGATGGACGTAGCACAATCTCCAATTTTCTTCGGCAACCCTGCAGACGTGAGTCCACAGGTCCCCTATCGAGTGCTCACTTAATTTTCCCTCACGCGCCTCGATCCAACTCGCGAAGGATCGTCCTTCGCGTTGAGTGGCGTTCCACCTTCGGACGAAGGCGCACCACGAACACTGCTAGGCGTCGTGTGAATAGGCGTGGTTCGTTGTCTTCCTTTCACTGCGCGAAATTGCTTGAAATAAGCTTTCATCTCTTCAAGGCCATCTGTATTCACGGCGCCATCAAGTTCATACAATTTCCACGGTTTCAAGTCGGAGTCCATCACGTGAGGCTCCGCCAGGAGACGCGATGCCGGCTCGAGGAGCGGGTTGTCTTGCTCTTCGTTCTCGCTTGCGTGCTTTTCGGGATTCATGGACTGGCTTGCTGTGTGCAACACTCGGTACTGTCTACGAGTGAATTCGTCGCGTGCGCGTTTGCCACTTGGATTGATTAATTGACAGTTGGGTGTTTCTTTCGGTTTTGCGCTGAAGTTGCCGTAAGCGCCACTTAACCCCTCTCTTCCCGATGTCGTATAATACGGCATAAAGAAATTTCAATGTCGTATATAATACGACATAACTTGAATAACAATAGAAAATGGCTCAGAACTTTTTTCAATACTTTAATCAAGTCAAAAAGGAACACTAAGTGCGACAGGTAAACGAAGAAAAGAAAAAAACGGGACAAGAGTGGGTCGCGCAAGAAAAGAGAGCGGAATAGAGCGTGGGAAAGGTGCACGAGAAAGGCATCAGCCACTGCTCGACTGCGACACCATTCATTTGAGTATTTGCCGAACGGCGCACATTCGGTCAGAACAGCGTACAAAATCCGCTGCTGTTGCGTCGCTCGCCTGCGACATTGACTCCAGGCACTTCTGGAGACAACTGACGGCGACTGGATGGAAATCAAAGCGTCCCACTCGATTGCAGAACGAGTGTAGGTAGCCAGCCCTGATGGATCTACTGTGCTTGAAGGTGAGGCGGCTGTGGTGCAGTACGTGTTCGAGTCGGGGTTGATGAACGAGAAAACGAGCATGGGAGAGGACGGCGTGCATATGGCTGCGGACGAGGGCAACGAGCAAGCATGCGCGGAGCAGGACGACGTGCATGTGGCTGTGGGCGAGGGCAACGAGCAAGCGTGCGCGGAGGAGGTCGACGCGCAAGCGCCTTTGGACGAGAAGAGCAAGACCGAGAGTACAGAGGAGATGGATGTTACCGCGTCGCAGATCGACACTAGCGTGCTCTTATCGCAGAACACTGTACGAGAGTTGTTTGGTGCATCTTCGAGCGACAACTCGGATGTCGATCTGTCCGTCATCGTCCAGCCCTGCACACCCGCTCAAGTTAAGTGTGGTGAGCTCACAGATCGAGACAGTCGCCTTTGCCTGAGCAGCTTGTGCGAGGGTATACAAGTCAGCACCTTGCACCTTCGGGCAGCGCGCGCACGAGAACGATCGAAGATTGCGCTGCATTTTCATGAGGAAGCGTATCGCGGGTCCCGTGATCTAGCGGAGAACAGTCCGTCAGTGAGTCCGTTTTAAAAAGGAACAACCTCAAGTCGTAGAGGTGCGTACCTTCAGACACCGGTCGAGGATCACCTCCTCCAGAGACAGCGATGCATGTTGGGCCAGTGCTACGACCGATCTGTCGGTGATCCGTCGGCACATAATGACATTGAGCTTCTGCAGCTTTGGGCAGTTGACAGCGATGGCGACGATGCCGCCGTCGCGCACACGTGAGCAGCCGGACAGGTCGACCTTGGTGAGCTTCTGACATGCACGCGAGATGGCCACCAGCGACTCGTCCGTGAGCTTGACACAGACAGAGGCTACCCTGTTGCGTCTAACCGACACAACAACCGGTACGCAATTGCTTTCGCAGACGTCTGGTGGCGAGAGCGTGGTGCCAGCACCAGACACGGTAAATCGAGCTCGGAGGCCCTGCATACAAGCCAAGAAGGACATAAACTTCATACCGGAGGACGAGAACCTGAGCGCATGCGAGAGTTTCAGCTTGGGCGAGAGCTACGAGGACATAGATGAAGAGAACGAAGATGGTGGTTGTTCGAATCGTGATGAGAGTGATGAAGAAGACGGTGTCCTCTCTGAGGAGGACGCTGGCGAAATGGACGAAGCTTTCGTGCGGTCGATTCAAGTGGGGAGCGGACCGCTTGATAGGCGTGCCGAGCAGCAGCGTGCAGAGGTACTAAGAGGCATGCAATGGACTACAGCGTCGTCGGAGTTTGAAGAAGAAGTGTCTGCGTACCCTGGTCTCGACATGGACGAGCCGCAGCGTGTGACTGAATTGCGCAATGTGTGTCACTCACCGTTACTGACACTTTTCATTTATGCCTAAATATTTTTGGGTCAACATTAACGAGGAGACGAACCGGTACGCGTTACAGCAGATTACGCGGCGTGCAGAAGGTATTTGTGGACGCCACGTGGAACGTCAGCGAGAGTCTCTAACGCAGTATGTCGACGATTAAATTCAAAGCCGGCTTACGAGACGCACGAAATTCTGCACGTCATAGGATTACTAGTTGCGCGTATGCTGTGCCCGCAGAAACGGCGAATTGCAACTCACTGGGCGATGTCGGGGAACGGTGCTGTGGCTGCGGGCTACTTTGATCGGTTCATGGCAAGGAACCGGTTCCAGGACATCTTGCGTGATCTGGACTTTGTTGACAATGAGTCAGACCGACACGCGACAAGCTGTGGAAGCTAAGGCCGGTCATCGACAAGATTCAGCAACGCTTCTTGATAGGTTGGACGCTCCCGCCGTGTTTCATTCGACGAAGGCGTGCTTCCATCGACGTCGAAGCGCAATACTACCAGGATGTTCATGCCCGACAAACCGTATCGGTACGGATCGAAAATGTTCATGACGTGTGACCCCAAAACCGCATACTGTCACAGGTATTTTTTTTCTCTTTTTCGCGATGTCGTATAATATGACGTTTCATAAGAATCGGACACCATATGTCGTATTATACGAGATTTAAAATGTATGCTGGGAAACGAAGATCAAGTGACGGTGAAATAAGTGCATTTGATCACAAGACGGGTGCCGCAGCAGTCATCCGAAACCTGAAGATCGTGCTTGGTACCAGCACGAGACACCTGTGGCATGCAGTCGTAATCGACAGATTTTACTCTTCTATTTTGCTGGCTATTGAGCTACTTCGCATGAACGTCTATACAGTTGGGACGATTCTGACCAACCGGCTCGGGTATGACGCGAATATCAAGGAGAAGCGCAAGTCACGTCCCGCTGGCATTTTCCGCGGGACTTTCACGTTTTCCCGCTCTGTGGCTATCCCGAGCATGGTTGAATTTCACTGCTGGGACAGAAATCCCGTGCATTATTTGTGCACGGGCTCTGCATTGACTGTTTCTTCGATTGGAAGAATCATCGAGCAAGTTGGGTACATCGCGGTGCCGTGTCAGGAAGTCGTGAAGGATTACCAGAATTGGCTGGGCGGAGTTGACGTCCACGATCAATAGCGTACTCGCTCCAGACGTCCACAAAGCTCAAGAAATATTACAACAGCTTGTTGTTGGGCTTTGTGGACATGGTGATGGTGAATGCGTACATTTCGTACAAGGAGACAATGACGATTCCCGGAGCCATCGTCATGACTCGCGGCGAGTGGTACGGGACTTCGCAAAACCAGCTTTTGCAGCTGAAGAGAGCTCATTTCGTTGAAGTCGTGGAAACTTCACCACCTTCAAGCCTCAGGCGGACGCGCGCCACTATCCGGCTTACGCACGAGCTGGAGCAGTCGGAAGACTGGTCACTAACAGTGTCCAGAAACGGCGGCAGCGATCGTGCAAGGTGTGCGCGCTCCTGCGAACGGACCGCAAGAAGAAGTCGTTCGCCACGACTTTTTCTGCGAGCGCTGTTCAGTTGATGATGCGAAGTGCTGGCTGTGCAACAAGATCCGTCGGCAGTACAAGGGTTTCACCAAGACGTGTTTTGAAATATGGCATGACGATTTGACTGCAGTCAAGCTATTCCTACCAACCTTAGGAAGAGAGTCGTTATGCGGCGATCGGGGCAGGAAGCGGGTGCCCAAAAGAAATCCGGACGAGAGCTTCAGCTGAGTGGGGTTGCAGAAGATGCCGATGATGAACAAGAGTGAGCACTGCCTGCGTTTCATGTGATGCCTGTTGTCCTCTGGCACACTTTCTTTGAATCGACGTACTTTTCTTTCCACATATTTCCATTTGTACGGACCCAGGGTGAAACTTTGCACACGCTTGTCTGCTCGGCCGGTAGTAAGTTACGACAGTCTTACACTTTTGTGACTTGAACGTCGTCAGATATACGACATTGAATTTAAACCGCTGGAAAATCTATGCATCTATCTGGAGATCAAACGTCTGCTATATACAAATATCTAATAACATGATTATGGGGTATCATACGACATTCGCTTAGCCGTTTTCTACAACATTGCGTGGGAACAGAGGGATTAAGAGGGGGTGATGTAACGGGCTGTGTCCGTTACATAAGTAAGTAGGTTTCTATTACATATTACATTAGTAGGTAGCTATCCTCCTATTGGTTAAATATGGGGAGCCAGACCCATATCGACCAATCAGGAGTCGATCCACATTCGAGTGGCTCACAGAAGTCTGGGAAACTTTTCCTCGGACTTAAAAATAAAACAGAGTTAAATTTGCCACTAAAGTGACACTTGGGTTTGTTAATATAAGCTTCCTCTGTTACTAATAGTGTAGGCTAGTAACGATAACCCTTACCCCGTTACACAGGATCGCTGATACGTTTCACTCTCTTTTGTGCGTTCGAATGATCAGGTCCATTTCGCTGGCCCTTCGGATCTGGATTATCAACGGCCTTCCTCTTCACGGCAACCTTGCGATCTGACATATTATAATATACAACTAAAGGTTAGCGCACCAGCAATCGCATCAGCAAAAGCCGTCCTCACATAACATGAATCGCTGGCTCACTTATGATCTCGACATGATCTGGCGAAAACTTTCCGAGCTGCTTCGCACTTTATAATCTTCGCCGCGGTCGTCGTCATTCTCACTATCTGACGAAGTGTTGGGTCCGCAAATATCTGAAACGACGTGAACGTTAGTACAGCAATCTTGCTGCAAAGATAACATGCCACTCAAATTATAGTCCCACTTGATATCTGGTCGACGCATATCGCTCCTCGTGGTGCGCTTCTAGCAGCAAGCGTTGGTGTGGCAGGCTTCTGGCGAACGTGACGCGTGGCGCGCTTCTTTTTAAAAATGGACGGCACAAATGGACGGCTTACAGTAACCGTACTTAAAAAGGTGAGTACTGTACTTACCTTCGAACTTTTATCTTTATCAACTTTTCGGAATTTTACCTACTCGGTAACTTTCATGAGTGAAGAATATCGTAAGGGCGCTCTAATTTTTTAGAGCACACTTAATAGTACCTTTTATGCAGTTTTATAATGGTGCAGTATCGAGAGCCGGCGCAATGGATACAGTATTAAGTAATTAATAATGGTTTTTCAATGCGGCAAGTTTTTGCGCCACGCGTAGGCATCTTGGTGTAAATTTATACCGTGTGATATCTTCTCAGGATGTTTGTTCTCATCGTCGCGTTGGTATCGCTGTCTTAATGCCTTCGAGTTCTTATATTACAGCGGCAATAGCGTATTATGTGCCGGTTCATAATTCCATACAAAAAAAGCAAAATTAACTGACAAAAGCGGGGGCTCCCCTTTCGACGCGCTCACTACCGCACATTTTTACAATCCCCCTCATTCCGTCGGTGCAGGTCGAAAAGAAAGCGCTTTTTTAGCGCAGCGTCACATATGGCTTCAATGCCAGGCGCCCGGCAGGTCATGGCGCCGGCGTCCCCGCGGTCCGACACCGCCAGCGGCCACGACACGGACACACCGGGCACGTTCCAGCGCGGGAAGCGCAAGTACTCGCACACGACCGCGGCGCAGCGCCAGTGTCTGCTCGAGTGGCTCGAGCTGCCGGGCAACTTCGACCTGCTGACGAAGCCAGTAGGCGTCAAGCTCAGCGAGGCTACCGCGTCGTCGTCGTCACCTCCGCCCAAACGCGTCAAGAAGATGGACGGATACCGGTCACTTGCTCAATACATGAACCGGGTGGTGCTCACCGACTGGTCTGAAAAGACGGCGCGGAGTCGCTTTGAGAGCTTCATGGCGGCCTACAGGAAGGCGAAGGGGCAGAACCCGCGCGAGCAGCTACCGGTCTTCTTCCAGCGCGTGGACGCACTCTTTGGGCCTGATGGGGATCGAGAGGCGACAAGGTTCCGGTCCGAGAGCTTGGGTCAAAGGTCCGAGGGCAGCAGGTCACCGCTGATGAGAGAGAACGAGACGGTCTTCCATGACCTCTCGGTGGCGACACCCGAGGCGACTAGAACGTTGCTGAGTGAGGAGCAGGAGACGACATCGCCTCCGAGACGAAGAGCACGGACGACGGTTAACCGTCCATTTGAGACGGTCCTGATGCCAGTCGGTGGGGATGTGGCGGCGGATGAACCGACATCCAGTCCACTGCAAGAGTTGACTACGACGACTTCAGGTTCGGGGAAGGACCAGGTGTTCAAGCTCGAGAGTCAGCGACTTGCAGTCCGACAGCAAGAGCTCCAGCTTAAGAAGAGCGAGCTGCGTGCGAGACAAGATGAGAACAGGCAAAAGCTGCGTGCTGAAGTGCTGACCAGGCTCGTGGAGGCAGGCAAGTCGCCGGCGGAGGTGCGTGAGTACCTCGCGATCATGGACCCAGTCGACAACCCGCCCACTCGCCGCTGAGTCTCAACAGCGCTGAACCCAACCAAAGAACAACTATACGTAGCTCCCTAGTCTTAACTGAATAACATGGGGGCTCTTGAGTATCGAGCGACTTCAACTAAGAAATGTCTATTTCAGTATCAATTGCAAAAAGTTGATCTCAAAACATTGCTTAGACCCGTGTTCCAAGCACATAAAATAATACCTATAAATATGCTTAGAGTAGTATAATATCTGACACCTTTGGCTACATTCACTTCACACCCCCGCCCTCCAGAGCACAGTGCTGTCGTCACTAATAATGCACGCGTTACAGCATGACGAGCGCTTCCTGTACGACCGTCGCAGCGACGAAGTTCTGGACGAAACACTGGCGGCGTTCGCGGGTTTCGACCGCTCGCGGCTGGACCCGACGGAGTGGAAGTTCCTGGCGAGAAGGGAGCAAATCTCAGTGCATCGCGCAGTGTCAGCCACGCGCCAGGGCGTCGACAGTCACAAGAATAGAATCATCGCCAATGGGTTCCTCTCTGCGGGTTTAAACGACGTCCTGGGAGGTCTCTACATCGAGGACGACAGGGAGCTCCTGACGACGCAAGCCATACTCACTCCAAGCGGGAGCACAGCAATGGACGCTGCAGTGCTAATGATCGTCGAGCGACGGCAAGTTCGCGCGGCCCCGTTCCGATTTGCAGGGGTGAAATGGTATTCGTGGAAAAAACACATTAATTTACCCAGTCTGAGCATCGGAGAAGGACAGGAGTGTGATTTATTAACGTACGAACGTATGGGGATTGCAAAGACTGAAGAAAATAGCTGGAAGGCTCCTAAAGAGGACAGTCAGGAGCTGGCATACCATGTGGTCTTGTCATTACACAAACCAGAGTGGCCGTTGGACGTGGCTCGAGGTCCTGGCTTGAGACGAGCCGACATGGCCTTCTGCTTTTTGTTTCGGAAAGTGTGCGACGATCTCGTCGAGTGCTTTGCGCTGGTGGATTATGACTGTCGGACGTCTTCTTCGTCGCGACGAGCGGCGGATACTGAGATAGCGGACAGGCTCCTGATGATTTCGAGGTTACCCGACTGTGCGCGGGCGAAGATACTTTCAGGGTTTGCACGGAAGACAAAAGGACGAGCAGTGGTGATGAGCAAGACGTGTCTGCGCTGTGGGTCGAGGAAGAAAGTTATGGACCCGCTACGCTCTTGTTGTATCTGCAAAAAGTCGGTGTGCCGGAAGTGTTTCGAGCTTAAGACGATCTTTTCGATAAATTCACGAACACATGAGCCAGAGACGGACATGTTCTGCTATAAGTGCCTTGCTCGGATCGACACTTTGACAGCAAAGAAGAATGCGCAGCATAATGCATCAGCTTCTGCTAGCAGCGGTGGCAGCTCGACTGGAGGCAGCTCGAGGGATAAGGACCGGGAGAGTCATTCTGGAAACTCCAGTGAGAGGAATAATAATTTTAAATTCTGGAAAAAGAGCAAGCACAAACGAGAGTCAAGTCCACGATCCAGACGGAGACCTAGCTTTTCTGCAACAAGGATCAGGCGAGCAGAAGGACATTTACCGAACTATGACGGACTATTTCAAAAGTATGACGTATTTGGTCGAGCGAGTGATACCCCTCGAAGGCGGCATATGTATGAAGAGAAAGAATTCGAGTTCGAGGAAGAGCAGGAACCGGAAAAAGAGCAAGACAACGGCGAGCCACAACGTGACGAACGATGGAGACAACGAACATTCCTTGCGAGTCCTGAGGCGGCAGCAGCGGAGGCTGCAGCGGCGAACCGTTTGTCGATACCAAGGCAAAGACTGCTGCCAGTTGTCCGAGCAAGAGAATGTACAGTGGCTGAAGTCTACCCTGTTGCGAAAACTGTGCTGGAGAGAGAGGACGTTTGCTCAGCGGATGGCAATGATTCACCTCATAATGAGGCTGAACGAGCCCATCTTTTGTATCTGGGACGACGGCAACGACTCGAACTGGAGGATCAGCAAAGCTTCTGCCGTCGCGAGATTCTAGCGACACCTCTTAATCGGGCAATTCGTGCCAACTCGGTCCAAGCACCTCACGCTGAGAGAAAACCTGCAGCCTTAACCTGTCACAGCGAGTCGTCTATCAGAGCTACACGGAGAGTTCGTGAAGAGAGCGAAGAGACGTTCCGAATGGATCTTTACGGTCGCTTTTGACTAGCAGTGAAGCAGTATCATACATTTATCAGTGGCTGCTAATGGGTCTTTTTCGGGTTTAACCATTACTACGTGGGTGGGCAAACTCGCGGATGTACTCAACTTGAGTAGCGGGGTCTAAAACGTTGTACATTTCAGCTTCGGCAATGTTGTACGTAAGGTGCTTGGCAAACCGTAAACGCATGGCAGCTTGGGGCAGCTCATCCGCGTAATTGTGCCGAAAGTGCAAGATGGCTACTTGACTCGGCGTAAGCTTCGAGTACGAAGTATGCATCGTCTTGATGACTTTTGCACGGTTCGCATTGTACGAGTCGCCGGAATTATCATTACTGAAAACCGGCTGTTCATCTTCCCCATGTCTTCTTCTCTTTGGAGTTAAGCACCCCCTGAACTCATCTTCTGAGGCCGTCGAAGAGGCCAACGAGACTGCAGAATTTTCCCGTCGTAACGCGCTTCTAGAGCTTGAAACACCCGATGCAGCGTCATTAGTATCAGCAGATAGCGACACGACTTGCTCCACAGTCCCCGTTAGCTGCGCTCCGTCATCTGGATCCAACGTCGCGGCATCGGGAGTCTCTTGTTGGCCAGACTGAGGCGTCAACGGGGTCGTTGACCCTGACCCATTGAACACAAGCTTGTCCGGGTGAGACGTCTTAATATGACGCAACGCTGCGCTCGTAGTGCCTCCTTTGAACGAGAACACGGCGCCACAATAATTGCATGTGCGACGCTCGTAGCTTTTACCGAAGTCGTCCGCCAGCAGCTCGTGGAACTTGGTGTGGAGATAAGCCAGACTCTTCTTACTGCTGCGGTCTTCATTATTGACGGATGTAGCCATGTTTACATTGGTAGTAGAGGCTGAAGTCTGTTGGCTATCCATCCCGTTGATGCTGACGTCCAGGATTTCCGACATGGCTACATTCGAGGAGCTCACATTGGCAACAGTGGGCCCCATGGGGTTGCTGCTGCTGCTCTCGAGCGGCCGCTGCCGCGGCGCGATCATGGAGGACCCATGGCTACTATAGAGTAACACTTCCGAGGCGCTGTCCACGAGCTGCCGCAGGTTGCCGGCGCTGGCGGAGGACGGCAACTTGCGCATAGTTGCCCGTAATTAATCACTGAATGTCCCGGTCGTCCATTCGTTGGAGTAAGGCATACAAAATCCTACATAAATAAATCGGGGTGGTGCACATAATGTATTAATCATTTGGTTCCGTTGGTTTGGAAATACTACATAGTAGCTATGAGACGGCGCAAAACAAAATCGTAATTTCTAATATTATTACAGTGGAGATAAGACCGTTAGAGCAACCCAAGGGAAAACTCGGACTTAAACGAACTTTCGAGAAATCGCGTTTAGAACATTCGAGCCTGATTTTTTCCCTCGCGGAGCTGTCCACTCACCAGAACACAAGCGATCGAAATGGAGCACGGTGAGGACGCTGCCTCGGACGTCGAAGAAGAGCACTGCGGGTCGACTGCGAGCTCAAAGGAGAGCTCAGAGGATCCTGACGCGCATGTCGAGATCGACGAAGCGGTGGCGGACATTGATACGGTGCTGGGTGTACAATGCTGTGAGAAGCGCTGCATCAAGAACCGAGCAGGGGCGACGATGACGTTCCTCACCGATTACATGAAGATGAACAAGGACTGCCAGCGAACCAGCTTGATCACAGCGCTAGCAACGTGCTCTGGGCTCTCAGAGAACGGTCAACATCACCAATCTACAGGCGCTAGGACGCGCTATTGGGACGTCCTGCCTTTCGCTGGACCTGTCCAGACCGTGTTCAGCGTTAGCAACGACACCATCACACGGTACGGCGTTAAGACTGATTTTGTTTTGCTAAAGGTAATAAGACTGATACTGTTTGTTTCCAGGTATCGTAACCAAGTGAAGAGGGGAGAGTTTGCGTTGCCTGCACACGGCAATGATCCAGAGCTACCAACTCTTTGAGATGCGCGCTGAGGAGCCTGGGAAGGTGCACTGCCGAAAGCGGCCAAGTGGCGATGCAGTCATTCAGGACCTGTTGAAGCGGCGTGTGGCAAAGACTTTAAGTGCTGAGGAAACTGCGGAGCTGTGGACAAGCTTCAAGAAGCTGGACCCCCACCAAACAAAGAGAAGATCCACAACATTCACAAAAGGTGCTGCAGTATGTCCCGCCGGATATGCGCAGTGACCCGCTCTACATTGTTCCCAATAACCTGGATAAAGAAGAGTAGCAGATACAAAACGATCTCGGAGACAGAAGGCTTCGCAGGGTAAGAAGCGTGCGGCAGCGACGACGACGGAACGTCGCAAGAGGCAAGCTACGGCAAGTGAGCAGCAAATGTGTGTCAGCAAATGTTAGCAGCAAACCAAAATCAGTCTTAACGCTACGATTACGTACGGATATGCGAATCCTGATGTAGTACACATAAATGTTTTTAATTATATTTTCAACATATAATCGTCGTTTTGACGGTGCTCGAGCTCGATTCAAGACAAACGGAGTGCAGAAACGGATTCTATGCCTCGCGTTACACCTTATAAACCGAAGAAGCAAACGAACACAGTTTTAAAATTGACTTCACCTGCTTCGCGCCAACCCTCGTCCTGAGCGGATAAGTGTGATCTGAAATCGTACGATAGCTTGAAATGAAGTTAAGAGAGCGAAGCACGTCCTACATCTAATAACTCGAAACGCGCATTTAGGCGTTAAGACCGAACATATTTTGCGTCGTAGAAAATAATTGCTATCATAATATGATAGCAATTATTTTCTAGCCCAGTCCAGTACCGTAATATAGGAGTCAAGTGTCACCCCCCGCGTGCAGACAAATCCCATGGGCAGGATAAAATCAACGTGCAGACTGTCCGGGTGGTTAGGTCTCCGTTGACGGAGCGATGCACACGTACTTAGCAAAGTGTATACGGTCATGCATACCCAGTCACTGTCAACTAAGGCGAGCAAATGGTCGTGTGTGCGCTGCGTTTAGAGATTCAGCTCCACGGGTATAATAGCTAGCGGTGTGTGTATAATCTCAGGTCTGTAGCCTGCTTGTGGACTAACTAGCACGTGTGTCATTTTATTTGTATGGAATTATAGGCATGAAATGAAGTTGGAAATGTATTGAACTCTGAGGTAGTAAAGTCGTAGAAGGCCAGCACAACCGCCTTCATTGCGAAGGTCTCCGATTCAAGCTTTTGCTTGTTTGACTTGCGCCCTCCTCAGCGCATTGCCACTCTCCCCCTCATGTGGCTGCTGGGGCGCGGTGGTGTGAACTGGTGGTGGTTGTTATTCGTCTGGCTTGCCTGCATGACATCTACAACACAGGGTGACAGTTAACATATCACGGCAAATCCTTGCTAATGAGGCTTTCTAATTGGCCAAAACAACAGGGTTACAGTTAACAACGCCGGACACGTAACAACCTAGATTACGGTAGTAGGTATAGTAAAAATTATGTTCTAGCTCAGTCCAGCGTAGGTATGATAACAATTATTTTCTAGCCCAGTCCAGTCCAGTACCGTTGATACTCAAAAATCCCCCCCCCTCCAAAAACGTTTGCCACCGTGAACGCTGTTGTGCTTTTGCGGGCCGTCAACGCCTTTCGATCATGGAGAGCTCCAGTAGGGACGTATAATGGAACCATGAAGGTGTTCGAAGATATCGCGGTTCAATGTGGCGATCCTGATTTCGATGTGGACAAGCCTTGGCTCGCGCTCCGGACTCGCTTCGGTACGCTAGTAAAGGAGTTCAAGCGCGATCAGTGTCGCTCAATGAGAATGTCGGGTACGGTGGAGCAGTTTAAGGAGCGATACAGACTGCTGCTGATATCATCGCCCGAACCGACGACTGGAACGGAAAGGTGGAAGCAGACAATTGTTTGAGGGCAGTGAAACATAGGCGGTTGAGGGCTCCTTGGAGTTGATGTGCGATTGGCAACGAACGAGGTCGACGAAAATGAGGAGACAGCGGATGACGACGAGTTGTTCTCACCTGGAGGGGATGATCGGGAAGCAAGCGAGCTGCACAACCTGGCAGCACTCAGCAAGGGGAACTTCACCAAAAAAAATGCTATGACAGATATACTGAAGTCAGCGAGTGATGAAAAGGGCAAGGTAGCTTAAGCTTCACCGAGCCGACAGATAGCTCAACAATTGGAAAACGATAACGAACTTTTTTTTCGCGTCGTTTAGCATGGCATCGACCGTCTAGCTCGATCTACGCGATGGGGCCGTATTGCGTAAAATAAAAAGTTGCTGCTGAAGGGCTGCAATTATTCTTCCAAACGTCCTCCTATTTCTTCTGACAAGCACCCACAGATAGGCAACCACTACGAGGGCTTGCTTCGCGGACATCTTTGGCGAAACAAACACCATTTTGGAAAGGCGTTCTTCGAAACCTGCGATGACTTAAGATAGACGAGCGACATTGTAAACCTACCCACGTTTAAGATGAGATTCGTACCGTAAACATCGCTTATCTCAAAGTGAACATGAAATCTGGCCAATTTGGGCTCTCCGAAATATCTCTATTGTCGGGTAGACTACAGATCAGATTGTCTATTAAGCACTAGCCTTCTAACCCGGGCTTCAGGCACTGGCAATTTTATCAACCG
Source organism: Phytophthora sp. 'mugwort' (assembly GCA_033558025.1). Classification (NCBI taxonomy): domain Eukaryota; phylum Oomycota; class Peronosporomycetes; order Peronosporales; family Peronosporaceae; genus Phytophthora; species Phytophthora sp. 'mugwort'. The sequence continues at coordinate 2,495,546 of JAUCEF010000011.1, forward strand.
AAGGTTATTACTTGTTATCCAGTTGCTAACTCCTTACGACTTTTGTGTTCAGTCGACGAGAAAATACATTAAGCTCCGTCTTGCCAGAGGCGGCATCAATGCACTGGAGAAGGCGCTCTCTCAAGGGGCACCCCTTGAGAGCCGAAGGCTTCCATATATTTTTGTGTCGCTTTTAGACAGAGACATACTATCATTACGATAAGTATAACTTGATATAACTAGTAGCTTCAACAAGTGTCCTTGGAGACTGTACTCCGATTGGCTATCGTAGCTTCACAACTGTCTTGCGACTGCATGGCGTAGCTTTGACCGATATATATAATATGGACGAGACCGGACTCTTCTACTGGCGCCAGACAAAACTATAGCACAGCGTTAAATTGAAGGCGTGAAGAAGAGCAAAGTGCGCGTAACCACAACAAAACTGTCGCACTTACGTGCAACGCAGACGGCTCAGACTTGAGAGAGCCGTTCAGGTATGAAGATGCATTGTCGAGTAGGAGGGCATGTTGCGCAGTTGTTGATGCATATCCATGTCTAATACGCACAACTACTCCTGAAACAGCACGCCGGTCATCCATGCTTTCTTATTACTTCGATATTGTGAGTTCTACTCAAAATTTCCCTGTCCGGTTCTTCAAACCAACAGCACGCCGAATCGCGCAGGACTATCTAATAAATATGCATTTGGAAAGAGGAGGTCTGACACACGAACGGAAGCTCACCCGGCTTGGATTCCAGACACCGCGAACGCTCCTCCGAGGCCACATACACGTTTCGCGCTGTGCCACTAGCCATGACCGAGTACAGGTCACAACCAACGGAGCATCCGAAGGCCACGGCGTGCGACCGTCCCAAATTCCCGGTATTCCAGACGAACTCGCCCGTCTGGTCGGCGTACAGCGCGCCGACCGCACCCACAGGGCGAGCACCAGCAGCCGCTGCAGCATTGCCAATAAAGCCTGGTTCGGAGAGGCGGCAGCATGGCCAATGAAGCTGCAGGACAGAGGACCCCAAGAGCAGCAGACGCGGATGCACAACACGGCAGAAGGGCTGAGCCTTGCGCGTCGGGACGCCGCCCAAAATCCGCGCGAGGGACGCCACCTTCAACGTCGTCAGTCTTGCGTGTATCACCGTATCCTTTGTGAGAACGAACTCCACCTCAATCGTTTCCATCCTCAGCAGATCCAACGAGTCAGCGAGCTCGTGTTTCACTGAGCACTTCACCAGATAATCCAGATCAGCATCGACTACAATTGTTTGTGCAAGGCGTCGGCAAAGATACTGTTGGGATGCGTGATTCATCGGGCAAGATGCTAGATATTTTTGCTGCAAATGAAGCGGCAAGTTTGATGCTATCATGCACAAGCTCTGGGAGAAATTCAGATGCCACATAAAGGGCCAAACCGTTAAAAATGGTGATGCATGGACTGTGTAACGCCGACAGAGTCAGCGTGGAACAAAGTGATGCAATTTATGGTGAATGGGCGCATCATTCCGACAACAAAGTCTGAAGAATCATGGAACCGTTGGATTGCTTCACTACCTGGCGAAAAAGGTCACCTTGATGATTTACACTTGGTCTTAGTATATCAAATGCACGGATCCTCGACGAGTTCAAGGTGGCGTGTATCCGACCAGAACACACAGACAGTTCTGGTGCTGCTGCAGAAGCTTCAATTCGCGAGGTGATGGAACGACTTCGAGAAATTTGAGGAGCTACGCTTCAAGCCAGCGCAGCAGCATGGCGAATGTGGGCGAACGAAATCATGCGCAATTTGGATCGCTCAACATGAGAAGTTGCTGTTTTGGACCCTCCGATAGCTAGGATATTGCCGATGCTTCAGGCAGCTGATGCGCGAGTTGAGCAACGCCTGGCAGACCTCACTAAATCGGCGGATTTGGCTCTCGATATTGTTGACGCATCGATTAAAGACATCGAACAGCTACATCATCATTGAGGTATATTTGGAATGCGTTTAGCAAATCAGAAGGACACACTGGAAGCGCGCAAGAGGACACTTGAAGGTATCCGGGCAGGTATACCTCTACCACCCCTTTCTACTGTGATTGATCCACTAGCAACAATGGAGTACATGGAGGACACTGAACACCAAGAGTAGTGCTTCAGCAATGCGTTTTATAAGCTTTCAGATTCGTGCGTTTGTCTCGTAAAAAATCTAGACATTTATTGCTATAGATGCCTTGGGCTTCCGTGGTCTCCAGTCTTGCATCTTGTCGATTCTCTCTTGACAAGGGGCCAGACGGATCGAAATGTCCCTGTACTGTCCAGCCGCAGTGCTGAAAGACGTTAGCCATATTGAATTTTTCGAAACGTGTAAACGTTTCCATCACAAACGGCAGTAGATCGCTACCGCTTTACTCAACATAATGCCTTTGAAATGGCTGCTTGATATTGCCGAATATAACCTCAATCGGATTGAAGAATGGACAGTAGGCAGGCAGGAAAACAGGAATCACTCCAATACTCCGGAGAAAATGATTTTTTTCTGGGTCCCGATGAATCAAAGCGCCATTTAAAATCCATACCGAATCAGTGCCAGGATACTGACGAACGTTTCCACGCGTCGACTAGGCGAATTCTCTGCAGCACCTGAAAAACTCGACACGGTCGAAGGTTCAGTCAGTGTCATACTAGTCAATGATCCCATCAACTCCCATAAATGCCAGCACTGAAACGCGTGATTTCGCTGGAAATCGCCACGAATTGCAATCTTGTGTCCCCTAAGCGAATAACCCCGCTTGCGTATCATGCTACAATTATCAAAGGAAACTTCATCTAAAAAGACAATAACACCAGTCGACAAAACTGAACTCTTCGACAAAGCGAAACACGTCTTTCTCTTTGATATGCATCGCTCTTCTCTCAAGCGTCTTATGAGTAAATCCGCAATCATGCATTATTCGCCACACAGACGACTTCGAAATGCTCATTTGATGGGCCTTGAGGAAAGCTTCTTGGGCCTCATCTAAATAAGCCAGCGGCTGCTCGGTGTAGAACTCACATAACCACTTTCGGTGAGCCTTTGTAAATGCTCGTTGAGCTTGCTTCAGCCCGCTGATAGGTCCCAGTTCTCTCGTAGACATTTATCCAGTTCCCAATCTTCTTTATCGACTTGTGATAGATTCGAGCAAGCTCCTTACGCGAATATCCGAGGTAATAAAAGCCATAGAGGCAATGGAACACAGTGTTGCGGTGGGCATGCTGGCTTGTTACTGCTTCCTCCATTAATACGAGAGAGTTGAGACTAGGCGTTTCCTGCCCAACATTGCAAACAAGAGCATTAACATAACGACACTGAAATGGCACCCTTGTACTACACACCTCAGCCAGCTAGACGCCGCTGCAGCAGCGCGGGGTGGCAACTTGCTGTTGCGGTTTGCTTAGTTGCAAAAATTTTGGCCAATCAGCGCAGCCCGTGGGTTTGATGTGCTGTTCGACCAGTAGGCCAGAAAGTGTAAATTTTTGGACGGAATTTACAATAATAAAAACCGAGATCAGAACCGGTCTTCTTGGCGAAACAGCGGGGCTTGTTTGCCAATAGCTTAACAGCGCTGCAAATTTGTTGCTGCAGCATCTGAATCTGGTATGAGTGTTGACTGAGGTTACGTTCACGCACGCAGTACCGTGGAAATAATCGGGTATTCCAAGTATAAATTGAATTCGATTCCCGTAAAATAGTAATAGCATCAGCTCGACCTGTATTAATACTACTCATCCGCTGTACCATTCCCTCCTTACTAAAAGAGCAACCTGTCTGTCCGTCTTGTCACTCCGTCCACTGTCGCCTCAGCCTTTCTTTTGGCATCCTTTCCCTCGGCGATTGCAACACTTCACTCACCTATCACACTGACTGCCACTACCGTCCGGACTGCCAAAACTATGCCCAAAATTGCAAAAATAGCCGAGTGTGATGGTTTAAAACCCCTTCTCATTGGCCAAGAGCCATGCAATTTTTAATTGCTGCCGAGCGCAGCGAGGCGGCCTCCCATTGGCTCAAACTGTCTATTGCCGCCGAGCGAAGCGCAGGCGGCTCCCAATTTGGCAAAAATTGCTGCCGAGCGAAGCGAAAGCGGCTTCGCAAAAACCTTTTCGTGTATAGCGGGCCGGAGGGCCCGCCCTTCCTACCGAGGCCGAAGGCATAGGTAGCTCACATTGTATCCTAATACGGCGAGTAGCGCAGCGAGCTTGTGCGAGCGGAGCGGAGGCGCTATTACTGGAGCGTAGAGTAGGTAGCTTTTCTCAGTAGTGAAGCGAGCTCCTGAGCGAGCGAAACGGGCTCCATCCTACTTTCATGACCACCCGCAAAGCGGGCGGCGCTCGGCTAGTCCTAAAACTCAACGCTAACGTCGCTCTGTCCGTCCGTCTGTCACGCCATAACGTAATTCTAGACGCAATCTCGTTGGCTGCAGAGCGCAGCGAAGGCGGCCATTGGTGGAAATATAATTAAACGATTGGTTGAAAATTAAGATATATTTCGAAGTATGTTTTTATGTTGGCTTGCCCGGGCTTTCAATATACTGGGACCAAAACTAAACCCACCGCCGCGTAGCGGTCGCGCTCGGCTAGTGTACCTACAACACAATCATTTTTTTTTTGTTCCGGAAATAGGTATGAGTGCTCAGATTGACATTATTTTCTTATAACCAGTTCCACTATTGTTAACCCCTACTTCAAGTAGGTATGAGTGCTCAGATTGCACTACTGTCAGGTTTTCTTAACGAAGTGTTTATGAATAAACTACGAGTACTATGAATAAGTTAGGAGCAGTTGGTCTCTCAAAGGTAGATCTCCCGCAGTATTGAAAGTCGTGGCAGTAGAAGATTTACCTTTTCCAAATCTTTTCGACATGCCACTGGCCAAGCCAACAGAGGTTGTTAACCTCTCGTATCGTGTCTTCGCACTCTGGTGGCTGCTCATCCTTGCCGTGCATACGGCTACGTGCTTCTACAATGCGATATATGCGTACTACTACTGGATACTACAGGACACCTATATGAATACCATCCTGGACTCGTTCGCCATCGGCATGCCACCAATATATCACCACACAATCTCCATCGTTCACGGAATCATGTCGGTGATGCATGCGGTGTGTATTGCGCTGATGCTGGGAGGGACTGCCAAACAGTGTTCGTTGGCCTTTACGCCGTGGCGGTCCAGTGACGCTGATGCAGAGAGTGAGAAATCGCTGACCGATCGAACGAGCTCGAAAATCGTGCAGAGTTTTACGCGAGTCTACAGCAAAGTATCTGATCGGCACGGATTTTTTGGCATTAATGGGAAATATTTCCGTGAAATTCATGCACATCGACAGATCGTCGAGAGATCACTGCAAACTGTCCAGGCTTACCGAATGAGCATGTTATTGCCAAGGACGCTGCTTAACCGATTCTACGTCGTCTTGTTAGCGGTTAATTGTTGGTCGACAGCCATCGTGAACACTGGTTTCTTCAAAGGTGATGAGGCTCGACGACGGTTAGCGTCTACAGCCTTAGACTGCGCTCTTGATCTCATGGCCTACACAGGTGTGGAGGTTATTGTCGTGTTGAGCTACGCCGTATACTTTGATCTGAGCCTCGACGTGTATAGCTATATCATCTGGTACGATAACCAGTGGATGGCTCGTGCTGCCAATGAATTTCAGATGGTTGTTGTGGTCTCGTGGTTTGATTTACTGAGTCGTGCCGTCTTTTCGCTTGGATTGCTCATGACGACAACGAACATGAAGCAGCTACTGCGGCGACTGCCTCAACACAGAAACAGTGTTGTTCAAGCGGATCTCTGGGCTGTACCATGCAAACCTGCTATCATAAAGCAAAGTGTTGAATCTCAAACCTCTACGATAACTTCAACTCCTGACGCCAAGTTGAGCACCCGTGTTAAACACGTGATACTACATATAGCTCACGTATCGTTTTGGGTCTGGGGTGTCGCTGTGCTTGGACTCCATATACATGCCTCGATGCAGTCACTATTACCGCAATGCTTGATGCAAGTACAACCTTGGGCAGCCACAAAACCATCGTGCTATCTCGCTGGCCTTGACTGTTCTACGCTTGGAATTTCAGGGAAGCTTGACGAGGTGGATGCGATGTGGAGCGTGTTTGACAGCTCCACGGTCGTCCAACTGCTCATTCGACACTGTCCAGAGCTAGAAGTACCCCCTCGTTTCACAAAGTTTCATCATCTTCGTGGAATTAAAGTGTACAACACGACTATCAAGGAGTGGAACAATTCTGCCGCGATCACAGACACAAATCACCCGGAAATGTCGAATTTGTATATCGTCCGAGTGAATATGACGAACGGTTTGCTTCCCACTGGGTTTCAATCGACCGACTTCCCACAGATATTGTATGAGATTGACTTTTGTGTCACGAACTTGCGCGAGTTGCCCGCTGATTTAGACGAAAAGTGGCTCGCGGGCTCAAATATTTTGCTGGAGTACAGCCAGTTGACTGTCGTCCCTTCCGTAGCCTTACGGCTTCAACCGACCTACTTGGCACTCACGGGCAATCCAATCACCCACCTCCCTCCAGAACTGTTCGAAGTCGACAGCATGTATCTACTCGGCATCAGCAACATGAATCTCCATGAACTACCACGCAACGTTACCAAGTTATCCGAGAATTTAATGTGGGTGTTTTTGCGGGACACCAACATTTCGTTCTTTTGGGCGTGGGCTGACGAACTGGTAGCACGGATGGAGAGTGTATCCGCACCTTGGATAGCTGGTTCTTCTACTTACTGCATCGACTTGGCAGAAATTCAAAACGGTACAGCAAATGGGTTTCAAGTCCCGCTATCGCCAGAATATTCGCAAACACTAATGGATGCTTCAGAAGAAAACCTGCAAAAGATTTCGAAAGCTGCCAATTGCAAAGCCAAAACCAACCTGCCGTCTGGTGAAGGTCTGTTTCACCCTTTAGACTACGAAGACAGCATCAATTCTGTCAGCATCTCTATCTGAATCGGGTATCGCGATATGCTTTTTTAGTTTCTAAAAAAACTCGGTAGAGAGCGTTTAAATAATTTTTATCGTTACATTTGAGATATTGCTTGACTTTGAAGCAAGCACGCTTACTTTTTTCTTTCAGGTTTTAGCTCGGGAAGTACTGAATTGGCAATGAAGCTCCCCCCCCCCCAACGTTTTCCGACTCGCAACATTTGAGTATTACCCCAGCCACTGATCCTGCATTTCTCCGACGATTTTCTCAGTACGTTTATCGTTGTGCCAAACAGGTACTGCTATCTACCCACTCTTGTGGTCTTGGGTCATGGTCTTGACTTTCACATTCTCGCATCGATGCAGCCGTCGCTATGCCAGTGCCTTTTATGCTAGTATAGTAAATCCTTGGAGGCCAGAGAATTAACGTGAAGTTGACTGCGTGGCCTCGAAAACAACGAGCCGATCAGCTCACATGTACTACAACCACGTCGCGGACCAAAATGGACAATACAAACGTCAAAGACCGTAAAAAAAAAAAAAAACTACGACAATTTACTGTACATGACTCGGTTGAACCTATGACGATATACTTCCCGCTGCGTATCAATCAACTGACTTTCCACATGCGTTGATCGAAATGACTTTGTGCGTCACGATTCTGCGTGACTTGCCCGATCACTTGGGCACAAACGGGACAGCATAGTCAAGTCTTCTCGTTGGGTACGGCCAGCTAACCGAGCTTCCAATGATGTGTGGCTTCCTATATTTATCAGCGGCATCGACACCTCGCTTTCCCTTTTTCTAGGCTTAAGGAGGTGAGTTGGTGGTGGGAATGCGGGGCATAACTGCACTCTAGATAGATAGCAGGTGATCCACGTGCTCCAACAACCTCGCAAAAATTCAAAACGGCGCTGTCGATAGATGCTTTCTTTTGGATACTAATGATGCCAACCGCGCGGCTAAAACAGTGCTTCCCTGGAACACTGAAGTGTTTTGGCCCCTTGTCTCCTCAATACTATCAGTTGTACTGATCAGTACTCCATCCGCCATCGGCACGAATTCAGCCCCCGCAAGTTGGGTGGCACCGAGCTCGGTGCTAGACAGCGTTCCTCCATTCTAATCCGCGTTCCTTACCGCAACGCAAAGTACTATTTCTTGGATTGTGACCAGACTCATCAGTTTCATGTTCAACATAGCTTCACCGCCTGTAGCCGCCGGAACTGTTTAGCCTGCAGTGCCACTTGCACCGACAAATCTGACACACCAGCTTCCAAGTCTCCAGAAAGGCTGGTGACACGTAACCCCGGGGCCAACGAGTTGCAGCCCATTATCGACATGTTACTATCAGCACTAGTGAAGTCACTATTGACGCCAGGAATGGGGTATGCAGTCGCCATGGTACCGCAAAAGCGCTGCAGATGCGTGAATCGTCCTTGCAGACAACTCCACGAGTCTCGGAAGGAGTTTTTATTACAACATGAATTCAGCGCCAGCTTCAAAGACGGCTCGCGGAAATATGCACCGCACAGATCCTGAAAATCCTGCTCAATCCAGTCAATTTCTTGACGCGACCAGCCAACGAGACGGAGTCGCTCCATCTGAGCACGAATTGCTGCCGTAAATTGACGTCCACGCATCTTCACAAGATCCTGCGGTAGGACAGCGGGTAGATCAGCTAGAACCGCGCCGATTCCGTCGATATCGAGGGTGATTGAATTGAGACCAGACACGAGATTGACCACACCGCTAGCAATCTCATTCACCATAGTCTTAACCCTTGACTGGCTGCTCTCGTCTTCGTTATCAGCTGTCTGCAGCGTCTCAGCGCTAAAAGTACCCAGATCTTCCAGCGCAGTGAAAGCATCGTTAATAGTGATCGAATACTTGCCATTCTTAGAAGTCACCGAATTGTCGTTTCCGGACCGACCGGTAGCTGCTGCTACAGCAATATCGTCAATTTCCAGCGGTCCAGAGATCTTGAACCAGTCTATCAAAAACACTCGAAGCTTATCTACGGCTTCCCGTGATTGGGACGTTTTTGTAGTGAAGCTCGAAATGCCTTCCAGAACTGGCAATGCTTCCTGGCCAATTCGAGCAGCTAGCAACATACGAATCCACCACGAAGCAGGAGGCGCTGAAGGCGATTGCTGTAGTTGCAAATGTTCTCGGATACTCGCGCCATGGTGTCGGAACCACATCGCAACCTTAGCAATTGATTTCCATCGACTGTCATTGAGACTTAGAGCGATTGTCTTCATCGTGCGAAGCAGTACGCATTGGCGACTAACATATGCGATCAAAGTCGTGAGTGTGGAGTAAAGCTCGTCACTCCCCAATATTTTGCTAAAGAATCTCTGAATAAGCACATCCAGTTGACGAGCAGCGCAGCATACTCTCAGAAATCCAGGCTTGGCAACGCTCTCAAAGCGGCTTGCCACTGCGTTGCGGAGCAAGAGCCGAGGGTCGTCTAATTCTTGGGCAGTGATGCCATCGCTATCTGAAATCACTGCGATCATGCTGCCCTTCCATTGAGGGACGATCGCGTTTAGCGCAGTTTCAGCAATTTCAAAGACCCCACTCGATCCATCAGCGTCTGAGCGACGGCGCTTGTTCAACGGAATCGACATTACATGGAAGCTCGTCACTTCGCCGTCCACAAACAGTCGAAGCTGCAGGTGCAAGCAGTACTCCACCTGCGCCTCAAAAAACGACGCAGGAGCAATCGGCGCAACCTTGAGACCGATCGAGAACGTCCCCGAACTCTTGGCGATGTCAGCAATGCATTGAAAATTGATCGCGCACAGGAATCTCGCGTACTGGGCCACATTAAGAGTCGCCGCCTGTCGCTCATCATCAAAGAACGGGCCCACCGCGGCGGGTTGAGCGTTAGCGTACAGCATCCTGGCCGTGTTGTTCAGCGACCCGCAGGTGCTCAAATAGTCCACAAACTGCTGGAACTGGGCCGGGTCCTTAATCACGATGCGGTATCTGGCAACCATCATATCCACCGCCACCCCCTCCGTCGAGTTGATCATGTCTTCAAAGTCCGCCACCGCATGCAGCTGGTACGTCTGCCCCGCTGGGACTGGCGACGCCGCGTACGGCAGCATGACGCCCACTAGCACCGTGACGATGTCTCGATTCACGAGCCAATGCAGCGACGGACTGCCATGAGTCGTTGAAGGCATTATATCCCCCAGGGACGTCCTCGGTGGTCGTACCGAAACTGAAGTTGAAGTTGAACTGCAATTCAAATTTGAATTGGTGGCAGAGGTCCGTGGTGTCTTGCGCGCGCGCGCATCGTCCACAGTAGCCTCTGTGGCCTGTGCGAGCTCCATGGAGGCACCCGCGGCGATGAAGAAGGCCCGCTTACTGTCGTCACTGGACAGCGCGCAGTACTCGGCCCACTTGGTCGGATGCTGCCCCACGTGGTGGATCTGGATCGAGTCCTTGCGGAACGGAGGCTTGAACACCGCCACTTTCTCGGTGGCGCGTCGCTGGGCCCCCGGCTTGCTCTCGCGTCCGAATAGCTGGCAGAACAGACAAGTGGCCTCCAATACCTCATTCGTCTCCGGGTCCCGTCCCCGCACGCGCAGCCCGAGCTCCACGCCGTACTTTGGCCGGAATGGCGCGTGACGTTTAGCCCCCATATTTATTGGTTGAGAAAATGGCGCGCGGGAAAGTTATTTGTGGCAGCGTACCCCCAGGTTACGTACCCGAATAAGTTCTCGTTGGTGTGTATTACACCACATTAGCGAATATGGACACGGAGCAGGTGGAGCTCTCGACGCTGGGATCGTACGCACAGCAACTGCAGCGATGTTTGCAGTGGGACCCGGTCCACGGCGAGGAAGGACAGGATAAGCAGGTATTCGTCGAGGCGTTGACGGAGATTGCGGCGCTGCCATTAGACAGCATCAGCATGGAAATCCGCCGACTGCTGGTCGTCTCCAATGCGCAAGACGCAGAGGACCGCAGTGCAGTCGAAGACCAGACGCAGCAGGAGCATCTGCATTTGCATAACGTCATTGCAGCACTGAGTGCGCGCGACGTGCAGCTTAAGTGCAAAGCGGCCAACGCGGTGGGCTCGCTGTGCATTTCGAGGGTGGCCGGCCAGCAGCTCCTGGATCAGTACGGGACACAGATCCTTCAGAGCGTGTCCAAGATGGCTACACGCAAGAATCAGTGGGTGCAAGGTGACGCCTTCTTCGTCCTCGGTTGGATGGTTGTGATTGCAGGTGAAGACATGTTAGCGGCCATTGCGAGGTTGTTGCCGACGGTTGTTAAACACTTGCATCGGAATTTGAAGCTGCCCTTGGAGGTTGTCAACACAGAGGAGTCGGCGTCGAGACGGTCGAAAGCGGCGTTGGCGTCGTCGGAGCAGGCTTCGAACTTTAGGGTATACGCACTCGTGCTGCTGCTGAATTTTAGTCAGCGATATGTGGAGGTGTTTGTAGATCAGTTGGAGACGATGCTGCCAATGCTGAGGGACCTGGTGCTCAAGCTCCTGGAGCCGGTGTCACTTGCCACCTTCGAAGACGACGAGTCCACGAGTTCGACCGAACATCCCCCTCCAGCGACGTTCTTCGATGCAGCAGAGTACGCAGAAGTGCTGAGACTGGTGATCACTCTTTTCAGTGTGCTAGTGGTTCAGCTCGAAGGCGCTGCTCCCCAGCTACTTGAGCTTAAGGTGCTGCCTTCCCTACTAAAACTGCAGCGAGTGCTCGACACCCACGAAATATGCGAAGCTTTAGGTGAAGCGGATATCCGAGACATCGCTCAGAGGCTCGAAGCCGTCATTGAGATTCTCCTCAAGTCCAGATAGCAACACAAATAGCAAAATAGCACACACATTTCGTACTTAGCAGAAGGTTCAGCTTTATTATTATGTACATTACAAAGATGGAGATGGCGGAGCGCACGCTGGCGGGTGCGATGGACTCCATGGTCGTGACGACCGCAGACTTCGACGAAGACACGTACAAACTGTTGCAGCTGAATCCGGAGATCGAGCTCGCCATTACCACTGGCAGCAAGTGCGTCCTGCGCCACCCTGATAGCATAATACCAATGCGTTGATACATTGACTGAGTCTCGGCTGCACGTAGGGTCTTTATCGTGGGCGCGCCTGACGCTCGAGCGGTTCTGTGCACTGAAGACAAGTCATACTACATCAAGAAGGAGGACACATCAAATTTGCGACTCCTTACGACCCACATGGACTGGAGCGGCCCAGAAGAGACCACGGGCAGGAGGACCATCCAAGTGTCGGGAGCTGCTCGCTTCCATTACCTGGTAAATGAACTATGATGAATTATTTGTAACTGCTAGACTCATGCTTCGTGGATGATTCCAGCTTGAGCACAAGGTTCCTGATCCTACCAAGTTAAGAGCTTTGCTGCTGGAGGCTCCGTACGAGAAACAGAAGCGTGGTGGAGCTCAGGCGAAGCGTGCGAAGCTTAGCAAGTTGTACTCGACAAGTGACTTGGTTGCTGCGCTACAAGTCAGTGAGCACGAGGTGCTGGTAATGCTGAATGAGATGCACGCATTTGAAGAGGCAGGTGCGTGGCGATTGCTCGGACCGGCGTACCAGTCGCAGGTTTTTACAGACATGCTGGATATCATCGTGCAGCATGAGTGGAAGGTGTTGACGGAGCCCGGAGTGCCTGTAAAGCAGTTTCTAAACGAGCTTGATGAGCCTCTGGTGGCCATCCGACAGTGCTGCAAACTTTACGGCTCATTGAAGCCCGTTAATGGCGAGGATCACTGCACACTGGATCCGGTGAAAGTTGCCACGTTCCGAGCAAAATCATTGTTCGATGAGCAGGCAGCAGAAGCGCAGTTCCAGGCTCAGCAACAGCATGTGGCGCTGAATCCTGCCGACGCCGGATGGGAACTCGACCAGTTTTTGGAGAAGTGGAAGCTCCGCGTGCCTGACAGCGTCACGGTGAACTTGGAGATGCTCAGCGGTCTTGTGCTCGTCAAGCCCCAGAAAGCAGGCAAGTCCACACGGATCGTATACTTTCCGGAGGAGTTGTTGTCACCCGACCCAAAGAAGCGGTTCAAGCAGCTCTTTACGATGCAGGAGAAGTGGACGATCAAGCAGCTGGAGCCCTATATCAAGTACATTTCTGTATTGCTACGGCTTTAGTCGCTCAACATTAGCACTAATTTCATCTCATATTTCGCTTGTTGCTCTTCTAGGTCGCTGGTTACTCCAAGTACGACGCAAGCGTCGTTGCTTCTTAAGCACACGCGCTCCTCACGTCAAGGCAACTCGACCGAGAAGTTGTATAGTAGACGATGATCGATCTATCAAAGGACTGAAAGCAGAAGGTTCTCTCTCATGCAACTACTACTGTGATATATTCACATATTGTTTGGTTCAAATGAGTATTTTATGTAGGTATGTGATGTTATTCCTCTGATGCTGGAGAGCAGCAATGAGCACACAGGCTCTGACTGCAGTCCTGATGCACCAAAGGATTGAGCTTTTAGTATGGGCTCATGCATGAAGGTCGTTGCGACAAGATGGCAGCGAAGTGCCAGTCACCGACCCAAACCGAAGCAGAGCCGAAATACGCAATACAGTAAACTACAGGAATCGTCAAGAAGGCGGCAAAACCGCAAGTGACAACGACCTCGTGGCCACTAGATTCCGACAAGCTGTTGGATGTGGTGCGAATGTTGTCTGCGTTCGAGTAACATGTCAGAAGGCTACATTTAGCTTCAAACGGGTGAAACGTTACCTAGTAGTTGACATCTCCACACGATGGACAGCGACGACCGCAGGAGCGCTCGGTGCTGGGAGAACATCCCATTCAATGAATTGACGGTCTGCGAGACCATCGGCGGAGGTGGCGTAGCACTTGTGCACCGCGGGATCTATCGCAAGCACTCGGTCGCTTTGAAGTCACTCGTACGTGTTTGTTGTACAATGTTACTTCATCGATAGTGGTAATTGATGCTGTCTTTTGGCTACAAAGTTTGATCCACGTGTGGATGAAGCGCTTAAGCAGGAGTTCATGGACGAGCTGCTCGTGATGAGGTCTGTCGAGTACTAGGATCTTCTTGTTGCACGCAGCTCAGAACTAACATTACTACGGCGTATCCGGCGTTGCATTTTGCTCTGTTTGAACACTGCAGTAAACTTAAGCACCCTAATGTGGTCAGCTTAATCGGAGCATGCTTAGAGCCGCCTAATCTGTGCATGGTGATGGAGCTCTGCGATTATTCGCTCCATCACTTGCTCCACGGAACCAATACGCACTTAAGTCCACAGCAATTAACACGCATCGCAGTGGGTCAATTTGGAGAGATTTGCCATTATTGCGATGCTGAGCCGACGTTGTATTCACGCGGGGCTTACTTTTACTTGCAGGGAGAGATTGCTAACGGCATGCGATTCCTGCACTCAAGACATCCTGCAGTTATTCATCGGTGCACTTGGCCTGGATTTGTGGTTTTATGGGTTAGATTCATATTAACTGATCATTGTTGTACGTTCATAGCGATTTGAAAAGTGCAAACATTCTTCTTGACCCAAAAGGCGTCGCGAAGCTGTGCGACTTTGGCCTCGTACGGTAAGTTCATCCTACGTTCCGTTTGAGAACTCCTAAGAAGGTAGATATTTAACGTAGATCGATGCTTGTGTTGGTTAATGTAGTACCAAAGTTACAAGTGCTGGGACACCCAGTTACATGCCACCTGAATTGCTCAATGGCCAACCATTCTCCAAATCCGTGGACGTCTTTATGTTTGGTATTCTTTTATGGGAGGTACGTGCATGAGTTACGAAGAATTTTATCCATTTATTGTGTTAAGTTACGAAATTCCTACGGCGACGGTAGATTTTCAGCCGTGATGTCCCGTTTCGAGGCTATGATGTCTCAGATATTAAGAGACGAGTGCTGGCAGGCGAGCGCTTTCGAGTGCCTACAGTGGATTGTCCGCGTGAATGCCAGGTAATAAACAGTGTAGATCCACCAACAGTTGAGATTCCGTATCTGGGTAACCACTTGCTTTGATTTCTTGCAGGAATTAATGAAGCAATGTTGGGACGGCGTGCCAAGTTGTCGTCCAACCTTCGATGAAGTATACGAAACACTGCAGAACGTCTCCTTTGCAAGGTCGTTTGAGGCTTCTCAAAGCATCTTCGAAGGGGACGCGCTCGACTGCCTGCTCAACGCGAAGTAGTAGCATCTTGTCACTCGAATGCCTCCTCAGTACCTTCTCGGTGCGCAGTTAAAACCTTAATTACTTTAACTAAGCCGTGTCCTTGACCCACTGGTCCAGCCCCAGGTCGTTCCAGCGATCCACCTTCTCGTCCGCTGTCCACATCGGTGGCTCCCCTGAATCGAGTATTTTATTCAAACTAGTCAAAATTCACCCATGGTTCACCCTTTGGTGCATTCACGAACCCGTTGGGCTTTCACTTCCATTCAGGTCGGCATCTAGAGTCGGAGGCACTTCCATATCTGCTTTAAGAAGCAACCACAATAAGCAGTGCAGTGATTCCTCTTTTGGATTCAATTTTGTCATTTCAGACACATTACCGTCGTCCGACAGTGTGTCCGTGATCCAGTCGTCGTCTACAATATCCAGGTAGTGCTTCCGCGGAAACAAACTTGGTAACTTGCTGTCCTGTAGCAGCATTCCCACAGGCTTCCAAGTCACGACAAGCACCGACTCATCCACCCCTAATTAACAACTTTCGCACCATTTCTCGCTCGGAAAATAAAAGTATTTTTACTCAATTTCTAATTTGGTCCATCCAAATGGCTACAGACCATCACTCACTTTAAACAAGTACAGTAGCCGGATTAACGTACCATTCCCACTTTCTTTTATGGCGTCGAAAGCTGAGCCCCCGAGACAGCAACGCAGGCCTCGTCGAGGAGGTAGAACTCGTCCTTCTGGGCGTCGAGATGATCCTCCCGACGTTCGTTTGTCCAAGACCTTGGCTTACGCATTGCGTCACGGGGCCGAGGAGCTCCGACTGGACATGAGACCGTCTGGGTTTGTGCCATTACGCCAAGTGCTCGCACTTCCCCTGTTCCAATCGTTCACCGAGCAGCAGGTCGAGCACGTTGTGCGTACGAACGCCAAGAAGCGGTTCTCCATGACGATGGACGCGTCCGGGGCCATCAAATTCATTCGAGCCAATCAGGGCCACACGCTCCAGTTAGTACAGGACGAGGAGCTTTTGACCCCGTTGGAAGATCCCCAGGCCATTACCAAGTGCGTGCACGGGACATACCTTAAGTATTGGGACAGTATCTGGCGCTTGGGGCTCTCAAGAATGCAAAGAAACCACATTCACTTTGCAGAGCGGGAGGTCGCAGATGACGACGTGGTGAGCGGCATGAGAGCAAACTGTAACTTGTTGCTGTATCTCGACTTCCCTATGGCGGTGAAGGACGGTATCAAGTTCTACAAGTCCAACAACAACGTAGTCTTGAGTCCCGGGATGGGGGAGACGGGGCTCATTGACCGGAGATACTTTCTTCGAGCAGTAAAGAGAGATGGTACTGTGGTGTACGAAAGAGAGTGAAATTATTGAGTTACTCAAGCACCACATTACGAAGAAACAACGTTTAACCTCAGATCTCGTCCTCTTGCTCGTCGAACACTTTGATATGTAGCAGGACAGCTCGTTTAATAGCCGCAGACTCGGCTTGAGTGAATTCGTCCTCTTCCATCTCCGACGGGAGGAACTGCGCTTCTTCGTTTTCACTCAAGGAGTCGCCTTGGAAATGTCCTGCCGTCTCAATCACCACGTTGTCGTCCAGCTCCTCGCTCGAACAGAAAGGGTTAATGTCTTCTTGGAACAACGGACTCGTGTCTTGGTCGTGGTGATTGGGATTTTGCAGTCGCTTAAACCCACGACGGCGAAGCGGGATACGGTTACGAATGGCCAAGCCAAGGGACACAACTGCTAGACACACGGGGATGGCGAACAACCAGTTGGAGACTTCCGGACGCTTCTCGTCGACTTGAGGTCCAAGGTTCGTGTTGGTTCTTGCGGCAGCTTGTTCGTACGCTGGTTCGTCGAGGTTATGCTCGGCTTGGGCCTGTAGAAGGGTCGAGATGTCGTTGCCATTGGCTTTCGGGAGCGACAGACTATTCGACTTATGCTCTTGAGTATCGAGCGTCAACGTTGAGTCGAGACTGCGACAGGTCGTAGCATCCACACAGAGGTAGCAACCTGCTTGTAGTGCCCAGAGTCCAGTAATACCGCATCGAAAGTCAGTCAAAGTATCCGGTAACTCGACGGAACACGTCCTCGGCCCGCCATCGTCGCAAAGTGTTGAGCGCTCTGCAACCACAAGCGAAGCAGCGATAAGCACGACAAACGTCGATAGAAACATTAGACACTTGTCAGGTTTGACACGCAAAAGTCGAAGTGAGAAGGCGGTAGAGATCCGATATCAAAAAAGATCGCGAGTGATCTTGAACCGTCGCATTGGAGACCGTCAATTTGCGCTTGAAATATCAATCTCAGAACTACGAACATGGTACGGAAAGCTTGGAGCCTTTGGTGCGGAGAAGGATTAATGATCTGGAAGCTGTTTGTGCTGTCAATAGTCTGCGACCCTTTCGGAGGAGCATGAGCGGGAGCTCAAGAAGATTTTCGATGACTATGACCAGGTGAAGGAGGATGTTACTGGAGATATGACGATAGGAGGCTGACGTCTTGTACCTTGTTTTGGGGTAGAACGGATCGGGGGATATTGACGTCGATGAGGTAGATTTTGGTGTGTCTTAACGACCTCCTCACGACGAGTTCATTAACGTCTGGCATCACAGCTCCGCGACATTGCAGAGGATCTCGGCGAGCCGCTATCCGATATTGAACTGCAGTATCTGGCCAAGGAATTCGACACCGACGAAAGGTACGTACTGCTGCCGCTCCGACGTTCAGAGTAAAAAAATCACAACCTCCGGCCGTGTACATGTTTTCAAAGTGGCGCTATCAGCTGGACGGAGTTTATCGCGTGGTGGAAGCTCCCGTTCTAGCGCCAGCAGAAGAGGAAGAAAACGATACCCATAGCGTTGACCGAGTCTGCCTTATCCACTATTTTTTTTACAGCTTCAACGCTCTCTATAGCTTGGGATCTGCATGTCCCCATGCTTGCTCAAATACCACCACGTTCCAGTAGGACGCCAGCTACTTTGCCCAGTTTTTCGTGTCAAATGTTCTCTCCGTTGTTGGTTTCGTCCGATATTTTCGGTCAGGTTTGCGTTTCAAAACCAACCACCTCCACGCGACGTGGCCGATCCTCTTGCACGTCTGCTAATTTTGCCCGTCAGGACTCGCACTGAAGTATCGCATGACATAGTGCTGGTGAACATGCCAGTGGACAAAGCGCACTAAAATTGGGGCTGGCCATCGCAGTGAAACCTTGTGCTGCACGTTGAAGGTTCTGCTCTGTCCCATCCACGCCGACGTAGTGAGTGAGTGACCTGGCAAAGCAAGGTTCTCCTTGTTCCCCGCATGCGGTAGCTGTCCACGTCAGTAGTATTTGCTTTTGTCTTGAATAGCAATGGGGAGAGATGAGCGCAGCGTGCCAGTGATCAACGCCACTGGCTTCACCATTAATGGCTGCAGCTTCAACGTCGACTCCAAGTACCAGCCCATCGACGCCGTCGGCCAGGGCTCGTACGGGGTCGTATGCTCGGTTTGCAACACAGAAACAGACGACAAGCTGGCCATTAAGAAGATAACGCCCATGGCCGGTGATGAATGGGATGCCACGCACACACTACGCGAGATTCGTCTCATGCGGTGTCTTGGTGCCCATGAAAACGTGAGTAGTATCTCGCTATCTGTTGATGTTTTTTTTTCACTCAACCTTTACCACTCGTCCTAAATGTCGTCACAGATCATCTCACTCAAGGATTTGAGCATGTGTCAGGAGAAGGACGAGCTGTACATGATGATGGAGTTAGCTGACACGGACTTGCACCGTCTCATTCAGAGTTCCTGTCCTTTAACCGAAGGACACATCCGAGTCATCATGTACCAGGTTCTTTCCGGTGTCAAGGCCATGCACGACAATGGCGTGCTTCATCGTGACTTGAAGCCAGGAAACCTTTTGCTTAACAAAGACTGCGAGCTCAAGATCACGGACTTTGGGCTTGCTCGTATGATGCCCAAGAAAGCGCAAGTGGGGCTTGCACAAACTTCAAGCGATGGCGTCTCCATGATGACTGAGTACGTGGTGACGCGCTGGTACCGGCCACCAGAGCTCATGCTCGCACCCAACGGGAGCTACGATGGAGCTGTCGATATGTGGTCAGTGGGCTGCATTCTGGGCGAGTTGGTCTCCCGGAAGCCGCTTTTCCCCGGGACGGACTTCATGGACCAGCTCACGCGCGTCTTCCAGGTGCTTCCAGTGCCAGAACCGGCAGCGCGCGGCTACATCATCGAGAAAGACGCACTCAAATTCTTGTCATCGCTTCCTGCGCCCGTGCCGGGCGCTCTAGAAACCAAACTCGGTGACACGACAAGTCCTCAAGGAATGGATTTGCTTCGACGTCTGCTGTGTTTTAACCCCAAGGAGCGGATTTCAGCAGACAGTGCTCTCGCCCACCCGTTCTTCGATGGTGTACAGGAAGAATGGGGGGACATCACTCCACTGCGTCTGCCTCACTCGCTCGAGTTTGCCTTTGAGGCGCAGTCTCTACCACTCGCTACATTGAGGCAGTACATTTGTGACGAAGTGCTGGCGTTCGCTGACCGTGCCAAGCGCCCACCTGAGCCACACGACAAGGAGACGCAACCTGCCACGACGGAAAAGTCTGCACCAGCCACAGCACCAACACGTTCGAGCAACAACGACACGCCGGTTGTATTGGAGAACGACTGCCGCGCAGGCTCGGGCTTCACCCTCAAGGCGTGCGACTTCAACGTGCCGGCAAAGTACAAGCCGTTGCAGGTGCTGGGCGAAGGCTCGTACGGCATCGTGTGCGCCGCGACAGACACGGAGAGCAACAAGAACGTGGCCATCAAGAAGATCACGCCTATGGCTGGAGACGAATGGGACGCCAAGCACACGTTGCGGGAGATTCGACTCATGCGGTACTTTGGCAAGCACCCGAATATTGCGTCGCTGCAGAACTTAAGCACGTGTATCGACAAGGACGAGCTCTACTTGATGATGGACCTCGTGGACACGGATCTGCACCGCCTTATCCAGAGCAAAACCAAGCTCGAGGAAGCCCACGTCGCGGCGATCATGTACCAGTTACTGTGCGGCGCTCAAACATTGCACGAGAATGGCGTTCTACACCGCGACTTGAAGCCGGGGAACATCCTCGTGAGTAAAAACTGCGACGTCAAGATCACGGACTTCGGTCTCTCGCGCTACATCCCGCACGGCGCTCGCGACTCTGTCACGTCTCCGACAGCCGATCCGGACGGCCAGCCGCGACGTCTGGTTGATAAGACACAGGCGCTAATGACCGAGTACGTCGTCACGCGCTGGTACCGACCGCCTGAGATTATGCTGGCACCCACGGGAGTCTACAACGAAGCTGTGGACATGTGGTCCATCGGGTGCATCTTCGGCGAGTTGCTTAATCGTCGTCCCATGTTCCCCGGTGCCGATTTCCTGGATCAGCTCTCGCGTGTCTTCAGTGTCCTGCCCGTTCCACCTCGTGACAAGCGTGGCTATGAGGTCGAGGGAGATGCCATGGCCTTCCTCGAGAGTTTGCCGCCTTGCTCCCCGTCCGCACTCAGCAAACTCTTCCGTCGTGCATCCGCTGAAGCCGTCAGTCTGTTGCGACGTCTCTTGTGCGTCAACCCGGCGCGTCGGATCTCTGCCAAGCAAGCTCTGGCACATCCGTACTTTAAGACGATCCGCGCACAGCTTGGCGAACCTCCAGCGTTCCGAGTTGACAAAGCTTTCGACTTTGAATTTGACTATCACGAGTTCCCGCTGGCGCACTTAAAGACGCTCATTCAGAGTGAGGTCAAGCTGTTGCAGAAGTATGGCCTTCCACCTCCCATTGCTGAGCCCATACCGGTCGTTGAAGCAATCGAAGACGTCGAGTCCGATGATGAAGCACACGAACGAGAAGCTGTCGTATCCGTTACCAAGCCGGCTTTGAAGGATGATCGCGCAGAGGATGTCGAGCAACTCAAGACTGTGGTGGATCAGGAGAACACTGCGGCAGTCCTCGTGCCTGAAGACGACTTGGAGGCTGTCGTATCAAAAACCGAGACGCATGCTGAGCCTGAGACGAAGGAATGTGAGCCGGCGTCATCAGATTCGGAATCGGACAGCACTAACAAGTCAGAGCGGCAGCAACAGGAGGACGAAGAGGCTGAAGTGATTCCTCTTAAGAAGCAAGCGGAGGTGGACTCCGATACGCAGAATAATGACGATGAAAAGCCTCCAATGATCAAGGCCGTGGAGCGTCCAGACCCAGTAATTGCTAACGCTTCGTCACTCACTGCACCAACACGTCGGTCCTCTGCGACTGGCAAGACACTCACCACGTCGAGCTCCTTGCTACGTCCAAAGAGTGCAGGAACTACTACACGTCGCAGCTCGACAACCTCTACAGGAGTCACTACGAGCCGAAGCAGCACTGGAGCTATCTCGTACCGCTCGCTACGGGATCCTCGTGATGAAGATGAAGTGTCTTCAATCGCTAGTAGCAGCAGCAATAACCGGCACCACCACAACAATAACGGGTCGGATTCCATCGAGCACAGAGGCAAATGGGGCCACCCACGTTCTAACGTGATGGCTTCGACGGCTTCTTCAAGACTTCACCGTTCTTCTGGCCACAGTGCGTCGACATCGTCAATCCAAGCGACGACCGAACGTCGGAATGGCATTGTCAAGACTGCGTCGATTGCCACGCGAACCAGGACCGTACGGGTGTCTACACACAGCAACAACCAGCTAAGTGCACGTGGCGGTGAATCCACTGATCGTGAGTCGGTAAAGAGTGATGCTCTACGTGGTCCAGAGCGTGTAAGCTCGACACTCACGGCTGCTACAGCCTCGTCGCTTCGTCGACAATCTAACGCCGCCGGAACTGTACGACCAGCTTCAAAGGAATCTCTACCCGCGGGCTGGATACGCCGCACGCACTCAAAGAGCGGCCGCGAATACTTTTACGATACTCTCAACAAAGTGGCGTCCTGGAAGCTTCCAGTCAAGCACCAGCCGCTCGACAATATTTTCGCGGGTTCTTCGAGCTCTTCGACTGCCTCGACTCGAGTCGCTTATGGCCATCAACAGAGTGTTCAGGTCGTACCAGGCACTTCATCAGCATCGTCGTCACCATCCAGTGCACTGACGCCCGAATCCTACACGAGTCGCGGTAGCTCATTGCTTTCCAGTCGACGAACAGGTTCCAGTACTACGAGCAATTTACCTAAAGAGTGGGCACGTCGTACAGATCCTAAGACTGGACGCCTGTTTTACGTGAACCTCGTCACCAACCGCTCGTATGCCAAGCTTCCATCCTCAGTGACTGCTGCCATGCTTAACCTCGGCCGTGAAGCTGTCGTCAGCAAACGCGCTGCTGCAGAGACACTTCTCCGTAAGAAATCGACAGTACCCCACAGCCCTCAGTTCTCACAAATGTCTTGGCAACGCAAGAGGGTCCCCAGCACCGATGATTGACGACTGATTCCATCCGTAAAACCATTATTTTCTCGTTTAGATTTGCTTTTATTTGCACAAATTCATTTGCACACAGTTAATAGTAGTGCCTTCATATTGCTGCTACTTAATCATGACGTGGTTTGCGCTCGTCACAAGTTTTTTCTCGATTATTTCTGAGCAGCATCGACGTTAGCGATCGTGAGCGTAAGGATCTTCAACGCATCCTTCATGTCGCTTAGTTGGCAGTACTCGTTGTCGCCGTGGTACACTGAGCTCTTGCCGAAGCCAACAAGCGTGAGGTCGAAGCCACTGCGCTGCATGTCACGAACAAGGGGCAGACTACAAAAAAAAAACAGCATAAAAGCACGTTAGTATTTGTCATAAAGCCTACGTTAAATCGTTCCAACCTTCCACTGATGGAGAAGGGCTTCGCCTCTCCCAGCACGTCGTTGATCGCTGAATGCAGAGCCCTGTTTTAACAGCGAATACATGAGATTAAAAAAGCAGTAGAAACCATAAAAACATTTTCAATTCCGTACTTGTATCCAATCGAATCCAGCGAGCAAGCGATGCCTTCGTAGTAGCTCTTGTCGAACACCAGCTCCACTTTGCCCTTGCGGTTTTCAGCGGGAAGCGTGTACTTGGAGACTGGTCCACGGTTACCCTCAAGAGACGTGATATTCGCATTGAGTTCGTCCACAAATGCGGTCATCTTAGCAATCATCTGCTCTCAACATAAAAACAAAAATAAAAAAAAGTCAGGATAATATAAACTACAATAGCAACGTTCTCGTAACATACCTCCTGCATGTTGTAGAATGGAGAGAGACGCACGTCACCGGCGATCTTAGTCCATGGCGGACTATATGCAGCAAAACCTCACTCATCAGCCCATCCAGTTAGGCAATTCCTTCCCTAGAACACTTGCGCACATTTGGTTGAGTCCGTTCACCGACGACTCAATACGTGCAGGCTTCATCGTGGACGGGCACGAGTAATTGTACTCCTTCTCCTTGTCCACAGGCCCGAATTCGTCGTAAAAATACTTTTGGATCTTGGTCAGAGCGTCCATGGCCAATTCCAGACCGTTAATGCCCAAATTCGGCAGTCCGCTGTGGAACAGCTTCCCTGTAGCCTTCAGCGTCCATGTGATGGCACCGGCCGTGCCGATACAGGGCTGGCTATCGGAACAGTCGACCCAGAACACGGGTCCGTTCTTGATAAAGTCGAGTTGGCCCGACTGCATCAGCGTCTCGACGCCAACCCCTTCAATCTCGCTGTTCTCCTCTGATGCGATGAGCACGCACACCACTTGCGTCTTGGTCTGCACCTTCCGATTGGCCAGTTCTCGGAATAGTACTGCAACCTCGTTAGTACCCTATTAACACTTAAAATTGGCATCAATATTGTCACTTACAGGTCAGGAGCGCCACGTGCCCGAGACAGTCCGTCGTGCCGCGTCCGAAAAGCTTGTCGCCTTCTACAGTCAGGGTGAAGGGGTCTCTCTCCCAGCCCTCCGGGTTGGCCGGCACCACGTCCATATGGGCGCCCACAAGCGCCAGCGTCTTGTCCGCTGCGGCCGAGCGCGGCACGTACTTGATGATGACGTTGCCACGTCCTACCACGAATTCCACGCGCTCCACACTCAGCTCTGGGCCAACGAAAGGCTCAAGCTCGTGGAGGACGAAGTCCGACACAAGGTTTTCCTGCGGGATGAGCCCCAAACCAGGCGCATTTTGAACTTTTTCCTAGGGTTTTGACAACGTGAAACATTATAGGGTTTGGGGGGTTAGTGTGGAGACGGCAGGGAGTTTGAAGACGAGGGTGAAGAGGGAGAGCGGTGTCAAGTACCGAGACGCTGATGAGCTTGCGCAGAAGTTCCACGTACTGCTGCTCGTCCAGCGCCAAGTCCTGCAGCATTGACATCTTTCTTAAGCTCTTAAGATATGTTTTAAGTATTTCGGATATTGGGAAGATCATTTTTTAGGGCGATATATCGGTATACCGCTACCAGTCCACTCATCAGGATGTAGACGAACGGATGAGCAATTGAGTGTTGTGCAGCCGCAAAATGCCATAGACAAGGGCAACGAGCAAGATCAATACGCATCGTGTTATAAACTCGTGGACAGCGATGGTTTTCGTGGCGCGCAGCTTACGCAGAGGTGGCGGCCTCGACGTTCGC
Organism: Phytophthora sp. 'mugwort'; assembly: GCA_033558025.1. Lineage (NCBI taxonomy): Eukaryota > Oomycota > Peronosporomycetes > Peronosporales > Peronosporaceae > Phytophthora > Phytophthora sp. 'mugwort'. The sequence goes on from JAUCEF010000011.1 coordinate 2,520,334, forward strand.
GACCGTGCGCGCGAGGATCTTGATGGCACCCTTCATGTCGCTTAGCTGACAGTATTCGTTGTCTCCGTGATAGACCGAGCTCTTGCCGAAACCTGTGAGTGTCAAGTCCAAGCCGGCGCGCTGCAGGTCGCGCACAAGCGGCAGACTGCCACTGATGGAGAACGGCTTGGCTTCGCCTAGCACATCGGCGATGGCAGCATACAGCGATCTGTGAGCAGGAGGAACATGCGTTAAATCAGCAACAAACCAGCTTATTTTCCACCGAGAATAGATAAACGTACTTATAGCCGACAGAGTCGAGCGAGCACGCAATCCCCTCGAAATACTGCTTCTCGAATGTGAGTTCCAGCTTGCCGTTCCACTTTTCCTCCGGCAGCGTGTACTTGGACACAGGGCCGCGCTTCCCCTCCAGCGACGTGATGTTCGCATTCAGGTCGTCAACATACGAATGCATCTTGGCGATCAACTGCAAACCACAAGGTGATGTTAGCCGCATTATCCCCACCAAACGTATCGATAATCAAGCACACAGTTACGTACGTCCTCCATGTCGTAGAACGGCGACAGACGCACATCCCCCGAGATCTTCACCCATGGCGGACTGTGCACAACAACAACAAACAAACAGTATCCATTCGTTAGCACTGGTACTTCCAACACCACCACGCTCTTCACAAAAGTACATCTGGTTCAGTCCGTTCGTCGACGACTCGATCCGTGACGGCTTGAGCGTCGACGGGCACGAGTAGTTGTACTCCTTCTCCTGGGGCAGCGGGCCAAAGTCCTTGTAGAACCGCTCCTGGATCTTGGTTAGCGCGTCCATTCCCAACTCGATACCATTGATGCCCAAGTTCGGCAGACCGCTGTGAAACAGTTTGCCCGTAGCCTTGAGCGTCCACGTGATCACACCAGCCGTACCGATGCAGGGCTGGCTGTCCGAGCAGTCGACCCAAATAACAGGGCCCTTCTTAATGAAATCGATCTTGCCCGACTCCATCAGCGTTTCAACCCCCACCCCAGCAATCTCCGTATTCTCCTCGGAGGCGATGAGCACGCACACCACTTTAGTCTCAATACGGACCTTCCTCTTGGCTAGCTCCTTGAACAGTTCCGTCATGAGCGCCACGTGACCCAGACAGTCGGTCGTGCCGCGTCCGTAAAGCTTGTCACCCTCGACCGTAAGCGTGAACGGGTCTCTCTCCCAGCCCTCGGGGTAAGCAGGCACCACATCCATGTGGGAGCCCACATAGGCCACAGTCTTCTCGCTGTCGGCGAAGTCTGGGTGCTGGTACGTGATGATGACGTTACCGCGTCCAGCCACAAACTCCACACGCTCAATGGTCAGGAACCCGCCGTTCTCCTTGGTGTAAGGCTTGAGCTCGGCCAGCACGATGTCCGACACGAGATTCTCCTGCGGGATGAGCCCCAGACTCGGCGAGTTCTGCACCTTCTCAGATACGCCAATGATCTTGCGCAGCAGCTCCAGGTAGGAGGCCTCGTCCAGCTGGATATCTTGCAGAGCTGACGCCATCTTTATGTCTTCTTCTTGTCTCCTCGGCGACAAAAGTGCGAATGATGCATGTGAGGCGACTATTATTAATAATAGCAATCGTGGATACTTTGTCGTGTGATTGGCTAAATAGATTGTTAAATGTGTGCCACTTCAATGATTTGTGTACCAAATCCCAAGTTTTAACGTAGATTGCAAATACCGGTAACGCTTCATTTCACGTTTAAATACTGTCTTGCCCTCCCTGTAGGAATATTACACGACGGCTTCGATCTCCTTGTAGTCCGTCTGGGGTGTGGCGGGCGCCTTAACCTTGCTGTCTTCGTCAACCCACGAGGCTCTGGCGCTGGCACTTACGCTGGGGCGGTGAGCCGCCACGGGCGTCTCGAAGTCCATGCAGTCGTTCACAAGGAAACGGATCTTACGGTCATAGTGGTGCACCATGTGGTCCTGCAGCGAGCGCGGCGTGACCCAGATACGGCGGAAGTAGCTCGCATCGCGCAGCGTGTACTGCAGCTTCTGCTCGCCAAGGAACACTGTGCAGCCGCAGCGTCGTGCCATCTTGAGTGTCTGGATGTGGACAATCTCACCTGGAACGTCCACTTCCTGGCTCGAGTCTTCCTGCGGCAGCGTGATCATGGTAGCGTTGCTCAGGTCGCGCGAAGGGCGATTGATGACGTTGTGACCCGAAGCCCCAAAGTCCGTCGGCGTAAGCGAGCCACCAACAAACGAATTAGTGAGGAAAGATCCCGAGCTTGTATCCACCACTGTCGTCGTGCCAGTGTTCATCGAGCTGGTATCTTCTAGCACCGTGTGAAGTCCACTAACAGTTCCACGGATGCTCGGCTCCGGCCCTGCCGCTCCCACTGGCTGCTCACGTTCTTCTTTTAAGTCTTTTAACTTGCCATGAACGCCGTACTTGACCTTGAACAGAGGCTCATTGGCCACGGCATCATAGTGAATGGCCATCTCATCACGCAGCCGAGCCATGTTCGAAATAGACAGACGCGGCACGATATCATCGCCATATACTGCCGTCGTGGCAAACGCTTTCGTCCAAGCTGCTGTCTCAGGGTCAAAAAGAGGCGGCGGTGCGTACAAGAACGCTTTTGTGTTTGGAAAGATCTTGCGTAACAAGATCGCAAGGATACAACCAACGCCAGCACCCATGGAGTGTCCGCAGACCACAACCTTCCAGTCCATTTCCTCGTCATTCGTGAGGCCTCCAACAGAGCAGTTAGCCATCGCAAAGTCCCAGAAAACAGCCTTGCGAGTGCCTTCCTGAAGGTCTTTGAAGATCTGACGCGCCGTTCGCAGCATACCATAGTGAGTACGCGTGTCAAACGAGTACGGGATGTCATCGGGGAGTTCACCAGGTTCCATACGCACGATCTGTGCTAAACCGTCCGTCACAAAGTCATAGAAGGACATACTACCGCGCACACTAATGATGAGTTCTTTGCGCTCCTTGTCCTTGACAATGCAGTACGGAGCCTGGAACACGAAATTGTAGCAGTTGAGGTACACAAGATCGGATTCCTTGACACCAGTGTAATTTACAAAGCTGGCACGGTTGCCATGCACAAAATTGTCGTGCTCGAAGACTTGTTCGTCTAAGGGTTTCTTGAAGCACCCGAATATCCGGAACCAGTAGCACGGCGAGTACCACACGTAAATGGGCCATCCATAGATGCCAATCGCCATCCTGCAGTAGAAGGCCAAGTCACCCAGTCGCTTCTCCTCCTCATCCGGAGCAAAGTGCTGCACGGTCGGAATGCCTTGAGCTGCGAGCTCGGCTTTGCGTTCTGTTTCGTGCTCGCGCTCTTTCTTTTGCACTTTGGACACCAAGTCCAAGCTGAATTTTAAGTCCGTGAAGCTTAAACCTTCGTACCGATTCGTTTTATACCTCACGACGAAGAATTTGCCCAGCACGCGGCCCAACGTCTCAAAGACGTCATTATCGCCTTCATATTCCACCGTTTTGCGGCAGGTGAAGGCATGGAAGCAGCACATACAGCGCTTCTGCCAGCGCTTTTCTGCCTCGGCGGCGTCGTCTCCACTGTGTACGCCGCACATGTACGACGTGGAAACCCCCGCTCCGATAATACATAGCGTAAAAACGAAATCAAAGTGCTGGAAGTAGCCGATCGAGTCGGCGCGGTCCTGCACCTGCTCCCAGTTGTTGTCGCCGCATACACTAGTGTCCGTGCGCATGGCAGCTTCACCGTAGAGCGTCCAGCCCAAATTGGCCCAGTAGCCCAAGAAAATACTAAGAATTAACCATCCCTGGAGTACCAACAGCATCAGACATAGAACTATCAGCAAAAAACGCTCTAAATCTCTGTTAAAAGGTTGTAGGAGACGCACCTCCGGCCGGCGCTCGTGGTAGACTCGAGTGGAAAACGTGTAAACGACGCTGGCGAACATCATGACGGCCAGGACGAGGTGGAAGAGGAAGGCCACATACAACCAGTGGAAAAGTTCCTTGAGTCTGTGGCAATTCTCGTATCCTTCTTGCGGCTTGTCAATGAGTACGAAGGCCAGGAACATGGGCAAATGATGGAAGATAATAAAGACGGTGAAGGGCGTCAAGTACGCGCGCGGGTTGAGCACGATACGCTTAAGACTCGGTGGTTGCAGCTTGCAGGTCTTCTTGGGCGTGCCCTCGATAGTCTCCATCGCCATGAGCGTGTCATTAGCCGCCATGGTCAGCTGTGGATCCTGCGGCGTTAACCTCTACACTACAATTTCGGAAATGAAGGCAGACGACGAGCGTCGTCACGATTACGCTCGGAGCCAGATACACGGAACATGGAATCACAGGGGTAGGCTTGCTCAATACGAAATCCCTCTCGTTTATGATATGTTACTTTACATAATACGTAACGGGTCGCTAACAATTTTAAAGCAATGTTGGTAAGTAACGAAAGCGTACTTACCTCCGTTCAGTAGTAAACTAAGTATGACGATAGAGGGGATTGAGTTGTTTTGTTGACTGGAAAGCTGTCGCAGATGACGGTCGCGATTTAACGTTGTAAGGGTGTGTCGCTAACTGGGATTACGGCTAGGCGGCCTGAAGACAGGAAAGTGCATATGGTACCGGTATCGCAATGAGCATGTACAGTTGTTGGCTGTATTAAAGCTGTAGCTATGTGCATTCATTATGAAGGCTCTTCGGTATCAATACATGTAACTAATTGTATTTTTTTCAGGATGCGGGTGAGTTATGAGCTGCTACAGTAGTGGCACGCCACAAAGTGTCTTCAACTCAGTGAGATTGAGGTCAGCGCCGTCTGCTCGTGAGTATCATCGGCCTGGATTTTAATTCTGGCGGTTGGACTTCGTCATGACCGCCCGCCTGACTTTAGTCTCCACCCGGCTGCCTGCCGTTTGTCGCGGCGTTGCAGGCTGCCAGTGCCTGTTTGTCATCGTCTTTCATCTACAACTTTTGACTACACATGCAACTTCTTCAATTTCGCTGCGCTTATATACTTCTTTTCTGTGCTTAGATTTCCAAATGCCAACTTTACGCTTCCTCCTTCTTCGCCACGGACTCGAGATATCCAGGACTCTCGTATGTAAAGTCCTTGAACGTGTCCGAGTCTCGTCGTGACCGTACCCCCAACGCTCCCAGGCCACGGCCATTGTGTGGACTTGCAACCGCATTGTCCGCGCTTGGTAGCGGAAGACGCGTAAACTCTGCCTCGAAATTCAACGGAGCCTCGCCGTCGCTCATCGCTGAGTGACATGGTCGAAACGGTGGCGTCACTTGCTTCTTCATCAGCTTCGCCCAGTCAATGCTTTCGAAAAAGAGGTGGTTCTTCACCTGGTGCGCGCCTTTCGCGCCCAGACGCTCCGCCGGGTTGCGATTCAACAACTGACGAATGAGCGCTTCAGCCCGCCGTGAAACGTACGGCGGAAAGTGCAGCCTCGCGGATCGGAGACGCTCGAACAGCTTCTTGCGGTCGTTCGTGTACCACGGCGGCAGCCCCGTGAGCATCTCGTACAGAACCATGCCTAGATTCCACCAATCCACTGCTGTGCCGTGGCCAAGACGGTCGAGGATCTCTGGTGGAAGATATTCGGGGGTACCACATAGAGAGTTTGTGCCGTTAACGCCGTCGCGGATGCCTTCCTTTGCGAGCCCGAAATCCGCCAACTTGATGTGTCCGTCCTTGGTGAGTAATATGTTCTCTGGTTTGAGATCTCGATAGACCACGCCGAGTCCGTGCAAGTGCTCGAGAGCTAATGTGATCTCGGCGGCGTAGAAGCACGCCATATGCTCCGGCAGCTTCTTCATGCGTGACAGGTGATAAAACAGCTCGCCTCCGGGGCAATAGTCCAACACAAAATACAGTCGCTGTGCTGTCTGGAACGCGTAGTGAAGCCCGACGATGAAAGGATGACGAGTGCAACCCAGAACGCGTCGCTCCGTTCGGGTGTGTTCCACCTGCTTGCGCTTGACGATATTTTCCTTGGACAAAATCTTCATAGCATATAGCTTTTTTGTAGTCTTGTGGCCCACGAGAACGACCTTGCCGAAAGACCCACGGCCAATGACCTGGATCATCTTGAAATCTTGAAGCGTCACATTCTGCTTACCGACTGATAATCTGTTAGTTTCGTCATCGCCGTCGTCGGCAAGGGAGGCTCCGAAGAACCTGGAGCGCTTTAGCGGTAGTCTGTCCAGCAAAAGCGGTGGTTGATCGGCCTTGCTCGTCAGGAATTTGCGGACTTCGTCGACCAAATGGGGATTTTTGGCTGATTGGTCAACGCGATCATAGTTTAGCAGACACCGCAGCCAGTTCGACAACTCACTCTGTCGCTTCGTAATGAAATCTGGCTCGAACGAGCCCAGCAGCTTCTTTGGAGGCAGCAATGGGACGCGAACTCCCATCGGACGCAAGCGGTCGTTCAGCTCCTTAAACTGCTGGTACCGGCGGTAGATAACCCACGTCGCACCTGACTGGACACAGCGCATTTCGATGGCGTACACGGTGTACAGTCGGTTCGACGCATCATACGCAAAGCCGTGACTACCAATCTTGATAAACTCTGCACGTGCACCACTAGGGATCAGATACAGCGCCTGTGCACGAGAGTCCTCCTCTTCCTTGGCAATCATCTCATGGTCAGCACAGTACCCCGATACACGTTGATGCATCTCCGTGCAGCCAGAAAAATTGCACTTCACGGGCGGTCCAGTGGGCAACTCGTCGCTCGGTGCATAGATCGCCAAGTTCGAGCTCCTCGCACGCATCGAGTTACCAATACTCATCGCTTCTGCATCTTCGGGCAAATCATCTTCAATCTCAATATCCGCCGTCTCGTCCGCCGTGTACAATGACAACAAATACGACGACGTGGATGCCGCCGCTGTTGTCTCCTTTCCCTCCTGCTGCTCCTCTCTAAACAAACACCGAAAGGTCATCAGTAAGAGCTGCCACCTCCTTCTTCCCCACCTCTCTCCACCTACTTGTGTTCATGTTGTACCGCCATCGAGTCTAACGTAACCAGCGTGAATTGCTGGTCGATCTCCTCGACTCGATAGCTCTCGCCCGTGTCCAGATCTTTGACCAGATAAGACGGGTTTTCCCATTTCGTGAGCTCCTTCTCCTTCTCCTCCGTCGTCTTCTCCTGCTTGCTGTCATCATCATCTTCACCAGATGATGACGAATCCTCAAGATAAAAGTCCTGTTCATCCCCGACGTGCTGCTCCACGTAAGGGTTGATGCCCTCCACAAACTGCTGCCCGATCTGCTCCTGCAGCTCCGTGGCCGAGAACTGCGTCACATCCAGCGCACCTATGACATCTCCTTCTTCGCTGCTGTCGCTGCTGCCTCCGCTGCTGATGATGCTACCTGCATATCCCCCGCGTGAAGCGCCGGTGATATAGTCCTCAGCGTCCACAATGTCCTGGTTTTCGCTGGAAATCTCGGCGTCCAAAGTGTCTTTCGAGTTCAAACCGGTCGAAACAGACAGATGGGCGTCTTGCGCAGACAAAGAGCTGCGTCGAAGCTCCACAGATGCCCCCGCAGGCATCGTCCGAGGCCCAAGAGGTCACCACCCGTCCAAGGGTTGCCGAGCTTCGATGGGTTCTCTCGAATGACCCAGTGAAACGCGTAATCGATGTGGAATACGTGAGATGGTGTGCTTCACATATTTCTACAATTGTCCGCCGACCAGTCATAAGCATAAGCGCAACCTTTGACAATGACAACCGTCGCGAAGAAGCTCGACGTGTTCTCTACCACGAGCGACTACTCCAAGACCTACGTATTTCATGACGAGGATCACACGCTCGGTAATGCGCTGCGTTACGTGTTGATGCGCAAGTACGTGATCTGCACAGCTCACACTTCCTGACGACAACATTGATGGTGTTGCTTCATTCCCAGTATTCGCTGTCGTTATGCTAACGGTATGTGTACAATTGCAGCCCTGACGTGGACTTCTGTGGCTACACGATCCCGCACCCGTCTGAGCCCAAGATGCACATCCGTCTGCAGACCCGCCAAGGTGAGGACGCTTATCCCAAGTGTTGAGAGTTGGATTTGATTGATCAATTGTGGGCTAACTGTTGCTGTTGATTGTTGTTGTTGATGTCGGCTGTAGGTGCACCTGCTGATGAGGCGCTTCGCTCGGGACTGACGGACTTGCGCAAGGTGTCGACGCAGATCGGCGACGCCTACCGCAAGGAGCTCAAGGCCTTCAAGCGCAAGAGCCGCAAGAACTAGACAGCGAGCAGACACGGTAGGGAAGCCACGTCTTCACTCTGTAATCATTAAACGAACCTTGCATGTTTCCTCACCACCATTACCGGGAGCCACATTGCAAACCTTTTTATCTCATTAACGTTGACCAGCCGGTGGTCGTACAGTACAACTTTGATTTGATTGTCCGGACACCGAGTTGTACTGTACGACCACATCCGTTTTGGACGCCTTCGGCAATGCGTCTAAACAATGATTTAACCTCATCTTATTGGTAAGAAACGCATTCCGCTGTCTCAATTCGCACAATCCAACTCTCCGCCTGACCAGCATGAGCCTCCTCGTCCGCAAGCTGTCCGTGCGCGTCGCGAAGCCCGTTGTCCAGCGCGCGCTCTCCTCGCGCACGACTCCCACTCTACTCACGGATGCCGAGCGCACCGCGGCCTTCCAACAGATCACTAGCGCCTGGGAGGTCGTGCCCAAGCGCGACGCCATCCGCCGCAGCTTCGAGTTCCGCGACTTCAGCGAGGCCTGGGGCTTCATGAGCCGTACGGCGTTGCTGGCCGAGCAAATGGGCCACCACCCGGAGTGGTTTAACGTCTACAACCGTGTGGACGTGACCCTCAGCACCCACGACTGCGGCGGTCTATCCGAGAAGGACGTCAAGATGGCCATCGCCATGAACAGCTACGCCCAGGCCGTGTGAGACTCTACAAGGATACTATTTCGCCGTCGACTATTCGTTTAACTCCCCGTCTTGCTAATTAAGTGGCAACTATCAGCTCGTTTCTCTTACGGCCTTACTAGTGCAGGCGCAGGACTGATGGCCATGTTTTCATCGTCCAGAGTAATGAAGTAGTACGTCCCCGCGTAGCCAGGATAGCAGGAAACGACGTACCAGATTGGCGGCACATTAGCCTTGGATGGGTCCATGAGAAGGGGGGCATGGTCAGAAGATGGAGGGATGCTGAACGCCTCTGCAGCACCGCTTTGGATCTTCTCGAGGTCGACGCAGTACGGCGATAATGAAACTACGAGCACCCCCCATGTTTCCATTGTGATGAGCTCGTCCATCCACGGCCAAAAGAAGGTGATGCCGGTCCCGTCGAGAAAAATCGAGTTTAGTGTCGGAGAAGGGCTCACGTTGCGCGGCAGCTCATTAATGTTCATCTGACCTAGTCCCAGGGTTCGGAGCCCTGGGATCTCAAAAACTTCGGGTGGGACTTGTGTTATCGGGTTGCCGGTCAGAGCTAAGTATTTCGGCTCGAGCCGTAGAAACACTGAGGGGACGTCCTGGAGGTTGCCATACTCGAACTGGATGAATGCTTTCCGAGGCCATTTCAGGTCAAGATCTTCGGGTACCATGCGCAGGTTTGTGACGCAGAACTCGAAGTCGTGGAGATTCTGAGGGAAATCGAGTGCATGAAACCCAGCGGGCAACAAACCGTCAGTCATGTTGGTACGGGCGATGTACAGCGACAGAATGTTTGGGTGATTCGTGCTTGTGAACGCAGCCGACTCACCCCAGTCGACGATGGTCGAGTTGTACACTTTGACACCGTGGAGACCATAAAACTGGCTGATCGAGTCGGGAACTTCTAGTGCTGGGCAATGGCTTATTAGTAGCTGGACAACGGTTGAGCTGTCAAACTCGCTCCACATTGTGGCCACCTCGTCTTTTGTACCTGAAATCCCTAACCGGTGGCAGTCAAGCCCGATCAAGTAGCAGGACGGCCGAGAAGCTGCCCATGGTCGCACTTGCATGAGACATTGGGGCAGTGTTGGTTGTACCGAGGCATGGATGTGGAGACCAAGAACTGCAATTCCCCATGCACCGAACAGCAAATGAACTGCACGCAGCAAGAGTCGTCCACCACGTGTACGTAGCTTCGTTGTATGATAATTGTCGTTGATCTTCTCGAGTAGTTGTTGCTTTGAAAGTTTACCCTTTGCTACTGCTTTTGCTGCACAGACATCTGGAACAGCATCATTTGCTTTTTCATCCCACGTCTCCTCCGTGACTGTATGCACTCTTGACGGAGAGGTAGATTCGGTGACTCGATTCCTGTTGCGTGGCAGTCGCTGTAGTAATTCCTTCATGTTGGTTGTCGTCATCACAAGTCCAAGCGCGAAGACGGCACGGCTTGCCAGGTCTGACCAAGAGACGACGACAACCATCCGAAACTCATTGAGAACGCGTGCTGCCCACTCGTCATTGCGCCACAAGTAATCCCAAACCCCCCGCATTCCGGTATCGTAGTCGCCTGCATAACTCAACAGAATAATGAGTTCGACACCCATACAGGCCATGACATCAATGGCACAGTCTAAGACAATCGATGCGAGTCGTCTTCGTGCTTCGTCCCCCTTGAAAAAAATGGAGTAGACCACGACAGAAGACCAGCAGTTGGTCGCAAGCAAGACAATGTAGAATCGGTTGAGCAGCATCCTTGGCAGCAGCAGACTCATGCGATACGCTTGCACGGTCTGTAAAGCCGTCTCCACCAGTTCCCGACACATAAGTAACGCGTGAAAGTGGTCACTGTTGACGCCACAAAACCCGTGACGATCCGAGATCTTCGTGTATACGTTTGTAAAGCTGTGTAACACAGCTGAATTTGTTCGATCCGACTTGACCTCGGTACTTTTCGCGCTAGCATCACACTTCGACCAAGGAGTAAAAGCTAATGATCGCTGCCAAATTGATCCACCAAGCATTAGTAAGATGCATATTCCATGTAGTGCAGACATTATGGCGTGAACAATGGCGATGGTATTATGATACGGCGGTGGCATTCCTATCTCGAACCGTTCAAGGTACGAGTTGAGATACGTGTACTGCAACGTCCAGTAGGAATAACTGAACAACGCAGTGTAGACGCCGGTGATTACATGAATGCCGAGGATGATGACCCACCAGACTGCGAAGACCCAATACGAGAGCTGGACTACCTCCGTGGAGGCCTTAGGCCGTAGTCGTGACATGCGCTTTAAGACGTTGCTCAATTGTTTTTAAATGTTTTGCGCAGAGTTTTTTTTTTCTTTGGCAGTCAGCACTCATGTACGAGCTCATTTTGAGCCAAATATAGTTCTGTTGTGGTACTTATTTATTCTGGAACGCTACCTACATGCATTTTCAGCCTGACCATCTCAGTGCAACTAGATGTCCATCAAACACTGTTGAACTCGCCCCCCCCCCCGCCCATATGAAGTGCGTCTAGGGCGTCTAGCAGCACGGGTCTCCTAGAGTATCAGAATGCGAGTGTGATGAACCCGAAGAGCCATGCTCTCACGATCTATTAACCAGAGTTGCCAGTGACGGAGCTTCTCAATCTACTGTAAAACTGGGATGGTCCCAATCCATCTAATAATGCCCCACCCTCCGGATGTGGTCTTGCGATAAATGTAGGCCCCACTCTTTTAGTCTAATTTTAATTATCAGAATTCTCAGAATTGTCAGATCGGAGCCAGCATAAATTAATTGCCATTGGCGAGTTGCTACCGTAGGTCGGTCGAGCTGAAGGAGCAGCCTTTTTCACCTTTCATTATCAATTTCGAGTCGTGCTGATGAAACCCAACTTCATGGTGGGAAAAAGTTGTATGTAGTCCAAGAACTGGAAGCTTCGAGCGTCCGGTTACGAAGAAGCATAAGCTCGACAGGCAGACATCATGCACATGCAGCAGGTGATCAGGAGTACAGTACAGCATTTAGTACTCGAACACTTACAACATGAATGAGACTGCTGTTCCTTTATCACAACCGCAGCACGAGAATGGAATTCCGTGGAGCCAAGGACGTCAACGTGAAGTCGTTCGTCTTCGCGACGGGGTCAGGATTCAATACCCCATCCCTTTAATAGTGCCCCACCTGTAATAGTACCCCATGTAAGCTGACGTAGGGCCCCACGGGGCAGTATCGCAGGTCTTACAGTACAATATTGGACGTTGTATATATTGCCCTTATAATCACGACGTTACCCCGCCTAGCCTCACGAATAATGGCGAATCTTTCAGCGTACAGCCTTGCTAACCTATATATACTTCTTATCCCAGATGGGAAACTTTTTGAGCTAAGAACGCTAAGAGTAGAAATCAAGTGCGAAGCAGAACCTTATCTGTAAATGTTAAAGTCATACCCACTCCGAACACCACGGCTGATCGCAGATCCCAGATCCTCTGTGTAGCGACTGGTCCTACCCCTGTCAAGCTCTGGGAAACGAAATCAAGGTAAAGTTCGGGAGTTGGTCGACGATTAGCAAGTAAAGCGAGGGACGCCGAAAAAACTTCTGAAACGAGCTCACAGTAGTGGGGCTTCGCCCAAAGATAAATAGAAACTGCGTTTCTAAAACGTTGCTGGTATAGTAAAACCTTTACCTGCTGCTTTTTTTTCTTAGAAAGCTTGTTTTATCTGGTTTGCTACCGGTAATCGCAGCAGTAAAAACATCTTTGAACTATAAATGGCAACCAGGTTGAGTGTGGTCTTCCGATTCCCTCAACTCATTGCCCAATTTTCAGCACGTGGCATGTCTCGACTTGTGCGGCATTCCACGACGGAAGTCGTCAAGCTTTCGTATTGGGTTTTCGCGGTTTGGTGGGTCCTCATCCTCGTCGTGCACGTGCTCACTGGTGTCTACAATGCGTTGTATGCCTACACCTATTGGGTGTTGAAAGACACGTACCTCAATTACTATCTCGAATCATTCAAGATTGGTGTACCACCGCCCAACCATCGTACAGTTGCCATTGTCCACGCCACAATGTGTGCACTCCATGCAGTATGTATTTTACTTATGGTCGGTGGTTCACTCTGGCAATGTACATATGCTTTCACTCCATGGTCTTCATCAAATACCGACTCAAAAGTCCACCAGATGTCGGCCGCTCGTACGAGTTCTCTTGTGATGCAAAGCTTTACCAAAGTGTACACTACCATTTCGGATCGACGAGGAATCTGTGGCGTCAATGGGGTTCACTTCCATGCACTGCTAATCCTCCGCGAAATTCTTGAGACGGCGCTACAGACTGTCCAAGCGTATCGCATGAGTGAATTACTCCCTCGAGTTCTTCTCAATCGCTTCTACGTTGTCATGCTCGTTGCCAATTGCTGGTCGTCTGTTGTCGTTTACTCGAGTTTCTTCACAGGTGACGAGGCTTTGCGACGATTTGTATGTATTGTCCTGGACTGCATTGTCGACCTGATTGCTTGCATGGGTGTAGAGCTCATGATCTTACTGAGTTACAAAAGCGACTACGTCGTGGAGATCCGCGGTTTTTGGGATTTCACATGGCACAACGACGAGTGGGCAGCGCGTGCTCTCAACGAGTTTCGGATGCTTGTCGTCGTCTCTTGGTCGGACCTCGCAAGCCGTGCTATCTTCTCGCTCGGACTGGTCATGACGACAACCAACATGAAAGAATTACTCGAGCGTCAACCACGAAGCACCAATCCCGTTCTTCAAACGGTCGTCGAAAGCTTCACCGCCGTTAATCCAATCGTATCCAAGCTCTCAGCACATAACGTCTTACCAGATCGCAAGCAAACATTTCTCGTGAAGATCCATGACAGTTATCATGACACAAAGCTACGTACCCGTAGTGGGAAACTCTTGCTACGTGCAACTCATTTGCTGTTCGGTGCATGGGGAATTGCAGTTCTTGGCCTTCACATCCATGCGTCAGTACAGCCACAACTGCCCCAATGTCTCATGCAAGTGAGACCATGGGCAGCTTCTCGACCATCTTGCTATTTGGTCGGACTCGACTGTCACACACTGGCGATTTCCGGCAAAATGGACGAGGTAGCCACAATGTGGAACGAGTTTGACAGCTCTACAGTGGTGCAGCTACTGATCCGCCACTGCCCAGCAGTGGAAATTCCGGATAGTATCAGCGAATTCCACGGACTTCACGGTGTGAAAATGTACAACTCGACACTTGTCGACTGGAGCGAATCTGCCGCTCTCACGCAAACGAACCATCCAGAAGTGGCTTGGCTCTACATTGTCCGTGTCAATATGACGCACGGTTTGTTGCCTGCGGGCTTGCAGTCGATCGATTTCCCGCCAACTTTGTTTGACATGGAGTTTTGCGTCACAAATCTACGCGAAATACCCGACGATCTCGACATTAAGTGGCCCATGGGTGGGCTTGTGATCTTCGAATACGGTCAGCTGACAACGTTCCCTTTGGTGCTTACGCGACTAGGACCCAGTCAACTTTCAGTGAGTGGCAACCCCATCCAAGAACTTCCTCCAGCCCTCTTTCATATCGCTGGAATGGCGAAACTGGGGATCGGCGCGACGAAAGTGCGTGAGCTTCCGCGCAATGTACCCAACGTGTCACCTGAATTATCCTTTATCTACATTGGTGAGACCGAGATTTCGTTCTTTTGGTCATGGGTAGACGAGCTCCTCTCAGTACTTTGGGTAGCTCCAGGTACACCATACTGTGCGGTGCTCGTGGACCTTGAGAGTGGAGCTGTTGCTTCATTTAATGTGTCGGTGTCGCCAGAGTATTCGCCCATTTTAATGGATCCGAGCGTCGAAAACCGACCGAATATTATGAATGCCGTGTACTGTTACGACGCTGACCGGACATTTTATCCTATCATGGTGGACGATTACTACTTGGCGATTAGTACTCCGCCAGTATTAATGAAGCCGTAAATTTAGAAAATACTACTATTAGGATTCAGTTTAGCATTTCAACACGTATATTCATTATATTCATCTTGACATCCTGCTTTCTGTGTCCTTACTTCTTCTGGTGGTTGACGTAGCGCATTGCCATGGCCGCCCAGATTCGGAAGAGTACAATGAGGCCGATGGTGATGCCGAAGTTACGGGCAATTTGGTGATGTTTCATGCCAAAATACTGTTCCGTGTACTCCTTGATAGTAATATGGCCGACGGTCTCCGGAGCTCCAGCCATCGGTTGGCACCCAAGCTGACTCCCGATATTCTCGTACGCTTGTGTCGTGTCGTTCCAGGTCGGGAGCTCGTCACAATCGGCAAAAAGCATCGAAATGAGGTTCGAAAGGGGGAACTTGAAGACGCAAATCTTGTAGAGCCACGTGTAGCCCGAAGGAATCTTGTACGCCGGTGGGCTGAAGCCGACGAACATCATGAAGATTGAGTTAAAGAGAATGCCCACGATCTGCGCTACTTCTTCGCTTGGAGTCAGAAAGACGAAGAATTGCGCCAGATAGACCATCATAAGCACCAAGAGCGACGACTGGAGCCAGAAGACGACCATGGTGGCAAACCCCGTGAAGCCGACAAAGTAGTAAAAGATGACGCTGAACAGGAGCGAGCTCACGAAGCAGTACGGGATCTCGGCCAGCGTCGAAGCCACAAAGTACCAAAAGGCGTTATATGTCTGCGATGCTCGTTCACGGTAGAATGACTCGCGCTCGGAGCACGTGAGCGGCATGACGCTTTGGAAAACGGCCATCGAGTTGAAGAGAGCCGACATGAAGACCATGCCCACGCCAGAGTTTAGACCCGAGTAGGACGTGTAGTCGTTGTTACTCACGAAGATGAGTCCGAACAGGACGCCCAAGAAGATGGCCAGGTACATTCGGGTCAGGTTGTACGTCGGCGTCCGCCAGTACATTTGAAAGTATCGCCACACGACAAATTTCATTTGAGTCCTGGAACTGGCTGCGCGTTTCTTTCCAAAGACCATCTCGGGGAGATCGGGCGACGGCGTCGTGATACCTTCTTTCGCCATCGTCGTCTCCAGCTGCTGGTTGTATGGGCTGTTCGTGAAGTAGCTCACAAAGTCCGTCGAGTCATCGGAGCCATGGCCAACCCCAGCACCGATACACTCCAGCATCCACGTGGCCGGGTTATAGCCGTCCGGTAACGTCGTCACGCCCGGGATATTCTCAAAGTAGTCGATCAGGTTGCGACAGTTTGCGCCCAGGTCGCCGTAGAATGCCGTCTGGCCGCCGCGCTGCAGTAGAAGCAGTCGGTCAAAGAGGTAAAAGACCTCAGCGGACGGCTGGTGGATCGTGCAAATGATGGTGCGGCCCGAGTCCGCCACCTTGCGCACGCCGTCCATAATGATCTTGGCTGAACGTGCATCCAGGCCACTCGTTGGTTCATCCAGGAAGATCACACTCGGCTGAGCTGCAAGCTCCACGCCAATGGTCAGACGCTTCATCTGCTCCACGGAACTGCCGCGGATGATCTGGTCGGCAATGTCTTCCAAACCGAGCAGTTCGATGCATTCGTTGACTGAGTCGAGTTTCTTCGCGTCGGAAATGGACGCGTCCTGACGCAAGAACGAGCTGAAGGTCAAGGCCTCGCGAATGGTAGCAGCCTCCGAGTGGACGTCCATCTGCTCGCAATACCCCGTGGCACGACGGATGGCCAGGTCACTCGCTTCGTAGCCGTTCAGCAGGATTTTGCCCGTAATTTTGCCTCCTGTCTTGCGGCCAGCAATGACGTCCATAAGCGTGGTCTTCCCGGCACCCGTCGAGCCCATGAGCGCAGTGATGGACCCAGGCACAGCGAAGCCGTTGATGCCTCGGAGCAGCTCCAGCTGCTGCTTCATGTTGTGCGGATCCGGGACGTAGTAGTGCAGGTTCTGGAAGGCCACGGTGACTGGCACAAAGTTCTTCTCTCGAGTCTCGACGGGTAGATCGACAACCACGTCGCTCTTCCGGTTCGCTCCCTTTGGGGTTTCACTGAGGACGTACGAGGTTTCGTCATCAATGGCTTTCACCGAGACGTCGACGTTCTCTGGGGTCTCGTAACGGACGTACTCGAGCGCCAAGTACGACAGGAACATGAAGACGACGTAAATTGCTACGAGGTAGATGATGCCGTATGCGACCCATTCCTTCTCCGTCACAAAGTCGAATAGATCCAGGTAGTATTCTCCCATTGTCAGGCCGTTGTACTTGGCGCAGTAGTCGACGCCGTCGTATATACAGACGTCAAAGTCACTGGACCGGTACTGGTTGATGGCCATTGCCTTGAGCGCCCACGCGATGGGGCTGATCCAGTGCGCCCAGATGAGATAGTCGGGGATTTGGCTCTTGGTCACGACGAAACCCGCGAAGATGATGAAGACGAGGATCGAGATCATGCCCACGGGCATCACCACGTTGGCATCAGGACACACACCGGCAAGGAAGAAAAACCACATTCCCATGGCCAAGTTTGACACGAAGAGGATGATCTCAAAGATCACAAAGAGCTTGACGTCGGCCGCAAAGCCACACACCCAGTACAAGATGGAGCCGAAGATGAGCGTCTCGGCCACCGCCAAGGGGATTTGACTCACCGTCGTGGCGATGACGTACGAGCCCGTGCGGAAAAAGTTGGCGCGCCGTTGTTTATAGAAAATAGCACGCCCAGAGATGTAGACTGGGATCATGGCGCCTTGGCCCATGGCTAGGAACATGACGGCCGCAAACATGACCCCCATGACCACTGCGATCTGCGTCGGGTCAAACTGGTAGAAGATGGAGCAGTAGAGTAGACCCATGATGATGACCATTGCGAGTTTCCCCATCACAAAGGCTTGGTTCCGGTACGTAATGAGCAGAGCTCGCCACTGAAGCACTATGACACTAGCAAGCATCGATTGGTGGAAAGACGGCATCGGGTCGACAATATCCTTGACACTGTCGACCAACTCAGGGTCGTACGGTGCCTCTAAATGGCTCAACATTTCCTGGTACGTCTGCGTCAGTCGGAAACACTCGCCAAACTCAGCGGGACTGCGCGGCTGCTTCGTTGGATGTGGAACTTCATAACGATGCTGCTGTTTCGTGCCTAAATCCAAGAGATAGTCGGCAATATCTCGCGTTGGTGGACATTTAAAGCCAAGCGTCTCAAAATACGGCTCGACCTTGTTACATGGCCCGTGATACATGAGTTCCCCTTCGTTCAATATCATGACATCGTCGAACAACGCAAAGAGTTCAGGAGATGGCTGAAGTAACGCGATCACGACCGTCTTGTGCATCCGGTGAGCAACGCTGCGTTGCGTGGCGACAATGTCGTACGCGGCTGCTGCATCAAGGCCAGTGGTGATCTCGTCCATGAGCGACACGTACTTCATCCCAAACTCCATCTCGCCAGTCGTCACACGCTTACGTTCCCCACCAGAGATACCACGCAGCATGTTATCACCCACGACGGTATCCTGACAGATGTGTAGTCCAAGCTGTTGGATCACGACGTCCGGATAGTGAGCGAAAATCTTTTTCGTGTCTTCCAACGCCGTCGCGTCACGACAACGAGCTTGTGACCCCATGTCGAGCATCCCGTGGCCGTGCTCCAACAGTTTCCCACCACAGAATGTGTGCGCAAACTCGAGCGTCTCCTTCACCGTCAAGGTCGGGAAGTGCTTGTCACGTTGGTTCACATACGACACAAACTGTGGTAACCGGTCTTCAATCTGTTCTCTTGGGACGTTATTGAAGGACACATCGCCTTCTAATGAAATGTTCGTGGCCAGGGGGAACCGTCCACTTAGAACTTTCATGAGCGCCGACTTGCCTGAGCCGGGCTGACCCAATAGCAACGTGATTGTGCCCGGGATGAACCGACCGCTTAGACCTATTAGAATCTCCTTGCGGATCGTCTTCTTCTTTGGCCCCATTAACGTCTTTTTGAGCTCGTTTGGGATGGTCGGGAGCTCGTATTTAGTCGCGTGGTCGTCGGCCACGACGATGTCGGCGGCCAGTGACAGGTTGTTGAATCGCACTTCCATCCTTGGCAGTGGACGGCCGGTCGCGGCCGGCAGCTTCGCGGCCAGCAGGTCGTGGAAAGCTTGCGGGCCATGGGCCATGAGCGTCTTGCCCGAGTCATAGCTGAGCTCGGGCCCGTCGACGGCCGAATTGGACGACGGCTCGGTAGAGTTCATTGCGGTTGTCGTCCCAATCTCGAGCCGATTTGACTGGAACTTGCGCAGATGACAGGGAATTTCAGAATGAGAGAGAGGATAACGCACTGGTGGAGCGTCTACATTTTCTCCTGTGCAACAAGGTCATGTAGGCGACAAAGACGACGGTATTGTACTACATGATGTTGAAGTGGCATCAACTCGACTGTATCATTTGATAACCTCGTAGACTTGCTAACATGGTGAGAACATAATTACCCAAAACAGAGAGATCTAAGGTACCCAAACGTGGACTAATAACGGCTAGGTTTAATGTGCTTACAAAACACAAGTGAACCACTCCTGATGACTTTGGGTGCCTTTGGGCGTGATGATGGCAGACTAGCAACAGTGAGCTGAGCTTGTGATCCCCGCAGCAAAGTCGTGTGCAACTAGCAAGATGGAGTGGAGAGAGATTACGGCGCGATGCAAGAGCCCCCACGCTGAAGCGCCGCCATCAGCCGAAATACCCTTCGGATCGGTCAGCAAAATCCACATTGTTGATGCTTACTATATACACAATGTTTACAGCTAGGTTTAAAGTTAATTATCGCTATGTTAGTTATCGAAGCTGCAGTAACACCTTCCAACATGATACAGTACTGTTCGTCGATAAGTTATCGAACTATGGTTGTTATTGGTCATGAATAAACGATATCTGCCGCTCTATCTGTAGTTTGCGGTGTTTCCCACTCGCTCCTTACGTGCCGTTGCCTTGGAGATGACGGACTCAGCAACAGTGAGGTTGCTCATGACTGAGCTGACGTCGGACGGAGGGCCTTTCCGACGCGTAGCCACGCTGCGGACACTATGCGAGCTGGCAGTGGATGAGAGTGCCGACGGACCTTTGTAGACGTCGCGCTTCGCAGTCTTCTTGGCCGGGTCCACGGGTTTCGGAGGTAGCGGAACGCCTTCGATATGGTCTGGATACTCGTCGGCGTAGTCCACTAAACCTCCAGTGAGCACGTAAACGTTGTCGAAGCCGCGCTGTACCAGTGTATGCGCCGTCAGAGCTGCGGTCTTATCGTCCAGGTCATAAAGAACGATCAGTTTCGAGTCTTGGTTCTTGAACTGATGCATCTCTGGTAGTAGCACATCTCGGTTTAAGTAGCTTGTTGGGTAGTTCTTGGCACGATGAATACGGTTCGTAGTAAACTCGTCCTTGGTACGAGTGTCCAGCACGAGATACGGCGGGTCATAGTCCTCCTTCTCGTCAGCTTCGTAGCTCACAATCCGAGGTCCGCTGCTTTCCTGGTTGTCTTCTCCGACCGGCACTCGCTCCATCGTGAAGTCGCCATTGGCACCTTTGACCATTCTCGCGACCATTTCCGGCTGACTGGCGCATCCGCTGTCTTCGTACTCGTTAAAGAGCTCGGCGAGACAGCGGCACGTGATACGGCGGAAAGTTTCGTCTCGGCGCTTCAGAAATTCCTTTTGAGCTGAAGGCGTCGGTTAGATAACCAAGTCCGAGAGTACTAAACATTAAAGGATAAACTAATTTGGCCACGCACAGATGAGTCGAACTTTGTTGACGGTGGAGCCCGAGTCAATCTTGCTCTGTGTATTCTTGTACCTCGGGTTCTGTGGGATCCGCTTCTCCATGAGCTAGAAAGCACGAATCACGAGTGGCGTTCAGCAAAATGTATAGATCCTCGTAGTAATATGTGCAAGACTTACGCTGAGAGGAGCTTTGGGCTTGGCACGATGCATCTTGAGGCAATAAAAGCGTCGGGATGTCGAGTGGGCGGAGAAGAAGCGAAATGGCCGCGACTATTTGGGACCTGTCTCCGCAAGAGTCTGTAACGATTCACAGTGCTGGTTTATATATAACCGATAGTATTGGAAGCATTTGCGTGCCGAAAAAATCTGCATTGTGAACAATATGTATTTTATCCATTTTCTAGACTACTAGCAGCTCTTACTGTGGTTGTATCAGTGGAGGAGGGATACCGATCGCGTTGATGCTGTCTTCCATCGCAAGAGGATAAAAGAGCCCCTCAATGCGAAGATCACATCGAACGGCATTCAAAATGACGTCCCTATTCGCCTCGGACGGATCCATTAGCGTCTGCGAGTATTCGGGTGACAGCGGCACACTAAAAGCCGTCTGAGCCCCACCTTCAAGTCGCTCGAGTCGCAATAAGGGGTATCTCCGGCCAGCCACGGGTTTGCTCGTCTTTCAGCCTCTCCACCAATTCATCCGTCCATGCCCAGAAGAAGGAAATGTTGGTATCACCGATGAAATTCCACGATAACTCAGCCGATAGCTGCGTGACGTTGCGAGGAAGCTCGTGTAGATTCCTGTTGCTAATGCTGGGGAAAAGCATGCCTTGCACTTCGAAAACTTTGGGAGGAAGCTCTTTCAAAAAAGGGTTACCCGTCAATGCCAGGTAGTACGGCTCAAGGCGAGGCAAGACTGGAGGAACGGTCGTATGTTGGCTGTACTCAATTTGGATAATAGCATACAGGGGCCATTTCGAGTCGAGATTATCCGGTAGTGTACGTACATTCGTGACGCAGATCTCGATATCGTATAGACTTTGTGGGAAGTCTGTGGATTGGAAGCCAATAGGTAGTAGACCGTCCGTCATGTTGACACGCACGAGCATCAAACAGGATAATCCCGGGTGGTTCGTACTGGAAAGAGCTGACGCTTCCCCCCAGTCTCGGATTGTCGTATTGTACAATTTAGTGTTGCGAAGACCACGAAATTCACTGAAAATGTCGGAGACCTCGAGCTCGGGACAGTGCCGAATGAGTAACTGGACGACGGTGGATGCGTCGAACTCGCGCCACGTTGCGTCCACCTCGTCCTTTTTTCCACTGATCCCGAGCGTGTGGCAATCAAGTCCAGCAAGGTAGCATGACGTTCGGAAGACCGCCCATGGCCGAACCTGCATCAAACACTGCGGTAGTATTTGCTGTCTGGATGCTTCAAGATGGAGGCTGAGGACCAAAAGCCCCAAAAGACCGAACAACAAGTGCACCGAGCGCCACACCAGTCGTACCCCTCGACTACTTTCTTTGGTCGGAAGGCTGAGCTTCGGAGTCTCTGGATAGGGACAATTGGCGGTGAGATATTTAGGCTGAGTTTGGCGTCCCAAAACTTGTCACTCGCGGTTCGAGCAGAGTCCGCTTTTGAGGTCGTTTTGGCAAATTGAATCACACGATTCCTCCGACTTAAAGGCAAACGCTGTAGCAATTCCTTCATGCTCATGGTCGTGAGCACAAGACCCAGCGAGAAGACGGCGCGGCTCGCAAGATCCGACCAAGACACGACCACGACCATTTTCAATTCATTCAGAGCTCGCGCGACCCACTCGTCATTGTACCACTACGCTCGGGAAAGCCACGAATCAACGGATCATAATCTCCGGCGTAGCTTAGAGTGACCATGAGCTCGACACCCATGCAGCCCACGAGGTCCAGCACACAGTCCAACACGATGCACGCTAGGCGCCGTCGGACCTCGTCACGCTTGAAAAAGAATGAGTAAACAATGACGGACGACCAGCAATTAACCGCTAACAAGATGACGTAAAAGCGGTTAAGTAGTGTTCGTGGTAGCAACACACTCAATCGATACGCCTGGACAGTCTGCAACGCCGTCTCGACCACTTCACGCAGCATGAGAACAGCACGGAAATGGTCGCTGTTCACACCGCAGAGACCACGGCGATCCGCTAGTTTATCGTAGATTTTCGTAAAACTTTGAAGGATCACCGAGCTTATACGGTCCGATTTTTGTTTCGTCGGGCTTGGCGTCGACATCGCATGACACCCACGATGTGAAAGCCAGCTATCGTTGACGAATTGATCCGCACAGCATGAGCAGGATACACACTGCATGCATCATTGACATGACCATGTGAACGATAGCAATCATGCAGTGGTACGGACTAGGCATGCCGATCTCGAAGGATTCATAATACAAGTTGGCAAACGAATCTTGAAGGTGCTAATAGCAATACGCGTACAGAGCTGTGTAGACACACGTGACCACATGGACACCGAGAATGACGACCCACCAGACTGCGAAGGTCCAATGTGAAAGCTTGACCAACTCTGTAGATGCACTCGGATGATGCGCGATAGCTGACGGAGAATCGAGCTCTTCTTCATCTATGAACACTGGTGGGTAAGGAGATTGTTACTTCTCGACGACTTTTGAGAATGCCTTGTAAAACTATGGGGGACGCTGGGGATGCCTATTCTGGTCATATCGAGCATGCAGTTTTATTGGTACTTGGGTCGCTCTATCGCGTTCTTATGACTGGTTATAGAACCCCGTTAAGAGACGAAGGAGCGATGTATTATATAAGAAGTAGTACTGTACCGTTGACGGCACTTCGCCTAGACGGTTATAATATGCCAGGTTGGCACAGTTGCTGGCAATCTGTTTTAGCATTTATTTTGTATGGGGATGGTCAAGCTGAAAATATGTACGCGTTACAGAGCAAGCTCTACTCAAATTTCCGATCGGGGCATCAATCGCCAGGCTTAATATACGTCATATGTGTGTCGGTAACATCTACATGCAGATAAAGAAATATATTGATCCTTTCTCCCTCCCCCGCCGCGACAGCAATCACTTCGCTATTGCATCCCAAATTCGTCAAGTTCGTCAAGATGTTCCATGACTATATTCCACTTAATTTTCACTTTCGAAGCGAGAACCGTTCACGCAGCGTTCAAACGGGTCCTTTCTCACATGCAACTACCCTGCTTCTCAACTTGTTGTCGCGCACTCTCCCAAAGTAGCTGGGGTCGGAGAGTAACGGAAGGCCTGAGCATTGCCCGGTCTGATAATATTTGTAGTCTACAGTAGAAGTTCCCGACTCGATCAGCCAGTTACATGACCTCCACGGTGTCAAGACTCGAATGAAGAACTTTGTGCCAGTCACCGTGGCCTTCCAGAACCTGCACTACTACGTCCCGGATCCGCACAACATGAAGCAGCAGCTGGTGCTGCTCCGAAGCATCAACGGCTTCGCTGTGCCTGGGCACTGCGCTCATGGGCTCGACGGGTGCCGGGAAGACCACACTCATGGACGTCATTGCTGGCCGCAAGACAGGAGGCAAAATCACGGCCAAATATCCTGCTGAACGGCTACGAAGCGAGTGACCTGGCCATCCGTCGTGCCACGGGGTATTGCGAGCAGATGGACGTCCACTCGGAGGCTGCTACCATTCGCGAGGCCTTGACCTTCAGCTCGTTCTTGCGTCAGGACGCGTCCATTTCCGACGCGAAGAAACTCGACTCAGTCAACGAATGCATCGAACTGCTCGGCTTGGAAGACATTGCCGACCAGATCATCCGCGGCAGTTCCGTGGAGCAGATGAAGCGTCTGACCATTGGCGTGGAGCTTGCAGCTCAGCCGAGTGTGATCTTCCTGGATGAACCAACGAGTGGCCTGGATGCACGTTCAGCCAAGATCATTATGGACGGCGTGCGCAAGGTGGCGGACTCGGGCCGCACCATCATTTGCACGATCCACCAGCCGTCCGCTGAGGTCTTTTACCTCTTTGACCGACTGCTTCTACTGCAGCGCGGCGGCCAGACGGCATTCTACGGCGACCTGGGCACAAACTGTCGCAACCTGATCGACTACTTTGAGAATATCCCGGGCGTGACGACGTTACCGGACGGCTATAACCCGGCCACGTGGATGCTGGAGTGTATCGGTGCTGGGGTTGGCCATGGCTCCGATGACTCGACGGACTTTGTGAGCTACTTCACGAACAGCCCATACAACCAGCAGCTGGAGACGACGATGGCGAAAGAAGGTATCACGACGCCGTCGCCCGATCTCCCCGAGATGGTCTTTGGAAAGAAACGCGCAGCCAGTTCCAGGACTCAAATGAAATTTGTCGTGTGGCGATACTTTCAAATGTACTGGCGGACGCCGACGTACAACCTGACCCGAATGTACCTGGCCATCTTCTTGGGCGTCCTGTTCGGACTCATCTTCGTGAGTAACAACGACTACACGTCCTACTCGGGTCTAAACTCTGGCGTGGGCATGGTCTTCATGTCGGCTCTCTTCAACTCGATGGCCGTTTTCCAAAGCGTCATGCCGCTCACGTGCTCCGAGCGCGAGTCATTCTACCGTGAACGAGCATCGCAGACATATAACGCCTTTTGGTACTTTGTGGCTTCGACGCTGGCCGAGATCCCGTACTGCTTCGTGAGCTCGCTCCTGTTCAGCGTCATCTTTTACTACTTTGTCGGCTTCACGGGGTTTGCCACCATGGTCGTCTTCTGGCTCCAGTCGTCGCTCTTGGTGCTTATGATGGTCTATCTGGCGCAATTCTTCGTCTTTCTGACTCCAAGCGAAGAAGTAGCGCAGATCGTGGGCATTCTCTTTAACTCAATCTTCATGATGTTCGTCGGCTTCAGCCCACCGGCGTACAAGATTCCTTCGGGCTACACGTGGCTCTACAAGATTTGCGTCTTCAAGTTCCCCCTTTCGAACCTCATTTCGATGCTTTTTGCCGATTGTGACGAGCTCCCGACCTGGAACGACACGACACAAGCGTACGAGAATATCGGGAGTCAGCTTGGGTGCCAACCGATGGCTGGAGCTCCGGAGACCGTCGGCCATATTACTATCAAGGAGTACACGGAACAGTATTTTGGCATGAAACATCACCAAATTGCCCGTAACTTCGGCATCACCATCGGCCTCATTGTACTCTTCCGAATCTGGGCGGCCATGGCAATGCGCTACGTCAACCACCAGAAGAAGTAAGGACACAGAAAGCAGGATGTCAAGATGAATATAATGAATATACGTGTTGAAATGCTAAACTGAATCCTAATAGTAGTATTTTCTAAATTTACGGCTTCATTAATACTGGCGGAGTACTAATCGCCAAGTAGTAATCGTCCACCATGATAGGATAAAATGTCCGGTCAGCGTCGTAACAGTACACGGCATTCATAATATTCGGTCGGTTTTCGACGCTCGGATCCATTAAAATGGGCGAATACTCTGGCGACACCGACACATTAAATGAAGCAACAGCTCCACTCTCAAGGTCCACGAGCACCGCACAGTATGGTGTACCTGGAGCTACCCAAAGTACTGAGAGGAGCTCGTCTACCCATGACCAAAAGAACGAAATCTCGGTCTCACCAATGTAGATAAAGGATAATTCAGGTGACACGTTGGGTACATTGCGCGGAAGCTCACGCACTTTCGTCGCGCCGATCCCCAGTTTCGCCATTCCAGCGATATGAAAGAGGGCTGGAGGAAGTTCTTGGATGGGGTTGCCACTCACTGAAAGTTGACTGGGTCCTAGTCGCGTAAGCACCAAAGGGAACGTTGTCAGCTGACCGTATTCGAAGATCACAAGCCCACCCATGGGCCACTTAATGTCGAGATCGTCGGGTATTTCGCGTAGATTTGTGACGCAAAACTCCATGTCAAACAAAGTTGGCGGGAAATCGATCGACTGCAAGCCCGCAGGCAACAAACCGTGCGTCATATTGACACGGACAATGTAGAGCCAAGCCACTTCTGGATGGTTCGTTTGCGTGAGAGCGGCAGATTCGCTCCAGTCGACAAGTGTCGAGTTGTACATTTTCACACCGTGAAGTCCGTGGAATTCGCTGATACTATCCGGAATTTCCACTGCTGGGCAGTGGCGGATCAGTAGCTGCACCACTGTAGAGCTGTCAAACTCGTTCCACATTGTGGCTACCTCGTCCATTTTGCCGGAAATCGCCAGTGTGTGACAGTCGAGTCCGACCAAATAGCAAGATGGTCGAGAAGCTGCCCATGGTCTCACTTGCATGAGACATTAGGGCAGTTGTGGCTGTACTGACGCATGGATGTGAAGGCCAAGAACTGCAATTCCCCATGCACCGAACAGCAAATGAGTTGCACGTAGCAAGAGTTTCCCACTACGGGTACGTAGCTTTGTGTCATGATAACTGTCATGGATCTTCACGAGAAATGTTTGCTTGCGATCTGGTAAGACGTTATGTGCTGAGAGCTTGGATACGATTGGATTAACGGCGGTGAAGCTTTCGACGACCGTTTGAAGAACGCGATTGGTGCTTCGTGGTTGACGCTCGAGTAATTCTTTCATGTTGGTTGTCGTCATGACCAGTCCGAGCGAGAAGATAGCACGGCTTGCGAGGTCCGACCAAGAGACGACGACAAGCATCCGAAACTCGTTGAGAGCACGCGCTGCCCACTCGTCGTTGTGCCATGTGAAATCCCAAAAACCGCGGATCTCCACGACGTAGTCGCTTTTGTAACTCAGTAAGATCATGAGCTCTACACCCATGCAAGCAATCAGGTCGACAATGCAGTCCAGGACAATACATACAAATCGTCGCAAAGCCTCGTCACCTGTGAAGAAACTCGAGTAAACGACAACAGACGACCAGCAATTGGCAACGAGCATGACAACGTAGAAGCGATTGAGAAGAACTCGAGGGAGTAATTCACTCATGCGATACGCTTGGACAGTCTGTAGCGCCGTCTCAAGAATTTCGCGGAGGATTAGCAGTGCATGGAAGTGAACCCCATTGACGCCACAGATTCCTCGTCGATCCGAAATGGTAGTGTACACTTTGGTAAAGCTTTGCATCACAAGAGAACTCGTACGAGCGGCCGACATCTGGTGGACTTTTGAGTCGGTATTTGATGAAGACCATGGAGTGAAAGCATATGTACATTGCCAGAGTGAACCACCGACCATAAGTAAAATACATACTGCATGGAGTGCACACATTGTGGCGTGGACAATGGCAACTGTACGATGGTTGGGCGGTGGTACACCAATCTTGAATGATTCGAGATAGTAATTGAGGTACGTGTCTTTCAACACCCAATAGGTGTAGGCATACAACGCATTGTAGACACCAGTGAGCACGTGCACGACGAGGATGAGGACCCACCAAACCGCGAAAACCCAATACGAAAGCTTGACGACTTCCGTCGTGGAATGCCGCACAAGTCGAGACATGCCACGTGCTGAAAATTGGGCAATGAGTTGAGGGAATCGGAAGACCACACTCAACCTGGTTGCCATTTATAGTTCAAAGATGTTTTTACTGCTGCGATTACCGGTAGCAAACCAGATAAAACAAGCTTTCTAAGAAAAAAAAGCAGCAGGTAAAGGTTTTACTATACCAGCAACGTTTTAGAAACGCAGTTTCTATTTATCTTTGGGCGAAGCCCCACTACTGTGAGCTCGTTTCAGAAGTTTTTTCGGCGTCCCTCGCTTTACTTGCTAATCGTCGACCAACTCCCGAACTTTACCTTGATTTCGTTTCCCAGAGCTTGACAGGGGTAGGACCAGTCGCTACACAGAGGATCTGGGATCTGCGATCAGCCGTGGTGTTCGGAGTGGGTATGACTTTAACATTTACAGATAAGGTTCTGCTTCGCACTTGATTTCTACTCTTAGCGTTCTTAGCTCAAAAAGTTTCCCATCTGGGATAAGAAGTATATATAGGTTAGCAAGGCTGTACGCTGAAAGATTCGCCATTATTCGTGAGGCTAGGCGGGGTAACGTCGTGATTATAAGGGCAATATATACAACGTCCAATATTGTACTGTAAGACCTGCGATACTGCCCCGTGGGGCCCTACGTCAGCTTACATGGGGTACTATTACAGGTGGGGCACTATTAAAGGGATGGGGTATTGAATCCTGACCCCGTCGCGAAGACGAACGACTTCACGTTGACGTCCTTGGCTCCACGGAATTCCATTCTCGTGCTGCGGTTGTGATAAAGGAACAGCAGTCTCATTCATGTTGTAAGTGTTCGAGTACTAAATGCTGTACTGTACTCCTGATCACCTGCTGCATGTGCATGATGTCTGCCTGTCGAGCTTATGCTTCTTCGTAACCGGACGCTCGAAGCTTCCAGTTCTTGGACTACATACAACTTTTTCCCACCATGAAGTTGGGTTTCATCAGCACGACTCGAAATTGATAATGAAAGGTGAAAAAGGCTGCTCCTTCAGCTCGACCGACCTACGGTAGCAACTCGCCAATGGCAATTAATTTATGCTGGCTCCGATCTGACAATTCTGAGAATTCTGATAATTAAAATTAGACTAAAAGAGTGGGGCCTACATTTATCGCAAGACCACATCCGGAGGGTGGGGCATTATTAGATGGATTGGGACCATCCCAGTTTTACAGTAGATTGAGAAGCTCCGTCACTGGCAACTCTGGTTAATAGATCGTGAGAGCATGGCTCTTCGGGTTCATCACACTCGCATTCTGATACTCTAGGAGACCCGTGCTGCTAGACGCCCTAGACGCACTTCATATGGGCGGGGGGGGGGGCGAGTTCAACAGTGTTTGATGGACATCTAGTTGCACTGAGATGGTCAGGCTGAAAATGCATGTAGGTAGCGTTCCAGAATAAATAAGTACCACAACAGAACTATATTTGGCTCAAAATGAGCTCGTACATGAGTGCTGACTGCCAAAGAAAAAAAAAACTCTGCGCAAAACATTTAAAAACAATTGAGCAACGTCTTAAAGCGCATGTCACGACTACGGCCTAAGGCCTCCACGGAGGTAGTCCAGCTCTCGTATTGGGTCTTCGCAGTCTGGTGGGTCATCATCCTCGGCATTCATGTAATCACCGGCGTCTACACTGCGTTGTTCAGTTATTCCTACTGGACGTTGCAGTACACGTATCTCAACTCGTACCTTGAACGGTTCGAGATAGGAATGCCACCGCCGTATCATAATACCATCGCCATTGTTCACGCCATAATGTCTGCACTACATGGAATATGCATCTTACTAATGCTTGGTGGATCAATTTGGCAGCGATCATTAGCTTTTACTCCTTGGTCGAAGTGTGATGCTAGCGCGAAAAGTACCGAGGTCAAGTCGGATCGAACAAATTCAGCTGTGTTACACAGCTTTACAAACGTATACACGAAGATCTCGGATCGTCACGGGTTTTGTGGCGTCAACAGCGACCACTTTCACGCGTTACTTATGTGTCGGGAACTGGTGGAGACGGCTTTACAGACCGTGCAAGCGTATCGCATGAGTCTGCTGCTGCCAAGGATGCTGCTCAACCGATTCTACATTGTCTTGCTTGCGACCAACTGCTGGTCTTCTGTCGTGGTCTACTCCATTTTTTTCAAGGGGGACGAAGCACGAAGACGACTCGCATCGATTGTCTTAGACTGTGCCATTGATGTCATGGCCTGTATGGGTGTCGAACTCATTATTCTGTTGAGTTATGCAGGCGACTACGATACCGGAATGCGGGGGGTTTGGGATTACTTGTGGCGCAATGACGAGTGGGCAGCACGCGTTCTCAATGAGTTTCGGATGGTTGTCGTCGTCTCTTGGTCAGACCTGGCAAGCCGTGCCGTCTTCGCGCTTGGACTTGTGATGACGACAACCAACATGAAGGAATTACTACAGCGACTGCCACGCAACAGGAATCGAGTCACCGAATCTACCTCTCCGTCAAGAGTGCATACAGTCACGGAGGAGACGTGGGATGAAAAAGCAAATGATGCTGTTCCAGATGTCTGTGCAGCAAAAGCAGTAGCAAAGGGTAAACTTTCAAAGCAACAACTACTCGAGAAGATCAACGACAATTATCATACAACGAAGCTACGTACACGTGGTGGACGACTCTTGCTGCGTGCAGTTCATTTGCTGTTCGGTGCATGGGGAATTGCAGTTCTTGGTCTCCACATCCATGCCTCGGTACAACCAACACTGCCCCAATGTCTCATGCAAGTGCGACCATGGGCAGCTTCTCGGCCGTCCTGCTACTTGATCGGGCTTGACTGCCACCGGTTAGGGATTTCAGGTACAAAAGACGAGGTGGCCACAATGTGGAGCGAGTTTGACAGCTCAACCGTTGTCCAGCTACTAATAAGCCATTGCCCAGCACTAGAAGTTCCCGACTCGATCAGCCAGTTTTATGGTCTCCACGGTGTCAAAGTGTACAACTCGACCATCGTCGACTGGGGTGAGTCGGCTGCGTTCACAAGCACGAATCACCCAAACATTCTGTCGCTGTACATCGCCCGTACCAACATGACTGACGGTTTGTTGCCCGCTGGGTTTCATGCACTCGATTTCCCTCAGAATCTCCACGACTTCGAGTTCTGCGTCACAAACCTGCGCATGGTACCCGAAGATCTTGACCTGAAATGGCCTCGGAAAGCATTCATCCAGTTCGAGTATGGCAACCTCCAGGACGTCCCCTCAGTGTTTCTACGGCTCGAGCCGAAATACTTAGCTCTGACCGGCAACCCGATAACACAAGTCCCACCCGAAGTTTTTGAGATCCCAGGGCTCCGAACCCTGGGACTAGGTCAGATGAACATTAATGAGCTGCCGCGCAACGTGAGCCCTTCTCCGACACTAAACTCGATTTTTCTCGACGGGACCGGCATCACCTTCTTTTGGCCGTGGATGGACGAGCTCATCACAATGGAAACATGGGGGGTGCTCGTAGTTTCATTATCGCCGTACTGCGTCGACCTCGAGAAGATCCAAAGCGGTGCTGCAGAGGCGTTCAGCATCCCTCCATCTTCTGACCATGCCCCCCTTCTCATGGACCCATCCAAGGCTAATGTGCCGCCAATCTGGTACGTCGTTTCCTGCTATCCTGGCTACGCGGGGACGTACTACTTCATTACTCTGGACGATGAAAACATGGCCATCAGTCCTGCGCCTGCACTAGTAAGGCCGTAAGAGAAACGAGCTGATAGTTGCCACTTAATTAGCAAGACGGGGAGTTAAACGAATAGTCGACGGCGAAATAGTATCCTTGTAGAGCCTCACACGGCCTGGGCGTAGCTGTTCATGGCGATGGCCATCTTGACGTCCTTCTCGGATAGACCGCCGCAGTCGTGGGTGCTGAGGGTCACGTCCACACGGTTGTAGACGTTAAACCACTCCGGGTGGTGGCCCATTTGCTCGGCCAGCAACGCCGTACGGCTCATGAAGCCCCAGGCCTCGTTGAAGTCGCGGAACTCGAAGCTGCGGCGGATGGCGTCGCGCTTGGGCACGACCTCCCAGGCGCTAGTGATCTGTTGGAAGGCCGCGGTGCGCTCGGCATCCGTGAGTAGAGTGGGAGTCGTGCGCGAGGAGAGCGCGCGCTGGACAACGGGCTTCGCGACGCGCACGGACAGCTTGCGGACGAGGAGGCTCATGCTGGTCAGGCGGATAGTTGGATTGTGTACAATTGAGACGCAGGAAAATGCGTAGTTTTGACCAATAAGAAGGAGGTTGAATGGTTGTTTTAGAACACATTATGAAGTCGCATGTCTACTGAAAGTCACCACTGGTTGCGATACCGTCACGAATCCTCTCGAGTGTGATAATAGCTTCTGGGACCACAACACTATCACTCACTGGAGTCATCACAAACTAGAGTGTGCCATAATTATGGTACAATATTTGCGGCGACAAATACAACACGCTCTTGACAATCTGGAAGCTGACCCGTCAATGGCCTGAGCATCGTCGCTAACTCTACAGCGTTAATGCGAAAAGCAGTGCTGTGGGGCATTGAGAGCTGGAACGATGTGCCTATTAGCAGTTTTGCTAATTGCTGAATGAAGACAAGTCTTCTTGATTACTTGAGAGTATGCGGAATTAAACGTCGAATACGGCATTACGGGTGAGCTAACGGCTATGCTATCGCGCCTGCATACTATATCTGAAAGCGTATGAGTTTGGGGGAGGACGGCTAGAACCAGAGTGAGCCGTCTCCCGCAGTTTGGGCGAATGGAGGCCAAGTGGCCTCCCCAACCACCGTACATCTGCTTTATATTAGATTCTCTATATCATGCTAATACTGTGTTGTTCTAGATCCACATCATATTGCACATGTAGGCAATCCGCATACACTCACCCCCCCCCCTCTGGCAATTCGCGTCCTTCAGCCAGTCAGCATTCCTGAAACGACTCGCTCGGAATTGTGTCGTTGCTACCTCGATTAGTCCGACCCTCTTGCCTCTCGCTGCCTTTCGGTGGCCTGATTCCTAGGGGCTTGGATGAGTCTTGTGCTGGTGATGGTGCTTCTCTCTGCGCTGTCTCTCGGTGGGATGTCTTCGCCACGTAGCGCAGCCGCTGAGGCACCTGAGCCTTCTTAACAGTCGAGCTTGCCGTCGTCGTCGCTCCTGCGCGCGTACAGGTCCACCTATAGTCTCGTCTAGCTCGTCGAAGTCGGATGACTCGACCGGTAGCTCGCCTCGAAGCCCTGTAGTCCCTGCGAAGTCGCTCGGGGAGCTGATCTTTGAGAATCTAGAAGGGCCTTCATGCGTAGAATCAGATTCATAATCAGGTGCAGCTGCCGACATGGCTCCACCCGCGGTTGGTACGGGCCTCATAAACGACAGTGATGGCGAGGACATTCCAGCTTGCCCGCAGCGCATTCGTTTGTGTCGTGGCGATGAGACCGCAAGACGCTTAAGGCTGGTGCCTACATCGGGAGCGCTGGTGAAGATGGACTTGGGAACTGTTTCGTCGTGATCTCGCATGGTCCTGTCACACGACTCATCTCTGTCGATGACTATGACACCAAGAATGATCCGCCGATGGTTGTCATGCCTCTCCGCTATCAGGAATGAATCAAGCACGTGAAGTGGATCTGCCGCGTCGAACTGCAGCCGGGGTACCAATGTCGCAATGGGAAACGCAAGTCGAAGACTTAGCGCAAGCGGGAGAAGCGCTTGAAGGAGCAACAACAGCAGTAGGGGGTTGTAATTTGGGAATACATGTGGACTTTGAGCCCCCCTCAGTGCTGATCATCATTTTTCGCCGCTTCGTTCTCCGGGTTGCCTCGAAGTCCTCAATGAGGTCTAGAGTTGCGAGAGACTCTCCACTGGTTCCCATGTTGGTTTCTCCTCTCCCACCCACTCCACAAGGAATTGCGTACGTCGTTTGTGACGACGCTTTCCCAAAGGACGCTTGATTATGGAAGTTTTGGGGCGTAACGCTTGCTGCAGGAAGGAATGATGGTAGCCTCGAAACGCTCGTAGTGGAGGATATGGACAAGCGAAGCGGAGTGACGGCTATGAACTAATGGCTTCTCCGGTACACCACCAGTAATAAATGAGGGAACTCGGCTTACATTTCGAGATTGTGAAAAGGTGCTGTTTGGTTAACGACGGTGAACGATATGACTATGCTTTATAGAGGTAATGACGAGCGAGTGCGCTCGAATGAGTCGAAGCGACAGTGTTCGGAACGCGACGGATGCAGGCTCAGCAGTGAGCACGAGAAGCAGATGCAAGAACCCGAGTGATGATTTTGCTTGCTTCCGAGTCGTTGGCATACTATCCACGGCAATACACGTACAACATCAATCATTAAGGCGCAGTTATTGCCAATTCCTCCATTAAAGGTGTTAACGGCGCATGCCAAGACCGTACAACAACGTACCTACAGCAGGCTAGAGACGTCACAATTCACCTTGTTGGTACGCGGGCGAGCATGCATCTCAAAATTTGCGGGACGTAAACTGCTGCGATGTCTACATCCACGTGCACTCCGAAAATAGACGCCCAAGCGTTTGAATTCGGAGGCATCAGCGTCGATAGAGCGGCGGCCACCTGCTCTCCAGGCGGCGCTTGGTCCCGTGATGGTGGATTATCTGCGCAGCGTAGTCCCTCGCGCTCGCTTCCAGTTGTGCTCGGCCGATCATCCGCTTGTGTGCACTCCGAGCGCTTCAGTGCCGCAGCCTCTGTCGCCGACAGGCTTTTCTCAGCGACCAGCATGACGACGCCGTTCTCGAAAGCGGGAGAGTGCACAAATTTAGACGTAGGTTTCAGGTACTCGCTCAAAATTGGGTAGTCAGCCACAACCGAGTCAAACAGAAGGCGTACATCACCCATGGTCGTCGCTTTATACTGCAGTCGCTTGCACACACTGTCGATCTTCCGTAGATGGCGCAGCACATTCCCCAGCTTCTTGTGCTCGCTGCTAGTCGGGATGAAGTCCTCCACCGCCTCCACGAGCCGGACTCGCAGCCGCAGGGCCACTAATCGCTCCAACATCGCATAGGTTGACGACCAGCGCGTTCGTTCTAGGTGCGGAAGGAGTGAACTTGTGCAGCTCAGCGGCATTGTTCGGCTGGCGCAATTGAGACATTGGGCTCTTAACCTTATGTAATACGGTTCGTGCTCAATTCAGAAAAAAAAACTTGCTGAACAGGTTGAACCGGTGAGAGGCCCTGACCAATGGAGCGCCGAGCTTCGTGGCGATGCTGCGGTTTGTGTTACAGTTATATGTCACGATAAACTGCACCATGTCCACCGTCTTATTGTATACGGCCAATACGGCCAATCTGTTACGGAAAAGCGCAATGTGAGCACGTCCTGACTTCGTCGTCCAGCAGCGACAGCGCGAGCAACGTGCGCTGGGGTCGCTCGCCAAATGAGTAGAGTGCGAAGACGCCGAAGAAGTGCATGGTCTCGTGGCTCTCACCGTCGAGCAGCAAACCGAACAGGTCGCCCATCTCCTCGTCGGATACGATCCCCAGCTTTGTAGCCACCGTAATCATGTCGGCCTTGAGAGCCTTGGAGTTGTTGGAAGCCACTTGGACATGGCTTTTGTCCTCTCGTCGTCTACCTCACACAGAGGCATGCTCTTCTCACCGATCCACCGCAACCACTGGAAACGGGGGATGTTTTCTCGGAAACGCCAAGCTAAATGCTTTGAGAGGGCGTTCGCTGCCGCGCTAGTGGGAGTCGTACTGCACGTGGACGTCTCGTGGCGGCTCGCCAAGTGCGAAACAAGTTGGAGAAGCCCGTTCCGAGCAGCTGCTTTCATCCAGCGCCGCATAGCTTGCACCGATGACGCGCTTGGCCTTGAGGCTCGAAGAAGACCGCACAGAGGTCCTGTTTGCAACCATAGTCGCAGATTTAAAAGTGAGATTCCTTTTTACTCTATGTATCATTGAGCTTACCAAACACTAACGAGCTTTAGGAACCACCCACCATGCTTAACCGTCTTGATTCTCGCGTATCCATTCCAGCGCCAGTGAATGTGAACCGCTTAATGAACCGGGCTGCCGCTTCTGACTGAAACGAGGTACTCTTCGTCAATAATTTCGTTAAATCAACTACAGAATTTTGAGGTGGGGTAGCCCCCTCTCTGCTCTCCAAAAGGGGATTTACCTAAAGCTGCAGCGATATTTGCTCTGGTTGAAGTCTATTGGCTGAAACCTGAATGGCTACCAGACGCATGCCATTATCAAAAACCAGTTAAGGTGTAAAAACAAAAACTGGTTGAGTTGCATGCCGTGCCGCGACACGAGCCGTACTGTCAAGGAGAAGCTCAGCATCCTGCTGGAAGCTGATCGCGAACGGTGAAGGGAGTGAAGGGAACCGCGCGGAAGTACAAGGTGTACCCATCTCAGATTCGCCAGTGGCGTCAAATAGAAAGAGGTTGGAGGAAACTGTGAGGAGAAACCCACGAGCCGAGCAATATCAACACGACGTCCGATCTCGCGCCAGCACTAAAAGAAAAGGTTGCAGCTTGGATTCTACACCGCAGACGACTCGATATCGCTGGTTCAACGCGCCATGTCATCAACAAGGCTCTTTCAATTGATCCGACTTTCAAAAAGGCTAACCGGAAAGCTTGCGTAGCTGGGTGTACCCATTTTTGCTGCGTAGACAACTGAGCATCCGGCGGCGAAATTACAAACCAGAAGCCTAGTGGCCATCTTCAGTCTGTTAAAAAAAACAATTTGTTGAGGTGGTAAACGAGCGATTCCGTCCTGGTGGTATTCTGGAGGGTAAACCACGGTCCATGATAGTCAACATATCGAAATGGCTGTACATTACGAGCAGACAGCAACTACCACTATTGCGCCCACTAGCAGCAAAACTGTAGCCGTCCGTGGTAGCGGCGCTAACAACCAGCGGCTAACAGCGTGCGTCGCCTGTGCTCAGGACGGTACTAAACTACCGCTTTTTCTCGTGTTTAAAGCCAAGGCTAGAGCTACCATCGAGAAGAAGCTCGACAACCTTCTTCCCTATGGCGTGTATAGATGCTGCCAATAGAACGGCTGGATGGTATGCAAACGTTTTACTATGAATAATATGATGTGTTCTAACTATTGAGAAAGGATGACAGAGGCTGCCGAATTTAGGGAGAAAAGGTATGGGCACCATACGTTGCTAAGCAAACAGCTTCGCTGTTATTGCGGGACGAGTTCAAGAGCCACATACAACCAGAATTTGGGCGACAGCTAAGCGATTTAGTAACCGATCTCACAATCATTCCCGGTGGCTACACCTGCGTACTGCAACCGTGTGATGTGGGAGTGAACAACTAAGCCGAGCCGGCGACCGTTAGATGCTACCTATGTGGTTGAAGGACGCGTAGTGATGCTTCCCTGCCCTTCACCATGTCTAAATCTCAATTGAATAATGGTATACGTATACTGCTGAGCACTAATTTTGGGTAATGAGCTATATTTGATCGCATATAAATAGCGTTACTCATGTTACTCATTTCGCGAAATGAAAGGCTGCATTTAATACGTTAAAATTAGAGCTATATATCGATGCCAGCTTTTCAATGGTCCAGCATAGAGCTCGCCAAAAAAAAAAGTGTTTGAGGAATTGCGTCAATGAGGTGAGAAGGTGTTTTAGCCTTCCCCCAATTTTGTCAATCCAGTGAGACTGGTGCGTACTACAAGACAATTCTTGAATAGAATCTACATGGTACTGCACAGTCGTGGAAATTATATTACTACAGTACCTCCATTCGGAAAATAGCGCCATTTTGAGAAACGATTGCGCATAGCTCCGCCTCGTTGGATAGCAGAAATATTAGTTTTGCAGAGGATTCAGCCATCTTAGTGTTGAGTTTAGCCAAATGACAATGCAGTGAGGAAAATACGAAGACTAGACTAGAACGTTTGGCGTGCATTCCATCATACTAATCGAAAATACATCGAGATCTGATGCAGCGACGACAGAAGTTTCCTGGCCGTCCGAAAGTGCAGGGATTGGCTGCATGAGGGCAGCACAAGCGTTCAGGAGCATTTGGAAGTCACATATCAGCGTACTTGGCAGCGATCCAGCCCGCAGAAGTTTGTCTTTATGTAGGTGCCTGATCTTGTACGTGTTACTGCTGCACGCTGTCTGCGCAATACTTCATGCACTCCATCTTATGGGTTGCAGACAGTAGGGACGGGTTCGCCTCAGGGCCGTCGCAGGTAGCCCTCCTTTTGTGAGCTTGTTGATCAGGTAGGTCGTCTTCAAAGTGCGACCTTCGACAATTAAGGTGTGCCGCGATGGAAATGACGACGTTCGACGCCGTCTCGGCAATGGTATGTGGATAATATATTGTTACCGCTCAACATGAGTGCATATGCAGGTATCAACGCTTGGTCAACCGATCAACAACGACCCAGATGGAATCGACGTCTCTCTTCGTTCTGGGTAGATCTGTGATGAAGTCCATGGAGATGGATCGCTATCGTTCATCCGGAATGCTAAGTGATTCAAGGAGTCCTGGAACCTCCGTCAACTGTGGCTTGTTTTTTCGACAATGCTCACAGTCTGCGATGAATCTCTGGATGGGCTTAAGCATCTTAGACCAGTATCAACGACGTGAAAGTGTCAAGTACGTCCGTTCAGCACCGGGGTGATCGACGTAGTTGGTGTCGTGGCACTCGCTGATGATCGTCTGCAGCAACTTCAGATCGTTGGGCACGATAATGCGAGGCACGTTATCGGCAGGTGTTTCATACCATAGCAATCCAACCGCTTCAGAATATCAGCGATACTTCTTGTGGTGTTGCTGTATACGTTTCGGTTTTGAGCCAGATGTACGTCGCCTGATCGCCGAGAAGATTGCTTGGATCTCACGGTCCTTCTTGTACGCCTTCTTGATGCTGAGATCAATTCGGAGTTGTAGTCACTTCGCTGATCGCCAAGCTGAAAGAGGTATCATCGAAACTTGTCACGCTCAGGTCATGGAAAAACTTCGTCTCCGATTGCAAGTCGGGCCTTCGACTCAGTGCATCCGCGACGCCGTTCTTCGCTCCGGGCAGATAAGAGAAGGTCGGCTGGTACTCCGCGAGGGTGTTGTACCAGCGCGCTAGTCGTCGATTGGCCATCTTCTGGGTGAACAGTCCCTTCAACACTCTTGTGATCTTTCTCGACAATTGGAGGTTTGTCTAAACAGTAGACCCTGAACGCAGCCAGAGCGTGAATGATTGCAAGAAGTTCCTGCTGCTGGGTTGGGTAGTTGAGCTCCGCAGACTTCATCTTCCTACTGGTATACGCAACAGGACGCTCAACACCATCGACGACCTGGAAGAGTACCCCACCCATTGCGAACTTGCTCGTATCCGTCCAGAAATGCATAGACTGGTTGAAGTCGGGGAGAGGCAGTACCGGTGGGTTGCACAACCGCCGCTTCAACTGCTCGTCGTTGAAGTGGATCTTCGCGTTGCGCTTGTTCTGCTTCTTCAGGAGATTAAACACGGTCGCAGTTAGTGAAGCGTACTCGGGGCAGAAACGTTGAACGTAGCCGGTCAAGCCAAGGAAGCTGTGAAGCTCTTCTGGAGTTCGAGGTACGGGCCAGTCCTTGATTGTCTGGACCTTATCGGGATCCATTCGTACTTCATCTCGTCCAACGAAGTCACCTAAGCACGGGATCTTGTCAGCGCAGAAGACACACTTGGCAAGCTTCACGTAAAGCTTGTTGTCGCGAAATGGTGTCATTACCATTGATGCTACTGCTCAACTTAACGGTTCGGAGGGATTCGCATGTCTTCGCGATGCTTACCTCATGCTCCCATACAAGGTATCGATGAAGAATGGTGGTAGCGCTCAGACTGCTGCCGCCAATCGCTTCTGCGCTACTCTAAAGTGCGGCAACTGGAATGTCATCGATAGCATGTCGCTTGAGCTCAACGGCAAGACCATTATTTCGATGGCTAACTACAAGCACTTCTGAAACAACATTCGTGCTCAGACCGGTTATAGCCCTCAGTATGTTGAAAAGCATGGCGCTGAGTCGTTCCTTTTCCCTGATTCCGCTCAGTCCGTTTCATATAGCTCTGCCACAAGCTCAACTACTGGTGATGGCTATAGCAACACTACTGCATTCACATCCACATTTGCTACCCCTGCCCCCGCTGGCGGCGCCTCTATCCCCAATGATGGTCTTGTAAAGCGTCTTCTATCGAACCCTCCTACCGCCGGTGCTGATTTCTCTTCTTCGTGGCTTTCGGTAGGAGCGGCTGCTGCTTCTACTACTATCGCTAATCAAACTGCTCGCGGCGCTTTCGTCGCTGGCTCTAACGCTGCTGATGCGATCATGGGAACGTGGAACTTCATGCTCAAGATCAAACTTACTGACGTCCATCCCATCTTTCGCGATTTGGATTTAATGGCTCATCCTCAAATCCGCCTTCGCTTCAGAGTCAATCAGGGTACCTCTAGTGTCGCTGTAAGCGCTGCTAAGGGTTTGTCTCTAACAAGTACTACTCTTGCAAGCGGCAATGTATGCCCTGTTATGCTTGCGGCTACCACTACTGGTAATCCTATGGCTGGTGTCATCGCTAATAGTGCTCCATTCAGTGTTTCCTGGGGCGCTGTAGTCAATGCCCTTGAACCCAACATTGATGGTACTTACATGCCTTTCACTACGTCTCGTCTGTATGTACCGTTCGTTCATCTTGAGAACCATCAGGCTATTATTTCCAAGCCTGTTAAGAAAATTCGATACAATGATTGCTATGCTCAGTGGTTCTATCAGTGCGCTGCCGTTGGTAAGCAAGCGACTCAGTATAACAATGCATTCGATCTCCAACTGTCGGCGTCTGTTAAGAACACCAAATACGTTATTCTTCTTCTTTTCGCTGAACAGACGGGTAGCTTTGCTTCCGCCGCTGTACAGCAATTCCAGAGTCCTTTCGATTCGGCTCCTTGGACGCTCCACCCTGGTTCGTCCATTCGCAACTTCAACGTTCGCATCGGCTCTCATCAGACGTTCGATATTAGCCATGACTATGATTTCCACCACTTCACTAACGCAATTGCTAAAATTTCAGCGATCAATGGTGATTTGACTCCTGAGCTGGTGAATGGTCTTCTTGACTATCAGACCTGGTCGCTAACTAACCGTGCCCTAATTGCTGATGTCAGTCGCCTGACTGAGCGTGATATTCCTCAGGCTATTCAGGTTCAAGGTGTCAATGCCGGTTGTCAGGGTACCAACATGCTTGTATTGGTTGTGAGTGAGCAAGAGCTCTCCTACGATCGTCTAACGGGTGAGGTACTTGATTTCACAACTGCTTAAATAATTAATATTTTGATAAAGTATGGTGGCTATCTATATAGATACCATGGACACAACTATTACGTTCGGCAAGTACAAAAGTACAAAGACTGCTCTATCCAGAGGGTGTACGAAAAGGATCCTAGCTACTGTCGCTGGCTCCGTAATCAACCAAATTTAGATGAGGAAACTGCCAATTTTCTTGTGAGCAAGTTCGCAAATGGATCCGATGATGGATCGTACCTACTAAATTTCGGGAAGTACAAGGGTAAGTCAGTAAAGCAAGTATTCGCTATTGATGAACAATATCTACAGTGTTGCGTGCATCCAAGTTCGCAACTGAAAAGGCGCCGAAGCTGTGTACTGCTATTGATGAGCTGATGTAAGACAATGACTTTTTTTTCTCTTAATAACCCATATGAAACTTGAAAGAAAAAAAAAGTATGACTGGATTCATTGCATTGAAGTAAATCCATTAGTTCGCTCATCATTTACCAAGATGTTAGCATTTACATCAAGTGGCTTTATGCTCCATAAATGCCCGTTCTCCGAAGTTGGCATGGTCAAAACCCAAGCTTTATGCTTTGGGTAAGTACAATGATGCGCGTAATTCCAGCGCTTCATAGACTTACCACATGGACACGAAACGTTATGATGGAGTCGAGCCTTAAAAATAATATCCATCATTTTCTCTGCTTTATCAATATCCGATACTGCTACAGGGAATTTACTTATCGGGTGGATCCAGCACCTTTCCTTCGATTTCGATTTTGGACACAGCTCACCAGTTTTCATAATAAAGTTGTACATTGTTAATATTGAAACCTTGCTTATTAACTTAGTAGTTTATCCTTCAGGATCAATCTGAATTTGGTTTCAAAATCTATCCGAGTCTTCTTGAGTCTCAAGGAGGTTGTGAAACTATATCTGAAGTGTTGCCTGCTCTCACTCTCAGGTGATCGAGAGGTTGTTGTCTCGTTGAAACCACCGGCTGTCGCTTCTAAGGAGACGAGAGCATTTAAAACTACTTCTGGATTGGTGGCGCTTTCTCTCGTCCTAAGGTGGTCGAGAGGTTGTTTTGTCAAAGTCGTAGCATTGCTAAATAAAGCTAAGAAAAAAAACTGCCGGTGTAATGTGCTGGCTATTGCTACTCTTGGCGTCGACATCGCATGACGCCCACGGTGTGAAAACCAGCTATCGTTGACGAATTGATCCGCACAGCATGAGCAGGATACACACTGCATGCATGCATCATTGACATGACCATGTGAACGATAGCAATCATGCAGTGGTACGGACTTGACATGCCGATCTCGAAGGATTCATAATACAAGTTGGCAAACGAATCTTGAAGGTGCCAATAGCAATACGCGTACAGCACCGTGTAGACACACGCGACCACGTGGACACTGAGAATGACGACCCACGAGACCGCGAAGGTCCAGTACGAAAGCTTTTTTTTTTTTACTAACTGAGTGGATGCCTTCGGGAGGACGCGAGACATTTGACGGGAAACCGAACTCTTCTTCATCATCTTTGAACACTGGACGTCAATAATCGACAGGGAGATTGCTACTACACGAAGACTTTTTGACAGTGCCTCGTAAATTTACGGGGGACGCATGGGGGGATGCCTATTCGGGTCCAACCGAGCACGCAGTTTTATTGGTGCTTGGGTCGCACCATCGCATTCTTATGACTGGTTCAACTTTAAGCGATGTATTGTAAGAAGTACATTTTTATTAGTACCTTGATGGGAGAACGCGCACTTCGCCGGCGCTGATCTTGAAGAATTTTGATTCAAGGTTAACAAATAATTAATGCACACTTATGAATCTAAATGGCGATTCTCGGTCGACTACGCTTTAACTTGTCGCTTTCAAAGCAAGCTCAGTTATCTTGACCTAAAGCCTAAACCAAGAAATTAAGATCGAATTTCCTAAATATGCACCATTTCAGCACTATTACACGTTTGTATTCATATATTTAAGTAAATCATTTGCTTGAAAGATATGATAAAAACATTATTTCAGTATTTGTTTTTGAGCTTTCGGTACCCCATTAATCATTGCTGGTCTGCTCACAAGGAAAAACTTACACCGATCTACGGTAAATACAGTAGGCCTCACTAGATTATTACAGCAGGGGGTTATAATAGTAGAACTGTATGCAGACCTCGACGATCCTTGTTGTCCAACAGCGAACAAATAACTGCAGAGATAGGCAAGGCAACACAAGACATTACGTCAACCCCCAGCGTAGTCTATAAGGAAAGAGAATATTATAAACCATTAACTGAGTTGCAACGGCAACATTGTCATAAGCAGCTTCAACTTCTCAGCACCACCTTCCGTCGAGAGCGAAAAATAAAGCGAGGGTAGAAATTCAACTACCAGACCCCTTCCACCTCTGTGACCTGTTACTCCCGCTTCACCAGTTACTCCCGTTGCTTACTTCATTTTCCTAAGGTCCCGGCCGACCTCCTCTCGGAAGGCCTCGCCGAACTCCTTGACCTTGGGCGCGTACGTCTCGATCGAGCTCTTGAGCACGTCAGCGCCTGTGGACGCCATAGTCTTGGCGTCCTCCACGTGGTAATGCGTCTTGAGTGCGAACCGCTGGAAGGTGCGCGAGTTAGACAGCGCCTTAACGGCCACGTCGTTGACCACGTACGACACGAGACGCTGGAAGAACGACATGTTGGGAAGCAGTAGACTCGAAGGGCACTTGCGTGAAACAGCGGAAGTTCTCGAATGGCCTGCCCATCGCTATATTAAACGCTGTGTGGCATACGCAACTTACGTGGCATACACTGAATAGATGACGGATGATGCACTTCAATACAGCATTCACCTCTATAGACGCATCAACTGCCTCAAGCCAAGATTTTACTCTGAACGTTAGCGAACACAAGTCTACTCGCGCGTGTTTATGATCGGAGTAGGCCTCCATGGCGGCATGTCGTCGATGCCTCAGTTTTGGACCGTTTTTCTGCCAATCGCAGTTGGTTGGACCCTCAGAATCTCACCCCTCCTTTCGCGCGACCTCCGCCCTCCCCCACGTGCGGTCTGCGTGCGGCGCTGCGTCCTTCAGGCCACACAGAGACCGACCGGCGCAGACAGACACAGCTCGTTACTCCTCGCTCGCCACCATGATGCTGAAGAAGCTGAGCTCCTCTGTGGCCCCGCGCTGCATGCAGACCCTCCAGGGTGTGTACCTACCTATACTTCCATCCACACGTTGTATACACCTTACCGGTGTATAGCACCAACTCACGAAGCAATGCGCACCGGCGGAATACGTCATCTTTGCTTACATCTATACTAACCTCTTCGCCCTCTAAATATGATCCAATCAGGTCGCGCTGCCATGAGCTCCAAGGCCGTGGCGGAGACGTACGAGTCGCCGGACCACTACTTCGAGAAGGACCGCATCGACCCCGGCGACCCGAGCAAGCGCGCGTTTACGTACTTCATGCTGGGCGGCGCGCGCGTGGCCTACGCGACAGCAGCGCGCTTGGCAGTCATCAAGTTCGTGGGCAGCATGAGCGCATCCGCCGACGTGTTGGCGCTGGCCACGGCTGAGTTCGACTTGAG
Organism: Phytophthora sp. 'mugwort'; assembly: GCA_033558025.1. NCBI lineage: Eukaryota > Oomycota > Peronosporomycetes > Peronosporales > Peronosporaceae > Phytophthora > Phytophthora sp. 'mugwort'. The sequence goes on from JAUCEF010000011.1 coordinate 2,565,329, forward strand.
CAACATCAGCCAGGGCTCGACGGTCACGGTTAAGTGGCGCGGCAAACCCATCTTTATCAAGCACCGGACGCCCAAGGAGATCGACATTTCGAACCAGGTGGACGTGAGCAACTTGCGCGACCCAGAGACGGACGCAGTGCGTGTGCAGAAGCCCGAGTGGCTCGTGGTGCTCGGTGTGTGCACCCACTTGGGCTGCGTGCCCACGTCGGACGCAGGCGAGTACGGCGGCTGGTTCTGTCCGTGCCACGGCTCGCACTACGACTTATCGGGTCGCATCCGTAAGGGCCCCGCCCCGCTCAACCTCGAGATTCCCCCATACAAGTTCATTGAGGACAACAAGATCCTATTGGGGTAAGTAGTGCAATGACTTGGCTTTTGGCTTGGCATCTGGTGCTGCTGAGGCTGGAGAGAAACTCGCACGCGAAACGTGTCGACTTTTTTATGAGGACGTCTTCTAGGAGAGGACGCACGCGGAGGCAGCAACTGGGAGAGATAAAAAAGAAAATACCAACAGACTTTGATAAACTTACGAGAGTTTGAGAAGATGGCGGAGATCGAAGAAAGGGAGAGGAATTGTTACACGAATGCAATGGCAGAATTGCTTGTAGACGTCCGCATGTGAGAGCTTCGGCCTGTGATGGTGGTTGTAACTTGTTTTTTAAAGGCCATGTGGTTGAAGTGCTATCGCTGTCGTTAGTTAGGCCTCAGGGCTTCATAAGTGTCACGCACTGTACATGTAGCATCCGTTTCGACAGCATTACTTCACAAATATATTCTGCACTATACCATATATGGTATAAATTAGTCTGTTCTTGCCAAGATCTTCTCTGCTGTCGACAGTATACAGTATATTCCCGAGCGCCTACCGAATTTAGATCTCCTATAGCAGAGCTTACTCCTAAAGCACACCCGCTCTCAGCCAATCGCAGCACAGATTTCAATCAGCTCAGCAAATGAGATCTCCTAGAGCGCACTGCCTGTCACCACAAAAACTGTACAATCGGAGCCAGTCACTTCGCAAAACCAGAGCGCGATGCCGCGGGCACCAGGCCAGAACGCAGGCCGCCCGCAAATCTTTGGCGTGGGGAAGCCTACCAAGAAATTTCTGCGCATTCCTGTCTCGTACAGCTTTAAGCTAGAGGTCGTCACGTTCTATCTAGCTATGCACTCAATGCAGGCCACCGTGGAGAGGTTCTTCCCGTCCCTGCCAACCGAGAAGCAACGCCGCAAGAAACGCCAAGTGTACACGTGGGTCAAGCAAGCTGACCTAATTAGAGCTACGTGTGCTGGAGGCGCAGGCACTCATTTAATGATAGGAAGCTAGGGATGTCAGCATCCCTCCCACCAGAGCTTGAAGAGCGTGTTGTGCAGTGGATAAACTCACTCAGGATGAAGGCATCCTCGTGACGGGTAAAATGGTGCGCACAAAAGCGAAAAGTACTATCAAGAGGAGGCGCTGCCTCTTGGTCGCTTCCAGGCCTCCCCGTCGTGGCTCGTGGCATTTTTGAGGCGGTACCGTCTTGTCATTCGCCGCCGGACTCACGAAGGGCAAAAGACGCCCGCCGATGCTGCGGCAGTGGCAGAGAGGTTTGGTCAGGAGGTACAGCAGCGCATGCGTGAGCTCAATATTGACAAGGTACTCAACGCCGATCGAACAGGTATGTTAATGCATGGCGACTACTTGCTAGCGGAATTCTAATTTGTGTAGCTGTCAATTGTGAGTATCTGCCTGCCCAGACTGTAGCAGCTAAAGGGACGAGACCGGTGTGGTTGAAGAGCGCGGTAAGGGGAAAGAACGTGTCACGGTGATGCTTTTGGGCGACAGCACTGATGCTAAACACGATCCCTTCCTGGTTTTCAAGACCAAGCCGTCTACAGATGCTGCGCGTGCTAAGGATAATACCGATTTTCAGCATGGCTTCGGCTGGGAGTTTGTGGAAAGCACTGAACACCTTGCAGGTTGGTGTGCAGATTTTTGGTAATGTGGCAGGGTGGTGGAACAGTGAACTCACGATTGAGTTCCTGGTCCATCACTTCATGCACAGACCGGACATGCTTGAACCTATTCTGCTGTTGCTAGATGATTTTTCGGAGCACTGGCGCGAGGACGTTCGCATCTTCGCTCGCCTGCTCAATGTCGAGTGATGAAAGTACCGGCCGGTTACTCCTTTGCGTGTCAGCTAGCCGATATATCCTGGAACAAGCCCATCAAGGATCGGCTTCGCGCTAATTGGGGGAACCAAATGCTTCAACATCTGCGTGCGTACATGACCAATACGGGTTTCAAGCTCCAGGCCCCGTCGCGACAGCAGCTTATCTCGTGGATCAAGAGCGCGTGGGTGGACTTATCTACTGCTACCATTGTCAGCGGCTTCACTAAAGCCAAGCTTATCCCGACTGCGTGTGCGGCTTCGCCGGAAACCCGATCGGAGGGCACGGTCCGGACTGGGAGGCGCTTTTCAAGCTGGTGAGGGAGTTCAACGCAGAGAGAGAAACACTAGAGAGACATGAGTGATTGACCCGTCCAGCGACATTGAGATGCGGGAAGACGAGGAAGTGCTAGACGGCATGGCGGCCCTGGAAGACAGCGAGGAGCTGGACGACATGGGGGCCCTGGGCGACAGCGAGGCGCTCACCGTCACCGAGTCGGTATAAGCTGACAGCAACAGCGAAGAGACTAAATGTCAATGCGAAGCTTTCCGTCCGTCAAACCAGAGAAGGGGCACACCCTGTACATCTCGTGTACAATTTCAACACGACAACTTCAACGAATTGGTGCTCTGCTGTAGGAGATCTAAAATTCGGTACATTAATAAAATAATTAAATGGCGTTACCGCGGCCTTAAAAACACCTGTTTACGAACGTACGACAGGAAATTATGTCAACCTTGGGCCTAAAAGCGACCGAATAGAAGCGACCGAACACAGGGTAATTTAAAATAGTTTACGCAACCAAGCAACCTCCAGCGGCCGTTGTTTCTCCATATTTAGAGATGGCGTGCACCCCATAGCACATGTACACCACACAGTAATATGCGAATCACTATTCCGGGTGTGTACCACGCTCCCCTCGGACTTGTCGTATTTCACGAAGATCCTTCTGTCGAAAGGAGAATGAACGGAAAGCGCTGGCACGGGAGCTGGTGCGCGCCTTGCTGAATTTGCGGTCTTGAAGAGCGAACTTGAGCAGCTAAATGCAAACATGGAGAAGATGCTGTGTGCGCAGATGGAGCTTCAGTCACTGCTGGAAGACCGCGGAGTGCACATCTACGAGCTGGTAGAAATGCTGGATGACGATGGCGTGGATATTGCTCAGATAGGGGCATTCTCGTTTGGTGTCCTGCTGGAAATGGTAGTGAACAGAATGAACGGTTAACGCAAATGGTTTCTGTATTAACGAGGTCAATTACAAAAAAATCTTGCTAGTGCTATCTGCATCGGAATCGGACATACCTCACTCCTGTGAATAGCACATGAAGACCCATAGTATGCCCAATCGCATCGCTTTGACGTCGTTCTTGGTGACCTGGTGCTGCCGATGCTCCAGATTTCGAGTGAGGTAATTATATACTTGATATATCATCATAACACCACAACTGGAAAAGGCAGGTTGTTGTGGTACTTCAACCCACTCTTTGGGTCTACAAGGAACAAGCTTTGAGGCATTGACGCCTCGTTCCACCTCTCCACAAACCCGCGGAGGCCTTCGTGTTCTTCGCTCTCTTTGTCGTCTGCGATCTTTGCGATCCCCTCCCACACTGCCTCCATCTCATCGTGATAATCGTCATCAATAAGGGGCTCGTACAAGTCAACATGTACATGTAGCTTCTGCTGAGCATCATTATATTGCAGACAAGCAATAATAACGCCCCAGTGATTGGCTCTGAGATTGACGGGGTGAATGATGAACTTCGTGTCTGCAAAGGTCGACTTCGGGGGTATGGGCCATCCCATAATCCATGACAGTGATGACACCATGAAGCAATTGCCCATTGCTGCACCCATTGTTTCAAGACCGAAGTCGACTGGGCAATCCTTCAGCCACCCTCGACATAGCATTCCCACGATATGTTCAAAATTGATCCGACCTCCGCCGGAGAGAGTCACAAATTTAATGCGCAACCGGCTGGATGTAAACTTTGCAATCACTTCGTTCGCCATTACCTGATGACGATGACAAATGCTATCCGCAGATATTCCAGCCGTATTTGTCTCGTGATCAAAGCGCTCCACGGTCGATTCAAGCATACGCCAATCTTGGTCCAGCCACTTCCTGTCTTGACACCACGACTTGCCCTTGGCCATCACAGCATAGAAACCTGTCAAACGGGCAACAAATTGGCTTGAACAATTGCACTGTTAAAGCAATTTTTATAAGCAACCTTACCCGCTGAATTTCCGCAGCTTTGGATCGCTAGATGCCAGAACATCCAGCGCGAGACCTCGCTTCTTCACTGATTCATCGAGAGCATCGGGTTGTGCTTCAGGTTCCTGGCACTTGTCACCGCAGCTTGCATTGCTCGAACGAGATCCGGCGAGATCACAAACTTGTGCTTATAATCTGCCGGTCGCACAAGTTCCCACTGGCACGTAATTGTGCGTGACCTCAGATACGCATCCTCGAGCTGGACGGGGTACGTTTCCAGCATTTCCACCACTAACTTTACATTTGCAGTGTTCTGTGTCCACACCAAGAGATGATCCAACGACACAGTAAGATTACTCAAGTCCGTATGCACTGCTAGACGATCTGGTCGCGGAATTTGTGTTTGACGCAGCCGCTTCTGCGTTTTTCTCGACCTTCCTCGGCGCTTTGGTCTTGGGACATTGGTAATATCAACTTGGCGCACAAGTGGCTCTGGGAGGGCTGCGACTTGGTCGTGATCATTGCCTTTTCTGCATTATACGCCATCTGCTTTGACCGACGGGCTGGGGTCCCGCGCTAGTGGGGCTTCTTGCTTCACATCTGTCAGTTGAGTTGGTGGGACCGCATCGTCGTCTTGGTCATCAGCATCGTCGGTCGACCCCTCCATGTAGGTGTCTTCATAAGCGTCCATGGATTTATCCGTCCCATGGCGTCCATTGGATCCAGTGCGGAAGTCAGATCGACTTCACTTGCATTGTCGTGACCATTGCCGGCCGCACTGTTCTCACCTGAATTTTTATCATCATTGTTGTTGGCGCGCTGGCAAGAGGCCCGACTCAAGCCTTCATCCACCGTTTCCTTCTACGCCTTAAGTTCGCTGTAGAATGCTGAGCTTGACAAGCCAGACAAGTGATTCAACAAAGGCTCCTGCATTGCTTTTGTGTATGACTACTTCTCCGCAGACGAGAGAACCACCTGATTTGCACATTCATGTCTTCCCAGACGAACGTATACGACCTGTTTCGGGGGATTCGATGCGGTAGCAGTGGTAGATCCATCGTCATCTTCTGGCGACCTTAGTTTCGGCGACTTATGTTGGACAGTTGCACAATTGGCCGCAAAGCATCGGCTGAAGCAGCAAGCTCATCTTTCACTTTCAACGCTGTCAATGTGTGCCTTTGTTTCGTCGACCGCCATAGTAGGAAGTATGTCAATTTGTGTTCTTCACCGGCCAAATGCATCAGGTGACAGCAAGGCAAGTGATGACTATTGTAAAAAAAATGCAGGAGCACGTTCTGCAATGGGGCGTGTTCCTGATGGATGGCCCATCACCAGTTAGTGTGACCACATAATATGGGACGCCCACACAATAGGTACGGATCGTATTTAGGAGAAAAACATTACCAATAACTACGGATTGCACTTAGACGAGAGGCACATTTAGGTACGAATCGCACGTAAGAAGGAGACATGGCTTGAGAACCACCCATTGACTTAGGGGATGCATTAATTAGGCAGTTTACAGGAAGTAGGAACATTGGAGCATGTTAATAAAGACTCAGTTAAAATATAACCTAGAAGTTCGCAAGTCGTGGGAACCCTGTCCCATGGACTATAGGAAAGCCAGGCTTTCTTCGTGCGATAAGAAGGCAGAGACGCAGGGCGTTTCTGTCTCGGGTAGAAGCTACGCTTCCTCAGGTCAGGGTGTGTGTGACCCCCGTCACACGTCCACTTTAACTCATCACACGTGAAAGACTGATTGAAGCAATGTACCTTCCAATGAGAAGCGCTCGAGCCGACAAGGTGGCACTTGGTGTGACTTATAAGGTTGGCATATCGTTCCCATTCCTTTTTTTACCTTCGCAAGCACGTCGGTTGACAGTCAACGCGACACACAGCTCTCAAAACCTTAGGGACCGTTATCGGCAAGCGTGAGGTTGAGTGCTGCTGTTCGATTGCAGCGGGGCTGCGTAGCGTAGTGCGTCAGAGGAACACGTATGACTCCCCGAGTCTTAGCTTGGTTATCGTAACCCCTAAGGTCTCCGCAGAGGCTTAGATCTCTCTAGTATACCACTAGAGACTCAAAGAGCCAGTATTCCTAAACCTGAGGGCAATACTCTCTTTGATGCTAAAACTGATCTGTTATTTGTTTGCTTATCTGCGGCAAAGCCGCCTGTGGTGTAAATGTATGACTCTAACTACCTACCGTAGTTAAACCTAGTCAAATGCATATCGAGTGGCCCTGTGGCCACGTATTGAAATCTCGTTAATCCAAGTGGTACCAAGTACCATTTACTACAAGGTGACACGTAGCACGGCTACACTCGTGTTACCTTCGTGTAACCCCGTTACATCGATAGTCGAAACAACTTGATGAATGATCGTGGTTGGGTGCTGCAGTAGAATGCCCCAGCAACATCTTCACTTGATTCCAGTTCGACTCAATCCTGCTTGTCATGGTATTCCCGCCGTGAAGTATGTGCCGCGAGCAAAGTTACCCACATGCTACAACACGAGTTCCAATTCTTCTCGAAGTACGCAAAGAAAGCCTGCCACTTGACGCCCATGCAATATAGCTTTAAGGCGTTGCAGTGCGCGTCGTACACTCGAGCAGTACCGCTGAATTGATCAGTTGCATTCGCGTTAGATATGGTCAACAAGATCTAGCATGTTGACCATAGGCAATGACGTACCTGTAGAGCGCTTTCATTATGATACGAAGTAGATCCTCTCGCTCGGACATCTTCAGGTGATACACCGACCACTGTGTCACCATCTTCTAGTAAGAAAGTATTTTTGCCGCCGGAAATCCCTCTTCCAGCACGCGCCACTCGACAAAATGTTTGTCAATGACCACAGTAGCTATCTTTTCCCATCCGCGGTTCTTCGCCTGATATAATCCAACACCGTAGCGATCGTCACCGCTTGCGCGTTCAGGCAGATGAAATCAATAACATGAAAGCCTCTGCCTGTTGCCGTAGTGACTACCAGGCTCCCTGGTAGAACACGCACAAGACAAGACAAGATACGCGAGTTGAATGCGTAAGGCTGCAGTGTCATTGATAGGGTTGTTATAAATCAACACAATGCTGCTGAAAAATAAAGTCGCCACACGAACAAACATACGCACCCAAATGATATTCGAGGTTGTTTGTGCCGTGAGTGAAATCCATCGCAAGTGTATCGCCCCAACTATCGAACATTAACTTCTGAACCTTCATCTGCATCACGATCCCACATGTCACGTTCATTTGATCTTGAAAAACAAGTACGTCGCTGCCATCCAGTTGAGGTAGTGCGTGGAGCATGTTTTTTAGGCGACACGGCAGAATCCTGCCCCATTTTACCCCGAATCAAATTACGTGTCTGTTGTGGCGTCACCTTGCATCCTGCAATATCAACTTATCCACAGTAGCCGCATATTCTCCCTCTCGCGCGCAATTTCGAGAATGAACGGCTTTGAGCGCTCCAACTTCGTACTTAATGCACATCGTACTTAATGTGGTGATCACTGTCTTTCGAGAATGAACTGCTCTGAGCGCTCCATCTTCGTACTTAATGTGGCGATTACGGACTTAAACGGAAATTCTTTTTTTTTGGATAATAAATTACGCCTGAATTTTTTTTTTCATCTAAAGCAATCTTCGATTCCTAAAGCGACCGTACAGTACATGCCTCACCATTAAGGTCGCGGTAACCAGTCCGGTTAAGAATTTCAGGAAAACCAGCATAGACGTTACGATAGAATCGTTCCAAGAAAATATTCAAAGGTCAAACAATTGCAAGGGTTAACGACCGATGCAGGAATATGAATTCCAGCACGGCCATACTAAAGTGGAGATTGATACTGCGCAGCGTCACTTAACCGCATTGACCGGTTATCGCTACGCCGGTTCAATATTGTGCTTTTCTAAAGAGTTGCTGTTATTGCAAGTTTTGAAGAAAAAAAAAACTCAATTGAATTTGTCTCGCCGGTTCTCAAAAGCCTTTACACTTCATGTATGTACTTGTATTAAACATTGCGAACCCATTCGTCTGTATGGAAATGGGGACTTGAGAGTCCACATGAGCTGAGCACTTGACCTGAAATTTTAATCTAAATCGGTCTTCAGCCCGTGGAAAGTTACGTAGTTGCCAAAGAGCAACTTACAATTTACCTGTAAAGTGCAAGCGAACAAGAATAGAGCCCATAAAGTAGTTCTAACAGTTCGTGAACGACAATTTTTTATCCCCAAGCCTTGCAACGTGATCGAGTATGTCCAGCGTTGGCCCGCCATGCGAGCTATCGCAACGAATACCCACCGACCCACCAGACGTCATCATTCTCTCTTACGCGGTCTTCACGTTTTGGTGGCTAATTCTTCTCGCTGTACACATGGCAACTTGCGCTTACAGCGCACTTTACGCCTATTGTTACTGGAAACTCCATGACACCATGCTGAATTTGTATCTAGAATTTTACCATATCGGCATGCCCTATCCGTATCACCATACTATTGCCATAACTTATGCCACTATGTCGACAGCTCACGGAGTTTGCATCTTGTTAATGCTGTTCAGTTTGGAGGGGCTCACTAACATTTACGCCATGGTCATACTGTAACGAAGCAAAACCTGGTACAAGACTCACAGTTCTGGTGAAATTTTACAGTAAAATCACGCATTCGTGTGGCCTCTTTGGTGTGAGAGGGACATATTTTTAATTGGCTCTCTTGTGCCGGGAAATTGTAGAGTGTGTGCTGCATACTATACAGGCATACCGCATGAGTGCACTCTTACCACGAACAATTTTGAACCGCTTTTACTCAATTTTGCTAGAGATTAATTGCTGGTCGTCTGCTACTTTCGAAATCATTTTCTCTAAGCACGACAAAGCTCGAAGGTGTTTTGCGTGTATTTCTCTCGACTGTTTGTTGGACCTCATGGCTTGCATGGGCGTGGAGATTATCGTGTTTCTAAGTTATTGGGATGACCACGATCCAGAAACTAAAGATTTCCAGGGATTCAAATGGTACAATGACGAGTGGGTGGCTCGGTTCTCAATGAATTTCAAATCATTTTCGTTGTTTCGTTGTCCGACTTGGCGATTCGAACGATATTTTCGCTGGGTTTGGTCATCACTACGGCAAGTATGAAAAAACTGTTAAGATATCTACCTCGAAGTGGAAACAGGATTGTTCAGTCTGCAAATGCCCCGAGTGCGGCTTATGTCCGCTGTCGATGAAATAGTGAACAGATCGAGACAATATCAACTGTGATGCCTGTAGCTGTGCAAAATCAACCTCGAATGGCGATATTAAGCCATTCCGTGCGTCCAGTAAGCAAGTTATGCACTGGTACCAACAGTATTCTGATGCAAGCAGCGCATGTATTATTTGCCGTGTGGGGCGCGTTAGTGTTCGGCTTCCATATTCACGCCTCGTTACAGCCAACACTCCCACAGTGTCTCACTCAAGTCAAGCCATGGACGACCACGGAGCCGTCTTGCTATCTCGCTGGACTTGATTGCCACACACTTGGCCTATCTGGTAATAAACACGAAGTGGAGTCGATGTGGACAATATATGACAGCTCGACTGTCGTTCAACTGCTTATTCGCCACTGCCCCGCCCTTAAGATACCTGATACGATAGCCGCGTTCCACCAACTCCGCGGAATCAAAGTGTACAATACAACGATTGTGAACTGGGCTCTATCCGCAGCAATCTCCAGTACAAACCATCCAATAATGCCTTATTTATTTATTGTCCGTGTCAACTTCAGCGATGATCTATCACCTCCAGGTTTCCAATCCTCAGATTTCCCAAAGACAATTAATGATATTGAACTTTGTGTCACGAACTTGCGCGCAATCCCGGATGACCTGGACACCAAATGGCTTACAGGTACAGTTATTCAGCTGGAGTACAGTCAGCTTACGACTCTTCCTTTGATATTATTGCGCCTAAAGCCGCTTTATCTGTATCTGACTGGTAACCCACTCATAGTACTGCCACCAGAGACGTTTGAGGTTGATGGTATATGATACTTCTCGGTATTAGTGGCACGAATATTCGTGAACTACCTCGAAACGTGACGCTTTTGTCTCCATCATTGAGTTTGATCGAAGTCGGCAACACCGACATCGCGTACTTTGGTCGTGGCTAGACGAGTTCATCGAACAAGCTGACTACGTCAAGTCTTTTCTAGCTACCGGTTCGACCTACTGTGAAGACCTTAAGAAAATTATGGATGGTAGTGCCAGTTCGTTCCAGTCCCGCTTTCACCCGAGTACTCGACGATTTTAATGAACTCATCTTCACCAAATTGGGAGGTGATCGCGCGAGCGGTAGATTGCACTACGAACGGGGACCAGTCGTTCTACCCTTTGGCGTCTGAAGACAAGATTAACGCAATCAGTTCTCCTCCTGTCCCCGTAAGCAATGATCAACGAGAGACGGAAGCAATTAATTGTACAAGTCAGGTATTTGTTCGAATATATTGTAGGGTGAGTAGCGCCTTTCATAGATCTATTTGAGCGAGACTGTTCATGTACTCGGAGCTACTCGTTCTAACCTTGACACTGACAGCAAGAAAAATAATAATACTACTAGAGCTTTTGGATGCAGGATTTGTTGGTTGATGTCATCGATAGACGGCAACGAACGGAACGTGCTCAGCTTGCTGGGTCTCTACAATTAGGTGGATACTCATTTTCAGTGTTTTAGTGTTTTATACACCTATTACTATAGGAACTTGAAAGATCTATATCCTCAACTTGCTCTCCTACTGCACTTAGTTTTTTCCGTCAAAACGTACATACTTCAAGTATATAATATATACATATTTCGACTGTATACTACCTTCGAGTCCAAGCGGCCACGAGCTCTTTTAGTGTTTTTTTTTTACAAGTTCAAATGCGGCGGCAAAGTTACAACGTTCGATAAGAAACACAAAAATCAATATAGCAGACTTGAAGTTAAATACTTCAGAAGTACTTTGAAAAATTAGCTCTACTGTAGTGGTTTCTTGGGAAAACCCCGCTTTTTTTATTGTTTTTTTACTCGACGTGAGATGTCATACCGCATACCAAACAATCTTGCACCCACAAACTCAGTGTCTCCGACTTGTGCTGTTTGTTTGATTAATATTCTCAGCAGCCACGACGCTCGTATTTTTGCGTGCATTTTACTGAGCTGTGTCTTGGATCTGGTATCCTGCATGAGAGTAGAGGATTTCGATTCGCAGTATTGATTGTGCAATTAGGTACCTCAAAGTACATGAATTATGCTAAATGGGCAGCTCGAGTTCTCCACGAGAAAGGCGAAGAAAGTTATAGTAATTCGTGGTCGTCACCAAAGCAGGCAGAATACCGATACCATTTTCTATACTAATATCTGGTAATACGGTATCGAGGCAATGAGCTCGGTCTTCAAGCCCTTAGGCACTATAATAGCCAGGGTCCGTTGGCATATAGCTCTTGTGCTTTCTTCGATGAGTTTTTCATTCCACTTTTGGTCAATACTGTATCCTACAGACTTCCGTCGAACCAGATACCGATAGGTGCGCGAATTCGGAAAAGATGCATAAACTTCGCACCATTTTCGTGCTTAGGTACGGAGATTGTCCAAGGACTTGCAAGATCGCATGCGTGGCCACATCCTCCTCCTCGTATCGCGCGGCTCCAAAACCATCGATAATGTTGTTGCGTCCCCAATTTTACGACGGGGTCGACGCAACCAAACCTCGGCGGTCGAGTGGACGCCAACATGCAGTTCTTGGGGAAAGCGTGTACTGCAGCGGCCCAGAACAAAGCGAACATTGAGGACGCTGTTGAGTGTTGAAAACATCCCGGTGATCAGCGAGAACGACGTCATACTGTGCCTCTATTGAGTGAAGATGGGGATCACTGTTTGATGCAGGTGGAGTTAATAGTGTTGCTCACGAATGTGGATGAGGAGCAACATCTATCATTTCATAATTCAATTCTCTGGTTGTGTCAAGCGAGGTCGAGAACCTGTTAGCAAGTTGTAGACAGGCAGAGAAGCAGCGATTCGTTATAGGCTTCAAGTTATCGTGCAAGATGTTTTATCTGCTACGTGGACTCTCGCTCTCATGGTCAAAGGCGAGGTGTGGTTGTGCCGCAATCTAACAGCATTTCGTGCTAGTAGGCTTCGCATTTCTAGATGTTGGCAGCGATGCAGATGGCCGCTGGTCAAGCTGGAAGGTTGGGGCGACGTCAGTCCGCTGCACTTTGCTCTTGTCGGCGTTGTAGATGGCAATTACGAGGTCTTCGAACGCTCGACGCACATTGCGGCACGTCTTGGCTGATGAGCGCTGATGCATGAGGCCAAGCGCGACCGCAGTCGACTCGTGCAGCTCCTGGTCCACGTAATTTGCGTCCTGGATCACATGAGACGACTCTAAATCCACTTTGTTCCCCACGAGCATGACGCAGCTCGTTAGTGTGCTGCTTAGATCCGCTGCAGCCTTGAGCTCCTTAAGCCAGTGCTCTTGGGCGTTATTGAAGGTCTCGCGATTGGTCACATCAAACACCAACAGCGCTCCTGCTGCTCGACGATAGTGACTAAAACAATGCTCATAACAGTTATCAGACCCTTAATGTTGCCACTGTAAGGTCCTAATATGATTCTTACGAGCTGGTAATTGCACGATAACGTTCCTGGCCAGCTAGAAAGGTATAGAGATCACAGTTAAACTAGTAGCACGAGATAAGATGGCTTAGACTAAGTACCAGTGTCCCAGATCTGTGCCTTGATGCGCTTGCCATTCGGGTGGCGGACGATAGCAGTAGCGAATTCGACACCAATGGTGGGTTTGCGTACGGCGGAGAAACTGCGAGAGATGCCTTGCTCGTTGACTGCATCGGCGGCTAGAAAGGTGGCGAGCAGGTTAGTCTTGCCCACGCCCGGGTCGCCTACTAGCACCACTAATTGCAAGGGAAAAGAGAGGTCTTGAGAGAGTTGTGGCGGTCGGAGAGGATAAGAGAGTGCAAACCTTTGTACAGTTCGTCGTAGTGCTGCTCCATTGTGGTTGCCTAGTACAGCGAGCTGAGGGCCAAGCGACGATTTGTTGCCTTTTTCGGACTGAGCCGTTACGTCAGAATGGTACCGCGTTCTTGGTACACTGTTTATATATGTTTAGTACTCGGACATCTGAATTTAAAAGACGCACCGCAACGTTCAATCTCTGGCACAGACGCACAGTCTAACGGGTAAGATTGCTAGATGCTCCAGCAACCGCACTAGCTTTGATTCAGTAGAATGGATAATCAAACCACCTCGGTGCTCCGATGCGATGAAACTCAATTCAAGATCCGCAACCGATGTTTTCCCAGATAAACACTCCATAATTCCCCCGGGTACTGTTGGATCTTCGGCAAGCTGCTACATATTATAGCTAGGGCACGTCCGTCAATTCTAGCGAGGGGCGCGCCGTAATGATGCGTCAGAATAGTACCGCGACGATGGTACATTTTTCTTGCATCTCGTTACCGTGGTATTTCATGTAAGTGCGTTTTTCCTGTCGTACATGTACACGTACCGTTCTTTACGGTTGAAGAGGGTACTGGGTGGCTCTGCGACATGCGAAACAACAGTTGGAGAGGCTCCAACAGTCGATGCTTAACAAATTGTTAATAACAATCGAGACAAGCAACTCCGCCAGGGCAAAAATATTTGTTTACGAGATGGTGCCTAAGTGTTGGTTCCCCAGTGCACAGCAGTAGGGAACTGCCCTTCGATGTTGTTTTGAGTTCGGTTTTGTAAGCGCGTTTGCTGCAAAACCAGATTCTATATGGAGCACCTTTCCGCGAACACTTCGACCTATGTGTATTCATTCATCCTGTGGGCGCCCCGAATGAATACACATAAGTGAAGCGGCCCCAACCGCGCCCGGAATCATCGAAGCGCCTGCGTACAGGCAAGCGGAGTCCAACGATCGCTTGCTTGATTCGCCGCGGGCTGCTTCATGCGCCGATAATGATGTTCGGTGTGTTCGGTACATGTACGATCAGGGCGCTGACGCGGCAGCAACCGACGACGAGGGTCGGACTCGAGGATAGTGAATTTCCGATGGTCCGTCCGAGCTCGCCCTGCGCTGCACGCTCCGGGCCGTTTCGTCGCCGCACGCTGTCAATTTGTGCGGACCTGCCAAGATCGACGAACATTTGTACCGAGGTTTTACACAGGGCGTGTCTGCGTGCAGATCAGGACAATGGTCGAAAGGGAACGGGAAAGTTACCACAAGCAAGCAAATCGCCAGACACTAGCCCTTACTAAGAGTTCGTTTTATAGGGCAATCCACCCCGACAGTTCTACAACTTTGCTGCCACTGCAACAGCAGTGAAGCCGTCAAATCCCGCCGCCAAGATCGATCGTCAGCAACCCAAGCTGGTGCGGCTTACAGGCCATTGCTAGCAGCATTGTCGTGCTACCAGTCCATCCGAAAAGACAGAACGACACGTAGAAATGAAGCAGGCGGTCTTACGGCCTTACCAGCATGTGGTGTCGGCTGTGACTGCTGCCGACGACACTGAGCTTACGACCGCAGCTGGGAACACGCTGTAACTCCGCCGCCTTTGTGTCGACGGTGCTGCAGAGACACTCGCGGTGACACATGCGTTGAAGTCATTTGCCCGCGGGATTTGATGACTTTTCGATTGTTTCTCACTGAAAGTCGACCAATCAGTGTACGCGAAAACGCGCCACTTCTCAAACCTGTTTGAATTCCCCGTCGGTTATTTTAACAAAACGTTAGATAAAGATGTCGCCATTGTTGGGTTGAAAACGTGAAAGTTTTATACTTGCGTCCACTGTTTGGTATCTGGTGCTCTGTGCACAAAACACTGTTTTGAAAACAGTACGGTATGTCAAACTATGTCTGCAGGTAAGCGACCTCGCTTACTCATATGTGCGTTTCGCGCAACTTATCTCGCTACAGCTACCACTGCTGTGATTGCCAGGCCCAGGACAATGCGGCAGCTGGACTTACTTGATCGTGAGCACGTGCCGCAGCAGTGATATCGGTATATTTTCGCTTGTTGTCACTACAATAGCCCAACGCAGTACAGTAGATGTTTCGTGCCACTGTACGCAGGCTGCTTGGGGAAGTTGAAGCGGCACGGTTCCAGAATGCTTCCGCTACTTGGTTTCAATATGGAGGCCCTCTTTTTCCGCAAAAACGCAAAGGTTGACTTGCTTTCACTATGCTGAGTGCTTTCCCACGAAAAAAAACACGCGAATAGCCAGCCGTAATAAAAAGAAGCGGGCCAAAGACTTGACGCTGAAGGGCCTTTCAGCGCTCTGTCCTGAGGAGTTCTCAGATAGCAAACGGCAGGCTAGTGCTCACATCAAGAACTGACCCTTTCAGACCCAGTCGGTTTTGTGCCAGCCCAGACCAGCTCGACATTTAGCACCCTAAACCGAGCTTCCACACACCCACGTTGAAGTTTAGTATTTTAAACTTCAGAAAAAGAAACCAGCAGCTCCATTAAGATTTTGACGCTTGACAAGCTATGGTGACCAGCAATTCTACGTGCTCCGCCAGTGTCGTACGCGCGCGTAGCCTGAGTGTCGACGGCCGCCCGGCCACGGATCCAACCAAGCCCATGACGAGCACCTTGCGCCACTCCGCGTCTGGACTTAGCCACGGCTTCCAGATGGACCTTAAACAGGCTGTGCAGCTCGAGAAGCAGGAGCTCAAGAAGATGGGCCTCTTGCCGCCGCCCATGGTGGTGGAGACGCCGCTGCCCAAGATAGTGGCACCCGAGGACGAGGACGACGAGAGCTCCACGTCGCCTTACTGGCTCTACCGCCAGCAGCGGCTCGGGCGAAGAGCGGCGTCTTTCTCCAGCGGCCAGCACGGCGCGTGCCCGCCACCCATGCCGTGCTCTCCGCCCGTGCCGATTCCGCAGAACCATGAAGCTCAGCGTCGCTACAGCGCGGCCGGCGGTCTGGGCGAGCATACGACACACGGCGTGGACGCTGAGCAGCTTCAACAAATGAACAAGTCGCAGTGCGAGGCCAGACTCTGGGACGAGTTCTGGAACTACAAGCTGTCGTTCGAATCCCGCGAGTCGTTCGAAGCCTATAACGTCAGCACGAAGATGGGAACCAGAGCCCGCGCCAGCAGCGACCATCTGGACGAGCGGACGTCCAAGATGTCCCTGCTTAAGTACAGATCCGAGTCGTCCATGGCTTCCACAGCAGACACAGTGAACGAGGACGACGAAGACCTCGACGGATCGTTTGGTCCTGAGGAAGAAGAAGAGCATGTGCACCACTATGGAGACGTGTTCGAGATGGACGACCTATAGTTTAGGCGGCACGGACTGAGGAACCCATGGAGACATGCAGAGCAAGCTGGAAGGCACAAGGCGGTACATCATGTTCGTGCACTCGTGTTGCATCTCGTATGGTTGAAGACAGTACGTTTCGACAGATAGTAATGATAGTAGTAGTTCGTGTAGTGAGTGAGTGAAAAAATGGCTTGAAAACAATAATATTGAACGACTGCCATGCTCCTAGTTTTTGCTATAGTGACGGACGTTGCCCGAGGAGGCTCTGAGTCAAGTCTTGGAGCTGTTGCTGACGGAACTGCAAGCTGATGAAGCGATTTCGACGCATCTCAACGGCGACAAGCTCCAATCGAGTGGCAAGTCGATGGTGTGCGACTTCGGAGCTTATCCGGTAGCTTTTCCAGCGTTGCAAGGCCCAGATTTCGTTGCCGTACCGCCAGTGGAACAACACACTGCTCGGAAATCTTGGCATCGGTGTGAAAGGTCTAGGAACGGCTTCAATGGGTGATCGCTCGTCTAGCCGCGCAACGTCACGCCAGTGTTCAAAGGCCGGTTGAACAGATGCCAACACGACGATGGCGCTCTCCGTCACGTTCTCTCTATGGGAACTGATATCTCTATCCCCAATAGCGTGTTGCTGCTGCAGATGGGCGATTGCAGTGTGGCGCAACCATCGGCAAACTGCAACGTGAACAAGTTGGGCCGGGCTTGTCACGAAGGCAGTCGCCTGACAAAGACAACGACGGGAGTGAGCCATCGCAAGCTCCTGTTGTAACCACCACGGGCCCGTGAACTTCCGACCGCTCTTGGCATCTCGACGGACTGAACTGATACTCTGGCATATGACGTTGAAGCCAACGCCTTCGTCTGCTCTTTGTTTCAATTCCCCAGCAACCTGATAAATTATTGGCTTCGGTTTGTCCATTGCCACAGACCCTTTCATGTGCCATTTCGAACCGCGATAAGATGCGGTTTCGTCGGCAACTTCGGCGTCAACTGCCATCACAGCGTCCTCTGTGTCCTCCTCTTGAATCGCGCCACGTAGTCCGTTAGCTTGAAGGATGTCGTTATGCCGAAGTACCGTTAATCGCCTCAGCAGCTGGACGTTCAAACGTCCGCGGCCGTTTTCAAGGTCGATTTCCTCATCTTCAGCCTCAACGGCGTCCTCTTCATTGTTCCATTGAGACTGGTGGGAGGTTTCGTTCTCAGTGTCGTCATTTTCATCCGAAATACTGGCAAAAAGACGTTTCAGAGGCACGTTCGTAGCAGCACCAAGATAAGTGTCGTACTGGTCACGAAACCACGAAGGAAGCGGCACGAGGCGATGCGTACTAGAAAGGTGACCACAAAATCCACACGGACGCGCGCCGTCTTCATGTATCCGAGTGGGTTCGTAGCTCTTGCAGCCGCAGGTCTTGGCTTCAGCGTCACAGTGGAGAAACGCACGATCACGCTTTGCCAGCAACATTTCACGGACTACTGTGCGCCAGGCGAACGACGGGACGAGCTGAAGCGTGTAGTAAAAGCTTGCTTGTCCTTCGTACTCCGCTTCCAGTCGACATTTTGGATGCTGGAGGAGGAAACACGCATTATGGAGACATCCGCCTACAATTGCATACGATACGGCCGTGTTGCCGAAGGCGTCTAATGCATTCACGTCGCACTCGGGTCTCTCTAGTAGCAACGTCATCGTACGGTAAGCAAGGGATGGAGTCGAGAAACAAGCGGCACGATGCAGCAATGGAACACGTATTCCGTTGCCGGTTAAACGCCCAGGTTTGAGACCGTTGTCCAGCAAAAGTAAGGTCATTTCAGCATATATCGGGCCTGGGTGCTTGGCTGCAGCATCCAGACACTCGAGACCTTCCTCGTCTGCCAAATGTTTCGTCACGGGGGCATGCGCTTCAAGTACCCACTTTAAAGCCTTCAATGACGCCGTCTTGATTACTAGGAGGATCAAGTGACGCACAGACACGTCTGGAGTTGAGCCGGGAGCTCGCGTCAGCAACATTGCTTGCAAGTGGGAGACTTGATTCTGTGTCACGGCCGACACCCACAGATCTGAACTTTGAGCATCACGCTTGTATCCTTTAATTGGTTCTGGCGGGGCTTCTCGCTTTATGGTTTTTGCCACCAAATGTTCGTTGATACCAATAATGGTTCGTAGTAGCCCGATGTGCCAATACCTGATAGTCTTCTCACCAGTTATGACTTCTGGAAGCCTCGGCTGGATCATTTTGGAAGATAACAAGATGTGTAAATGGGTCTGTCCCAGCAATTGACACAACTCAAGTGGCGTGCAATCATCGAGTTCGTGACGATGCCGGTTCTCTTCGTTAAAGAGGTGCTGCCAGTCTATCTCGTGCATTAGAGTTTCACCACTCGAATATTCTCCAGCGAGGCAGAATTCCGCAACTCGAACTGCATTCCACCGCACAATTAAGTGGAAAATGCCCGCTTGTTTCAGATAAATTTTGATTCCATTTGGTTCATCACAATCCAAAATACTCGACTCCCAAAGCTTCAGCAAGCGTGTCAAAAGTGCAACTGAGTCCGTCGGGATGGCACACTTTACTATTAAGCGGATGAGTAGGTTCTTGCGTTCGTTTAGGTCGAGGCACTTTTGAATATTTCCAAGGTAAATAGAGAACAGATTTTCAACAAAAACAGAGAAAATTGTGCTATCTTTGCCATTGCATGTACGATTGGGCAAAAGAACAGTAGATACTGCGACAATCTCACTCCAGTACATGACACGCTCCGGCCTAGGTGGAAGACGATTAAAAATCCACTGCAAAATATCGAATCTGGTATTCACAACCACCCACTGTACCATCGTTTTACCTCCCACTCGTGTCATTTTTAATTCATGAAATTTGTCGTGGGAAATACCTGCGAAATTATCTGGAAATACAGCATCAAAACAACTTTTGATAAGAGCAAGTGGCAAGTTGTTAGCGCACATGTGAACTATCGATCGAGAGGAGGCCACTGTATTCGATTTGGGGGAGTCCGATGGTCTCTGCACTTGTTCAACGTGGGGTTTTAGTAGATTCTCAGCGCATACGATCATGAATTCTCGGTGATGGTAAAGTTGGTTCTTTGCAAACGTTTTTCGAGCACCAATTGCAGAGAAATACAGCTCAAAAACGGTATCCAGCAAGGTTTTAGTGCTCCCCAACCGATGTAACGTTTCAACAAGTACTAAGCCGCAGTCGAAGTAACCGAGTAGTATTGTAGGCTTCAGCCATGTCGCAGCCTTGGATTTAATCCGTTGATCATCACTGTGTTTCCAATGTTTAAACAGAATCTGAATACAAAACAGCAATACGTGCTCGTTATTTTCTCTCGAATTAACATCAAAAAAGCGGGTAGAATGGCAATAATTCCGTCGTTCTCGAAGGAATTTGTCACTGCAGTACTCGAAAAACTCCCACGCAGAAGAATCAGTCAGAAAATTACCGCTATTTCCATGAACGTCTGGCATCGGATGTATCAACCGGCATACAAACTTTAGATGTTTGGCGTCAAGAGGTCCCACTCCAATAGGTGTCTTTCTCGGATTTTCCCACGACACTAACGTTTCCTGAATGGATTTCCATGGTGAGCCACCTCTAAACCAATTAGCTTCACTTAGATCGGTTATTACAGCTGAATTTGTGGCTGGAGTTGCATTCTGTGCTTGGTGTGACCACAAGTCGCATAATGTGCTAAAATGTTTCTGCATAAAGAGCATCGTCACGAACTCGGCGCTGTTGGCAACGTTTTCGAGCTCAAACAACTGGAACAGCACTGCTTCCACCTGCTTTGCAAGAGTGGAAGACACCGAGAAACACCACCGTAGAACGTTGGGAACGCTGAGTTGCTTAGCTCCATGCTTACGCAGAATTGCAATGATTTGCGGGAATCGGAGAGAGGCTCGCAGACCTTCACTTAGAGCTGAAGAATCGAATTCTCTCGCTTGTTTATTGGTGTCACTAGCATTTTCATCGTCCCAATATTCATCAGGAAGCGAACCGTTCGTGAGAAGGAGCTGTACAATTGCAACTCGACGATCCACCCTCACTGATTTATCACCTAACTCTAGCGCGCACACGCGAAGTGTAAGCATCAAAGGGGATTGTACCTGGGGCTGGGACTTCTTAGCGTTTTTTGTCCAGGTATTGGTAGTAAAGGTCTTGCAATGACTGCATACTGCTCCATATTTCCGGCATCCGAGCTCTTCTTCCGTGATTAATTCACTGAAGCCTGATACTTTGTCAGCAGGAGCACTTGCAGTCCAAACTTTCTCTAACTTTTCACGATGGCGGCGTTGCAATACGATACCGCACGGTGCCCAGTATGCTTTCTCCATATCTTCTAGTTGAGGGGTCCTGACGGAAGTTGCGCAGACGTTAGCACCTAGGCTAATAAACTCTTGTACCAGCTCTACCTCTTCTCTCCAGATAGCGAGATGCAGTGGTGAGACATTGTCTTGGTCGCAAAGGTGTAATACAGCAGGGACGGACCGTGCTAAGAAGACAGCAAGGTGTATCCGTGCCACAGAATCCCTTGAGCCAAGCAGACACCAATGTAAAGCTGTTCTTCCGCGAACATCTTGAACAAGTTCCAGTTCTTCTGCGTTTTCCAACTGGAAAGTCTCTTCGTCATAATTTGATAAGGGTTTGCCTAGTAGCATCTGACAGATATCAAGAGAACCACGACGAGCTGCACAATGCAACGCCGTGCAGCCTGAAGTATCCTGCGCTAGCACTGACACTTTCATGATTGATAACAAGAAAAATACAACTCGCAGCTGCTGGTTCTCACATGCTTCGTGTAACAAAGTTCTCTTTAACTCGCTCAGTTCCATTTCTTCCTTTGAGCAGCCGTAAATCTTTACAATCTTCTCGAGCCGTTCCAAGTCCCCAGAGCGACAAACATCCCACATATCTCCACGACAGCGCATCTCTAGCGCTCGAATGCTCTCACCACCGTCTCTATTGCGACCCCATTCTTCATTGAGTAGTCTTCGACTGACCATCTCCAACATCCGGTCTGCCAATCCCCACAGAAGTCGATATCGTTGATTTTCCGCTCTCATTTCGACTGTAATCAACGCTGGAACTCTCAATTCTCCACGTCGATGCAGCGCTAACGTCTCCATCTTTTCCAGTGCATAATGAAGCGCACTTCGACCCGAGTTGTCTTGAACACGAGTTTGCAGCTTGGCGTCTCGCCGTCGCAATAATCGCTTGACGATTTTCGAATGCTCGTTAATGACGGCGTGATGCAATGCAATACGGCCGCAAGCGTCTCGCTCCAATACACACACTCCTGACGAGAGAAGGGTGCGAACCTGGTCTCGATCGCCAGTGACGCACGCTTGATGCAACGCTGGGAAGCACCTGCTGCGCTCGAAGATGCATTGGCGTCGCCGCAGTCTGGTCCCTATCGAAGTGCAGCCATTTCTAAACACTTCCCAGGGCTTGTGGTTGCTAAGGAGAAAGAGCCGATCGTTAGATATGTCTCGGGTCTGCTGCAGGGATTGGAATCGGGTCTTGCGGCGCTGGTAGACGCGCTCAAAGTGCTCGTCGTCAAGCAGGAAAGTGTCGTTGGTTTGGACTCGATTTGAAGCTTCTGAGACGCCGTTTGCGGTGCCAAAAGCAGGTGTCATGACGAAGTGGCGCGGGTCAGTCGATAGCAAGGGAAATACTGTGGATTGAAGCGCGGATGGAGGCAACAGCGCGTGCGAAACAGGTGCATCCGAGTATCCGAGTTGGCTTCAACGACCTTTCACCTCCACTGTAGCCGACTTACAGTTAGTTGACTGTTGCTCTTTTATCGTGTGAGACAGTTGGCGGTCCGTTCGCTTCGAGCAACTGACGAGCACAAGAACGGCATTTCCTGCAAGAGCGTAAGAGAGAAGTGAAGCCATATGGCGGTTGCGCGCCACCATTTGACCATCCAGGACAAGAACCAGCTCCGCGCGTATCACCGGGAGCGTCCGGAGCTGACGCAGGAGCAGCTACGGGAATGGGCGCATGCCAGATTCGGCAAGTGGATTGGACGCTCTACTATCGGCAAGATCGCCAGTATGCCCGAGGAAGTGTGTGCCAATCCCACAGCTAAGCGCATCCAGAGCGGCCGCTACCCGGAGATGGAGGCCGAGCTGTACGAGTACATTATGGCTCAACAAAGCGAAGTGCACGGCGACGCGCCGCTGCGGGATGATCTACCGATCCTGAGCGAAGGTCTGCTGTGGACCAAGGCCAATGAGATCCTCACGCGCACAAGGGGAGCCGGTCAGTCAGTGTCACTGGGCTGGGTGCAGCGATTCAAGAAGCGTCACGGTCTGCATCGCTCCCA
This sequence comes from Phytophthora sp. 'mugwort', assembly GCA_033558025.1. Taxonomy (NCBI): domain Eukaryota; phylum Oomycota; class Peronosporomycetes; order Peronosporales; family Peronosporaceae; genus Phytophthora; species Phytophthora sp. 'mugwort'. The sequence continues at coordinate 2,588,341 of JAUCEF010000011.1, forward strand.
AAGAACGGTGAAGACGCAGATGGGGACTGAGAACACAGGCAGCGTGGCTCCAGACCTTATGGTGGAGACGGAGACTGTCGGGCAGAGCAAGGGGAATAATGCTGTGGCTACTGAGCAAAACAAGGAGGCAGATGGCCCTAAACGTGCGAGAGATGAGGTGAAGGATGACGACGAAGACGAGCTGTTATTGATTCCACCACCAAAAAGAGCGGTGGTATCGACTCCAGGGCCGAGATTAGGAGCAGGTAGGAAGCAGTTTGTGTCGGCGGATGATATTCTACTGCTTTCTCAGGTGCTGATTACGAAGCCTTGGGCGTATCCGCACTCGATGGATGGCTGGCAGGAGGTATGTCATCAGCTTCGAGAACACAGTGAATTTAACCTGGAAAAGACTGCAGGTGCATGCCAAGCTCGGGTGGCGCTGTTGCTAGACCATCTACGTGCAGGAAATATCGCCGCGTTACGGAAGGCTGGAACCGCAGAGGAGTACGAACGTAAGCGTGAGCTGCTGATGAAGCTGCAGGCCAAGCAAACAGCTTTTGAAGAGTTCCAAGAAGATTTACGTAAGCGGAGAGGCGAACCGTCTCCGCCGTTCAATGTCACGCAGCATGAAGCTGCGGTTGTTAAAGTCGGCGAGGTCGCTTCAGCTATCGCTGTCGCAGAGGCGACAGGAGAGGCTGATCGAGATGGCCAACGCCGCTTGGAGCTGCTGGAAATCAAGATGGAGCGCGAGCTTGCTGAGCAGCGACGTCGTGCTGACGAGCAAGTGCGGCAACTTGAGCGTCTGCAACGCGCACAGCTTGAAACCCAGCAGAATCAGCACGCACAGCTACTGGCCACCATCCAGCAACAACAAGCTATGATGTTGGATCTCATCAAATCGGTTGCTGCTCAGTCCAAGAACGGCTAGGAATGCAACTGATACCATTAACTCCATCGGTGTTGTTGCCCTTGATAGTTGATACTCGAGCATTTGAGCGTCAGTATCTTCCGTCTGTAGACTTTATCTCGCAAGACACATCGATAAACCGTCCAATAGTGAACGGGTCTTTAAACCGAGTGCGCTTTGCGTGCAGATATAGTCGATCGGCTGGACGTCCGCCATACTTGCCGTCCCCTACAATCGGTGTACCCAGTCCTCGAGCACAGTGCAGTCGGAGCTGGTGCTTGCGTCCGGTGCGAGGTCGGAGCTGCAGCCACGTGCCGCTTGGCTGGATGCGGTCATTCCTCCGCAGCACTCGCTCCACTAGTGTGCATGCTGGTTTCCCGTCTATAGGAAGCTTAATCTCCCGTCCCTCTAACTTTTTCCAACTCGAATAGCTATCGTGACTTGCTGTCGAGTCTGATACCACTAGCGCCTCATACGTCTTCTGCACGGCGCCACTTCGCAGTATCTCCGAGAACTTCGCGGCTGCGAGACGGGAGCGCGCGAGCACCAGCACACCCGACGTCTCCTTATCCAATCGATGTACCAGTCTTAACTCATGTTTGTCTCCCTCCACTTGCTCGGTACCCTTCAATCTCTCTGCGATCGACGGCAAGTAGCGCGCCAGCGACTCCGTCAACGCCGAGCCGTCTTGCACTGCCAGTCCGTGAGGCTTGTCGAGCACCACAAACTGCGCGTCCTGGTACACGATGCGCCGCATCAATTGCTGCACTCTCTTCCTGTCCGTCGCCGTCGTCAGAGCTTGTGTCCGACTCGCCGCCTCCTGCTCCGCTTGCTGTTTCATGAACGGTTGCAGCTTGGATCGGAAGACGTGCGCGTCGATGGCCACCACGGAGCCTTCGACAAGCAGGGAATTGGAGCGAGCCGGCTGCAAACTGGACGCCGTGTCGGGTTGCAGGCGGATCTTGCGCTTGCGCAGCTGCGTCTGCAGGAAGCTTTGCGGAAGCGCTGGGAACTGGCCTCGCAGCCAGCGGTCCAGACGCAGCTCCCGGTCCTGCGCGCGCACCACATGCCGCATCCAGCGCAGCTCCTGCCGCCACATCCGTCCGACAGTCTCCATTGCTAATGGCTACAGTTGTCGAGCCTTTGGGGTGCTGTTTCCCCTTCTCTAACACGAATCCCGCTTCTTTGGCGCAAGAGCATTTCTTCCCTTTCGAGCCATTCTCGCTCGCAGCCATACAGACAACAGCATAGCAGCAGCTGTAGCCATGTCGGCGACTCGCAGTCGCCATCACTTGACCATCGCCGACAAGAACCGGCTGCGGCGTCACCACCGGCAACACCCGGAGCTGACGCAGGAGCAACTACGCGAGTGGGCGTATGCGTCGTTCGGTCAGTGGGTGGCGCGCTCCACTGTGGGCCACATAGTGCGCGCGCCCGAGGAGGTGTGCGCCAACCCGGAGGCTACGCGTTTCCAGAGCGGTCGCTACCCAGACATGGAGCAAGAGCTGTACGCGTTGATCGTGGCGCGAGCAGCGCAGCTTGGCGTGGACATTAAGCGGTTGGACAGCGGTAATAGCAGCAGTGGGAACGTGCTCAGCGACTCGGAGCTCTGGACTAAGGCCAACGAGATCCTCAAACGTACGCGGGGCAGTGACGAGAGCGTGTCGGTAGCTTGGGTGCATCGCTTTAAGAAGCGGCACGGACTCCATCGGTCGCAGCTGAAGCGGGCCGCTGCAGAGGCAGCCAGTTGTCATAGTGTTACTGATGGTGTGATGATGGAGATGCAGGGGGAGATAGGGACAGAGCAGAGTATGGAGACGGAATCAGCGCTGGTGTCGGCAGGCGACAAGAGGAGCGCTACAGATGCAGAGGAGATGATGGCGCCGGCTCGGAAGAAAGCTGCCGGTAGTTTTTCTGGAGCTGTTGACACTGCTCCGGTTATTGCTACGGGCAACCGTACGCACTTTGTGTCGTCGGACGACGTGTTGCTGCTGACCCATGTGCTGACCATTAAGCCGTGGGGGTTCCCGTACGCGATGGATGGGTGGCAGCTAGTGATGGAGAAGCTGCGATGTGAGGAGTCTTTCCGATTGGACAAGACGGCGGGTGCGTGTCAGGCGAGGTTGAATCTGCTGTTGGGCCATTGGAAGGCGGGCAACATGACGGCGCTGCGGAAGTCTGGCACAGAGGAGGAGTTCGACAGGAAGTGCACGTTGATCGCAGAGGTGGTCACGCATATTGAGGCATATGAGCGCACACAGAACCGGAGCAGCAAGTCGCCTGCAGTAGCACTGGAGTCTGTGCCTTCCTCCCAACAAGATATTGCCGCTGCCATTCCCAATTTTGCTCAGGAACGAGAACGCATGGCTCAACGCCGTCTCGAGTTGATGGAGCGCAAAATGGAGCGCGAGTTGGCAGCACAGAAACGTCATTCGGAGGAGCAGGTGGCGCGGCTTGAGAAGCTGCATCGTGAACAGCAAAAGATTCAGCAGGAGCAGCATACACAACTTCTTACCACAATTCAACAACAGCAGGTCATGATGTTTGACCTTATCAAGTCGTTGGCCCCAACTCCAAGCACTAGCATTGCGAGTCAAGCTCAAGAATTGTAATGCGGAAGCGAAGTACTTCGAAGTACTCAGTACCAGAACCTCAAACAAGTTACAACGAATCATGCTGTGCATATATTAGTCCATGACACGTCTCTATCATCTTAAGCGTTTGGCGCGTCGGTGGACTGGAGCTTGGCCTGGTGGTCGGAGCGGCCGCGCTTAACGCAGTCCTGGAATCGGCGCTTCAGCAGTTTATCATCAGGGGCAAGTTGCATGGCAGCCCACATGGCACAGGCTGCTTCTTCATAGAGTCCAAGCGCCTCCAGGCACTGACCCTCACGGAAAAGTGCCTTAGGCCACTCGGGACGCAGCTTCTTCGATACACGCACGTCGTGGAGCGCCTGCTTGGCATCACCAGCACCCAGATGAGCTGCACAACGGTTGCTATAGAGGACGGCATCAGTCGGCGTGATGTCAATAGCCTTTGAGTAGAGGTCGACAGCCAACGCGTAGTCCTTCGCCAGGTACGCCTTGTTGCCTTCGTTCTTGAGTCCAGTAGCCTCAACTTTCTGTTCCTCAGTCGCCTCCACGGCTTCAGGGACGTCAATTTCCTCTTCCTTCTCGATTTCAGCAAGCTTCTTCTGGTTCTCAGCCTCCAGCTTCTCTTCCACTGTCTGAGGCTCGTTGGATCCTGTAGGGGTAGTAGAGATCTTGTTCTTCGCAGCCTGTTCATAGTACGCGTCCAATTTGATCTTCTCCGCCGCCATCAGCGTGTCCAGGTCAGCGTCCTCGAAACCTTTAGTGATAGGCTTGAGTAGGGTCACGATCTCATGGTGTCCCATGCCGGCAGCAAGCTGCAGTGGCGTGGCGCCAGCATCCGAGGTCATGTTTGCTACCTCCTTCGTGTCCTCCGCGCGGCTGTTCAAGAACTCCTGCACAACTTCGGCGAATCCAGTCTCAGCGGACATGTGCAGCGCCGTAAGGTTCCCCTCCATAGTAAGCGACAGCGTGGCGCCACCCTGCAGCAGTTCCTTTACCACGACGGGTTTGTTCATAAGACAAGCAAGCATCAACGGGGTCACGCCGCCAGCGTTCGTCACGTCAGCCTTGGCGCCAAGACGCAATAGCTCGGCCACTGTCTTCTCGCGGTCCTCACTGACGGCAAAGTGCATAGCCGTGCCATTCTTTGTTGTGGCCTCTAGCTGCGCCTTGTGCTCTACCAGCAGCTTCACCGTACGGATAGAGCCATTGGCTGCTGCCTCGTGCAGCGCCGTCGTACCGTTCTTCATGGCTGTATTGGGGTCCGCAAAGTAGGCCAGCAGCAGTTTCACGGCCGCAAACTCATTCTCCTTGGCTGCATACAGCAATGGGGTGGCACCTTCTTCGTCTACGCACTCGACGCACTCGGGTGCACGGTCCAGGATGTAGCTGATCACTTTCCGACGTCCTTTAGCCGCCGCAAAGTGCAGCGCCGTGCGCTTGTGCGCGTCCTTGAAGTCCATCAGTGCCTCCTTAACGTCGGTCACGCCCATCACCTGCAGGGACTCGATCGTCTTCTCCAGCTGCTCCAAATCGCCATCTACAGCGACAAAAATTGACGTCCGCAAGGTAAGTTTAAGAGGAATATTGGTATCAGTTATTGGGATAATGGCAGCGAGGGACGCACTTTCGGCACTGGAGAGCAGATCACCCACGACCTTTTTCTGCTTCTGATACTCGGACGCGCCCTCCTCCTTCTCCTTCGCGAGCTTCTCCGCCGCGTTCGCAGTCATCGTCACTTGCTTGATATTGCCTCCTCTGGTGCCAGTCAAAAGCGATGGCCCGTACGTCTGCTGAAATTCAGCCAATGAAAGCAAGCCTATTGAAAATAATGATGATGAATGAAAGGGAAGCCGCTTCAACTTGAGCAGCCAATCGCTAATCAAGGAATGTATTCTATAGGGTTCATATAAAAAATAGAAAATACTTTTATTCTTCCATGCCTTGGCGGCTTACGAGCCCGATAAGCATATGGAAGGTGAAGCATTCGTGGGTAGCTTGGCAAATGCGGGTGATATTCTGGGTTACCCCGTATGGGACGAGTGGAGACATGTCGCTCCAACAGTGGCATCCATCTTTCTCACTCATTATCACTTAGCGCATGTTCTCCAATGCTGTTGTTGAGAACACTTTCACACTACAGCAATATTCGTTCCTTTGGGAGCCTCAGTTTCTCATTTGCAGGCTTGAAAGCATTGTCAACGATGTCTACAGTTGAAGGCGAACCCCCCGCAGCGTTAATCCCCATCGTACGAAGCGTGTGTACTTGTATTTACTCGTCGTGTTCCTTTGTTCAGTGCATTTGCTATTCATTTTGCAGGCTGATGGGACGGAGGAAATTGAGGCCATTGCGGTGGCAGATGTGTTGACTCGTGGCGGAATGAAGGTGACGCTCGCTAGTATCGGGCGTAAGTTGCAGAATATCGTGACAATGTCGCAAGGAACGAAGGTGCAAGGCGACATGGCTATTGAGGCTTGCGTGGATCTCAGCTTCGACCTTATTATGTGTCCTGGGGTGAGTATGATCCTCAGCTTTCTCCCCGATAACATATCGCTCACGATGCTCATAATTTGTCCATCATACTGTACAGGGGCCTGGCGCTCAGCATCTGCACGATTCGGCTGAGCTGATAACAATGCTGCAGAAGCAAAAGCACCAGGGTCGATACTACGGCGGAATCTGCGCTGCACCTGCTGTTGTCCTTGTCCCCCACGGACTCCTTGACGCTGGTCCAGCCACAACGTATCCCAGCTACGGGCCCAAGATGACGGGGGTAGACTACAAACCCGATGAGCGCGTAGTGGTGAATGGCAAATGCGTGACCAGTCAGGGCCCTGGCACCGCGATCGAAATGGGGTTGAAGCTCGTGGAACTGCTTTGCAGTGAGGAGAAGGCCAAGAGTGTGGCGCAGGCACTGATCGTGTAGGATCAACGAGACATGGAGACCGTCCGACTCTGGAGATGAAGGAAAATGACAAAAAGATACAGAGCTCAGACAATAATTATTTTTATTTTTAACAAGAATTTCACTGCTCGGAAGACAACATTGGCAATACATCTCTAAACTGCATGAAGTATTTAGCCAGCTCTCAGTTCTCGATGGAGGCAGGAGCCAACGACAACATCATGACCTGCTGTTGTTGAATTGTGGTAAGAAGTTGTGTATGCTGCTCCTGCTGAATCTTTTGTTGTTCACGATGCAGCTTCTCAAGCCGCGCCACCTGCTCCTCCGAATGACGTTTCTGTGCTGCCAACTCGCGCTCCATTTTGCGCTCCATCAACTCGAGACGGCGTTGAGCCATGCGTTCTCGTTCCTGAGCAAAATTGGGAATGGCAGCGGCAATATCTTGTTGGGAGGAAGGCACAGACTCCAGTGCTACTGCAGGCGACTTGCTGCTCCGGTTCTGTGTGCGCTCATATGCCTCAATATGCGTGACCACCTCTGCGATCAACGTGCACTTCCTGTCGAACTCCTCCTCTGTGCCAGACTTCCGCAGCGCCGTCATGTTGCCCGCCTTCCAATGGCCCAACAGCAGATTCAACCTCGCCTGACACGCACCCGCCGTCTTGTCCAATCGGAAAGACTCCTCACATCGCAGCTTCTCCATCACTAGCTGCCACCCATCCATCGCGTACGGGAACCCCCACGGCTTAATGGTCAGCACATGGGTCAGCAGCAACACGTCGTCCGACGACACAAAGTGCGTACGGTTGCCCGTAGCAATAACCGGAGCAGTGTCAACAGCTCCAGAAAAACTACCGGCAGCTTTCTTCCGAGCCGGCGCCATCATCTCCTCTGCATCTGTAGCGCTCCTCTTGTCGCCTGCCGACACCAGCGCTGATTCCGTCTCCATACTCTGCTCTGTCCCTATCTCCCCCTGCATCTCCATCATCACACCATCAGTAACACTATGACAACTGGCTGCCTCTGCAGCGGCCCGCTTCAGCTGCGACCGATGGAGTCCGTGCCGCTTCTTAAAGCGATGCACCCAAGCCACCGACACGCTCTCGTCACTGCCCCGCGTACGTTTGAGGATCTCGTTGGCCTTAGTCCAGAGCTCCGAGTCGCTGAGCACGTTCCCACTGCTGCTATTACCGCTGTCCAACCGCTTAATGTCCACGCCAAGCTGCGCTGCTCGCGCCACGATCAACGCGTACAGCTCTTGCTCCATGTCTGGGTAGCGACCGCTCTGGAAACGCGTAGCCTCCGGGTTGGCGCACACCTCCTCGGGCGCGCGCACTATGTGGCCCACAGTGGAGCGCGCCACCCACTGACCGAACGACGCATACGCCCACTCGCGTAGTTGCTCCTGCGTCAGCTCCGGGTGTTGCCGGTGGTGACGCCGCAGCCGGTTCTTGTCGGCGATGGTCAAGTGATGGCGACTGCGAGTCGCCGACATGGCTACAGCTGCTGCTATGCTGTTGTCTGTATGGCTGCGAGCGAGAATGGCTCGAAAGGGAAGAAATGCTCTTGCGCCAAAGAAGCGGGATTCGTGTTAGAGAAGGGGAAACAGCACCCCAAAGGCTCGACAACTGTAGCCATTAGCAATGGAGACTGTCGGACGGATGTGGCGGCAGGAGCTGCGCTGGATGCGGCATGTGGTGCGCGCGCAGGACCGGGAGCTGCGTCTGGACCGCTGGCTGCGAGGCCAGTTCCCAGCGCTTCCGCAAAGCTTCCTGCAGACGCAGCTGCGCAAGCGCAAGATCCGCCTGCAACCCGACACGGCGTCCAGTTTGCAGCCGGCTCGCTCCAATTCCCTGCTTGTCGAAGGCTCCGTGGTGGCCATCGACGCGCACGTCTTCCGATCCAAGCTGCAACCGTTCATGAAACAGCAAGCGGAGCAGGAGGCGGCGAGTCGGACACAAGCTCTGACGACGGCGACGGACAGGAAGAGAGTGCAGCAATTGATGCGGCGCATCGTGTACCAGGACGCGCAGTTTGTGGTGCTCGACAAGCCTCACGGACTGGCAGTGCAAGACGGCTCGGCGTTGACGGAGTCGCTGGCGCGCTACTTGCCGTCGATCGCAGAGAGATTGAAGGGTACCGAGCAAGTGGAGGGAGACAAACATGAGTTAAGACTGGTACATCGATTGGATAAGGAGACGTCGGGTGTGCTGGTGCTCGCGCGCTCCCGTCTCGCAGCCGCGAAGTTCTCGGAGATACTGCGAAGTGGCGCCGTGCAGAAGACGTATGAGGCGCTAGTGGTATCAGACTCGACAGCAAGTCACGATAGCTATTCGAGTTGGAAAAAGTTAGAGGGACGGGAGATTAAGCTTCCTATAGACGGGAAACCAGCATGCACACTAGTGGAGCGAGTGCTGCGGAGGAATGACCGCATCCAGCCAGGCGGCACGTGGCTGCAGCTCCGACCTCGCACCGGACGCAAGCACCAGCTCCGACTGCACTGTGCTCGAGGACTGGGTACACCGATTGTAGGGGACGGCAAGTATGGCGGACGTCCAGCCGATCGACTATATCTGCACGCAAAGCGCACTCGGTTTAAAGACCCGTTCACTATTGGACGGTTCGTCGATGTGTCTTGCGAGATTGGAAGCTATTATGCTATGGAAAGTCTGAGAAGAGCGAACAAGAACTGCGAGCCGTCGGCGAATGTTTGGTAAGCTCGCGTGCTTTTTTGGTGCGTTCCGAGCGAGGTGGTACTTGGGGGTCAAGTTTTTTCTATTGAGCCAACCTCTTTAACTTGTACTCAGTGGGGAGCCTACAATGGGAGTAATGGTCGGTATGTCGCTGGCAGGAAGACGGTTTGGTAGTACTGTATAATATCGGTATGCATTAGCAAATTTGCTGCTGAAACGCAATAGACACTGTATCTGCAGCGTATAAAAGCGTTGCAAACGTCTGTAGCTGCGGTCGAAACTTAAGAGCTTCACATGCGAGTTGTATGATGCAACAAACGACAACCAAATGATAGGCAGCCAGCAGTTATTGTTGAACAATATGAATCATCCTCGTACTCGGGTGAAACCACTTCGCGCCACCGCAACAGCTCCTCGTTGCTTTGCCCCCCCCCCCCCCCCCGTATGACGTATACTGCAGGTCGGTCATGGCTGCCGCTATACGATCGCCCAACTCCGGCCAACGGCAACTTAAAACAGAGACAATTAACGACCGTCGCGAGTTTTATCCGCGCCACAATACAACCTCCGTCGAGGCCCCAGCATATAATCACCTAATTATAGGTAATCGCAGCATTTACAACTTAGTCCCTTTCCTCTGTCAATGCCGAGTTGCTGTCGTCGCCGCCACTGCTGGCGACATATCCAGACGAAGCCGTAGTGAACCTGCTCTCAATGTCGTGTCGGGCAACGATCGCTCGGGTCCATTGCTCATTTGGATCGCGACTTTAGCCTTTCTCGCCTGTTATTTTTCGACTCATAGCGCCGGCTCAGAGGTGGCCGGAAATAGAGAGGAATGGCGAGGCCACGCGCGACTTTGCGGTGGATGCCCCATCGAGACACTCTACAATCTGCGATCAGCCTAAGACGTGACAGCGATGAACCAAGTGGAGACTCCTGCCCATGGCTCACGCGAGCTCTTTTCTACAGAGTCAGTCAGCAATGTCGTTCTGCCTCCTCCTGCGCCATCATCGATGGCCAGAGCGGTGAAGCAGCACGACCGCCCTGAAGTTGACCACGAGGACGACCAGCAGCAGGAGCAAGACAGCGACCGGGCTGACGACGATACTGACTACAGTAGCAACCAGCGCGGGTTTTACGTTCTCCCGGACACCTGCGAGCCGATGGTTAACTACGACGGTTTCGAGTCTGTGGGCAAGCCTTCTGGCATCTCTGGGCTTCCCCGCTTCGGGCTGACGGACGACGACGACGTCGTGAACGTCTGCTCGCCTATTCTCCGCAAGTCAATTGCTCGAAGCACGACACTGAGCCCAACGTGCGTGTCGGCGCTTGCTCGAGAAGAAGTTGTGGAAAGTAATGATGCCTCTAATGAGCCCTCGTGGACGATTGAAGAGTTCCAGGCGTACATACACATGCTCGAGCTGCTGCAGGACACGTGCAGCAACTTTGAAGGCGAAGAGATGTGTCTGTCGGCCGACAGCCTCGGCCAAATGGAACGGCTGCTCACGTCGCTCCTCCCCCAAGGAGCATAAATTGTAGGGACATTGACAGACACACAGACGGTTCGAGGTTCCTTAGCGTTAGACTTGTTGCATTCTATCCGCAGTAGCCTTTTGTATCTTTGTTAGTTACTCATCGAAATAGACGCGGCTGCAAATCGTGATACACTGTTGTCTCCACTCTGTCGACGCTCGTAGAATGGTGGTGGATGTCACGCAAAGTCGGATAGTTTTCGCTAGCCGGGTCCAGATCGAGCTTATCCGGTCGGTAAACAGTGACTTTGCCCTCTGTAAGTCGAGGATGTGGCTGCTGACTGCCATACACCATCGCAGCTCCTGCGTGTCGAATCAGAGAAGACTCACGCTGCTGATTTCCACGCGTTCGTCCGTTCTGCTTCAGTGGCGACAGCTGCTTGACTGGGTTTAACGGACTCGCTCTCTTGTTTGTGTCGTCCGGAATGGACGTGAGTTCTGGATCGCGCTTTATTTGTGATGGCGGCATGAACAGACAGGGGGAATACGAGTCCGTTCTACCTTTTGGCTGCGGGGTTCCTTCAGGAGTGAGTGCATGAATCGCATCGTGGCATTCCGAAGCCGCGCGCAGTAGTTCCGTCTCTAGTACGGGGGTAATCCGATCACCAGGGTCGAACGTGAAAAGGAGCTTGAGCTCGATATCCAGCGCCGGCGCGGGGGATGTTTGAACGCTTGTTCCATAAACATTTTCCTCCATCCAGAACGTGTACACATGATCTCCTGGCAGCAACGCATTGTGCTGCAGCTGTGCGCGTTCGCCTTGAAGGTAGAAACGGGAGTGGCTGTCGAACAGCACAGCTTCAGGGACGTCCACTGTCTGCATGCCTGTCGCATCGCAGACGCGAACCATGAGCTTACCTCGACCTTTGACGCTCTCCACTAGCAACTGTTCGAATGTGCGGATTCTCAACACCAAAGGGATGCTGGTGGGTGTCAATACGCGTCTTTCACGTCGAAAAAACCGCAACGGACCGTCGTCTGTAGTTGGAGGAAGCGCTACGTCTTGCAGTTCCTCGTCTTCAGTTTTAATCGAAGACTCTGCCTTGTCCATTTGTGGATGCTGCACAGGTGGAGACGGCATACTGGCAAACATACTGACACGTTTGGTATTAGTGCGACCCAAATTGACATCGTTGACTGATCGCCTTCGAGTGGGAAGCCCAGCTTGAGCCTTGGTAGTCGGCCACGACAATGGTGGGTCTCCAGCTGGAGTTGTCGGGAATAGCTCTTCATACAGATCGAAGTAGATGGCGTCGTCTTTGAATGCTTCCTCATTAACATTGCGCTGACGCACAAGTTTCCCGGTACGATACCAGTCCAGAATCATTTCAAAGTGCTGCGGATTACGGTCGATAAAGAAGGCGTCGTCCAGACAACTGCTCTTGCCACATCCGCACGTGATGATTTGGTTAAGTCTTTTAAGCGGGTACTTGGCGATCAAGCTTTCTTTGCATCGAAAGAGTTTGCCACCGACATCGAACGCAACGATGCGAGTCGGTTTCGTGTCGGGGTTTCTCAGGTCCGAGATGCTCTTCGAGTGCCATGGCACACGCGTTCTCCCCACCGTGTGATCCGGATCCAAACTGCGAAAATGCTCGTCAAAGAACGCCCCTTGACTAATGGCTCTCGACAGTACGGGAACACGGTCAGCCGCGCTTCTCGTGCTGGTCCGTGCCGACGTCGTCGTACTGGGGTTCGTACTCTCCGAGGACGTGTCTGTCGGCTGTGTCGAGGCTAATTTGTCCTCTCTGAGGTCCTCGTCCCAGTCGATGGCAATCGTTAGGGCGTCCTTGTCGCTGGCAGCGCTGCGCTCGGTAAAAATCTCGTCCAAGAGACCGTCGTCTGTCCCCACGTTGGCATCTTCGTTTTCGTCGCCGTCTTTTCGTCTGTTAGTCATGGTCTTTTCTCTTTGGTTCGGGGTCTTCTCTCTGCCTTCGTGACAGAAGTCGAATGAGTGAGCGGTAGCAAGCTCAAGAAGTGTGAAGGCTATTCTTCTTCGCCGAAACACATACAGTATCACTGCGAAAGGTCGTATCCCGCCATTGGTAGTTTGTGGCCCACGTTGAAGCCAGGTTCAACCGACGACATGTCCGTCGTAGCGCGCTATGTTAGATATTTTAACTCAAACTGCATCGTTGAGTGAGGATAGTTGCAAATGACGCACGTATTGACTAATCTTGCGTAGCGTCACTACTGCATCACGATGGCGACTTCGACACATTGGTTTGGTGCCCTTATAGTGGCCATGCCTTCGTTTTATACCACTTGTTAATGCCGCACATACCATATGTATGACAGTAAGTCATTGGCTTCACGAAAGAACTTCGGCTCGGTAGCGAGCTTCTTGATGCGTGACCAGCTGTTAAATCCACGCCGTCTATCACTGTGAGGATTCGCTTCAACTTAAGACCAAAGAAAGCTGTTTCAAAACGGATATGATGGCAGCTGCAGTGCAGGGTATATTGTTCGCTGTGGTGATGGTAAGCTGTATTTACCACTTCGACATACACACGCGTGAAACGGTGCTGCATGAGCACGGGCGCATGCTCTTCTGACGCGGATGCTTGGGAATAGTACAGTAGATTGCAACGGCCAGCTTTTTTTCTGAATATTATTTACAAGGAGAATAATCTAAAGCTTTTTCAGGGGCAGCTTGTACTTTTTACCGAAACAGCAGCGAATAGCCCGAGGAAAGTTGCTCGCTTTGATGATACTACGAAATATTGTCGACATCCTTATAAGTCGAGTTATATAAATTTCTCATAACTCTGATTACTACTCCATTCCAGATTAAGAGCTCCATTGAACGTTTTATATTCCAGAACATGAGCTCCCAAGTCTTACCTGAACTAACTATAGTGTTGTGTGCTGGACGGGGGCAATGCTGCGGTGATTTCAGCTGTCTTTGGCGAGCACAAAAGACGCGTAGGGAGTCTGCCTTCCCGCTCCAGTCGCTGCTTTCCCAAGTGAGGTGGCTTGAAGTCATTCTCTCCGTCGGCTTGGATGTACAAGTCCATACAGCTCTGCAACGTTAAGAACGGAGCATTCAACACACGGGGTGGCAGCACCCAATACGCTTCCGCCGTGGCCGCGATGAGGCCATCAAGGATGCGAGCTGTCTTCTTCCTCTGCCGAGAATGGATCGCTGTAAAAACTCCAAGGTCGCAACAATTCATGTCGGCGCTGTTAGGAGGTTGACATTGCGGCTCCACCTGCCTATTGCAGCGCTCAACAGCAACAGCGAAATCATGGTCGGATGGGGTGATGTGAGCGGGAGCGTTGTCTTGCTGAAGGATCACCCGCCCGTCGGTTGGCCATCTCGCACAAATTGACAGCAGCACTTTCGTCACCAGCTTCTCGCGATAGGTGTCCTTAGTCACTGAGGCTCCTTCGTCTCGAGCGTTCCAGCAGGTCTACGCGCACTAGACCGTTTAGCAGCCACTTGCTTCGTAAAGGCCCAACTTCCGAGCTTCCCGTCGAAAAGTTTCCATCGGTGTAATGAGGCCTACTGATGGCCGCTAACATCATCGCACGAGTCACGAAACGCTTGCTTTTCACGTATCGCGTCGGTGCAGGTTCATCCGGCAGCAACAGGAAGCGCCGCTGCGGCTCCGTAATGTAGAAAATCTTTTCATCCAGATGCACAGTGTTGTATATGCCGGAGAAGAGCATGCATGTCTTGTCAACGTGCTCCAAGCAAAACGCCAGCCGCGTTCGCGTGTTTTCATCGGTCAGCAGTGGGCGGACCACACTGTTATGGGAGCGCAGACTGCCGCGCTTTAACTCCCGAAAAAGCGTTGTCGGAGGAAGGCTACAAGCTTCAGCCGCAGAACGAATAGTCGAGCGTCGAGCAAGTGGTGTCTGCCATAGAGCCTCGAGGGCTTGGCTACGGTCTCGGTGCCGACGCCCGCTGTTGTGCTTACAGGAAACGGCGCGGTAGACCCCCGATCGCTGCATCTCGCGTCCAGCACGCTTCCAGATACGGCACATCGTCTTGACATGCAGGTGAAGGTGTGTAGCTACCTTGGCCCCTTTCCGTGGCGACCCATTCTTTAGACGCGTCAGTAGACACTGGACCACCTGGTTTAGCTCACCCGCTGTAAGGTTGCGGGCGCGGCGACGGGAGCGGTCGCAAGCAGGCATATCTGCATCGTTCAGCATAGTTGTTTCAACCGGCGCTACGTCCTCTCCCGCCCTCTCGAAGAGTGTCATGTTCGTGAACTCAATGGATAACGGCATGGGCACCGTGGTCAAGCCTGTGGCCGACCTCAGCGCGTTTGTGGTCGAGTCCAGCACGGATGCGGTGGTCGGGCGCAGCATGGGCGCGGTGAACGAATAGTGCGACGGCGCGGTGGTCGAGTCCAGAATGGACGCGTTGGGCGAGTGCAGCTTGGGCGCGGTGGACGAGTCCAGCATGGGCGCGTTGGGTGAGTGCAGCATGGGCGCGGTGGTCGAGTCCAGCACAGGCCCGGTGGTCAAGTAGGGCGTCAGCGCGTTGGTCGAGTTGTGCACGGACGCGGTCAAGTCCGGTGCATACGAGGTCGAGGCCAGCGCGGGCATGGGCAGCGTGGTCCTGAGTGGTGCGGACCAAGTCAAGGTTGATGATGTCGGTTCAACGTGGTCGGGAGGGCGAAATCTTGCAATGGCAGTCAATTTTCATTGTGGAAGAAGAACGCCACTCACGCTTTTCACCAGGTTGGCGCCAAAACTTGGCTCCCTGTAGAGCTGCGCACATGAAACAAATAAGTGGCGGTACGTCGCGTCTTTTTTGGTCTTAAGGCCCACCTTGTTGTGGTTCAAATGAACTTAATATCGCACCTTGTTCTGGAAGGGAGCTCTTAATCTGGAATGGAGTAGTACGTGACTATTTTCCGTGATGAGATTACAACTGAACATGTAATTGGTTGCTCAATAGTACCTAGTAAATTACATGTAATTAATTTCGGATACCTAGTTATTTCCGAAGATAAGGCTCGAACTTTGTCAAGCTTTTATTCACTGTGACCGCTGCAAAAAGCTTTTAACTTACCAAAATCGAAATCAGGTATCCAAACGGGAACTTATTATCTAAATGGCAAGATATTAGGGTGCTGAAGTGGGAATCAAAATGTATTCTTGGTGTTTTAAAAACGTGCAAATACGTCGGGTTCAAAACTTCGTTAATTGCCCCATCGCTCAGTGCTAGTAATCGGTCTACTTCATCGATGGGATCTTGGGGAGGTTTAAGCCACTGTGCGATGTCCGTCGTTAAACATTACATAGCTAGCAATGCGTGCCGACAGGTAACACAAGAGACCAGAAGGTAGTTTTGTTGGCTTGTTTTCAAGTGGGATGCCAGATTGCAGCCAACCCCAGCCAATGCGCTAAGTGGCTCACTGCGTACTTTGTATGTGGTTCATCCGACAGAGCACACGAACGGAACTGCTGGATCTTCATCTCCAAAAGCGAGGTGTGACTGGAGCTGGTGCCAACTGGCCTCACGACATATCCTCTCACGTCAAGACGACGAAATCGCCTTTTGACGAATGGAAATCTTGGGCGAGGTCCAGCTCATCGTGTATTGGTCAATTACAGTTTGTTTACGTCTTATCACAGTTTGCTCGGCAAACTTTCGCGTAAAGAAAACCCCATTGGAAAATTCGGTCAGAAAAAGTTATGGCTGCATTAACAGGGTGACCGATCTCATTCTGCCAGTACAAGAGTAGGGCCTACCGACCATCACGCCGTTTCTCGGATGTTGGTATCACGCAAGAAATGCTTACTGGGTTTTGTTCAGCCAGCTCATAAACCTTTGTTTGTTGGGGCTACGAGTACGAGTAGAATTCGTGAAACTGGAGGATAATCGTCCAATTCTTGAGCGCAGTGCTCCTACACTGTGCGACAAAATGTTCCAGAGACCTACATATTTACCCATATCTCAGCTTCTAGAAGGAGTTACAGCATGCTATTTAGATATGTTGCTCTAATCAAACTACGTAAACGTGGGTTTGTGACGCGGAGTTAGATTTCTAAGCGCGTCGATAGGCTGATATACAACTAACTAAATCTTACACCGCAACAATGCTTTCGGACAATTTAATATCTTGGTTTTAATCTGGTGAATGAATGAACGTAATTAGATGCCTATCGCGTTTTACTGTATTTTACTATGGGGCGCTGGCCCCCATCACGTCCGAAGAGCGTGGAAGGATCAAGGGCCTCTACGAGCCTGGACGGGGGTCAGGGCGATCGCGCGGCGGACCCAGAGGTCGCCAGACGGGGTGAGCTACGTGCTGCGCACCACAGACAAGAAACCCGTCAAGTGCATAAGTGCATAAGGCCGAAGAGCCTCACAGATCACTAGTGTCGACAAATTGTGCGGGGGGGGGGAACTTTTCAATTTCGCAGTTGAAGGCTACGAACGCGGTTGAATGCTGCGTACGTAGTATTCAGAGCCTTCTGGCTAGTGTCGATTTCCTTGTTTTTTTATTCAAAAATGGACAGAACGCTCCCCCTCACGCAGGAACACAAAGCGGAACGTCTTAATTTTGCGGAGAGGCTGTCCTCAGCTGCTCAAAAAAGGATTGTATGGCCTTTAATATTTTTTTTCGACGAGAATGTTTTTATCTGGGCGAACCTGATGGCTAAAACACTATTGGAGTGATTTACGGCGTCCACCGTGGAACTAGTTGGCCCGTCAGAGTGGCGGTGGATCTCTTATGGTATGGGGGCATTTGGAGCCAAGGGCACGTCAGAGTTGGTCGCTCTGGAGGGGCGCCAGAACTCGCGGGACTATATCTATACGGTCTCAGACCACTTGATCCCGTTTGCGCACGCAACCTACGGAACGGATTTCGTCTACATGCAAGACAACGCCTCCATTCGTGAATTGGACAAACGCATCGTGAACTAACGAGGCACTGCATACGAGGTATAATGATGTCGCTATGCTGGTGGAAATCGTGTAAGAAGACTTCCAAAGAGAACCCTGCTGATTCGGAGCTGCTTCGATGCTCGAACGTCACAAAGTATGAGAACCCGATCCACCAGGCTTGTTGCACGGATCTGCTGGCTACATTTGGCGCCAATGAAGGCGTCCAAGTTGCTGTCTGTGGCAAACGCTGCTTTAACGCAGTGCTGAAAACGTCGAAGGCTGCCGAAGTTCCCGTTAGTATGCCCAAGAAAGCGTGTGGCCTGGAATAACGACGGTCCTACGCCAAGCATTAGCTCCGTGAGCTGCCTGATTGACTGGATGCCTACAGGTACGAATACTCTCGCTGCCGTGGTGGAGATGCTCAAAGTGGTGAGACTAAGATAACCATTGCAGGCGAGATTGTGCGATTCATTGCGTCCTGTGGTGTCACCGCATCCCGCGCTGCCAAAACCATTCAGTCAAAGATTCTGAGTCTGCCAAGGACATCTAGTCAAAGATTCTGAGCAGTCCTTTAAGGCAGCTACAGATTGGTTGGGTGCAACCGGGCAAGGCGTCGAAGACGCGAAGTGTCTTCGTGATGCTATTCTCGCCCGGTGTCCGTACTACTACGAGTTGTACGACATCATAAACGATCGCGCGAGCACGAGGCCGTTGGTATTGAACTCGGACAACCTCGACAATAGTGAGGGTAGTAGCGGGGATGACGAATCCGACATCGCGCCCGTTGTCGAAGAATACGGTGACATCTCAGAGAAGAAGGCATCTGCTGCTTGTGGAACTTCTGGTGAAGATACGGCGCGTACATCAGGCAGCCTGTCTGTGCTGACAACTGACACTCGAAGCGGCGACCTTGAAGCCACGGGTTACAGTCGCAAGGGAGGTTCTAGAACCCCTCGTATTATTGGCTCGTCTAGCAAAAAGATAACAAAGAAACTTTGGACGAGTTGTATATGAGCTACTACTGGCAGAGTTGAAGAAACAACAGCTTGCTCAAGATAAGGAGTTTCAGTTACAGTCTCTTCAACTAAAGTGCGAGAAAGCAGATGCTACTGCTAATGAAATTCAAGCTCGCATCACGGAAGCAGCTGCTCGAACGAAGTACTTTGAAGCCCAAGCGGACTATTGCGAACTGAATCGCAAGGTATACCTCCTCCGCGAGTGTTATAAACTTCGTGAAGAAGGCGTACCTCTCCACGAGATCGACACCCTACTCCCGCTTGGTATCCCGAATTTCGAGTAGGTAGTGGAATTGTTATTCACGCCGCTCCCCGCCTCCTCCATTCGGACCGATGGGCTGGTTGAGCTCATTATCCTCGCCCAGCCGTTTCCATGTTTCTTGACCTCAAGAATAGCCTCGTAAATGAATAGGTTGTGGAGTACGAAGACACAGATGATAAGCCTGAGCAGTCGCCGCATGCTCTTCTTGCCAGTAAGCTTTGCACGAATACCACGTAGATACTGAAACCGTGTCTTCACCAGTCCGATGCAATGTTCAGTCTTGATGTGAACTTTAGCTAGCTGGGTGTTGCAATACTTGCTGTGGATATCTACGTCGGCTTTTGGAGGCTTTTTGGAGGCAGCATCATGAATGGAGACGACTGAAAAGCTGAGTCGCTGAGTAGACACGGGTTGGGCTCGAAAATGAAGCTTTGGGTAATCTAAAAACCCGACTTGTCGTCCAGACCCGGTTATCGTGTACGCTACCGGGCGATCCCACGCTTCGCGTACACGGGCTACGTCATGCATATGATGAGAGCGTTTAGAGAATATCCTCCTTTGCGAGAGAAATAGTCCTCACCATTATAACCCGGCTTGAATTCCAACGGCAAGAACGTCCCATCCACGAGACCCACACAGATTGCAAATCCGTATTTGTCTTGAACACGACTAGCGATTGTGGCCCGCTCCTCGCCATCAGGCCAGGTGAGAGTGCTCTCTCTAAGGCGTAACAATGCACAACAAGTGCGACGAACATATTTCTTAATAGAAGCCTTTCCTACTCCAAAGAAAAGCCATCTTGGGTGAATTATTCTCGTTTCCGAAGCTACATAAGAACTTCAGCAGTACCAGTAGATGCAGCTCAGGTCCTCCACGAATTTACAGCTGCCGGCGGGTACGAACACGGGGTCATCGCGGCATGAGGTCCAACAGCGCCCCAAACGCCTTGCGGCTGACACGAAAAATGGCCCAAGAACTCTTCTTCATTGAGTTCCTAATCCTCCACCAAGCACGATCTCCACTTGTCCTTGCGCTTCCGATAGCGCTCTGCACGGAAAGCCTAACGCGATGCCGCGAGACTCCCGAGCTGGAGCTCAAATTGCTCGTCCAGATCGTCCTCAGATGGGCCATTATCATAAAACAGAAAGCGTGCACGCGCCACTCTTCGACGGTCCTTCACAATTCGTTCGAGTACACGAAGAGCACGCTTCCGCTTGCTTGGGTCGGCCAAGATCGAAAGTGGCGCCAAAACACTCGGTGTACTAAAAAAAAAAAGTAGCTCCTGCTGCTGCTGCAGACTTCTCATGCGTGCTCGGGGTGGTCAATTCTACTAGTTGGTCATTGGCCAAAATGGATGCCTAGACGATTCCACCGCAAAATCGTTTTATTGCTGATGCCAGAGTTGGCGACCACTAATACATGTGGTTTTGGGTGAAATTGATCGTTAAATTAGAAAGTATACATAAGCATCAGAGCTCGCAAATGGGCACCCTAAGTTGGGCACCCTACCTACCCACCTGTACCCATGTGTCTCATGGGTGGGTGGGGGTACCCTAATTGGTTTCGAATACGGCGGCGGGTGTGTGTGAGGGCAACCCGATAAAACCCGTATTATAATAGAGCGATAAAATTAGCTGCAGTTTAGCTTCGAGTCCCACCATAACAGACGTACAAGAGATTTGGTGCTTTTAGGCCGGCATGGATGGGCGGGTACCCGAACTGTCTGTGGGTAGACTGGCGGGTGGGGCTTGGGTGCTGGATTGAAACTCAACAACGAGAAAAGGTTAAGCGCACAAACAAATTAGTTAACTGCACAGACAAAAAATGGTAAATGCACAGAACAACGTGACGGCAGCTATGACATCACACTACTATCCTAGGTGATGTCATCGCTGCCAGCAGATACTCAGCGCATCTCATTCAGTTGTTAACCACGTCTAGAACTCGACGAACGACTAGCGTGACTGCGGCATAGCTCCCCGCCTGCGTCTTGCTGCGTTCGCTCGATTGCTTCAAGGACTTCCTGCCGCACCGAGACCTGCTGACGCCCACGCCGCCGCACCAAGACCTGTTGAGGGCTGCGCCGCTGCTCCGAGACCTGCTGACGCCCGTGCCGCTGCTCCAAGACCCGCTGACGCTGCTCCACGACTTGGTGAAGCCCGCCCGCTGTGCCTAGACTGGAGAAGTCCGCGCAGCCGCGCCGAGACTCACCGAATCCCGCGCCGCCGCGCCGAGACCCTCAGGCGCCCGCGCCGCTGACCTGAAACATTCGTTAATAGGCAAACGACGTTATAAGCGCCGACGAACAACAGCAGAGGCAGCACCCGCGGCATAGCTTCACAAAGCAAGGAGCTACATCGAAATACTCGAAGTACGTTGGCTGCAATCTTTGGCAAGCATGAGCTCTCACGCTTTTGGAACGACGGCTACTCGGTGGGGGATATTGGCATCGAAGAGCAGCTATGCAACGACGCGCTAGATGAGGTCGGGGCGTTAACGTTCTATACTATATCTGGTTCGGTGTACTCAAAGACGTTGGAAGATCATCGGCGGCAAGCAGATAATAGAACACTCGAAAAGCAGTGGGGAAGATCAATATACAACTTGACAAGTTGATAGTTTCAGCTGTTCGACAATGGAGAATAGCGGAAGGCTCATGGCACACTCTAAACTCGACTGCTGGTGGTCACGACCAAGCCATCCACAAAGACTTTCCTACGTTCGAGACCGCGTATGCGCTCCTGAAGAAGGACGTGGTGCCTGCATCGGTGATTGTAGCGCTCATGGACGACACATAGCTCCACATCTACCCTGGCTGTTTTGGTTCTACTGTTGAGCTCTCCAAAGGGAGAACACTGAAACTCAAACCACGGCGAGGTCGTTATTTTCCGTGGAAACCTGGTGCACGTTGGGGCCAAGCACAGCGCCACAAACATCAGGTTGCATTGCTACATCCAAGTGCAGGGCATTCGTCAGAAGGCAAACTCAACCGAGGCAGTGGTGTATAACACTTACATGTGCAACGATCTGCAGTACGCTCGCCGCGAGCTAGCAGAGCACCGACGCAGATGCGTAGCAAACTCACCCTTCCGGTGCCCACTGTGTCCTAGGACCTACACGATCGCGAATTCACTACACCAGCACGCTAGACGCTGCCATCCTGCAGAACGTGAAACATTGCACGAAACGCGCACTCAAAGGTCAGATGGGACAAGAGAAGGCGAGGTCCAAGCAACCAGGTTAGACGAGGCAAAAAACATTGAAAGTAGCGAGGAGAGCAGCGAAGAGAGCAGCAATGAGAGCAGCGATTAGAGCAGTGATGAAGATAGCAGCGACGGGAGCATTTGGAAAAGAGGTAAGTCGTGAGGAAATGGAGACAGGTGAGGCGAGTCAAGAGGCTAGCGACGAAGTGTACAGTTCTGAGGAGTACATGAGCGAATAATTCGTAGATGTAAGAAATAGACACATTCTGTTACGAGCCTTTCAAGGTGTGAACTGGCGTTGCTAGCGAGACAACAACTTTCTGCAAGTTATGACAACTTATTTGAACATGACCTGAAAAATGTTTTGTACATGACATGACAAATATTTTTTTGTACAAGACGTAGCAAAAACGTAGGTGCACAACTCGATTCCACAAAGAGAACTAAACGCTTGCTTATAAACTGAAATGTTATGTATCCGGGCCAAGGATGAACTGCACGTCGAGTGCTCTAGAAGATAGTGGTGGCCGTCCTCTAGAAGCTAGTGGTGGCCGTCCTTCGAGCGGCCCGTCAGGGGCAACGAGCAGTTGCAGTACTTCGAGTGGTGTTCCTTGGCTTCTTCTTGTTCGATGGCGCAATCTTTGCTCTGCATACCTTGCGATTGAACAGCCTCTCGGCGTTGTCCTCGGCACCAGGTTGGCTCAATCGTTTTGCTTTACTTGCGACAAGGATATGGCAGCACATTTTGAACTTCAAGTAGTATTCGCAGCCACATACACACTTGGCAACGTCTATGATCCATCCATTTTCAGGCATACCGTCCAAATGCGCGTACCGTAGCGATCAAGATACATCATTTTCATAAAGTTGAGCAGCTCGTTCACGTTGTTCCCGGACAACCAGAGCTGGTCCTAGAAATTTCACTATCCTCGGGCTCGTCTTCATCACTTTGAAGAGCTCTGAAAGGACTATCAACCGCTTCACACATCTCCTGCAATTCTTGAGCAAACGGGATCGTCGACATCGTGTATTGCCTTACCCGACACAGAGATTCGTTGTCAGTTGAAAACGCTTCAACCCTGCCCGTAGAAATCAACGCGGATGCTGCCCTTGAAGTGACACGGTTCGGAACCATGACTTGGCTGTCGGAAGTGGGTTTGTATAAAGTCGCATCGTGAATGACTACATGGATCACCGAGATGATCCGCTGCATATGGTACCGTCGGCGACCTGTGTACTTCTTCAGAACCGCGTTGAAAGTTTCACACGGGTTGTTCACAGCGTAACTTGACGGCGTGTGAAATATTTGTCAACGCCAGAATCGACTTCTAACCACTCCTTCGAGAAGTAAGAGACAAATGCTTCCAGTTGAGGGATAGCTCGGCATTCTGTCAGCACCGAATCCTTGAGTGTGTAGAAGGCGCTCCTGTTCTCCGAGTAGTGAAGGCGGATTATTGCATCCATGATGACCTTCCGATGCTGAGGTAATAGGTATCGAGTCCGCTTCCGAACTTTGTAAAGGACGTGAAAAAAACACATCAAGTAGGTGGCAGATGCGAATTCTGGTACTTGCTGAAACCCATTCACTTGTGCGTCCTCTGCGTCTCCAATCACATCGTCAAGAGATACAGTTGCCGTCGGACATACGCGTTTCACGACACGTACAATGCGCTCATGCACATCGCATACTCGGCAGCTGTCCTTCGACTCACAACAAATATGGCTGCTACTTGATAAGTTCTTGCTGCGTCAGAAAACCCGCACGTGATGATCGGATATCCGAGATCACTCAACTTAAACGTGGCATCCGCGTGAAACACGGTGAAGCGACTGTCGGAACAAAAGCCAATGCAAGTATCGGCAAGTGATCTGCTTGTAATTCCAATACAGAACGCATCGACGTCTGTCCCTTTCCCAACGTAAGGATATCCGTCGCCATCGTCACGGTGCCCAAAAACGAGTGCTTCATTCAAGTCGCCTGTCGGAGTTGTAGGAATGTTGCTGCACAAGCCGCCGGACCGCCTTCACCGAGTTTTTGGTTCCCTGCAACCGTCGTAGATACTTGGCACAATTGCTCACTCGTTGTAGGGCTGAATAAACTCGTTTAGGTTCAACAATGTCCGAGGATCGACGAAGGTGGATAAGGATAAGTTGAGGAGGGATCGCGCATTCTTACTGCAGGATGAACTTCTTCATCTCAGTCGTAATCACCGCTTTATGTGGCCCTTCGCAGTCAGCCTCAGGGTCGTGTAGGTGATCCACGCGATTGTGGAAAATTTGCTGTTGTGTGGCTTCACACCCCCACAGCTTGAAAACGTACTTGCACGATCCATAGATCTTACATGTTTTGCTTGTACACTTGAGCCGTCGTTTGACCATTTGATGTTCATCCCATTCGCAAATCTTGCATCGTCGCGCTGGTGTGAATGCGCTACTCGGTTACAGCAGAATTCTATCTCCAGAATCTTTTTAAGTTCTTGCTCAGAATCCACCGTCTGAATAAGATCCCAACTGTAAAGGATGCGCGGCATTTTTCGTGTAAGCCAGTGCCTCCCACTTGCTGTCACTTCACTCCACGCTGTTACCTCCACGCTGTCACCTCACTCCACGCTGCCACCTCACTCCACGCTGTCACTGTACTCCACGCTGTCACGTCCTGTAGTCTGTAGTATCCGCCGCGGGATTGTGGGCTTTTCACACGTGGTGTGATTTGAACGAATGGTTATGGAGGCCAACCCAGGCGTTTCATGTGTACCACGCCAGTTGAGGTTCTGTGTCTTTCTCATAAGCTTCTGTGAATTCACAACGTATGCCTCGTTTATCTGTGCCATTCTCAATTCATCTGTGCGGTTCTCTCGGTTTGCTGTGCAATTCATCTGTCTTGTCTGTGCGATTCTACCGGTCTCCCTCAACAACGGGGTGGGCAGTCCATAAATTTGTGTTTGCGACCTCTGATAAACATGTAAGCCAATTACAAGAAAATAGACAAATATGTTTTAATTTAAAAAAACGTGTAGTTTTGGTTCTTCTGCCTGCCGGTCGGTTCAGTTCAGCTATTGTTCAAGGGCAGCGTTGCTTGATTTCAGCTCGCTATGCAGAAGAACCAAAACTACAAACTACGTGCAGGCAACGGAAAGCTCGCAATCTGCTGGCTACCTCACTTCGCCGCAGAAAGGCACGTCTTGAGCTTTGCACGCTTTTTTGCGTCACGTGTCACTACATATATCAGCTCCGCAGTCAGCTCCGCAGCCTGACTTTCTTCCATTGCAGCTACGCACGTAGACTGTCGTTGCAGACGTCGAAGTTGGGATTGAAACTAGCCAATCCAAATCGACATTTTCTTCGTGCAACATTCACTATTTAGGCACATTAAAGCAACCATATATTTTTGAGGTCAAAACAAAAAATGACGCACCGCGCTGCGCTACTCCGCTCGGCGCTGTGCCTTACGACGGGTGCGTCTACAGCACCTCCTACACCCGTCGTCAACGTGTTTGGAATGTAATGATCATCGCTGCCTTTGCACAGCCAAGCCACGACCGTCGCCCACGCTCTTTTGCTTCCCCGGGCTCGAGTCGGCGCCATGGCACGACACAAGCAAGTTTGAGTGGGTCAAACACCTCGAGGCCAATCGCGAGGTCATCACGAGCGAGTATCTGGCCCTCAAGTTACAGCGAGAAACACTAGCCAAAACACCGGAGGCTGCACCCGCCGAGGCGAGCGACTACAAGATCTACGACAAGGAGCACCAGCTTCACCAGGGCCAATGGGATTGGCTCTCGTACGTAACGCAGGGCCGACGCCAAGCGGACTTTGCTAATCAATGCCCCAAAACAGTGGAGATCCTCGAGAGCATCCCCGGATTCATGGCTGAGCTGCCGTTCGCGTATTCGTTCTTCTCCATCTTGAAGCCTGAGGTCTGTTTGTAATATTAGAGGGTCGTGGAAAGGGTAGTGATTGACGGTGTGGTGTGGTTACCTTGTGCTCAATAGTCGAGTATCAAGGCGCATTCGGCACCGTGCAACATCCGACTACGTTGCCACTTTCCGCTATTAGTACCGGAAGGATGCGGCATTCGTGTTGGCGACGAAACACGTCAGTGGGAAGAAGGCAAGGCGCTCGTGCTGGATGGTAAGTTATAAAGCGTATTTTTCTTGTCTTTTTGAAAACGACTCACGGGTGACTTGTTTGCTCTTTCGTAGACGCGTTTGACCACGAGGTGTGGCACAACGGGTTGAAGGGAGACCGTGTGCTACTGCTGTTCGACTTCTGGCACCCCGATCTTGTTCAGGGTGAGCGCGAGGCTATCACTGAAATGTTTAAGGGGGCTAAAGAGAAGGGGTGGCTTAAGGACTACAAATAATAGAGACGGCTGCGGTTGTTATCAGCAGGAATCAACATCTGCAGCGAGCTACATTCGAAGTTAAATAGCTCGATGCATCTGTGCTTGCTTTTTCAAGGCAGTAGCTCATCAAACTCGCCTCCACTTGTATCCGAGGCATTTGCTCTAGCATTTGCCTGAAAAATAGCAACAGGATATGCCGCCTTCTGTTCAACATTGATCTTTGCACACAATTCGTGGATAGCGTCATTATTTCCCACGTGAAATTCGTCAGCCCTGTCGTTGCTGTCTGAGCCAGAGAATGACGGTGATCGTCTACGGCGCTTTTCATCAGAGCCATTCTCCAGTCGGCGTCGCTTCTGCTCTAGTTTGTCCTTCTTCTGCGGTTTCTTCCTTCTCACCTCCATCAATTTCTTGTAAAACAACTTTTCGGCGCATGCACTGCACGCTCGCACCTTGACCAAGCACCGTTTCCGCTCTCCAAGCTCCATGTACACGAATAACAGCTCGTAGCTCTGCAGCCCCGCTCGCATTTCGCAGCGCTTATTACCGCATGAAAACTGTCCTTTTCCCGCTATGACCTCCATCTCTGTGCGCCAGCGGAGTCCGATCTTGCCTTCCTTGTAGCGGGAGAGATCGGCCAACGCGTACTCTCGGAAGAGCTTTCGGTAGTAACGCACACTCATGCGGACCTGCCAATCCGTCTCGCCCTGCTCAGCGTCGACCTCATCGTCGCGAATGAACTGGAACTTCTGCTTGAGCACGGCCAAGTCATTCTGAAACACTTGTCGATCATTGCGGGATGTTATGGAGCTGGTATCTCTGTCGAAGCTGTTGCTACGGCCCGTGGAGGCCGCGTACTGCTGCATTAGCTGCTGATGACTGCGGTTACACGCATAATTCTCGTTAGTGGCGTGGTGTTAAAGAGTGCAAGCGTACGACAGATATATGCGGTAGCGGAGGATATGAGGAGAGGCATGGAAGACGGATTTTACCGGTGAAGCATGCTGTCTGAGCTATGGGAGTTGGCAGCAGTATCAGCTAGCGTCATGGGCTATTTATCTCACAAACTGTAATAGTTGCAGGCATAACTTAATTATATTTTACGTGTACTAAAATGCAGAATTTTATAACCAATCAGCACCACCAAATTACAGACAAACAAAACTTTTCGCAGTTTGTAAATATTGCCGCTTGTCGTCCTGACCGAGTTTGTCATCGAAGCTACATTTGTGAAGCATTTATTTCAGCTCACTTAGAAGCGGCTCCCTATGCACGCTGCGTGAAAACTCAAGGCCTTTGTCCTCTTTCGATTTGCTGTTGACTATGGGATTCCGTTTTACCGAGTCAAACAAGGGGGTCAACAACGACGGTATCCCGCGCGACAGTCCGAGTCGCCGA
Source organism: Phytophthora sp. 'mugwort' (assembly GCA_033558025.1). NCBI lineage: Eukaryota > Oomycota > Peronosporomycetes > Peronosporales > Peronosporaceae > Phytophthora > Phytophthora sp. 'mugwort'. The sequence goes on from JAUCEF010000011.1 coordinate 2,616,029, forward strand.
CATGAGGAACTTTGCAATACAATTACTAAGTAAAATACGTGTTATATTAATTGGAACACTTGCATTTACACCATAGCGCTTTGAAAAATTACACCAGCGCTACCAACAAAGTCTTCTTCGATTACAAGTGCAAATGCATCTAGCTGTTCAAGTTGAGCGATAACTGCAGAGACGGAAGCTTGTACCTCAGCATCACCCCTTCTATCTCGTAGCTAGCAAGGGCAGTCCTTGCACCGTCAATTTACACTTTTTATAGCAGCCGCGATCGTGATCGATGGCAACTCCTGCCAAGCCGAAACAACCCACTTCACAATAGTCGAGCGCTGCGACACCGGCATTGTAAACTTGTCGTCAAAACTGCTAGCTGTAAGCAGACGGAGCTTCTCACGGAAAACCCCGCCCAGGCTTGACGCATCGGTCCTTCATTGGCTTAATACAAACGGCATCGGCGGGCTTGCACAGCCATGCCAGCCCGGCAGTCACTTTGTGAAGGATTTCACCCAGCGAGCGAACATATTCCACCACACCACCTACCCAACGGTCACTAAAATCATCGAGGGGTAGCATTACCGGAGGGCTGAGCGGGCCCCGGTGCCAAAAATGGAAGCGTAAGAACTCGAAGTCATTTCGCCAATTCACCATACACCTGGTTACCGTAAATCCGGACATGATCTTTTTGTAAAGTTGTATCTTCTTTTCCTACGTGACGCCAAAACCGTGGCGAATACGTGCGTTTTCAACACGGACTTGAGGCCCCATAGATAACTTTGATTCAGAATCAGGAACAGGGTGTATTGTTTCCGCCAGAGGCACCTACAAACATTGCCGTGATGCGCTCCTTCTCCCTTTTTACAGCTTTCCACCTATACCGGATTAGAGCCTATAGGTGCTAGAGCAGTTCGAGGGAGCATCTAAAACAAATACGCCGGTCTGATCGGCATTGTAGATCCTCGTAACACCAGCCACATATGTCTGGTGCCAGACCTCCCCCTAGCAAACTTGGCCGCTCGTTGAGCCGCCTCGGGTAGTGTCTCTTGTCCGAAGCGAGTTCGGCCGCGAAGACCGTCTGTGGCGCCTAGTGTAAATCCTCGACGCCACTGCCACAACGCCGAATAGTGCTCAGGCGAAAGACAAGCTGCTCGAGCAATCTCAAGTGTCCGCAACTTCAGCATGATGGCCGAAACACGGAACTCCTCACGGGCGAAAATCATTTACTCACTTGAGTATACGCTGGTCCACCTCGATAGGTAGGACGAGACCCAGACCACGAGCCTCGTATGTGCTTGAGTAGCCTGTCGTCTACGCTGCGCATGTCGACCAAGGGCATCGCGCTGGGCTAGCTACTTGTAGACCAGCTTAGCCTTGTTCTCTCTTTTGATGCCACTAAGACCATCGAAAATCGGTCGAGTGTATCGTTCATGTTGGTTGCGTCGAAGTGCCGGATACCTTGCATCTTGAACACAACCGTGTATTAATGCCGTGGAAACCGCCATTGTTGACGGCCGCGACATCGCTCCGCAAGGCAACAAAGATCGCTCGTGAGCGCGATCTGGAAGACGAAGTGTTTGACGTACCAACCGCTTACTGCCAGGCCGACCTCGACGTTACATTGACCTAGAATTCCCACGGGGGTGTCGTGGCGAAGATGACAGCATCATGGATCTAGTGGCGCAAGAAGGACTGAGCACGGATGGGCGTGGATCATGCAGCTCGTGAAAGGCCGATATGGCCTGAAGCAGTCAGGCCGTATGAGGAACAAAAAGATCGACATCAAGCTTAGGGCGCAAAGACTTGTTCCCAGGAATACCGACACGTGCTCTACTATGCCAAGGCACAGGTAACAATTCATATTGGTCCTGTTATACGTAGACGACACTCATGTCCCACAACTGGAAGACGAAGCGCGACAAGATTGTCTCTGAACTTGAACGAGACTACAAGATCAAGAAACTGGGGCGACTGTAGCAATTTCTCGGATGCAGTTTAAAAACGCGTGAAAGGAAAGGGTACGTTCATTTGACAATCACGATATGTTAACGGACTGCTGCGTCGTTTTGATGCCGACACAGGGCCCGGTGCATCCATCCCAATGGTCCCAAGGACCCGCCTGGTGCGTGGAGACACGGGCAACGCAGTTAGTGTCACCTGCTTCAATCAGATCATAGGCGGCCTTCTATACTGACGACATGCATGCCACCGAACCTCGTCTTCACGGTGAATTGACTGGCTCAGCACAGCGACAACCCAAACGAACAGCACTAGGAAGCTGTACGGCAAACACTGGCTAACGTCAAGCAGACTACCGACTTTGGTCTGTGGTTCCAGAGAGAAGAAGACGAAATCGTGCTCTGGATAGATGCCGAGTGGGCCAACGACACTGAAACCCGCAAGTCTATCTCAGGCTGTTTACTCACTCGGTGGGACTCACCAAGCGCCTGGAGCAGCAGGCAACAGACTGTGGTGGCCCTAGCGACCACCATCGCAGAGATCGTCGCAGAGGCAACGGGGATGCTCGAAGCCGACCGCCTAGTACACCCCATAAAGGAAACCGGGCTCAAAGCGGCAATGCCGGTGGATCTACCCATCGACAACAAGCCAGCAATGCACCTCCGCAGGAACTCATATTCGACTAGTCGGACAAGCATGTAGATGTGAATTCCATCTTACCCGAGAGAAGATCCAGATTGGGGAATACGACGTTACGTACGTGGCTAGCAAGGAAATGGCCGCGGATATCCTGACAAAAGCGCTGCCGCGCCCGCCGTTTGAGTACTTGCGCAAGCGCTTGGGCGTCCGCCGTAACAAATTCCTCTAGACTCACGATCATGGGGAAGTGTTGGAATTTGGAGATCGCGAGTCCCGAGATCAAGTCATCAAGATCCAAAGAAGTGGTACGCGTTCCTGCAGAATATTGAGGTAGGACAAGGCCCAACAGGGTGACACGCGAAACTAAACCGAATCCAACTCACTTCCGTTCTTGTATTGAACCCCACAAGCCTTCTCTAGCGTCTCCGCTTCGATTTCGAACAGGTTGTGCACATTTCTGGCCACGTTTTGATCTTGACGTACCCAATCCACCGTTTTGCGGAACTCAAGCGAACTGGAGGATCTCCTGAGCCCTGAACCTCACCAAGTGTATCAAGCTGTGAGATCGTCTTACCCAAAAGAGGTTCAACTATTTGGGCTTCTTTCATCGACAACCGAGGCGAAGTTCCGCAACTTTAAACAGAGCAATCTGTGTCGCATCACGCCGAAAGTGTGATGGCGTGGTAAACGTCTGGACATGTAAAACAAACAATATCACGTGCATGGCGCGGTAGCTCGCCAAATAATGTCAATACCATTTCCAGCCGAAGGAAAACACTTGTATATGTCGACGGACTCGTGTGCCGAATGGTGCCACGTAAACATTTGGCAGGCGATAATGGAACGATTTCATTGTCGCTTGGCGCGCTCTAAGCAGTATGTGCTCAGCACGTCTGCCAGTGCATCTAGCTCATTCGCAAAATCGTCACGATGTATTCGCAAATCTTGTGTTCCAACATTGTGCATCAAATTGCGAAGGACGCATGCCTGCTGCATGAGCACTACTCCCAAACATTGATCCATGCTCGTTGTCGTGCCAATGAGTTGCTTGTACTAATTTCACGCAGCCTCAATTATGTTAGTCGTGTTGTTTCCGACCGAAAATCGATTTCCACGTCCGTAATTGCTCCATCGACGGCTGCAACTGTCCCAATCTCGCTGAAAGTACTCAACCAGAGGAGTCGAGATTCTTGACTCGCACCTAATAAACTGGGTTCGTCGTCCGCAGTACGTTCATGCGAGGAAGCATACATCATACTGCGAAAGCGACGTTCAGTCTCTGGCCGGTGAGATAGGGGCACAAAATATAGACTGCCCAGCATTCGTCGAACATAGCGAAGGGCATGAAATTGACACAGAAAAAATCTGGTAACACGTACGCCACATGGTTAGGTACAATTCATACCAACTAGGCTCCGGTAGTACGTACCTCTGCGTCGGGGATGAAGGATTTTAAAGCGGCCATCTCGGCGAAGTCTTTGTCTCTCACGAGTGGTTCCACTTTAGTCCACGATGTGTTTTTTCTTTCTTAAAGTATTACAGTACTTCTGTCAGCATTCCGTCTGCTGGTTGATACACAAGAAATCCAGAACGGAAACGCCCCGTCCTGTCGTGACAATAACAATTACACTTCCTGTAATATACATCAGACGCGCCTTAGCTTGGATTATAGAAGTTGCGCAATTTTTGCATTCACCGAGGTAGTATCCAATGTTATTAATGCTGTGCGTCCCGTCCAGCACAATACTGTACCCCCGTCGCTTGAAAATTTCCTTTTGAGCTGCGCTTTGCACCACAATGCCAGACGTGAGGTCCCAATCGTCCTGGATCAGAAGGCAGCTATTCTCTTCTTCTTCAGCAAAGCCTGAAATCAGATCTCTCAAACGCGCTTCCGTCATCGAGGCGCCCAGACGGGCGTTTATCAAATATCTAATTTTCTGCGACGTAAATGGCATATCTTTTGCACATAAGCGATTAGATAAAATTCGTGTGGACACTGCAAGACAAATAAATTCACGTACCCATTTTTCCGTTATCTGATTTGTGCTTGTGTTCATTTCCGTGATTGCATCGAGCTGCTCCAGAAGACTCTCTGAAGAAAGTTTCAGCACTTGTGCGCGAGTGAACGAAATGGAAAGTAAACATGTATTCGGGCTGAGAGACTTACCGTGGTTGCTCCTGCTTCTCCTGCCACTAGAATCTTCCTGCACAGCTTACCCACGAGAGGTACTTCAACCACAGCTCCTCTGACTACAGCTTCCAACACTACTTCCCTGTGCTGCGAAGATCTAGTCGCCTCGGATCTGTTGGTCGGAGGCGACTAGATCTCGCAATGCCAGCACTCTCTCGCTCGACAATGCTTTCGTTAGTAGATCCTCAACATCTCCTTGCTTCCGACGTATGCTGGCACCATAACTCCTTTCTCCATGTAGTCTCGAAGGAACTTAATCCTTATATCGATATGTTTGGCTCTCGACGAGCTCACGTCGTTGGTCAACTGCTTCATCGCCACCTGATTAGTCATCTTCATCTCGATTGGATTTCGACACGCAGCCCAATCTCTTTGAAAAGCTCATTTAGCAAAGTATATCTTGCCCGCCGATCGACGCCGCCACGAACTCTACTTCTGCAGTAGCCAGTGCAACTGCTGTCTGCTTCTTGCATTGCCAGTCGACTTTCATCCCTTAAACCTGTACAATCACGCCGCTTACCGGCTTGCGATCTTTAACTTCACCAGCGAAATCAGCATCGGCCCAGCAGCACAATTTGACCTCAGCAATTTCTGTCGCGTCTTCCAGCAGCCGCAACTTCAAATCACGAGTTCCACTCACGTACCGCGCAACTCGCTTCGCCAACTTCTAGTCCTGAAGTGTCGGAGAATGAGTTCTCCTCGTAGCGCGATGAACAGCAAACATAATGTCCGGTCTACTGCCACGCCATAGTAGACGGCCGACCAAGGACTTAGAATCCTTCACGGTGGAATCTTGGGATCGGCTCCAGCTATTACTGGCTGCAGTTCACAGCTCCTATCGCTAGTCGATCCGCTTGTTCCGATAGGCAATCTCACGCTGTTGTCATTCTCCAGTCCGTACGCGGCCAACATCTCGATGATAGCGTGTTCCTGATCCACCATGTATCCCTGCTGCTCGTCAAATTGGATCCGCATGCCTAGGAAAATTTCTACTCGTCCTAAGTCTTTAAGCTTCAACACCGTCATATCAGCAAATAATGCATCGACCTTCCGACGTGGCCGTCACCAACAGATCGGCCACATAAGTGCCGACAATAGTAATCCCATCGCCATTAGTTTCACATACATGCACGGATCTGTCAGCCACTGAGAAAACCCAAGGCCAAGCAGCGTTTTGTGCAGCAATTTCCGCCACAACCTTTCCGCCTGCTGGAGCCCGTACAGGCTCTATCCGAGCAGCAATCCCAGCTCGCTGACATCTTCAACGTCAATCTCTGCTAGTTCTTCGGCAGTGAATTCCATCCCATCAGGAGTAAGCAGAAAATATACTAACCTTCCTCAATTGGGGCATTTACGTACGCATTGGTACGTTTCCATGCCGAGTCGGTACGCCCCAAATCCTCCCAATAGTCAGCACAACTTTGCCGCTGGGCAACTCCATCACAGCAGCGAAAGTCAGTAGGTAATCAACTCCGAATTCCTTCTCGTTTCTGCAGGCTACTTGCCGTGTTATACCGCTGGATCTTCGCCTTCGCCGTTCCGCTTCTTATACATCCATTTCGTGTGCAATCTCGCAACACTCGGTGGAACCTTGACCACCTTCTACGTGTTAGAATCCTCCAAAGAGGCGAGTTTCTCGCTCTCTGTGCATTTGCGTGCCGCAGCGAAGTTTGCAGGCTCTTTGTCATTACTGTGCTCGTAGACTGGCTGCCAGTGCTCCTTCCGACCCTCGGTCACTTGAGTCAGCTTCACCATCAGCTTCTCTACGGCGTCTCGATTTTCTCCTTTTCCGCTTTGATCGCCTCAGCTTTGGTTCTTCCGCTGTGATGGTTGATCAGTGTTTCCCCGATTCGACTGACTGCTCCGAGCTTGTCGCGGTGGTCTCGTGGGCAGGTGCAACGCCTACCGATGACTCGGTTTCCTCCTCCATGCCAATTGTCGCCAGATATGATCCCTGTCGTTAGCGGCCAGCGTGTCAATGTTAGTGACATGGCGAGTGGCAATCACTTTGCGTTCTTGTGGCAAATACATGTGATACCCCTTGGTTTCCTTGCTCTTGCCGACTATTTTTCCTGGCTGTGACCTCTTCTTGAGATTCTCCTTGTTCGTGTCCACAAACACCCGCTCAAGATGACCCAAAAACGACGATATCTTACAAGCTTGGATCACGACCCGTCAGCATTTCCAGAGGCGATTTGCGGCCTTCGTTCGCCCTGGTTGGGCTGCGATTCAAGATGTAAGCTGTATATTCCGCAGCATCACCCCAGAAACGGAGCGGTAACACCTACGCAAACACCAGACAGCGCACCATGTTCATCACGGGATGGTGCATGCGTTCGGCATTACCATTTGCTGCTTGATTCCTGACCTCACGCTTTTGCCGGGCCACCCTGACTTCCTGCAGAACACGTCTACATTTTGTACTCAGCACAAGTCTCGTCTATCATGCTAAGTATTTACAGATAACCCTATCAGCAGATCACGCTTTACGCCCAACACATGTACGAACAAATCCGGCCGAAGCTGAAAGAGCAACTAGAAGTGGGCGACTCTATGTGCATGCAGCCCATAGGGATTCCTCTATACATATAGTTATATAAGAAGCTTGATTAGAAGCAGGAGTCGCTCGATGCGCTACCCACTAAGCCGGAGGAACAAATAGAGATATTTTGAAAAAGAAAGGGTTGCTGCACATCGAGATCTATTCCGTGAAATGTTTAATGGCTTGCTTAGCGAGGTCGGCATCCATGATACCCCAGCAAGGGCTACCACTGCAACCCCCGCTACACTGACACGCTCGTATCATATAAATGGCGGAAACTTTCGTGTGTTGCCCAGAAAAGTTAATTTACCGAGCATTCACCCGCAATGTGCATGAATGCTTTGGTGGTTTGACAATCCAAACCTCAACTATGCGGCATACATGCGGATTCCGTCTGACGATTTAGCTACACCACAATAGAAGGCAATCTTGTCAGAGTTGGTCGATTATGATGCGGCACATTACCAATGGGATTGAAGTAAAGCTAAAAAAATCAATGTTATCCATCATCGATGGACCGTACGCTTCGAGTTGCTTAACCCTTTGAGACCGGAGATATAAAGGTCCAAAGAGAGCCACTAAGTTCACGAGTGCAATCAACTACTGGTCGAAACTAGCATGACAACCGTCGTGTAGAGTAGCACTTCGCAATGAGGCCCTTAGCGGGCCCCCTAGACAGCAATCTCCGACAGCTTCAACAAAGGCGAGGTGGGCGACATACTTGCCGCTGGGCACCCATGAATCCAGCCGCACATCACGCATTCGAAAATTTGACGAGAACCGCAGGGATACCACTTACTACTCACCGATGGACATCGAACCGCTATTGTCGGAATGAGACCAGTTCGCTGACCACCCTTAGGACGAACGCGCGCATGGAGAGGAGAGTGATGAAGAGCAGGACTGCAATGCTGCAGTAAATCCCGATGAGGCTGACGTCGCGACGCTGAATCCTAATACAGCTGGCGAAGACGCTATGAGCTCGGGTAGTCGTTATCTCGAGACGCTTGAGCACGACGGCGGAATCACGTTGCTACAGGAAGGCAAAACGACGCGCGCGTATCAGGACAAGCGGAACTTCAGGCTGTTCGCACTTTTCTTTAGCCGCAAGGTGCGCAACACGCTGCTGCAATGGCTCAATCCACGTCTTCTTGACAATGGATTTCCTAGAATTATACTACATGAGCTCAACGCGTACATTGGAGTTGACCTTTGCAACTAGTTTGTGCCCGTTGAACCGCCTCCGCGATTATTGGTCGACGAACGAGCTCTATGGCCAGCCGCTCTTCCAATCGACTATGCAGCGTGACCTGTTTTTTGGCATTCGTGCGGCGCTGACATTGCATCCGATAGACACGGTGCCGGAAGAAGTCAAGGTCTGCGACCCACTTTGGCATTGCCGCAGCACTTTGAGCAACATTCTCAAGAAGTGTGCATCAATTGCCGTTCCAAATGGGGTTTTGGCTCTTGACGAGAGTTCTATCTGCACTAAAGCTCATCTGCAGCGCGAATTTTAATCCTCTCCAAGCCAGACAAGTACGCGGTACGCTTTTATGCTTTGGCTGACTGGAGACCACTGTACGTGCATGGCCTCTTCGATAATGGTAGTGGCAACATTACTGTCGCTGGGCCTAGAATGTACACCGTTGTGTTTCCAGAGTTACGAAGGGCTATGGCGACAATGTGCGAGAATAGCGGCTGGATGCGAAGAGCGCTACAGCACTCTGGGTGACAATGCTTTCTCTCCAGAACCAGAAACTCCCCTCTTCAAGTGGAAAGCGTGTCGTCGTCATGGATTCCTACTAGACACGCCATGGTTTGCGAAGCATGTGCTGGGTATGAGCTCTGGTGAAATTCGCGTAATTGGGACGTGCGGACTGAACTACGTGGATGCGTTGTCGTGCCCTGCTGTCGAAGCAGCTATTTTGTCGCTGAAGGACGCTGTACATGGTTCATGGAAGTTAGTTGCGGCGCTTGACACAACTGAAAATATAAAGGAGCTTGAAAAGGCCCATAAAAAGCGTCAGCAGAGTTGCGAATGGCAGATAAGACAGTGTTTGTGGCACCACGTTTGCCGTTCCCCGCACGCCGGATGTATTGTGTTCCGCGATAAGACTGTGGTGGTGTTCTACACGAACGACCTTGCTGTGACACCCTGCCAATGGGCTTGATGGCAGTACGTCAGAAGCGCAGACGTGTTGCCATGGGATGGGAATTGTTCAGCGGTGGACGGGAACGGAGATATTCCGCCGGACTAATGTCTCCTATGCACGCATGTGTCTACAACAATTTCATGAACGCTGTTGATCGCTTTGATCAAATGCGTAGCACAAACCCCACGCGTAGGCGTGAACGGAGGCTGAACAATTTTTCATACTGAGTTATTTTTCACGTGGCTACTCAATGTTGCGACCCACAACGCGCTGGCTATGCCTACAATTATCGTGGGCGAGCATGGAGTTGCTAAAACAGTTCGCGATGCAAAAGCGGAGATCGTCAAAAGGCTCGTAGCTGATCGGCAGCAACACATGCGGTCACTGAAGCAACGGCCATCCATCGGGAGCCCATTGAAGACATAATCGGCAGTGACCCCTCTCGGCACATGCTCACGCGAAGCCGCGGAAAGGTGGTTTGTCTTCTGTGCTCGATACGAGTGGGGAAAATCGAGTGAAGTACCTGTACGCGAAGTCGATGCGGGTATCATGCTGAGTGGATCATGGCCGTGCATTACAAGTAAATGATGACCGAAAATGCGGCAGTCATGGAGGCGCTTGATGCTGTCATACTGACGAAAAACGGTATGCCTAAAAGAAAGACAAGACATCGCCAGAACTCCCGTATCATTGAGCCTCACGAAATTGAACTACCACGACTTGTGCTCAAAGATCCATCTCCTAGAAAACAAAAGCGTGCACGTATAAGCCAGCAAGTTAGATACAACGCGAGAGTAAATGTCAAAATAAGATGGTACCTGTGTGTGCTTCAGCCGTCCCAACGGGCTCTGATCTCTGTCATGACGCACTCTGGCACACGCACGAAGCGTGCCTTCACGAGGCTACCAAACTTTAGTTAGACATAGAGCTGACACATCGCTCTCCGAACCTTCTTCATGCTCCCTGCGTCGGCCCCACTGCGCAGCTTGTCACCGCGCTCGATGAGCGCTTCCTGCATAGCCTCCCAGTCACATGGTGTTCCTCCGTAGAAGTCGCCGCTGCTGTCGCTCTTTCCGCTCATTTTGCAAATGTCATCTCTCCCAGCCATTGTCAGCAGCTCCGTCACGTGGTGGAAGGGATTCATCTGATAGGCTATAATTTTTGGTTTGACGGGTTTGATTGGCAAACTTTGCACGCCCGCAGAGGGCCACTAAGGGATTCTCAGGTCCTAAAGGGTTAATGTCGAGTACAGCGCACATAAAGCCGAGCATGCAAAAGCGAAGATCAGGTCAACTGAGTTGACCACTGTTCTAAGACTCGTTCGCCAGGTTGATCGCGGGTAGCCTCCGGATAGTAAAACAACTGTCGATTTCTCTGCGGCATCTGAAGTCTTCACTGGTAACAAGACTACGCCCACCAACGCAATAACTCCATCCCATGCGGCCAGCGCGATGATGCAATTACTCTATCAGCCCCGAAAGCGCCAGATGGTTACACGTGATAGTACTAGAGGTTAGCGACGGACGTGAGAATCAACACGACATCTAAGGAAACGAGTGTTGGAAATGGAACATCTGATCATTGGTGGTACATATTCGGGCAGATTTGTGTGGCAGATATAAATTGCAGTGGAAGAAGTAGATATCAGTCGTTCGTGAGATCAAATTCGCGCTATCAAGATATTGCGTCATCATGGAAATTTGGACAGTTACGAGTGGCCAAGGCGCGCACGAGGGGCATCATGGTGTGTATATAAGACAGCAGCAGCAGCTAGTTTGTCTGAATTTCTGCCTCACACTTTTAATCACTCTCCGATTCGCTTTCAAGTGGTCCGCTAATTTGTTTCACCGGCCACCGAGTTTCGCTTCTGCTAGTTTTACGTCTACAGTCTTCTGCAACACGACACCAAGTCTTCCAATAGATATGTAGATCTAGCTGCGCCGTAACCGTAACATTTATAGCTTCTGATCGTTATGGAAGTCGTAGTTGATTCTGATGTTGAAGTCGCAGTTAGGCTGCGTGCCCACTGAAGTGGGCAGCGTCGTAATTTTAACCATTCATAATGCGTTTCTTATCGTCGTAGAATCATCCTAACGTTTCTCTCGATGGTATTACATGTATACCGACGTCGGCGGAAAGATGTAACCCCTTTGCCAGCGATGTGCAACTCAACGTGCATTGCAGAAAGGGAGCTCAAAACCCAAAGTTTGACAGTGGTTACATCTTTCAGATTCCACCGATTCGTCAAAATCTGATGGCTGTGAGCCAATGATACGGAACACTTTTTAAAGATTAAAATCTCCATTATGTTGTTGCTCGATATACTGAAGACACACAAGATGCAAAGTGATCAGGACGAATTTGGTGGCATGTGGACAAGTGCACCTTTCGTCGTCCCACGTGGATGCACCGGCGTCGCACAGCCGTTGGACGTGGGTGTGATAGCGTCGCTCAACAAACATGGCGCGCAACTGCGCACAAGCTGCAGTACTTAACATTATTCCCTAAAAATCGGTGGAGAGGCGCCGCTACGTGTTCGACCAAGCGATGCTCGCTCTTCGGTCTATAACGGCCGATACCGTACGGAACTCGTTCGATAAAGCTGGCGCCTACTTCGGGTGCACGACGAGCGGCGCCGTGCAGGGGATGCTGGATGAGCTCAACTTGCTCAACGTGGTCGACATCCAAGCCAATAATAGCGCCAGTGTGCGAGAAGTGCTCGCCGGCGAAGTCGAACAGTTTTCCGCTGAGGTCAGTCTGTAACCCGATTGGTAGAATATATGCCGATTTTGTTGAAGTCAATATTCGTAGAGTATTTGAAGCAACCTTCTCTAAACTTAGACAATGGTCACATCTTTCCGATCTTTCTGCCGATGTCGGTAGCTTGACACGCATGAATACAGTGGTAGCAGTGCTACGTATTTTATTTTTACATGTACTATAATAGCACTACTAATAGTGCAGCTCCTTTAGTACAGTCCGCGACAGTGGTATATGAACACTATCGGTCTCACCAAATTGTTTTATCAAATTGTGCTTTCATTCGCTGAAATTACCCTAGATTATAACGAATTGCAAGATCTGTCGATTGCACCAACTTTTGATGCTGAATTCCACCTGGTTTTGAAAAACGAAGAGAAATTACTTCACGAGGTACGACACAATATATGAATATAATTTCCACATGACCGAAACATTTGTTTTAAAGCATTATGGATGCGATTCGCGCGTTGTTAATACGTAATATATGCTCCCCGGCGTACTAATATCCGGATACAGCTTTTGCGCATTAATAGGGTCGATCTGTGAGCATCTTGGGAGGATTTGCAGCCCATGCCGCCAAAACCGCTTTCTTCAGCTCGTCTTTCATGTTGTACTGCTTCCCGCCTTCGTAAACTTGCTGGACCATGATGCCCCATAGATTCTCAATAGGAGTGAGGTCTGGGGACAAAGCTGGCCAGCCCATAACGTCGATCTCTTGGGCCTGAAGCCAGTTCATCGTGTAGCAGGATTTGTGGATGGCCGCATTGTCTTGTTGGACAATATGGTTTTCCGCATCGATGAACGGTTGCAAATGCGTCAGTATGGTGCTCACATACTTGACGGGGTCTTGGTTACCACCCACGAGCTTCAATTCAGACTTGGTGTCCGCACGAAATGCTCCCCAAATCATGACACCACCGCCACCAGTATGGCGACGGACGTTGAGCTCCTTAGGGCGACACGTGTCGACCCATTCGTAGCGCATGTCATCCGGGCCATCCAGGTTTACTTCTTCTCATCGCTGAACGCCACTTGACACCACGCTTCGCCATCCTTGAGGCCCATACGCTCGGCCCACTTGACCCTTGCGTCTCGGTGGCGCTTCGTCAACGCTGGAGCGGCACCACGCTTCTTGTACTTGAGCCGGCTCACCGACTTGATCACGCGCTGGATCATACGCACGCTGTGCACCAACTTGAGCTTCTCTTTTTTTGCGGACGAACGGAGCACGGACACACAGCGGATGATATGCCGCTTCTCACGCGCAGTCACTTTCGACACGCTTCCAAGCCGTTTCTTGGGCTGAAAATTGGCAGGCGTCTTCAACACATTCTGCACGGCACCGACAGAGCGTGTGAGCACCTGTGCGATGCCCGGACCGAAAAACCGCGCAGTGAGAGCGTCCGAATTGACTCGCGTTCTGTGTCGGGCAGATGCGAAGCTCGTGCCATCGTTGGCAAATTGAAAGTGGCGCTACGATTAGTGGGAAAACAGTCTGTATAGTAAACACATTAACAACGCGTTGCGAGGGTTGTGGATCAAACTTACGCAAACTTTCCACAAACCCAAAGTTATGTTCATATATTGTGTCGTACCTCGTGAAGTAATATTTCTCTTCGTTTTTCAAAACCAGGTGGAATTCAGCATCAAAAGTTGGTGCAATCGACAGATCATGCAATTCGTTATAATCCAGGGTAATTTCAGCGAATGAAAACGCAATTTGATAAAAACAATTTGGTGAGACCGATAGTGTTCATATACCACTGTCGCGGACTGTAGTGATACTACTACTAGTTGTTTGTCTTTATGGGAAATATAGAAGTAGAATTAGCAGTAGCACTAATATTACCACTACAAATACTACTACTGTTGACGGATACCGATCTCTGATGTGAACTCATTCCATGTCATACACAATTACACCGCCATCATCCCCCGCGGCGACAAGATGGCTCGCTGAAGCTGCTATCGCTCGAACTGCTGCCTGGTTAGCTCCAAGTCCGTACAAAAGTTTACCCATTTTCCAGTTGTGCACGTGGAGCATGCCGTTTCCAGCTCCACTGAAGCACAATTGGTTACGAACATGCAGAGAATAAATGAAGTCCAAATGCTCTGTGAAGCCGTACACGACACCGTAGGATTTCCTCTTGTCCAGCACGTTAACGACTCCATCCGCACCGGCCGTTATGAGCACATTTGGGTCCTCCGATGGTTCATGAAGAAAGCCGACAGCGCCGGTTTTACCGCTACGTGGATCGATGTGGAGCTCTATCGAGGACGTCGCCTCCTTTTGTCTAGAATCCCACATCTTCACGGCACCATCTTGACCTCCGGAAAAGAAACAACTTGGTGACTCCTCACTTTGGCTTCCTCTCACACTAGTTGTGTGTCCTCGATGTGCATTCGCGTGCTTGCGGAGAATTTTACTTACCTCCAAGTCAATGAGCTGCACGCCTCCATCACGATCACCACACACTGTCTGTTGACCTCCGAAAAGCAATGACACGTCCAGTATCGGAGCCGTTCCAGACTTCACCACGCTAACTTCGCGCTGTCGGCTAGATACTCGACGACTGAGGTTCCAAAGACGCAGCATCTTGTCATACCCAGCGCTCATAACCATCTCATCACTAACAGTCAGCACACACGACACAGAGCCACTATGTCCCAGCATGTCCTCACACTTGACGCCCATAGCGTCCCATAAACACAACTTACTATCCATGCCGCCGCTGACGATCCGTCGGTCTGGCAAGTGCGTGACGCATGTGACCCACTCGGTATGTCCAAATCGCTTTGTGTAAAGAGTCTTGGGGCGACTATTACTCGCCCTACGGGACGGCTTTAATAAACCACCGCCCACTGGAAGCACATACAATGCATGATCGCTGCTGCCCACGACTACCTCGCTCTCATCGGCACTCATACTCATGCACATCAGCGGCTGTGCCGAGACGGCGTGCAGATCGCCTTCCGGTGCGCCTGGGCCCTGAATCCATGCACCACCGAGCTCTGCTGTTGTATCTGCTGCCGATGACGTGTGATTCGGCGCAAACGTCGTCATCTTGCCCACATATGACCCAATCGACGCTTTTCCTGTGTTCTGTACCTTAATGGTTGTTCGTGTCGTCTCCATAGCTGATAGTTCCTCGAAAGCCGCGTCGAAGGTATCCATGTAACGATCATTCTGGCGGTGGGAGGCGCTGGCGCTGTTCGCGACTCGAGCAGCTCCGTAGTCCTCGCTGTCGATACACTTGCTCAAGTTCATGGGATGCACCTTCCCGCGCGATAGGGTGTCGTCCAAGTTCTCGGAATGGAGGACCAGCCCCGACGACGCGTATTCCTCGAGGCGTACGTGGTGGCGCCCTCTGGTGCCGGGGCGACTCGCCATCGCCATAGGTAAGATCGTATTCGTGTAATATTACAGCAGTTAATGTGGTCACGCCAAATTATCTGATTATTTATTTCATGTCGCACGTGGAACTTTAAGAAGCATGGTCGTTTTAGTTGTTAGCGATACTGTACAGTACATGTACATTGCTTCATCGAAAACGCCATGCCATTCCGGATAGGACATCGCCGGCGTCTTTGCAATGAGCGTGACAAGCACCTGCCAAAGGCTGGAACTGCTGCCGGAACTGCTGCACGCACGCGCCGACACGCAAAAAAGGGCGTGCTGCTTGGAGACGCCGAGCCCGCTTCTCCTCCGGATTTGTTCAAAGTTTCGAGTGCAGGCGGCGGCTTTGCCCTGGTTAAGCATGCGGCAGCACGTTGAAGATACAGCTGGCGTTTTGGCCAACCCTGCATTGCCCGCCACGTGGGCCACGTGTCGGGCATGTAGCCTTTCCTGCATCAGACAAAGACACGTTTCTTGAAACAACGGAGTTGGCTTAACCTAATGTTAAAAGTTTGCGCTCTTAAGAATGGGCAACTGGCTGTTTGGGCACATTTAGGTTTGGTATTCTGTAACGCAGCGCCAAACCTCAATACAACGACGCGTTAAGTACAGTACAAACGAGAAGTCAAATAACCCATTTTTATCCACAAGGTACCATAACTTAAACATGACTTACGGTAAGTCATGCTGGCTGGGGAGCCGCGGCGATAGTAGACATATAACTCGCTTCGAAGGATGCTGTTTCCCACTTACAGTACATGTACGAGCTAGTTTTTTAGATCTAAAGGACAACCAACCTCGCATACGACAAACGCTTGAAACCTTTCTCACATCAAGTTCACGCCTTAGACAATATAGGTAAATATTCATACAGAACTATAGCATTAATTCGCCAGCTCGTTTTGCGAATAACGGCATGTTTCACCTGCGTGGTTTTGGTGCGTTATTATAAATAGCGTGGCACTATCCGGATACCCATTGAGTCGACGTTTCGAGAAGTAGTGAATGACGTCGATTCCCGCGATAGCTGCTATCCGACGGCATGTATGTATTTGCGGAGGGTTTGACCCACCGACATTCATTCTCAGCCACTTCGCTATTGGTCGGAGCAGCAGCAGGTTTCCCCTAGTCCGCACACCAGCTTGTCCGCGCTCCCGACACTCAAGCGCAAGAGCGGTCCATTATCGCACACAGGCACCGCGAGGAAGAGCAGAGAGCGAGGCGGCAGTAGGGCGAGTGAGCGAGTGAGCGAGTGGAGAGCAACGAGCGGGAGGCTGGCCGGCCGGACTCGAAACCTAGTGTCCGTCCGTCCGCAGGCTCGACAGCCCGCCCCCTCTCAATCTCGCTAGTTGATAGCGGTGTACTCGCCCGCTGAACGGCGTCTTCGTCGTAAGTTTCCAGTAACGTGACAGACTAGCGACCAGCACCAATACGCCCGGATTTCTGCCCATGCAAAGCTCTTTCGCCTACGGTCTCGCCAAGAATGGGGTTAACGGGCTGCCCAGCGTGCGGCGAGCGGCCACGGCCTCCCAGATTGGTGGACGTCTGTCGTCGCCCAGCACCCCAGTGAGTGCCGAGAGCAGCGCGGCTGGAGGCTGGGACAGGGACGACGTATTCGACGAGGCTGTGATCGGATCGTCGTCGTCGCTGGCCACTACCATGGCTGCTATGCCGCGTGTGGCTTCATCGCCCATCACGTTCGCGGACTTGGGGAGTGACCAGGCGGCGCTTGCGGCCAAAGCCGCCGCAGCACGCGCGGGCAGCGTGATCAGGAAGCCGAAGCTGTCGTCCAAGGCGACGCAGAGCAGAGACGAGCTGTACCCGAGCAAACGAGGCGCCTCAGTGGACAAGACGAATCCGTTCATTGGGTACTTCCAAACACGGACTGAAGAGAATGATGTGTTGGCGGCGACGGCGTCTGGAGCAGTTTGGGCGAAGATGACAACTTCTCAGATGCCGTCGCCGCCCCCAGCGCCAGTGCGTCGTGTGCCCACCCGTACGCAGAGCAGCGCGACGCTTACGTCCGTGGCGTCGTTCTACCCGTCGGCGTTATTCACGCAGCAGAAGAGGATGACGGAGTGGCTCGGCCCGCAAGGTAGCCGCATTCCGACGTTCTTTATGCAGCGAGATGCGAAGCAGTCGACGCAGCAAAAGCACCACGATGAACAGAAGAAGCGCGAGGCATTTCTAGAATCCTTGAAATTGGAGACGGCAGCGTTGTCTGTACAGGTCACGACGGATGAAAACCAAGATAAACAGGTCCAGCAGTCGAATGCTTCTTTCAAGCACACCATTTCCATGCCAGCAGCCATGTCAGCAAAGGCAGCCGCTGCAGCATTGTCGCCTATCGTAGCGTCATCGCCGGATATGGAGGTTGCCTCCAGTACGTCCAGCTTAACGTCTTATGACGCTTGTACTTCGAATTCGCGCTTTGCGCAGGATTTCGAGGTGGTGGGCTCTCTTGGTGAGGGTGGTCAAGGCTCAGTGTACAAGGTGCGTAGCAAGGTTGATGGGTGCTACTACGCTATCAAGAAGGTGGTTCTTCCCCGTGCTACTGAGCTCGATGCGAAGCGCGCGGAAAGCCAAGCGCTGCGTGAAGTTCGCTTGATGGCGTCTATGGCTTCGCATCCTAACGTAGTACGCTACCACACAGCGTGGACCGAGGTGGATGCCTGTGTTCCTCACAAAAGTTCGTCGACTGAAAGCATGCGTGGCTCGGATGTACCATCAGTGGAGAGTGACTGTGGTCTTCAAGACCTTCAGCGCCAACAAATGGAACTGCTGAATGAGGAGGCTGATCTGCACCTGAGTAACATGGATGCTGCTGATCAGTCGTTTGCGCTTGAATTTTCGTCGGACTTGCTCAGTTTTGACGAGTATTCCACTCCTGGGTTCACTTTTGAGGACGAAGGTGAAGACGAGGACTCCGTGGGCTTGTGTGTTGACGATGAGGCAGCTTTCGGACGACCCGGTGCGCTGAAGAACGAGATTAGCGTTGCCCACCGTGCTGCTCCAGTTGAGCCGGTTGTCATGAAGTCGCAGGTTATTCTGTACATTCAAATGGAACTATGCGGGACAGCAGTGAACTTTCTGCCTTCATCTCCGACTGCTGCTGACAGCCACCAGCCAATCCATCATATTTTGGACCAGTTGAAGACGCCGCAGCAAGAACGACAACAGTTTGGTGAAGAAACTCACTCGAACCTGGGGGCGTGGCTCCGATCTTCGCTGGAGAAGCGGTCAAAATGGTCTAACACATCCGACATTCACCAGGAGGGGCTGAAGCTGTTTCTAGGTGCAGTTCAGGGTGTTGCCCACATGCATTCCTACGGCGTGATTCACCGGGACTTGAAGCCAGACAACATTTTCATTCACGGTGATCTTGCCAAGATCGGCGATTTCGGTCTATCCAAGTCTGTGTTTGCAGACAGTTCGTCTGATGGGGCTGCATCTCCTCGTGAGTGTCTGCAGGAACTGGGGCTCAGCGACGGTGACCACACGACGGCGCTCGGCACGTTCACGTACGCGTCTCCTGAGCAGCTGGGATACCGTTTCAGCAGTAGCAATGTGCTGAAGAACGCCGCGAATCGTCTCAAAAGCGCCAAGTATTCGATTAAGTCCGACATCTTTGCGCTGGGTGTGATTTTGTTGGAGCTGTGCTGCCCGTTTAGCACGATGATGGAGCGCTCGCAGGTGCTGACAGGTGTGCGCCACGGCGTTGTTCCCCAGAAGGCTTGGCAGCACTTCCCGATGGAGATGAATTTGGTGTTGCGCATGACTTCAATCGACCCCGGTGAGAGACCCACGAGTGACGAGGTTTGTGAGCAGCTGCGTAAAATAATGGCAGCGTCAAGCACTGCGGTTACGCCAGCATCAGCACTCGAAGAGTTGCGTGAGTTGCAGGCGAAGCTCGCAGCCGCGGTCCGCCAGGTGCGTGATCGCTCTCAAGCAACTCTTCAGCTCGAGGCTCTGGTGTCCGAGTTAAACGACAAGGTCCAGAACGTGGGCATTGCTCTCGCTTAGGGAGAACAACCAAGTGGCCCCAGGTGTGAAGTATGGCAAATCCTGAAAAACAACGAAAAAAGAAGCTAGCAATATCGAAGCAGGCGCCTCTGCTGGATTCCCCGAGGAGCGCTAACAGGCGGCGACCTTGCTAACTAGCGGCTTTTTGTGTGTGCGAAGTAAAACCATTAGCGCCACGAAATCGTGTATGCGTGAAAATGTACAGTGATCCATCAAAAAGTCGAACTTACAACCGTACCACCGCAGTACATGTACAGAAGTACTACATAGCAGTACAGTACAAACATCGAGCGCTACCATAAATTCTGACTGGTAGGCCCAACAATACTTAGAGGCAAGCTCATTTTGTTATCATACAGCATTAATGAGCATGTGCAAGTTGTACAGTCCCAGCTCGAGATGAGCTTTCTGCACTTTATCCATTACGCGCGGATAACACGCGCTAGCAATTGCTGGGTAAGACGTTGAAGAAGTGGTATTGCTGGTCTCGGTCAAACACACCCACCACGGTGCCGCAGTCCGAGCATGTCACCGGGTAGAACTCGTCTTCTTGCAGCAGACAAGCAATTTGCTGCCCGCTCGTCGTTGACTTGTTGTCTGCAGCCAAATTCTGCCGCTTGTGGAACGGTAACGATGATGGCACGCGATTGCCTTCACTCGCCGTGTACGTGAGGATTTCATCTCTCTTGACGCGGCAGTTGATCGCTGACGTCGCTCGATACTGGTTGGTGTAGGTCGCATGCCTGCAAACACAAAGTTCCCGCCATCGCGGTTAGCAGAGGCACCACAAACAGCATCATCAACAATATAGTGGCAACGCCTACCTTTCACAAATCATGCACACCGTCACGAAGCAACACGGGCAGCAAAGCGTGGCATCCGTCTCGGGCTTTGCAACACGAGCGCCACCTGCACAAACGCAACAGCCAGGTACACGTCAGTTCGCCTACCACGTCTCCATCACCATGAAATTCCCAGGTTAAACTCACGCAAGTTCGTCTGTACCCACTGCTCGTCTGCGTCGTCTAGCTGCTCATCGTACAGTGGATCCGGCTCGACCGTCTCGTCATCTTCATCAGAATCGTCGTCATCGTCATCTCTCTCGGCAACAGGCTGTCGTCTGCCCATGCTCTTCTTCTCCGGTGCATGACCTTCCACCCGTTCAGCTACAGGAAGCGGTGACGCACCCGACACGTCCACATCCATCTCGTCCGTAAACCTTACCACTCTCTTGTGCTGCGCCACGAACCGGAATGGGGCATCCCCCACATGGTCCCCATTATTCATAGCACTGCCTATAGCAGCATCCAGAGCTTGTTGCAGCTGCGTTCTACGTGAGTTGTGGTTCTTCAGGGCTCGAGGTGAGACCCTCAGCTCTTCACCACCTCCTCTGACGCCGTACACACCTGGTGCTGGAGCTTTAACCCTTTCTCGAGTCTCTCTGATATCTTGACTCGTTGGTTTACTGCCGCTTAAACTGCCGATAGGCGTTAAGATCTTCCTTGAAGCCGAAGAGGAACCAATGGAGCTCGAGGACGCGAACACGGAGGCCAACTCGTCCACAGGATCGCAGCTTGTACCAGCGACAGGTGACGCTGGAGCATCCTCGACATCACTCACGGACTCGTCGCTGGGTAGGAAGGCGAAATAGTCCTCGCTGTCGGCGCTGTATGCAGAGAAGGCTACGTCGTTGGCGCCATGACGTCGCGGCCAGTGCATAGTGCACTTTTGTGTGAAGAACGCTGATTGGCGTCATCATTTCGGTACACGGCCGTAATCGGTAATCAGAAATTTGTCGATAATTCGGACAATTGGCACGGCACTCCATGCCGGCTGGTCCTACCAAGTAAGGGATAGGTGTGAAATGCCACAAGCGGCGGAACATCGGTACGCTATTGCCATCCTACCACACAGTGAAATCTACTGCTAAGCTACAACTCTCATCGTTTCCTGCTAACTAAGATGACAGTCCAATTCGTTGACACTATATTTCGGGAATTTTGGGGGGTTCTCATAGTTAGCCTATGAATATGACGCTTCAGCATGTAGCTATCATCGGTGCGAATATCTCCGACGCTCCTCGCGCAAAAAATAAGCTATTTGGCATCGTAAAAAAAAAAAACCTACCGCCCTCGGCCAAATCGTGGGCCTAAACGACGACGAAATGATGGAATAGCAGTTCAGACTAACATACTTTCAATACGACGAGCTGCGAGGCTTATGGTGTGAGCAAGAGTGCCCTACAGCGACGTGCCAGCGATCAAGCGGCACTCCATGCCAAGCGGTGGACGAACCCCATTCTAACTGAAGGTAAACTGCAAGGTATGGTGGACTCGGTTATTGGACGCACCGCAGTGCATTACGACCAAAGAACTCGGCTTTTCGTTCGACGAACATAGTCAGTATTCACGAGAGATCCCAGTCAACTATCCCTCTACCAACTGGATGCGTGGGTTTATCCTCGGAAACAATAAAGATATACGCTCCAGCGTTGCCGGATGGATTTGATTCATTCTCCGATGATGTACTAAGTATGTTATCCAGTTCATTGAGAAGCTTCGCATTGGAACACGCACCGACGACTTTCGACTCCCGACGACTTCGCCCCACCGGAGGACGTGAATTGGCGGTCGTGGTTGCCTGTGGCAGGAACGTTGGACAAAAAGTAGGCAGCGGCACCCTTAGCGCAGCAATGAAATCACCGGGTACCAGAGGGTCAGTAAGGCCATCGGTTGGTAATCGACTGCATCAGAAAACGCTAACGTTGACGGACGTTTGACCGGCATAGTTTTGCTTCGCATCCGCATCATTGTCACCGCTCTCGTGGAGCTATTTGAGGGGTTGGCGTTCGATGTGTGGTCCACTAAAGCGTGAGCATTGAATAAAAAGCTGTTAGTGCTGCCGCCAGCACAACCTTGGATCGCTTTTTCGACACGCTCGAGAAGCTCTCCGTGGGTAGAAGTTCTGCCTGGTCATTATGGCAAGGTTTTTACGTTCGAGGAAGATATTTCGCTTGGCCAAATGATGTGTTGAAGTTCTGCCTCGTCTTTCTGGCATGGTTTACTTTTGAGGACGATATTTCGCTTGGCCAAATGAGATATTTGCGATATGGCACTTTTGGCTCATATTCATTTCTAAGACATGGTGCGTGCGTGCCATCAAGATGAGGCTGTGTGCCATAACAATGGTAACAGCCACTCCGAGGAATTATTCAGTTTCTTGGCTGAGCCGTAACTATCCACTGCTGAATGGCTGACTCTGTTTGGATTTGAACGGCGACGGTTTACATATGGTTGCTGAGCGAACTGAACGCGGTTGCTTGTGTGCGCTTAGCTTAACCATTTCGTGCGCCTAAAGGATATATTATACTATACAATTTTAAGTCAAATGCTTATTTTAGGGCGCTGCTAGCGTAGTTCGTCCGAGGAAGATGTATGACTCTCCGAGTCTTAGCTGTGGTTCTTCCAACCCCTAAGGTCTTCGCGGAGGCTTAGATCCCTTTAGTTATACCACTAGAGACTCAAAGAGCCAGTATTCGTAAACCTAGGACGATACTCTCTTTGATGCTAAAACTGAACTGTTATTTGTTTGCTTATCTGCGGCAAAGCCGCCTGTGGTGTAAATGTATTACTTTAACTATCCACCCTAGTTAAATCTGGTCAAATGCACACCAAGTGGCCCCGTGGCAACGTACTAAAATCCTGTTAACCCAAGTCGTACCAAGTACCACTTTTTGAAAGGTGACACGTAGCATGGCAACACTTCGTGTTACTTTCCTGTAACTCCGTTACACTTTCCCCTCTAAACAGTGGACACACCGTATCCACGAGGGTCTGATTACGTCAGTCTAAAAGCAAGGAACCTTCCGCTATAAGAGCGTTTCACTGTCCGTTGCGCATCGAGTGTCCGCGCTCAGATGCCCACCGCCAATTGGTCTTTGACCTCGCTCGTTTGCCTCGCGATAACAGCTCTCATCGGGGGCTAAGCCCCTCTGTGTCTCCGGCACCTTCGTTACCCTCGTCGTCCCGTCCCGGAGAGGTCTCTGACCGCGCGCCACCGGTACCCACGAGGCTCTCGATGCTTGAGTATCACTCAGCGCACAAGCGTCTATATACGGTCAGAAGACCATGTGTGGCGATGGTGAAGCCTCTGGAAGCAGTGCCCCCACGCTCTTTGCGCGAGATACCCTCTTTGACGACCTTGGGGAAGGTAAAGAGAGGGTCGGCTACACTGAGTCCGTGACCGGTAATAGCCCTGTCCGCTTGCAGAGCCCGCGCCGATAACTGTGCGCTTCGAATCCTTTCGAGCTCTCGACTCCACGAGCCTTGCGCAATGCGCCTCCGCTACCTTCGCGGGGAACAGAAGATGATCCCATGGGATCGGTGTCGTCACCAATCCTTTGGACAAAGTCCAGGAGCAACAGCTTGCTGCTGATCCGCAGCTCTCGCGCTCGCAGCGGCCTATGACTCGGCCATTGCTTACCCCGTTACGTCGTGACTATGGCTTCGAGCCTCGCGACCCAAGCGAAATGGCTCGCCGAGCAGCGTCGGGCTGCTGGACACGTATGCGATTGGATCGGCGGCCACTACGCCCGACCAGCTCGCCGTGCGATAGTCTCTCCGAGCTTTGAACGCTTCTGGCTTGCCTTATGCAAGCATTGGGCCCATAACCCCTATTGTGAATCAGGTCCGCAGCAGAGCTCTGGAACCAGGACGAGGGCAATGAAGTAAATGTGAACACTGACTTCCTATTCCTACTTAGCTCAGCTCTCGCTTCTTTTGATACACTTAATCCTTAGGCGTTGTTTCGAGACTGAGAAGATATACAAAACATGCGCAAAGAGGCATTAGAGCACCCTTAGCTCAGCAGTACTGTGCTCTTGGTTGTTATTGGGCCCTGTCCCTTTTGTGGGAGACTATGTCGATCGTTTCTCTCTGACCGCTTAATCCAGAGATAGCGCGCTACGGGTGGAGATGCCAGCCCTTACGGCTGTAAGCGGAGCCGAATCCGAACAAAGTAAGAAGGATCAAGTCGCTACATTTCTGCAACAGACCCGTGCGTGTTCATCGCACATGGGAATTCTCACCCTTGGTTCTGCCTGCATCTCCAAAGCCTCTGCTGAAGCGAGACGTTTGCTACGGCGTAGCCTTCGCCGAAGACCTTACAGTATGCACACAGAGCACGTGGATACTGAGACGCGGGGTGGGGGCTGTAGTACAGGGTGGGGCAGATCTGACCAGCCAGTTGCTGGCCTTCGTCAGTTGCTGTACCCCCCCCCTAAAAACCATTTATGAGCAGAGCATCGAGCAGCTCATTAATTATTTGAGAGTGTAGGAATATACAAAGTTCGACAACAGCGTCGTCGACGTCGTCAACAAGAAGATCAAGGTGATTTCGCTGCGAGTTTGGGGGTTATGGCCAGTGAACGGCAAAATGCCGAAGTGCTATTAATGAAGAGCAGATCGAGGACTTAATGAGTAATGCTGCATTATGGCTACGACATCTTCATGCTCTATGGGCGTAAAACTCCAACTATGAGCAAGTACATCAGCATTGCAAAACTGGCTGGACTGCAAACCGTTATGGCTATGATTGGTTAAATGTTCCTTGTTTCTGGAGACAAGTGATTAGCGTAAATAGGTAGTGGTGACAGTTTGACTACTATAGTCAGTCCAAGTCAAGCAGGACGTTGCACGCCGTTATGATGTGATTGGTCAAATACCTAGGGATTGAATGCAAGTGATTAGTTTAAGGTACTTAGTAGTGATGACAGTTTACCGCTGCACTCATTTCTGGAGGCTGCAAAAGTGACTCGTTTCGGCTATCATAGGTTATGGAGGCAGGTGATTGAACATAATAGTTTAGGGAATAATATTATGTGACTATTGGAAAAATAAGATATTTGGGACGAAAATGAATTATCGAATAGTTATTATGGAATATATTTTCAGCCTCATTATCTTTTTCGGATTGGTATAACGGTTTTATTTCCGATCTCATCGACAGACTTCGTGCCTTTAGTGGAGGTCCAGTCGCCGGTTGATGAGCAGCTACTGTCGACAGACGCCTCGCTATTGCTGCCTACGCTGTTTGTGAAAATGCTCATGACTCCGATCAGAAGTGACAACATCAAGCACGGGGAGCCACGGAGGCTCAACCTCAAGCTTTGGAAATCACGGCTGAAGTGGGGGGCTCACGTCTTCCAGCGAGGCCGTTTGCACAACAGCTCGAGACACGATAGGTCATGCACCAATGTTGCTGTCTCCAGTGCAAGCGCTAGAACCGAGAGAGCAGCCTACCATCGACCGGATCAGCGCGTCGTGCACATGGCAGCATCCTAACCACGACCGAGGACATCGTATGAGAGCTGAGCCCCTGCGGAGAAATTGAAACAACAACTGATAAAAGGGGTGCACAAATTGCGTCAACCGCGATGTACTTAGGAAATGCAGAATCAGTACAGACCCGGCAATGAAATTAAGTCAGCCGTAATACCTACCTTGGCGCTCTAAGTGTGTTTCGGCTTCTTGTTCCGTGCATCCTGGAAGTCCGTCATGCCATGGCCGCTGCCCACAACGCCCACGCGGCCCTGCACCGTATCCGGCGAAGCAAACATACTCGAACCACGCTTAGATAGCACTCCACTAACACCTTTCTTCAAACCTTTCTTCTTGGCCTTGTACTGGAAAGCCTTCCAGTCATGCTGCTTGATGTTTCGTTCGTTGTCAATGTTCTTGTGGCGGTTCAGGCTCTTGATCGCACGCACGCGTTTGCGTTTACGCTCCTTTTCAGCCTCCGTGTCCGTAGGCAAAATCTGCAGGTTCTCCGGGATCTTAATGGGCTTCTGGATTACGGCAGATGCCACAATTGGCGCTGTTGCAGTTGCAGCATGCGCAGCAGCACCATCAACTGCATTAGTAGCGCTAGTCTGAACACCAACAGCGCCTACCTCCGCGCTGGCCGTCGCTGTAGGGATCAAATACTCGTACGGCACCTCCTCCGAGTTGCCATAGCCTTCAAACAGCACCTGAAACCCCAACTCCGTGACCTTCGTGACCGAACATGGGTACACTACTGCATCAGCATAGTACTTGGCCTGGCACTTGAATCCCTCTGCAATAGCCTCCTTCGCCGGCAGCTTGGCAGCTTGCTCACCATCGACCTCAATAACTCTTAGAGCATCTTCTTTCAGTTCTGCAGTGGTGCCGAAGCCCAGGAATTTGACGCTGTAGCTGCCGTCACTAGTCACCGAGTCCACGCGCGCCGGATACCACACTCCTTGCTGCAGAGCCTCCACCGCTGAGGCTGGCGCGTATTTTAATCCTAAGGCACCACAATATATAGGGTCAGCATTTTGGCAGCATTTCGTCACAATTAAAAACATAAGTGTTGTACCAAGCTCCAGAGAATCCTGACGTCGGTACTGGGGGTTCTTCGTCTCTGAAACTTGAACAGACGACACAGCGTTCACCTTGAGATCAATCTGTAGTAAGAAGTAATAACAAACAACCACGAGTTAGCTATGGAACTCGTGTCAAACAGCTCCGCACTAGCCGCACCGTCTCCTTCGTGAGCTGGATGACCTCCACGAGGTCCTTGGCGATACCCAGGAACTCAGTGTTCGTCGGGTCGGTCTGCAGCAGCTCGTGGATGTTCTGGAGCTGCTCAGTGAACGTCACGAGACGCGCCTCCAGCTCTTCGAGACTCGCGTCTGCCGACATGTTGCTCACAGTATGCCACACAAGCCCGAAATGTCGGCGATTTCTTTTTTGCCAATCAACGCCAACTGGATGTACAGCTTTGTCATTGGATAAAACGTCTGGCCAAAAGAGTAGTGTATACAATGCAGTATACACACGGTTTATTAAAGTAAATGTCGAGTACGGAGCGTAGGTGTCTTTTGATCTCTTCCAGGTGAGCAGGGGTAAAAAATACTAACCTGTCCTGAGTAGCAACGGTTGGTATGGAGCTGCAGCAGCTGCGGCTGAGCGACGACGCGGGACTGCGCATCATCGAGCTGCCCGGGACGCTGCTGGACCAGAGCTATCTCGTGGAGATCTGGTTGCTGAGCAACTGCATCTTCGTGTGGATGGGGTCGGCGACCGACAAACCTCGCCTCGGGTGCGCAGATGTATCCAGCAGTACTGTATGGTTATCTGCTACTTATTGTCGATGATTTTCTTTTCTCCTATGGTGCTGCAGGTCGCTGTCGACGGCCATCGCCACGCGCTACAGCCCCATGCCCCTCATCACGTCCATCGTGGGGGCCCCGGAGATGGAAGAGCAGCAGATTGCACAGAGACTTGCACGACGCACTGGCCGGCAGTGTTTTGTCTCGTGCCAGTTGCCGGATCATATTCCTGAGCTCTTTGCGTACGTGGAAAAGCAGGTCACCAAGCGGTTGGCGGAGGAAGGCGTCGCGGAGAAGAAGTGAACGGGACTTCAATAGCTCCTAGCAGATTGACAGCTCGAGCGAGAACGACATGTCGATTGCAAGTACTGACGGGTGGTATGTTTCATCGATTAGCTTGCGAAGGACGGATTAAACTTATAGACATATCCAGACGGATAAGCTCGAGGAAGGTACATGTAGACAGCAATCATGAGGCCCACAAAATCTGAAACCTTGTCGTACGGGGACTGATGTCTGAAGAGAAGTTGATTTTGTGAGAGCGATCGTGCACGAAAAGCTGCTATAGTTGCTGCGGAAGCAATATGTTTTCGAGCAATGTATTTCTCGATATAAATATTTGCACTTAAATACGATTTGCTCTATACAGATCCGCCTCACCAATTTAATACCTTCGGTGAAAGCTATTCGTACTATGTACAACAACTTATTACCTATCAGAACGAGCATTGTGCATATAAACAACTATTGGGACCGAAGTCGGTGAATGCTCAACGTATTAGGTTAGATGAATTATTAGCTTGCACAGCTACTATTTATCCTAATTTCTTCAATTTTGGCGAGGGGGAATTGTATTTTTATACTTAGTACGCGTCGAGAATAATTACTTACATGTTAAGAATAGTCTATATCCTTGGGTGACGGCATTACTCGAAAAGATTATCGATCCGCATTTACATAGAACAATTTTATGTACAATCATTCAATAGCAATATAGATACGAAAGCATAATATGATTATGACAGGATGCTTGAAAAGATATCGCATTGTTTTGATTATTGATTTATGGTGAAATGAATAATAATAATATATCAATTACTTTATATCAATTACCTCGATATTGACTAACAATACAAAATTGCCTCCATACTGATTGAAGATTTCTTATGGAAGTTTTTGGGGCGTAACGCTTGCTGCAGGAAGGAATGATGATAGCCTCGAAACGCTCGTAGTGGAGGATATGGACAAGCGAAGCGGAGTGACGGCTATGAACTAATGGCTTCTCCGGTACACCAGTAATAAATGAGGGAGCTCGGCTTACATTTCGAGATTGTGAAAAGGTGCTGTTTGGTTAACGACGGTGAACGATATCACTCTGCTTTATAGAGGTAATGACGAGCGAGTGCGCTCGAATGAGTCGAAGCGGCAGTGTTCGGAACGCGACGGATGCAGGCTCAGCAGTGAGCACGAGAAGCAGATGCAAGAACCCGAGTGATGATTTTGCTTGCTTCCGAGTCGTTGGCATACTATCCACGGCAATACACGTACAAACATCAATCATTACGGCGCAGTTATTGCAAATTCCTCCATTAAAGGTGTTAACGGCGCCTGCCAAAACCGTACAACAACGTACCTACAGCGGGCTAGTGACGTCACAATTCTCCTTGTTGGTGCGCGGGCAAGCATGCATCTCAAAATTTGCGGGACGTAAACTGCTGCGATGTCTACATCCACTTGCACTCCGAAAATAGACGCCCAAGCGTTTGAATTCGGAGGCATCAGCGTCGATAGAGCGGCGTACGCCACCTGCTCCCCAGGCGGCGCTTGGTCCCGTGATGGTGGATTATCTGCGCAGCGTAGTCCTAGTCCCTCGCGCTCGCTTCCAGTTGTGCTCGGCCGATCATCCGCTTGTGTGCACTCCGAGCGCTTCAGTGCCGCAGCCTCTGTCGCCGACAGGCTTTTCTCAGCGACCAGCATGACGACGCCGTTCTCGAAAGCGGGAGAGTGCACAAATTTAGACGTAGGTTTCAGGTACTCGTTCAAAATTGGGTAGTCAGCCACAACCGAGTCAAACAGAAGGCGTACATCACCCATGGTCGTCGCTTTATACTGCAGTCGCTTGCACACACTGTCGATCTTCCGTAGATGGCGCAGCACATCCCCCAGCTTCTTGTGCTCGCTGCTAGTCGGGATGAAGTCCTCCACCGCCTCCACGAGCCGGACTCGCAGCCGCAGGGCCACTAATCGCTCCAATATCGCGTAGGTTGACGACCAGCGCGTTCGTTTCTAGGTGCGGAAGGAGTGGACTTGTGCAGCTCAGCGGCATTGTTCGGCTGGCGCAACTGAGACATTAGGCTCTTAACCTTATGTAACATCGGTTCGTGCTCGGTTCAGAAAAAAAAAACTTGCTGAACAGGTTGAACCGGTGAGAGGCACCTGACCAATGGAGCGCCGAGCTTCGTGGCGATGCTGCGGTTTGTGTTACAGTTATATGTGACGATAAACTGCACCATGTCCACCGTCTTATTGTATACGGCCAATACGGCCAATCTGTTACGGAAAAGCGCAATGTGAGCACGCCCTGACTTCGTCGTCCAGCAGCGACAGCGCGAGCAACGTGCGCTGGGGTCGCTCGCCAAATGAGTAGAGTGCGAAGACGCCGAAGAAGTGCATGGTCTCGTGGCTCTCACCGTCGAGCAGCAAACCGAACAGGTCGCCATCTCCTCGTCGGATACGATCCCCAGCTTTGTAGCAACCGTAATCATGTCGGCCTTGAGAGCCTTGGAGTTGTTGGAAGCCACTTGGACATGGCTTTTGTCCTCTCGTCGTCTACCTCACACAGAGGCATGCTCTTCTCATCGATCCACCGCAACCACTGGAAACGGGGGATGTTTTCTCGGAAACTCCAAGCTAAATGCTTTGAAAGGGCGTTCGCTGCCGCGCTAGTGGGAGTCGTACTGCACGTGGAAGTCTCGTGGCGGCTCGCCAAGCGCGAAACAAGTTGGAGAAGCCCGTTCCGAGCAGCTGCTTTCATCCAGCGCCGCATAGCTTGCACCGATGACGCGCTTGGCCTTGAGGCTCGAAGAAGACCGCGCAGAGGTCCTGTTTGCAACCATAGTCGCAGATTTAAAAGTGAGATTACCTTTTTACTCTATGTATTATTGAGCTTACCAAACACTAACGAGCTTTAGGAACCACCCACCATGCTTAACCGTCTCGATTCTCGCGTATCCATTCCAGCGCCAGTGATTGTGAACCGCTTAATGAACCGGGCTGCCGCTTCTGACTGAAACGAGGTACTCTTCGTCAATAATTTCGTTAAATCAACTACAGAATTTTGAGGTGGGGTAGCCCCCTCTCTGCTCTCCAAAAGGGGATTTACCTAAAGCTGCAGCGATATTTGCTCTGGTTGAAGTCTATTGGCTGAAACCTGAATGGCTACCAGACGCATGCCTTATAAAAAAAGCAGTTAAGGTGTAAAAAAAACTGGTTGAGTTGCATGCCGTGCCGCGACACGAGCCGTACTGTCAAGAAGAAGCTCAGCATCCTGCTGGAAGCTGATCGCGAACGGTGAAGGGAGTGAAGGGAACCGCGCGGAAGTACAAGGTGTACCCATCTCAGATTCGCCAGTGGCGTCAAAATAGAAAGAGGTTGGGGGAAACTGTGAGGAGAAACCCACGAGCCCGAGCAATATCAACACGACGTCCGATCTCGCGCCAGCACTAAAAGAAAAGGTTGCAGCTTGGATTCTACACCGCAGACGACTCGATATCGCTGTTTCAACGCGCCATGTCATCAACAAGGCTCTTTCAATTGATCCGACTTTCAAAAAGGCTAACCGGAAAGCTTGCGTAGCTGGGTATACCCATTTTTGCTGCGTAGACAACTGAGCATCCGGCGGCGAAATCACAAGCCAGAAGCTTAGTGGCCATCTTCAGTCTGTTAAAACACAATTTGTTGAGGTGGTAAACGAGCGATTCCGTCCTGGTGGTATTCTGGAGGGTAAACCACGGTCCATGATAGTCAACATATCGAAATGGCTGTACATTACGAGCAAACAGCAACTACCACTATTGCACCCACTAGCAGCAAAACTGTAGCCGTCCGTGGTAGCGGCGCTAACAACCAGCGGCTAACAGCGTGCGTCGCCTGTGCTCAGGACGGTACTAAACTACCGCTTTTTCTCGTATTTAAAGCCAAGGCTAGAGCTACCATCGAGAAGAAGCTCGACAACCTTCTTCCCTATGGAGTGTATGGATGCTGCCAATAGAACGGCTAGATGGTATGCAAACGTTTTACTATGAATAATATGATGTGTTCTAACTATTGAGAAAGGATGACAGAGGCTGCCGAATTTAGGGAGAAAAGGTATGGGCACCATACGTTGCTAAGCAAACAGCTTCGCTGTTATTGCGGGACGAGTTCAAGAGCCACATACAACCAGAATTTGGGCGACAGCTAAGCGATTTAGTAACCGATCTCACAATCATTCCCGGTGCCTACACCTGCGTACTGCAACCGTGTGATGTGGGAGTGAACAACTAAGCCGAGCCGGCGACCGTTAGATGCTACCTATGTGGTTGAAGGACGCGTAGTGATGCTTCCCTGCCCTTCACCATGTCTAAATCTCAATTGAATAATGGTATACGTATACTGCTGAGCACTAATTTTGGGTAATGAGCTATATTTGATCGCATATAAATAGCGTTACTCATGTTACTCATTTCGCGAAATGAAAGGCTGCATTTAATACGTTAAAATTAGAGCTATATATCGATGCCAGCTTTTCAATGGTCCAGCATAGAGCTCGCCAAAAAAAAAAGTGTTTGAGGAATTGCGTCAATGAGGTGAGAAGGTGTTTTAGCCTTCCCCCAATTTTGTCAATCCAGTGACACTGGTGCGTACTACAAGACAATTCTTGAATAGAATCTACATGGTACTGCACAGTCGTGGAAATTATATTACTACAGTACCTCCATTCGGAAAATAGCGCCATTTTGAGAAACGATTGCGCATAGCTCCGCCTCGTTGGATAGCAGAAATATTAGTTTTGCAGAGGATTCAGCCATCTTAGTGTTGAGTTGAGCCAAAAGGACAATGCAGTGAGGAAAATACGAAGACTAGACTAGAACGCTTGGCGTGTATTCCATCATTCTAATCGAAAATACATCGAGATCTGATGCAGCGACGACAGAAGTTTCCTGGCCGTCCGAAAGAGCAGGGATTGGCTGCATGAGGGCAGCACAAGCGTTCAGGAGCATTTGGAAGTCACATATCAGCGTAATTGGCAGCGAGACAGCCCGCAGAAGTTTGTCTTTGTGTAGGTGCCTGATCTTGTACGTGTTACTGCTGCACGCTGTCTGCGCAATACTTCATGCACTCCATCTTATGGGTTGCAGACATTAGGGACGGGTTCGCCTCAGGGCCGTCGCAGGTAGCCCTCCTTTTATGAGCTTGTTGATCAGGTAGGTCGTCTTCAAAGTGCGACCTTCGACAATTAAGGTGTGTCGCGATGGAAATGACGACGTCGACGCCGATTCGGCGATGGTATGTGGATAATGTTAGCGCTCAACATGAGTGCATATGCAGGTATACGCCAACACGAAAACGTATTTTTTCATTTATGACTAACAACGTTGATGGTCCCGTGCTCATGTGTACGATGGTGGAACGGCTATCTGACAAATGCGATATTTTAACTTTCACTTTGCAAATCGACCCGCCCCCCAGGAGCCAATACTTATGCTACTCGACGGTTTAACTGAACATTGGTTCAAGGAAGTCGTCAAGTATGCAAAAAAAGATCAACATGACTGTCCTAAAAAAAAGGTGCCACCAACGCGACTTCGGCTTATTAGCCAGCGGATGCTACTCGGAATGGTCCGCCCAAAGCCCGACTACATAACAGGTGCATATATGACCTACGAGAGCAACTTCGCACCCGGCAGCCCGATCAAGTGTTTAAGCTCACCCATCTCAGTAAAAAGCGGCTGTGTAGTTGGATATGCAGGGCGTGATGCAATTTTGTATCCTCAACGGTTATTAAAAAGTGTGGCTTGCTAGGTAAGCCAACCACCGAAGAGAGGTCAGAAGGGCAAGTCGTTGTTGCGGATACCTCTGATATCGTCAGTGAAGCCGTTCGCGCGAGCTTAGTTGACGACAAAGTAGGTGAGTTTAGGTTAGGCGATGATTGTGATGAGGTGTTTCGTGCCTTGGCCTCGATTAACGGAGGTGCATTAATTTGTTGATCATCTGCAAATACACATACCGGTATTTACCTATTGCAAGGGCCATCTTTGTAGGTGCTCCGGTAATCATCCAATTAGGTGTCGGTACTGTGAAAAAGACAACTCGTATTTGTTATAAAGACACATCTCTGTAAGTTCGAAATCTGAGTGAAGGGTTCTGGAGCACAGAGGCAACTTCTTAATTTTTATCCAGCGTAAATAGTCAATACATTGCATTGCATGATCAAGTGTAGCGAGATAAAGTGCCTAGCAAGCAAAGCATGACAGGATGCATTTAGGGTTAGGCCTATCCAGCTACGGAGCACACACAGTGCCAAGATGTATACCTCTGTTTCAGTGCTTGCCGAAGCTCGGGTGCCAACTCGGCGTAGTCGCTGAGTAGTGATCGGAGGCTCAATCAGCCGCCGACTTATCTTAGTTACATGCTGTTCACAAGCAAAAGGCGGCAGTAAGCAATAAGTGTTAGCGAAGCTTCCCATCAATGAAATCCGCAGAGCACCGAGGAAACATACCTCTCTCGGTGTTTGTCGAAGCTCGGGCGCCTATTCGGGGTGGCCGCCGAGCAGAGTCCGCCGAGCAATGACTGGCTGCCAATCTGCTACGGGCTTGTCGAGTTGACGAATGTGATCAGTCTCCAGCTTCTGCGTACAAATATAACTCGCCTAAGTACGGAGAATGCACACACGCTGTCATTCGAACCTACCCCTCGATGAATTTGGGTGTGCCGTTTTGGAAGGTAAATGTTGGTAGTAAGAAAACGTGCTTAGTGAGGGTTTCTATTCGGACTGGACATGTCATTTGATGACTCTACTCCGTACATGCCTGTATGCCTTGACATAGGGAATTTGGTACGACTACGTGTAGGCTGGATAGCGGATCTATATATATCTATATATTCTTAGATATGGGAAGGCTACCCCGTACCATCCTCCTAGGCGTTAATTTCGAATTTTCCGGAGAACGGGTTTTGCAAGAATACCCTCGACTAGTAGGCACATGTAAATAGGTCGTATAGCTGAATAGATGCTGCCACACCTAGATCATTTTACAAAAAGCAATCCCAGCTGTACTTGCGCCTCGCAATGGCAACTGACAAAAAGCAAACCAGCTACAACCTCGACTTTAATCGCACAGTTGTTAGTGAGTACAAAGCAACACAAATATAATCGATATGGCTTCAACGCGCTCGTCGAAAAGTACAAGCTCTACATCGATGGTCCGTGAGTGGTACAACAACATCAGCAAGTTAAAGGCAGTTTCGAAAGATCGCCAGCTCGCCACCTGGGTAATGCGCCGGTTTTGCGGGACGTAAGCTCGAGTACCATGAGGTCGAGACGCAGCTTGCCGTCAAAGTGGAGGCCAGGAACAGGAGGGGTTAAACACAAATAATACATGCAGCTGCAAGGCCTAAAGATCGACCGCTCTATTTCAGCAGCCTCGACGGAGCAAGAACAGAACACATTTACGGCTTCTGTTGAGTGATTTAAACATCAACCGCTCTATCGTAGCAGCCTTGGCGGATCAAGAACAGAACGCATTTAAGGCTTCTGCTGAGTGCTGCGCGTTTCGAGAGCCGTTGCAATCTGGTCTCGAGGCGACATTTACACGACTAAGAGGACACTTCCTGCAGATGCCGAGAAGCGATGCCGTGAATTCATTCATAAAGCACAGCAGCTCATTGATGACCACAGCATCCAGACTTGCAACAAGGTTAATATGGACTAAGTGCCTCGGTATTTCAAGACATAATTAACATCGACTATTGCAGCGTATGGATCAAGCAAAATACTTTTGAGGAAAGGTGGCAGCATCCACAAGCGATTCACAGCCAAATTTTCGATCACAGGTGAAGGGAAGATTCTTCAGCCTCATGGCCTCTTTCCAAATTGAAAAATAAACTGCGGGTTGCATACGGCGTGGTGGTGGACGTGAACACCGGATGTGGAATGAAAATATCCTTCTAGTGCCCGCAGAATCGTCAAATGCAGTCGGCCACACGCACAACTTTATCGCCTGCCCGTGCTCTACGTCATGGATGGCTCGTAAACCTATTCAACGAGCGGCGCTACAGTCCTACAACTTTTTGAATTGTTGGGGCCGCCGAACCTGACGAATCTACTTCTACCGGTGGATTTAGACGTGAACAAAAGTTTTAGGCTTCTACAGTGGCCACTTCGATGATTACATTGAAAAGGCACCTGTCGACACTAAAATGCAAACGAAGAGCGGCAACCAACCAAAATAGCGTCTGAGTGGGCGCTCGACTGGATTGAAACTAAGCAGCTGACGAGATTGCGGGTGCGTTCCGGCTGTGTAGGTTGGTGGAGAAGACGACTTTTAATCTGCATGAGCCCTGCCCTTCTCTACCCAAACTGTTGACCACCGGTACGGATATGGATGCCTGGTACAATAAGAACAATTACTTCCTTGAGGATTACGATCGTGAGGAACTCTGCATTTGCACGTCTTCGTGGTACATCCCAGATGACAATGGTTTCAACCTGTTCAGCTGCCCCAGTTTAGGCTTGAAGTACTTCACGACGCGGTTTTGACGGACGTCATGACTCGTCTACCGAATTTTGTATTAGGGTAGCCCCCCAAATTGCAGCATTAGGTAAGCCCCCTCAACCAACCCGATTTTTAATAGGTAATGCTATGCGTTTTGTTTGTGCGATGCCACGTTAGGGTAGCCGCCGGTTCTGAATTTTATCCAATCACGACACACCAGATCCGTGGTGGAGTGCCACCTTAGTTACCAAAATGCTGCCGAAGGGAGTCGATGTTGTCTTGTGTAATCTTTGAGAAGGTGGACGCAGCTGTGTAGCCCACGAATAATGCGGGAAGCATGTTAAAGTCGGTGATGTACTGCTATTTGGGCGCAGGAGAGTCAAGATGATGGAGAACTGAAGTATTGCCTGAAGGTCTACCTAATTCATGATGGCAGCCAGACTTGTACGTCGGCTTTCTGCCACGCCGCTTACTCCGTCAATGCAGCGCGTATGTCAATCAATTTGCGACTGTTATGGAGGACTTAAAACAATCTGATAACACGCAAAAACGACGTTCAGAGCGCGCAGGAGGTATATTTCGATGCATTCTTCTGAATGAGATCGAGGCAGTTTAGAGAGTAATACTATCTAATTGATCAGTTTAGATAGTAATACTGTCTATAAATCGCCTTTTTTTTTTTTAATTTCATTTTCGCCTTCGCTATCATCCACGCCGTAGTGTTTTTAATGCCATAGCCAACATGAGTGAACGTATCTCGTATTGACTGTTCGCTGACACCTACCCCAGTTTTAACAATCCATGGCACAATGTCTTCTCGTTTTGGCACTGGTACGTTAGCCTCGGGGGGAATCGTTGCCATTTGTTCAGCCGCTCAGTCATCGTACTGAGCGCGTACTGGTTCCTTTATGGGCCGAAAGGAACTTTGGTACGGATTGCTAGCGCTTTCTTAGGAAGATGCTCAAAACAAACAACTACAAGGCATAACAAACGAAAAAAACTAGCGAGATGATATATCAACAATATTAGAATTGAACCTGTCTGGTCCGCATTATGAATATGGGTTGCTCCAATATTCACAGCCTTACGCTTCACTACTCCTTTGCGATCCTGATGCGTTCAGGCGGCTGGATCTGACTATGCCTCGTCTTGCAGCGAAGCGACCGCCGATGGCGCTGCTTGCAGTGCTTCTACCAGCACCACAGCACCTTAAAAGGCGTAATTCCCGTCGCTGTAGCTATATCTAGTGTCTGAGCGGGTAGCGTAGTCGGCGTAAAAGATACATGTTCTTCTCATCAACTCGTTTACCCCCCCCCCCCCCCCCCCGACTAGCTCCTCCTCTTGTTATGCTTCCTCTGCACGAAACCCATCGAATCCGTCCACAGCCTCAACAACGCTCGGCTTTCCACTCATATGCTCAAATTCAGAGCTGATTAGCTCCCAACCTGCCTAGCTACTTGGAGGCTTAATTGCTCTATCTAGCCATGTCTCCAGGACGGCTAGAACTTGATGAGCTGAAATCAGCGCGATTGTCTTCCCGTGACCAAAGGGTCAGCAGCCTTGTACATTGCGCCGCCATGAGCCAAATAGTTCATAGTAATAGCACACGAGTTGTGATGTCCAATGTCCACCTCAGCATTAGCGTCAAGAGGAGCCAACACATCATTCCAGCTGCTTGAGACTCGGCGGCGTATTTTCTCGAACCCATCGCGCGTACAGCGGGTGTGGCGACTAACCAGCCCATAGAGAACACTTGATGAGATCGGATCCAATCCCTGTCATATCGGGCACTGCGAACTTGCATTTGGAAGCTCAGGTCATGTGCGCTTGTCGGCAACGACCGCACAGAGAACAAACACAGCAGGGGCGGCGCACGCCAACGTCGATCTAGCTGCGTTCATGTTAAGAGGAGAGGGTTTGAAGGCTTGGCGTTTGGCAGAGATAGTTTGGTAATGCGTGTTTATAGCAGAAAAAAAGAGGCCGAAAAACCTCCTTCATCTCTGTACATCGCGAAAGAGGAAGGTCTCCATTTGATGCGGCTCCTATTTTGGCAATCTCTTTTTCGACTGCGACCCGCCCCCAAAAATGCGATGGTTGGAAAAACATATTTTTTCTGCTTCGTAAAAGCTCGGAAATGACGTAAAAATAATACTAACCAAAGGGTACAGTGAATTTTCATGTATTCCTATTCGTCCATGCACCTCTCCTTTTCCTCCAATTAAATGCCATTCGTGTTAGCCCTACATTCCCACATTGCTCTGAGCTACGATGCCATCGACGGTGCCTGTGGACGAAGCCATCCGCACGCTGAGCGCGGAGATGGCCAAGGACAAGGACGTATCCGTCATCGGCAAGTAGGTTATACTCGCTCCTACCTACAAATAAAATTTGTTTATTAAAATTACTCGCAGGACGGAGGCGGAGATGGAGGTTTTGGCCCATTACGCCACTAAAGGTCGACGTCGCGCCGGTATAGGCGCGATCATCGGCTCTTCGGTCATGGCTGGGCTTTGGAAATTGTCCAAGAACCAGAAGAAGCTGCTGGGGGGCTTCGGCATGATATGTGAGCTTCACAATATTGTTTAGTGTGATGGGATTTTTTTTATTTATCTTTTAAATTTTTTCTTATCGTAGCCGGCGCTCTGTTCGGAGCTTCGTACGGCATCATTAGCATCCGTCGGGAGATGTTCTCGGACTTGTTGATGCTGCCGTCGGACAAATCGCCGTTTGCGACCCGGGCCCGGACCATGTAAGGACAAGTCGTGAGAAATGTAGGGTAGTTGATGAGTCGCTGTATTGATTATTTTCATTTTGGTGGTTTGCTGCATGTAGATTAATGACCAAGATCCCAGACAATCCGTTCGTGCAAGAACTGAATGAGAAGTTTCAGCATTCGGCTGCGGCTATGTACGACGCCACTTGGTCCTGGTTTGCGGGATGACAAATATTCAATAGTTTTGTTTGAATGTGTTTTGTCATTTGTATGCTTCGTAGAGACTCGTGGAATGAGGATGTTAATGCGTCTGCGGGTTTTGACTCGAAACGGACTACGGTCCCCCCACCTGCTCCTCGCCGCGAGATTTCCAGCAGCATCCCGCCGATTGTTGGACTAGACACGCCGCGCCGCGGGAAAGAATACCGTGATCAGGACCAGGAAGCTTTCGATGAGCCCATTGACAGTGGACGACGCTCGCCATTTTTCTTCGGTGCAAAACCTCCCCAGGCCGACGAAGCGCACGAATTTGGAGACCGTAATGCCCCCCTCTCTCGAGATCCCTATACGCACTATTCGCAGGACTCTCGCGGCCCAAAACCCGACAAGAATGCCCCAGCACTGCGTCATGACGAAGATGACTATTTCTTTGGAGTACCCAGCGAACTGGACGCTCCAGAAAAGCCCACGACATGGGAAGAGATCCGACGCCGTGCTGCTGAGCAACACAAATAAATAGTAGCACGTGACAAGAACTACATGTAGTTAACTCCAGCGAAAAAAAGCTCGTGACTGAAGTTTGTGTTCCATATTCTTGAGAAAACGTCCGCCTGTTCACAATTCTATTGTGACTTGGAAGAGGATGCAATTGGGGAAGACTGGCGATGACACCCCCAAGAACAAGCCTCGTGATAAGAGGCAGAACGAACCTTTAACGCCCTGTGTGTCAGACCTGAAGAAGCACAAGGAAACGCTGCTATCCACGAGGTATTCCAGCACCAAGGCCTTGTCGTATGAGGGACTCCTGTCTGAAGAGGAGTTAATCGTATTAAGAGCGATCGTGGCACGAGAAGCGGGACTCGACGACTTGTTGCGCTGCTGTTGCTCGTTTGAAGACGACCAAAGCGTCACGTTGCTAGAGAGTCTACTGCATGTTCGAGACCTGTCTCTAGCTACAGTCGATGCCATCGCAGGGTGGCGACGTCGTATGCTCCAGATGCGTCCATTCCTATGGCGGAACCTGAATTATGCGCTGAAAATGACCAGTGACCTCGACTTTGTAAGCAAAAGCCAACTCGCCACATCAGCAATGGACGGAGTACGTCTGCCTCGTCGCAATCCATTCTCTACGATCGGAGGTCTGGACCAAAGTATGCGCATCTTCTGGGCAATCGAAATGCCGGAACAAGAGGATTTGTCTGTGCTGTTGGACTCGGCTTCGTTCGCTCCCAGCCACGTGACGGTGGACTTACCATCCAAAATCCGCCTCGCCGAGTGTTTTTTACTCTACGAAGAGCGACGTTATGGCAAGTTTTCGAGAGCGCAAGCAGCGACAGATCATCGTCTCAAAGAGCTGGTGCGAAAGGAAGCAGAGTATTCGTCAAGGATGCGCTTTGGGAGCCGGAAGCCTATCACAACATACGGGAAAGATGAGTAAGAATCCATAATGTAAACGCATTATCCAATGAGAGACATCCATCCCCAACAGTTCTAGTCGAACTTAGTGAGATCCAGCGTCATTGACTTGGACTGTTGCAAGGTGATATCCTTGCAGATCCCGACCAGCGCGTCAGCCTTTTCGTAGAATGAGTCCTTCAACGAGATCACAACGCACTGGAAATCGCAGTTCGCGATATAGGTTGAAACCTTGTTCACGTTCACGTTGTCCAGAGCGGCATCCACTTCATCAAGGACAAAGAACGGCGACGGGCGGTAGTTGTGGATCGCGAACAGTAGTGCGAGCGCAGCCACGGTCTTCTCACCACCAGACAGCTGCTCCATCTCTCGGAATCGCTTCATTGGAGGCATCGCGTTGTACTTCATGCCACTAAGGTACGGCTCTTCTGTATTCTCCAGATTCAAATATGCCGTGCCACCTAGTGGGTGTTTCGAGCTCTTGGTGAGTTGCTTGTATGTCGAGTCAATCACTCCTGAAATATGGTTAAACGCTTCCATAAAGCGATCATAACGAGTTTGCTTAACCTTTTCGAAATTTGACGCAGTTTCAAAGGTCTGCTGCTTGATACGATCCAGTTCCTCTTCTTCTTTCCCAATTCGACTTTGGATCACGTCAAACTTGTCGAGAGCGCGCATGTTTGGCTGCATTTGCGCGAGCTCTGTGAGCAACATACCAATCCGCTTCTCGTAGTCGGCATTCATCTCATCGAATTCCTTATCATCCACCACGACGTGAGCATCCGGAAGCGACGAAAAGTCCACTTCCCGGTTTGCCCCGTCATCGCCTAGTAGAAATTCCACGTTTTCAAGGACACTAGACCCACTAGTGTCGTCCATTTCGACGTCTTCCGAGCCGATGGTCCTAACTGTTGGCAATTTGATCTGATCTAACGCTGCCCGCTTGAACAGCTCCGTCTTGTGATCCTTCAGGCGCTCAAGCACTGCTTCCTCTGACGCAATTCGTCGTTGGATTTTGCCCTTCCGCTCCTCATACTTCGCCTTCTTGCTGCCAATTTCTCGAAGCTCTTTCTCAAGCTCATCCACCTTCGTCGATAAATGTTTGCGTAGCTCCTCTTGCTCCTTTCTTTCCTTGCGCAAGGCAACGACCTTTTTCATTAGAGCAGCTTCCTCTTCTGCCAACTGCTTCAAACGCTGGGCTTCCCGCGCTGCTCTTTCTCGAGCTGCAAGCATGGGCTGGTTGAAGTCCTGAGACTGTAAATACTCGATCTGACGTACACCAAACGGAGATAATATCAGCGACACAATCAATACTGCCAGATTAAACTTCACTTACCTGTGCGCGAAGCTTAGCTTCATGTTCAGTAATTTTCCGTCGCATTTCCATCGCCTTGTGGTGTCTCTTGAGCACTTTCTCTTCATAGACGCGAACACTCTCGACGCCAATCGCTTCGCTAAACTCTGCGAACATTTCGTCTTCTACACTATGAATTTGTTCCTGAAGCGCCTCAATCTTGCTCTTGCGAGAATCCACAGCCACTACGAACTTGCAAAGCTCGGGCTCAATCAACTCTGCCACTCGCTTCTTGGCATCATCAATTCGAGCTTGAATCTTGGGCTTTTTCGTTTCTGTAATTACCAAGTCAGCCTTTGCATGACTGAGTCGGCTCTTCAATCCTTCCAGGTGCGTACGTAGCGTTTGTAACTTCGTATAGGATGCACCATGTCGGTCCATGGCGCGAATTGCATCGACAAGTCCACTTTTTTCTTGCTGCAAGGCCTCGACCTCCTTTTCATCCCATCGGCCAGCTCGACGCAAATCGCTCTGTGTTTTACCACCAGTCATACTGCCGTTCTTGCTCACAACCATTCCATCCAACGTCACTGCCTTCACCTTCTCGTTTTGACGGAAACAAAGATCGCGGGCAACGTCGATCGAATCGCATACAACAGTATCACCAACAGCATAGTGCAGCGCTGGTTCAATCTCAGCGTCGCATTCAATCACGTCGACCACCATTTTAATGTTGTTCCCCAAACCGCGAAAGCGCTCATTGATCGGTTTTACTCGAATTTTATCCAGAGGAATAAACTGAGCACTGCCCGCACGAGAATCCCGAAGGTATTGAATACAGTCTTGACCTGTTCGGTTGTCTGTCACCACGATGGCGTCCATGTGCTTCCCTGTCGCCACAGTCACAGCCATATTGTACTTGCGTTGGATCGGCTTGCAAAGGTCTACAAGACGACCGCGAACACCAGGATACAACCGCTTCAGTGTTTCCAACATCTCCGCTCTTCTCGCCTGTGCCTGCGACTGCCGCTTGTCATCCTTCAGGTCACGCAACTTATTAATTACTCGGTCCAGTTGCTTCGACAGTTTCTCTTTCTTCTCTGCCTGTCCCCGATTGTCTTCGTCTGCCGTCTGTAACGTCTTCTCGGCTTCTACAATGTCATGCTCAGTCTCAGAAATGACGCGTTGCATGCTGCTGAGACGTTGATCGGCTTGCTTGAGGTCTTCCGACAGCATTTCGACCATCTTGAGGTTTTCCTGACGCTCCTGACCGAGTGTTTCCACTTTGTTCTTGTCCGCGTTTTGCTGACGCATGATCGACTCGAGCTCATTCCGCAGCAAGTTCGTCTGGACCTGTACGGCTTCTTTAATTCGATGATATTCCTCCAAGCGCGAACCTTCTAGAACGAGTGCTCCGTCCTCTCCTCCTTGACTTGCTTGGCGAGCTTGGTTTGCATCTAGCTCGGCTTTTGCTCTTTCCAGCTCCTGTCGATCGTTTTTTAAAGCTTCAACCTCTGTGGATTTGCCTTCAAGCCGTGTTTTCATAGTCTTCTCCGTTATTTCTGACTCGACAATCTTCCTCTGGGAATACTGGGACTGTTCTCGTAGCCGAATCACTCGTGGTTGGATATCCTCCATTTCGTTCTGAAAATCCTGAATCCGCTCGCGATTCGCCTTCACTTCCCGAAGACTTGCCATGAGTTCTTTCTTCTTCTCATGGAGAGTCTGCGCTACAGCATTCTCCTTCTGCAAGCAGGTACGACCAGCTTCCTGGTAGTGCCTTACCGTCTCTTCTCGCTGCTTCATGTCATCTTGGACCTGATATAGCTGCCACAAGTAGTGCTCTACCCGCAAATCATTCTACATACATCGAAACAGCCACATCAGACACACACACATCGTCCATATCGCAGCTTAGTGTGTCAATTACCCACCACAGCCTCCAGCTTGTGTCGAAACTGCTCGGCCTCCTCCTTCTGCTCCCTCACGAGCCTCTTCTCGGTCACCAGCCCTTTCTTCCTCTTGTAGGCGAATATTGTGTTCTCTTCCGCCGCGTTCTTCTCCTCCAGCAACCTCTCGTACTCGTTCTTGAGCTCATCCGACATGGAGATCTGTTCAAAGAGCTTCGTCAGCTCCACTGGGCTCTTACTGGCGATAGACTCGACGTCTCCCTGGAACACTAAAAAATTGCGAGCTTTCACTAAAATTCCGATCTCTTTGAGCTGCTTCTGGTACTTCTCGGAGCTCACATCCTGGCCGTCGATGCGGTACGAGCCCG
Source organism: Phytophthora sp. 'mugwort' (assembly GCA_033558025.1). Lineage (NCBI taxonomy): Eukaryota > Oomycota > Peronosporomycetes > Peronosporales > Peronosporaceae > Phytophthora > Phytophthora sp. 'mugwort'. The sequence continues at coordinate 2,660,491 of JAUCEF010000011.1, forward strand.
TGCCCTTTCCCGAGATGAGCCGCGTGAACTTGACCTCTCTCTGTTGGCTTTGATGGGCAGCCAGAGACGCGGAGGGCGGCGTCTCGTCCTGTGACAACTCGTACACGAGCGTGACGAACGCCGAACGTTTCGAGGCAGCAGCTTCCGAGTCGGTCGGCGCCTTGTGCACCAGGTCTCGGAGCAGATTGGAGCGCAGCTGGCGCGAGTGCACGCCCAGAACGAAGGAAATGGCGTCCATGAGGTTGCTCTTGCCGCTGCCGTTGGGCCCGACCACAGCCGTGAAGCGGTGGAACGGGCCCACGACGTGCTGGCCGCCATAAGACTTAAAGTTCTCCAGCTCCAGCCGTGCGATGCGACCCATGACAGCGCGAGGAAACGAGCAGGGCTTGCTTGACGTGCAGGTGGTTGCCGTCAATGTTAATGTGATGGAAAGATTGGTGCGTCTTGCCATAAAAGTTAGGTCCTTATTAACGCGTGTAGGGTTAAAGGAATAATGGGTTCTTCCGAATAGTGTACCCTCTCCAAATATTATACCCCTCCGAAATCAAAACCTCTTCGTCTAGTACGTAATAGTTAGTACCCTCCAAATAGTATACCACTCATGAGCCACTTGATCTCGTTTTCCCGGTGCTGATGGATCACTTACCCGGTAAGACGTGGTGTGGGACAGTATAAGCGCACATATATCAAAGGGCATCAAGGCCCGATTCGCAGCAAAGAAGATCGACATGGTCGTCGTGCCTACTGGCTGCACACCATATCTCCAAGCAGGAGATATTGGTATTTACATGTCATTTAAAGACCGGATTGCGCCACTCCTCGGTCAGTGGAAGACGTCAGATCGCGTACAATATACACGTGGAGGCAATCCTCAACCGCCATCGGTACGCGAGGTTGCTGGCTGGGTCAAGGAAGCGTGGGTGAGTGTGCCGGTCGAGGTGGTCATGAAGTCTGTCGGCGGAGCGGGCTTCTACGACGACTACGAAGACTGGCACTTGGGCTAAGCACGACGTTTACGGCGATGTATTTTGTGCGGAATGGCTGCGCAGTCTGGATGAAGCGAGAGCCGAGGACGGCGAGTTGGTATGTGAGTTGTAAACCCTCCAAATAAAACACCCTCCGAGTAGAATATCCGTTCTCAGTGGTGCACTATTGCAATTATACCAGTACACTATTCGGAAGAACCCGTTAAAGCCTACCACAGCCTACGGTATTTCGGGTGTGGTTACTGGAACAGTTAACAAAAGTAAGCTGTCTCTTAAGGTAGTTTGTCAGCCATCTAGAAAATATTTACAGAAACCCTGTGCATATACTAGATGTCCACCAAACGTTGTTGGAAAGAGCTGTCCATAATGTGCAGAACGCATCAAGAACTCCCCCCCCCCGCCCGTATGAAAAACGTCTAGGGCGTCTAGCGGCACGAGTCTTCTATTGTACCAGTATGCGAGTGTGATGAACCCGAAGAGCCATGCTATCACGATCCATTACCAGAGTTGCCAGTGAGGGGGCTTTCTCAATCTGTATAATGCCCCCCCCCCCGGGTGGGGCCTTGCGATAAATGTAGTGCCCCACTCTTTTAGTCTAATTTAAATTATCAGAATTGTCAGATAGGAGCCAGCATATATTAATTGCCATTCGCGAGTTGCTACCGTAGGTCAACATCAAGTGGCGATGCCGGTCGAGCTCAGGGAGCAGATTTTCACCTTTCATTGTCAATTTCTTATGAAAGACAAGTTCATGGTGGAAAAGAAGCTGTCTGTAGTAAGAAGCATACTCTCGACAGGAATATATCGAGCACGTGCAACAGGTGATCAAGGAGTACAGTACAACATTTAGTACTCGGACATTTACAACAGAATGAGACTGGTGTGTTCATTTATCACAATCGTAACACAAGAATCGAATTCCGTGGGGCCAAGGACGTCAACGTGAAGTCGTTCGTCTTCACGAAGGGTGTCCAGGTTCCATACCCCCATCCCTTTAATAGTACCACACCTGTTGTAGTGCCCCACGGGGCAGTATCGCAGGTTTTACACTACAATATTGGACGTTATATATATATATATATGTTCATACATCTGCCCTTAAAAAGAATCACTATCCTTACGACTCTGCTCCAGCATCCTCGAGTCTTACCGAAAGATCGTGCCGAGCAGCAAAAGATCGCTCATCGCCTTGAATAATAGGTGGTCTGAACTCAACCGGGAGATGAAACGCTTTGTCGGCTGCTTGGCTGTTGTCAACAGCGCCAAGGGAAGCGGGAAAAGTGTAAATGGCGCTGTAGAAACGAAGAACGTTGAAGTACGTTGATATCGTTGTTAGAGCCTGCCGAACCGAAATCTACGAGCCAAATTCAGAGATCCTCTGACGCAATGGCTTCCAATACGACCGTGGGCTTCTTTTCGCGACCGAATTGACCAGTAAAAGCCCGGGGACACAGTGCTCACTCCCACTTCATGTAATCAATCGACCCTAACATTCCCGGAAACCCCCGCTTGTTGTTAATACTCATGAGAGCCGAAATATCTTGTTCAGTAGGGAATCGCAAGTAACCAGGCCAAAGAGTTCAACAATTGCACGACAGAATTTGTGCAGTAACTCAAAAGCGGTGGATTCACCAATAGAACACACTTCGTCAATTTTATCTCAGCCTTGGCATAAGCCATCATACGATAGGCAGCAGTAATTTTTAACAAGCTGCTGATTCTCTTTTTACCAGTGGCATCACTTCTTTGACAGAAGTACGGGTAGCTTGCAACCAAAGCATCCTGAACTCTTAAGAAGAGGGACTTCGACAAACGATACCGACGGGCGAAGGTTTTGTCGTCATGGAGTGGAGACTCAGCGAAGTACCGTCGAATAAGCTGCGTGTTGGCCGATGCGAAGTCTCACTCAATATTGGGTGCTTTACCAGGCTCCGCGCCACCATGCTTTCGTTTTTTCTTGGCGCGAGGAGCGATTAGCAAAGAGGCTATGTAAACCTCCTCTTCATCGTCAAGCAGTTCGCGAAGAAGAGACGAGTTCGCCACATAGCGACAATTCTGTGAGTGGCGGCACTGGATGTCTATAGCTATATAAATTCCAGCCAATCAGCACGCGAGTTATTTATAGCTATGGCGACTGACCGTTGGAGATGTCCTAGCCCCCTCCAGCTTTAGGAAACGAATTCAAGGCAAAGATCAGGAGGTGTTCGAAGATTAGCAAGTAAAGCGAGAGATGCCGAAAACTCGTCAAACGAGCTCACAGTAATGGGACTTCGCCAAATCAGTAATTTATTAGTTATGGAAGACAACGGCATTTGGCACATTCCCGCCAAAACTCCAAAAGCGCGCTTCACTTTCTGAATTCACAAGCCAACAGAGCAGCATACTCAAGTTCTTCGCTAATGCCGGCCAGAAGCGGCCCCCATATGATCAGTACCGCCGTGACCCTGGTCCACATGGAAGACTCCATGCTGCGCCGAGAGGATATGTGACGGGGCACAAACCCACCTTGCGCACAGGAAGCGGAGCTTCCGGAGGGTACACAAACTCTCAGTGAACAGCAGTTCACAAGTCTCTGGTCTGAGGGGACTGTTACCAAAATTAGGTAGCTATAACTCTATTTATAGATGACCCTTATTAATGCGTCTACATACTAACTATTTGTCACCTGTAAAGTACCCTAGATGTTATCCTATTGGGTGGGTGCTTATGAGGTATTTGTACCATATGTGTGGTACCCATCCGTGACGTCATAGTGATGTTGGCTACATCACTGAGGGGCTGGTCGCGCTGGCTGCTGCTGGTTCTCGGTCTGGTTGTAATGCTAGGAAAGGATTCCGACGTATTTTGATTGGCTCGTTACAAAAGAGGTTAGGGTAAGTTGTGTTAACAACAAGAACTTGAGAACTCGAGAAGTGCCCGGGTTCCCGAGTTTGTACAAGGCTGGCCGGCTGACAGCCAGTGACTTCAGTTTACAATTTCTGTGTGTTGGCCAATGCCAACGACACACCGCTTCACCACACTCGCTGTGCAGACTGTTGCTGCAGCACGCGCGTTGATGCTGGATAGGAATCCTCCCTTAAATGTGTTTACCTTTTGAGTCAGCTATTGCATTTGAGACTGTGTTAGATGACGAAAGCTACAACGCTTGGTTTTGTCGACACTTGCGTTGCACGCAGAAAGCACCCCGCAAACTGTGCAGTCTGCTTCGTACTCATTTTTGGGCAAAAACTTAAAAGAAGTATAGTTTTGAAAGAGCTGTAGCTTGTACGTTATTAATCTAGGTGCTAGTGGAGGTTTCCGAGAAACAGCTCAGGCATTATTGTGTGTCGAAAGCATGGTGTATTGTTAACATAAACGCGGTTGTTCGGGAGCTAGTAGCAATGCGAGCAAAATGTATCATGCTACCTCAAACTCTCGACGGATGGAACCCAATTATCTCCGGCTTTCGCCAGGGTCGACACTTTCCTTTTTGCTGTGGAGCTATGGACGAAGCTTTAGTTGCGATCAACAGCCCTTGCGATTTCGAAGGCTGGTACAATCAGAAAGGTAGTGTTTTCTATGCTGAACATACATATCGCCACACTAACAAACTTTATTTTTCTGGTGAAATCTAGGCTTTCCTTTAGTGAACGTGCAAGCCGTGTGTGACCACCGGAAGCGGTTCATCTCCTTCGACATTGACCAGGATCTTGGAGTGATTCCAAGACTTTTCAGCATTCAAGTTTGGCTGAAATATTTCTTCTTCCTCGCGGGCGTCATGTTCTTGCCGACTATGGTTATGGTGTACCATCTGCGTTATGACACCGAACAGCGAAAAGGACGAAGGCGGTACTCTCACCGCGGTTCAAGCGCACTTCAACTTCAGCTTATCCTCAACTCGCATTGCATTCGAGGGAGCGTTTGGGCTACTGGAGAAACGTTTCCGAATTTTGGAGAAGCCACTGGAAGAACGCATGCCCACTGACTCTGTGAAGATAACTGTATTGTGCTTGGTGCTTCACAACCTTTTGAAAGACTTACAAGACAATGCTCCCATTTTTTCGACGTCGCGGGTGTTTTCAACAGAAGCGGACGGTGAGCCGCTGAAGTTCCAAATTAGTTTAACCAACACAAAAAGATTCGCTTTACATTAGATAAACATAAACGAGATGTATATTGCTGCGTTATCTGTAGCATAAGCTCAACACGATGTCTCCTATCCATTCCTCCAGCCTGTGCTCGTTTCTAGCCGCTCCCACCATGCTTCAGAGCTTCGATAAGGGTGGCGAGTTGTTGATTCTGCAGTATCATCTGCTTAAGTTGTTTATCCTGACGGTGCATCATCGCGGCGAATCGGGTGTCAATTAAGTCGGTAACGACCCGCTCGCCTGGTGTATTGTTTGTTGTCGGTGGTGGCGCCATCGCAGCCGTCATGGCGTGAAAGACTTCCGCAATTGACTGCATTTCGATCTCAAAGCTGTCGCCCATCGGCTTCCGCTTTTTTTGTTTAGCTCCATGGTGTAAGGTGGTCGATTCACCTTCACTTCCGACATCTCCATCCGGCAAAGCTTCAACATCCTTCTCGTTGTCCGCCAGTATCTGGGCGTTCATGCCAGATGATCTGTTCAATACCACACACGTTCTTGAGTTTGCAATTTGTTCAGTGAACATCTTAATATGTTTGCGTTCTTACCTAGACCAGAACTCCTGCATCAAGTCTAGCCCTGGTGGCTCGAGCACTTCCACCTCGGATTTTCAGTAACACGGACGTCGGCGTTGAACACCGCCCACTTTCGCTTCAACCAATTTACCTATAACACACGAGGTACAAGACAACGATACATGAGCAATAATAGTAAAATGAAAGGCACCAACGGCAACGTACCTTATTCTTGCACTGCTTGGACGAATGGCCGTCTATTGGTTCTGGCTAATCTCTGTTGCCAGCAACAACCATGCCTCTTTGAGCGCGGAGTTGTCTTTTGCATTGCTGAACCGCTCGGCGTATACCTCGTACCGGAGTGACATCAAGTCACGCACCATGACGTTACTCCAATCCAGAGCAGCCGTGAGTTACTTGCCTGTCACTCAAACTAGCTCTTTTCCCAGTCTTTTTTTTAGCCCCCGCGGTGCTTGCACTTCGAGCTGTCTGTCTGTCAGTAGGTTTGGCTTCACTCCAACTGTGCTGGACGGAGCCGATGCTACCGGCTGCTCGCAGACCATCTCGCAGGGCTGCTGCCTGAGTAGTTGTTGCAATGCTTGATCGCTGCATTGGCAAGCTAAAGGTATGAGCACGCAGAGCTGCTTCACCCGGAGTTGTGAGCTTCATGCCGCCAAGCTGGGGTGCTCAGGTCCAAGTGTCGTTGTGGCTGGCGACGGCTGACAACGTAGCAGCACTCACGGCAGGCACAAGCGCCGAGCGGCCATGCCCAGCGTTGTCGAACGACGACGGAGCGACGGAGTTGGACATGATGTGAATGGCGGCGATTATATTGGTGCTGCTGCTTATTCGGAACTACCAGAAACTCCACCGCGCACTACCAGTCAAAACCAGACGGGCTCTAGGTTTTGACTGGTCACCATCCCTAGCCCCAAGAAAAGTAGCACCAGCCAGCGCGACCAGCGCCCTTAGGGTACTTGGGTACGCCATTCTGAAGAGTGACTTGGCACTCTTCATGTAACGCCGTTACATCCCCCACTTAGGTTCGGTTTACTAATCATCCCGGGCGAGCGAAAGGAAGTCGCTGCCTTTCACTCTCCAAGTCGGATACATCGACTTCGCTGCGGTTACTTTCCGCAGCCGGCTCATTTCCTTTTGAGCCCCGAGCTCGTTCCCGTATTCTCGTCTTCTCGGCTTCCTCGTCAGTCTCAAGCATGGCCAAGACTCGGTCTGGCAGCGGTGCAAAAGCACCTGTCAAGGCGCCTGAACCATCTGAAGAGGACCCTGAGCTGAGTATGGCCAATAACTTGGTGCTTAGATCAGCCGTTCTGGCTTAAACCAAAGTGGGAGCTGACTAAGCCAGCATGTAAGCGACCAGGTCATCCTGGCTAGCACGATCCAGATCCACAACGTCAAGGATCACTAGTGACTCATGCGCTTCCCATCGCTCAGGCTCGGCCACTTTCCTATCCTCGCTCGCCGTGTTTGGTATGTTGGCGAATACGTGTCGTCTTCGCCATACCCCACACACCTCGTTGTCGAAGTTCCACTGGGCAACTAAGCAACCGTCGCATTTTGCGAGTTGGGAACCTCCACGGATGAATGATTCCGAGGTCAAGACAATGGTTGCTCCAGCGGGTTCAGCTAAAGCATCCTGTCACCTAATCCTGTACAGCAGCCTCGCCTTTCTTGGTGTATCCGGCGCCCACAGTGCTCTTCGTTTGTGATAGTGTGTTTGTGCTAGCATGTAAGAACGCCATGGAGGTGATCGTGGGCGACAGGACCGACTCGGAATCAACGACAAGCATGGTCACCAGCACCACAGTAAAGTGAAGCGTACATGCCCAGCTTTCAACTAGAAAACAGGCACCCGCGTGGAGCGGGTAGCGACTTCGGAAATAAGTTCGGGCAACTAGACAAGCAGTGTTGCCAAGTTGCATCCTGTGTGGCCAATGCAGCTGCGACCGCGTATAAAGCGCACGTCAAGAAGTCGCTCTTGTCCCGGGATCAAGGTGAGCACCTGTTCTTACGATGGCTTAACCCGCTGTATATTCTGCCGCTCGCTGAAACTGACATGTGCTGCTTTTGTATGCAGCTTAAGTCCGAAGCGCGGCCGAAGCCGTACTCTCGAGCGCAGCGTCTTCGTAGCCAGCATGCACGCGAGGTGTGCTTTACACACAGCGAATCAGGGCTGACAAGTCCTCCTTAGTACAAGGAGGAGCATAACTATTAAAATCGCCTACGTCTCCGCAAGCAATGCGTGTCTAATGTCTTGCTTGCTCAAGCGCGATTAACTGGGAAGGGGCACACAAGTTTGGATATCCATTGAACAACCACAACTTAACTTTTCTATAATAATATGTTCCCGAATTGGGTGCAAGCATGCATATTTTACCTTCGTTAGCGGCAAATAGATGCCGAAGTGACCCATAGTCACCGTCAACGGAGCTGGTCAGAAGAAATTTAGCCTGGACAAACATTCTCTTGCTCCAGCATCCGGTTGAATGCGGCATTCGCTGCGATTCGCCCCTTCGTGAAGTGGACATTCGCGAACAAGGTTAAGCGCATGCTTCTCGATCTGCCTGTTAGCTTCTGTGGATTACGCCGCCAACGTCCTTAAATGTCTCCTTAATCCAGGGAAATGCCTTGTTGTCCTGGTTGGCTTGAAACTAGCGCCATATTAGCGTGGTGCTTTAATTGTGTATGTCATGGACATGTCAACACTGGAGTAATCGATCCCCGCCGTGGATATCGTGAACTAACAAATCCCGATGGAAGGGCTTCAGTGCCGTCGCCTCAACGAGAGCGACGGCACGCTTGGTCATTGCAGCTTGAAAATAATGATTGAGCAGGTAAAAATGACGGGCTAAACAGGTTCAAGTCCGTGGCGAAATACTCAACCATACCGTAATCTTCGATCACGATGCCGAAGACATGACGGACAATGGCAACAGTCAGTTTCTCGCAGTGCAGACGCGTCATGATACCGTTAAACGCCAGATGATTTAATCTATTTATGTATATTCAGCGCTTTAATACATGTGTATTGCCTCGACTACTTATTAAAAGATTGGCCTGAAGATCCAGACGCCCATTAGGGTCTTAAGAATTGGTCCGATCGCTAAGAAGGAGCGAGCAGCGGGCTACGCGAGTCCAATCCGGCAACAAACATGCGAGCACACCCGGGTACCCGAGCCCGTTTCGAACGACAGCACCCGTAGATGAAAGTTCAGCGCGAGGAAGCAGCAAGGCGCGCTCAGCTGGCGTAGATCGTGTGCATTCCACGATGCGAAGGGGGGCGATAAATAAAGCCTTTGTCATGCGCGTCCGGGCTTAACAGCTCGCTGGTGTGGAATAACGCCCGCGCCAATTCTTCCTGCGCAGCAATTGCTACAGTAATACCAACAAGAATCATGTGTGGACGAGCCCCGCCAAGCGTCATGTGGGATACATATTAGTCACAGCTACCAAAATGCATTTTTCGTACGGCCACGCTCAAACACGGGCTTCGGCACCGACTCGCATTGATTGAACTATACACACCTTCATACACATTAAGGGCAAACACCAATTAGAAGTATTTGCCTTCTCCATTAGCGCCAATCCAAACCCAATACTGCGACGATCCAAATTTTTGGCGGGTGACAAGGAAAAGTACACCGCGCTTGTCCATGTCTCCCTTCGAAAGTGTAGCGTCGTGTCCAAAAATGTGCTTGTAGCGCTGTTAAAGAAGCAGGCTAGCGAAATAGTAGTATTACAAAAAAATCTAAAACTTGACGTGGGATTCTCGCTGAAATCATCGACAGATACACTTCGAGTTTATGACAGCCGTCCTCGATGTTGCCTTGCAACGAACATTCCGCTGTAGCTGTGCTGTTGTTACATCAGCGATTGCGCTCTCCACAAAAGTTTACGTCTGAACCTAGTGTGAGGGTAGTAGTCTTGAGCAAGTCACATGCTCGGAAAAATGGACAGTTCGCGTTGCTGTCAGGAACATGTTACTGTTGGCCTTTCAGTTGGTTTTGCAAATGTGCTCAACGTTGCCTTCCTCTTTCCCCTTCCTCTAGCTGTTGTTGAACACCCGAAACGAAAACATTTGACCCGAGCAAAATTCACGACAACGACCTGAAGCGCGGATCTAGATACAAACTCGATCGCAGCAAGGTTTCGTCCGTGGTCGTGTATTTTGCAAACCGTCCCAAGTTCCGATCGGTGCTATACTTGACATCCGCACGGAGAAGATGCATTTCCTTCTATAATTCGATATCCGCCGCATCGGCTATGTTCTGATGGTCGTAGAAGTAGTCGAGTAGAAATATGTTGGCTGTAAGGTTTGGTGGCCCAAATGAATATGATATTGTATATACGACCAGCTACATTTTCATGGCCTTCATACACATAGTCTCAAAAGCGTCACGCTAGCGCTCAAAACGTACGACTTGATGCTTAATCGCACGATACCGCTTATGTTTTGGTAGATTTTTTTCCTTGTTCGTATTGGAACTGATCTGGTTATTGATCAGATTGTTTGGTCAGGAATGTGAACTGTTACGCAAAGGGAAAGAGAAAATACAGTATATGGGGCGTTAGTGCAATTTCACTATGCGCTAAAGCGTGTAGTGGCTAGCTGACGATAGCTACAACGCGATACATCTGGTAAGCTGCGAACGGATTTTAGAGGTAGCGGTACCTACAGGCGCGTCGTCTTATAAGTTGCTCTCTATGTCGGCGGGGATCTCGCCAGGCTGAGGCAACATAATTAGCTCTCGTGAACGCGGCAGGCTCGACCACGAGGAACGTCAGCAACATGGCGAGCATATTCAGCAGAGATTGTCTTGATCACCGTCACAAACTTCGCTATCGAAGGGTGTGCCATCGGAATCGGCTATTGAGCTCCCTGTAAAACGCTCAAGGGAATTATTCGTCCTCGCAATTAACTCATTGTCCAGAACGAAAGTCTTCCAGACATCGATTCAGTACTGCTCGATCCAAGTGCGACGAAAGTAACCCCAAAACCCACTCCAATTCTCGATAGAGTAGGCAACCCCAGCTTGTGCGGAGTGCTGCTTGATATCACGCTGAACCCACTTAATACCTCTCTCGACTTGAGTCAACGGCAGTCAGCATATCTAAACCCCACGCAACATGGCAACGATGCCCTCTTCCTCTGGAATGGAGTAGCGTTTCATTCCGCGACGAAGTGTCTGTTTCAAATGGTACATACACCCCAACACGATAGCCTTGGGGAACTGAGTTCGAAGCGCATCCATTAGTCTAGTCCCAAAATCGCAAATAAAAATCTCAGCAGGATTTATCTTCTGGCCTGTGGCTTCCACTACAAAATAATCCTATCCCAGTATGAATCCCCAGTACGTGAGGTACCTAAAATGTAAAACACAGGAACAAATACGCCCGAGGCGCGATCGTAAACCATGAGCACCACGCATGGGGCTATCCGCTTAGGGCACAGCGAAATACCCCGTCTTCTGACAGCGCAATGCCATGATAGCGAAGGAAGGCTACAAGCGAAAGACGCCCATCAAATAAGACGTGTCAGCTTGCTCAAATCGTCACGGTTCATCGTTTCGTAGTGAACTTGGAGAAACGGCACTGCCTCACCGAGTGCTAATGATAATGGTGGGATCTCGATCGAGGCGTGAACATTGCCGGAGTAGTGTTGCCTTATCGCCAGGTGCTCCTGCTGCACCACCCGCTGCTCGGATAGTCCACGAATAACATCGGGTTTTCTGCATTGTAGTAGCTATCCCTTTATGTCTCCCACACATTTCGCACTGGCCACGCAACGTACTCAATCGCTATGATGTCTGCCTAAGCTGTCATCTCGTCTCTAACGTCTTTCAAAGTGCTGGCAACTAGTGCAGCGCGACACACGCGAGTGCTCACTCACGAGTACCCCATTGAAGCAATTGTGACCTCCATCTTTCCCGCACAGCCTTGACGAAACTTTGAGCAACGAAACACAATATTCTTCGTGGACGCCCACGCACGTGTGTACATATGACCTCTATAGAAGGAAGTAGTTCGACCCGCGCGTAAGTGTGCTTATCACTATACGGTCGTGCTACAATTGAGTATGTTCCATTAGCGCGTACGCGTCCACGAATTCGATGTATGTCACCATACTCATATCGTACCAGCAAAATGTTCCCCAACCTGTGCCTTATGTGCCTGTCACAGCCTCCTCTTCGACCGCGCGGTCAGCACCTACATCGTCGACAAATCAGCCCTCTGCTAGCAAGTTCGCGCGAGGCCCTTGGTGCATATTCACGACTGATCGAACGGCCCCCGAAGCAGTTTTCCATGCATTATGATCACCGTTTTCAGATCATACATCATATCACAACGAAACAGCTACCTGATCATGCCTCTGATCAGTTCCGAATACGATTCAATTTGAAGCTAACGTATGCTTTGAGCTGGTAGTTTTCAATATAAAGTGAAACGTCTGCTACTTTGACTATTGAATCGTATGAGTTGATGCGATTCGCACAAATCTACGAATACTTCGAGTCGCATGTTTTCGATTCGTACATCGCAAACCTGAACTACGCAAAAAACAAACGACAAAACGCCACCCGAAGCAAATGTATGCGACTGTAGTCGACGTCGTAAACAGCTACTTAGAGTCGTATGATCCCCAAATTAGGCCCCTCAATCTACTTAAAAATAGTCGAGGCAATCTACTTACGTTTTGAAAAAAAAAGAGCTGAATCTACTTAATGGAATAATTCCTAATAAACGTCACCACCAACGCGGAGATAGCACGATGCTTTGCCACGGAAGGGATGAGGCCAACAAACGGCATGGGTCGGTAGTCGTTTTCGGCGATCTTTTTGTTGCGCTCAGGATCGCAGTCGTTCTTAAATGGTGGAGGAACGGTTTGGTGTCTTCAAAGCACTTGATTATGCGGTAGCAACCGCTCCAGCGCATTTGTTGCGGTTGAATTGGCTTAAACTTGCAAGCTCTATTGGGTTCAAAGGTAAACTGCAAATTAAGATCTATCAAATTAGTTACAATATTTTGAAAACTAGGCTGGTGATCCGATCAATCCAATACTCTACTGATCCGGTCGTTCTAGTAAAATGGACCAATTCGGTTAGATATTTATCGGGTCTACTGCGGGGCTGGTAAGGTGTCGTGTCGGGCCTGGATACTTGCTGGGTCATGCCCTGGTCAGACTGACCTGGCACCTACCTGACCCGTAAGATACCAATGTAGCCGTGAGGAAGGTAACTAAGCTAGCAAATTATCGGTACGTTAGTGGTACGCTAGAAAATTACCGGTACGTTACTGGTACTTCTGGTTACCATTGAAATCAATTCTGACCTTTTGATATACATTATATTGGAGGAATTTGTTGTTGTTCGGTTTATCCTTCCTTACAGCGATCGGCAGGTACGTGACTAAACGAGGGGTTCATGTCTACTATGGTAACCATGCTACTTACTTGATGCTTTCGAGGGGTTGGTGGGATGTGAGATTCTGCAGGATCAGTATAAGAGCACGCGCGAGTATAACCGGTTGACTAACGTGAAGCGTTTGAAGTGGTTGGATACCACTTGCTGCAGCTCGGCATTTTCCTCACCAGTTCAAAAATGGATGGCGTGCAAGAACTCGTCCCTTTCAAGACCAATGTGCAGGGAAAGGTTACGCTTACACGCCTTGGTGTACGCTTCCGGTCTCAAGACGAGCTTCTGTTGCAGGTTCTATCGGAGCACGAAGTGCAAGGCCCGTATATTTAATGGCCGATGGTTCTTACCAGAACGCTGTGTCTCACACTTGCGGAAGGCTGGTTGACCAAGCTAATCCGTGGATCGCCGCAGAAGATGGCCTAGTGCTGCGGTAGACGACGTTGTCGAAGCGATGAAAGCTAAAGTCGACGATCTAGCGCTGTCACATTTTACGCTCGTGCCGACTACGATCTGGGAGTGGATTCGTAAGCCGTTCACCTCAGCGAGGATGGTTCACGCACTGGCTCGAGAACAAGCCATCACATTGGGTACTAGACTCGAAATCGCCACCTCGGTTCCCCGATCTATGGTCGCGTCGAGGAACCACCGCTTTCGCTGACGAAGACTGGCGATGTGACGTTTTTCAGTTCCATTACACCTGCGTGGACGATGGAGAAATCAAGCGCATCCTCGGGTTGGGGCACCCTGGATTGAAACAACTGCTGCCGTAAAACCAGACCTCGGTCTACATTGACGGAACATTTCACGACGTGCCGAACCCGTTCTACCAATGCATCGTCGTGATGGTGCACAACCGTGGTTCCAAGTGATTCATTCCCGTCATGCACTGCCTGGCAACCAACAAGAACGAGTGGACGTACTGACACACACCTCACTGTGTGGAAGCAACGACTCGAATGACAATGGACGTCACCACAGTGACATGCAACTTTGAAAGAGTTCTCATCAATGCTGCATGCGACCAATTCCCGGAAGCAGATATTGTCGGCTGTCGCTTATACTTAAAGCAAGCTGTTCGGCGCAAGATGCTCAAGCTGCCCATTCCGGCAGAAGAGATTGACGGCGCGATGCTGCGAGGATTTCTCGAATCTCTCACGGTCATCCCGCCTGACCGCATCGACCCGTATGGAATCGGCTTCGTCGTTGACAAGTTCAAACGCGCTCTTGTGGTGCGTGGCACAGAGTACTCTGAGCCTAACTGGGAGGGGTTTGTGCCTATTTTCGCGGGACGTGGCTGGAGATGGATGAGCCAAAGTTATGGAACATCCGCGGAATTAAACGTGCTGTGGAACCGCGCGAACAATCCACTGAAGAGGTACACCCCCCACGCTTAACGGCTCTTCTCCGGCGGGGCACCAGAATATTCCCACATTTGTTGGTGTTATTGAGGATCACCCGGCTCGCTACGCGGCTCTCCTAGACGATATCGCCCGCAGACGCCATCGGGCTCCAGCACACGGCACGTACGTCGTCTCCCCTGAGTTCACTGTTTAAACCCATCGAGCAACAAGGCAGATTTTCGCGGTGGTTTAGATCAGAGGTTCTTTCCTTACCACTAGTTTACTGTTTGAAGTAGTGTAACGGTAATTATGACAACACAGATACTTTGCACTCAACCCACTCGTCTTAATGGTAGGCTAAATTATCTGGCCAGCCTTTCCGAGAATACAAACGCGTTTTCTACAAGAACCATTCCTATACTTTTCTTCAGTGGCTATACTGAAGCGGAAACGCTGCGTGAAACGGTAACGGTCCTTGCAAACCATTAGAAGAGTTTTGAAGTTATCGATCTATCGCTGTTCTTCATTTCGTAAATCCAGCAAATAGTATGCAAGTTTGCGAATAGCTGGCGCAGGTTTTGGTTGTGTCCAAACGTATCAAAGTAAAATATTTTGGTGAATGGCCTCCTTTGTTTTGATTTACTCTGGTAGCACAAGTCACTGAGGCTATTACGCTTCAAATTTTCGGTCGAGATGCAGTCCGGATAGCGGAAGTGGTAGTCGTGCAGACTACCAAAGCTTTCAAACCACTTTCTACACTGGCTGCACATGCACCTACCTTTCTCCACCTTCTTACGCCCCTTCGGGTTCTTGGCCCAGTTGAAGCGATGCTGGCGGAGGGCGTTCGACGTCGCAGCTTCGTGACCGCAGAGCTTGCACGATAGTATCTTCTCGTTGACACCAGCAACGATGTCGGGCTCAAACTGGAGTCCTGGAACAGTGACGTAGCAGTGAAGTCGATAGTTGCCTTCCTCGTATGACATGCCGCTATGAATTACGTCAGCACGAAATAGTATGGCGTCGTCAGGGGGTATATCCAACCCTTTGCCTTTGTCCGGTCCACTGTGTAAAAACAACCCCAAAACAATCGTGAGGCGCGGCCTAGGCATGAGAGCGACGACCAGGCTGTAAGGAATAGTCCCAGAGTACTACATCGCAAGTTCGGCCATCGCATCCGGAACATAATCCTGATGTGGATCTTTCTCCACACACCGGGCTTCGAATGCATAAACGAAACGGCCCTTAAAACGTAAAGACTGTCGCGCGAGCGCACACCGTATACTGTCTGCTGATGAAGGACCTTTATCTCCGTGGAAACTTCTCAACGTCTTCAAGCAGGCGAGACTGCCGTCGATTGGGGTCCTCGACCTTCCCACCCACCTTCTTGAAGCCCTTGTGGTACTGTTGACTTCGCGCCTCCTTCTCCAAAGCAGCTAGGGTATTCTCTGACAGCTCTAGCGTGAGACGCTGACAGTCATGAGGCAGGAGTGCAATGTAGGTGTTCATTCGAAGACCAATTCCAAAGTGATCGCGAAACGCAAACGGTTGGTGGAATTTAAAGAATATTATACCGATACTGCGTGATATCACTAGTTCGAGAGTCACTAGTCACATAGTGTCACTAGACATTGGTATCCAGGTTGCCATCCACTATTTTCTTGGTATGAGTCTGGCGTTGGGCCTGATTCCAAAAAAGCTTCTCTGCAATCTATCCGCTGGTCTGGAGCAGCGTCATTCTAACTCGACACTTTACCAGGCCCGCAGTAGACCCGATTAATGATCGACCACAAACTCATTATGTCCGCGGAAGAGCTGCCCAAGTCAAAGTCAATTATCTCAATAACTATAAATGTTTTGGTTAAAGTTTCTGAATATGCAGCAGCCTCAATGTACAGCGATGACCGTTTGAATACGGTGATTTTCGAATTCATAATTAAATTGTTATATTTCGGGAAAACTCGATAAAAGTAAGTTGCGACTATAAATGTAATAACCGTCTACGGGCAACAATGTTGTTAGATCTAAGTGACTTTGAAAATGGGTAGGGCCATGGGATTCGCAAGGGGGGATATAGCAAAAGAAATCTCCGATTTCCGACGGGGTCTTATCCGTCAGAGACAGTCCTAAGTTGTGTAAAGGTTGTGAATTTTAGTGTTAAGTTGTGATTAGGTTAGATGACCTAAGTCAGGATGTGTTGCGGCCAGAGGGTAATATTCCGTTTTCATTCATCGCCGTGGTGTGATCGGATTGGGCGACATTGAGCACGGCGTTGACAAGCGTGAGACGTCTGCGAAGCACCGACCTAATTGGACAAGCTTCTGTTCTCCTCCGCATACGCGTCGATCTCTTGTTTAACCCTTTGCGAACACAGGGGGCTAAATGCCCCCGTTGAGCAAAACGCTCAAATAATCAGATAAAGCTGTCGTCAAAAGGAGGCACTCTGCCGCATTTCATTTCTCTGCCAATCCGAAACCTTAAATATAGTCGCCTGGCCAGCCATAAATCAAACGCAAATGTTCTAATAATCCCACCAAAAGATTTCCCCCCCTCGCCATTTTTAGTGAAAATTGCGCGCGGCCATCCAACAGACTGGTAAGCCTGCGCATCTGAACGCTGACCGTGGTGTGACCGTGCTGACGTTTCTGCTGTTGCGCGACTGCTTTGTGTAGGAGGAGCAGCTGACCGTGAAGGAGTCGTGCGAGGCCGCGGCTTGCGCTGGGTCGCTCTCTGTGGAGCTGCCATAGCAAATCGTTTTCTGCTTGAAAGAGCTACGGCTTTATTTGTAAATGCGCTTATAAATGCAGACACTAATTGGTTTGGTTGTCCAACTAGCCGCCCCGCGTAACACTTCATGTAGCAGCCATTTGGCGCAAAAGTTACTCCGGCAAGAAGGGCAATTTCTTAGGCAATACGCTTCAGTCGAAACAACAGATCGAGCACGTGGAAGCAATCACAGCTCGCTCAACACGAATAGCTTGACGTCGTCAACGAAGAGAAAGCTGTTCAGATACACGATCAACGCATGGCAGAATGGTGGCTGCGCCGAAGACCACACATTTTTCCGTCGCCGTTCCTGAGCAATACTTTCTTGAGCAATGGCTGCACGTTTGAATATCTGCTGATAAATTGGCAGCCCAGTCGACACAAATCCGGCCGGATTTTGATGCACACTCAGCGGTGTGCGGGAGTCAAAAGTGCGACCTGCGCAACAATGTTGCCAATCCCACAGCCAATATCAGGAAATATGTCGCTAACTTCAACAGAGTTAATGGCCCCCAAAATAAAGGGTCACTGCCTGCGGGAGAAGCCCCCCCCAGCATCTCGTGCATTACGCCAGCATTCTGACGAACATCAGCCTTGGTTACCGAGCCGGAAACGAACTGAAGAAGACGTGACGCTGCCTGAAAGTCCAACATGTTTGTACTTGGCAGTGTAGGTCCTGAGCGTTCAGGAGAGATGGCGCGACATCTTGAACCGCCAAAGACGCACAAAGGAAAATGTACTAAATCGACCGTGAGCGTGCTTGAGTGTTCGAAGTCGCGTCTCCAGTTCCTCAGTTGTCTTTTTAATACGATACCTGTGTAGCTCGCGCGCGACATCAGACCACACAACCCGTCGGTACTGCCGCGCAACTTTGTACGCGAACTGAACAAGCAGCTTGTCAGCTTCGTCGGAGAACTTCGGAAGCATGAGGGAGATCGATGGTCTTCGAGTGCGTCTGTGGCTCATACTTTATTAAAGTGTGAACCTTTTATAGTTTAACCAAGATGATTACACGAGTTCAGATCCGTGAAGTGTGAACATTGTAATCGTCTTGGTTAAACTATGCAAGGTTCACACTAGCAAATGCTAAAATGGTTTCAGTACGTCCTACAAATGACAAGTAAAAATATGTATAGTTTGATTAAGTCGTTTGGCATGTGCACTATCACCGACACGTTTCGTGTCATACACATACACAAGGTTAGCAGTGAGTACTGTACTGGGCAACCGTATTGCCGAGCTTTACAGGGGTGAAAACCGACAAGAAACCCCACCGAGTCGCTCTAGGCTCGAGGTGGTGGGTATCGCTGTGGGTGGGTTGAAAAAATCGAGAGTGGGTTCTCATTTGGCGCACCTCGAACTGATTCGTCGGTCCTGCTTGGCGGCATCGAACTATTTTACAAGTTAAAAACGTTTCCGCATGATCTGCTCTCAGCTGTCACCCGCTTGCACGAGCATGTTTTCAAGAAAAATGTAATCAACCAGCCGAATATCAGGAGTCATGCTGTAATTAGCGTCACCGGACGGACATGGTCTTTCGCAATGGTTGGTTGGCTGGTAAACCGTGCTATCGATCTAAACGGTCTGCTTGGGTGGATGGTCTAGGAATCGGTGCGTAGTCATCAACCTGAATGGGATCACCTGGTACAGAACCAGATATTAGCCTCAATTACGGTTCCATGTAGCTTTCACCCGCCATTACACCGCTATAACGATATTATTCATGGAAGCGGTTGGAGAATCGCCATCTGGACACTATGGAGCATCGAATCACCGAATTTTACTCTATGGCAATGGTTCACTCGGCCCCATAATAGGCAACAAACGAGATGCATCTATCAGCACGGCACCGTTTGTGCAAGCCATACCAACATGAATCAGCTGTACGTGCATAGCTGACCACAACCTTTGACGCTAGGGTGATCATGAAGGGCAAACCGTTGAACCATAACCTTCTGCTGCCCCCCACGACGAAAAGACGGAATGTCCCCTCGCTGACGCGGTCACCCTGACCACTTCACATCTCTCACGACCCATATTCTTTCTGCGTCACTTGGGCTAGCACTGGATGGGGCATACGAAGGTTGCGCACCATGCACTTTCCCTGATATCGTTCGCGTACAGGCCACCCGTGAATACAGATGTACTTGCGCTGGTACGTCTCCATACTCATTGGTACGAGAGGAATCGCCTCCTAGGGCACCCGTTGGTACTGGATCTGATTCTTCAACTTTGCATTGCGTCTAGCAAAACGTTAATCACCTCCTTCACGACGAGCACATGGCGCGTCTCCGCCATCTACTGTTTTATCCCCTGTAAAACTCAGCCCATTTATTGTGCTGCTGTTAAAACGTCGGGACGGCGACCAACAGGCCCTCATCCCTTTCGACGAGCGCTTCTTCGCTGGTGTGGGGACGGCCCACCACGATCACCTTCCAACGCTTCTTCAGCATTACGCTTGACATTGCCACAATCTTATTGTTCTCTTCTTTCTCATCTTCTTCCGCATTCTTCTTCCGCGTCCTCCTCGTCATTATTAGAGAGGTTTCGGGTGGATCATCAGCCTTGCTTTCCCTCCAGATAAGACACCTGCTGTACAGGTGTTGGGTTTGTCAAAAAGCGTTTTCGCGGGAATTTCAATCACATTTTTGTAACCAGCCATCCTACAGCCAATCATAATACGGATAAACCCGCTTGTAGATCAACAGTTCCGAAAGTCCAGGAATGGAAGGAGCGGTGGCCGCGGCGCTGCGGTTCACCCAAGACGAAGTTCTAGAGCTGTTTAGCAATGCTAACCTCTTTCGGGAACGAAGACCTCTGGTTGCCGTTGGTGTAGGCAGGCTGTTCGACTCCCCAGAAAGGTCTACAATTCCAGTCATGCGGTTCACTTGGCGACTGCTGCAATGCCAATACCGAGCTCGAATTTCGGTTTGATTTTTGGCGGAGTCCGACTCCTTGCAAGTTTTTTTTGCCTTTCCAGTTGTTATCGTGACGGAGAGCAATGATCGTGGCCACGCTGAAGAAGCAACTACAATTATGCTCTATAGGCTCAGCTTTCCTCACCGTCTCCATGACATAGCCAGAGCGTTGGCAGGTCGAGCCGGCGCTAAGCCGTATTTTCCTTTGGATGGGTATGGGTTTGTATAATTCTACTGGAATGGTAGATAATTAACACTGGCTAACCCATTTATATATTTTGTAGTCGACTATGTAGACACAAGATACAGCGATCGCATGTATTTCACCTCGACCTCGCGCGCAGACAGATGCACGCCTACTGTGAGGCAGTCGAGCGTCGAACCTCGGTGGATGACGTTTTTGCTTTTCCCGACGGAACGAAGGTCGGAATATACCTCCCGTCTCCGCACAAGGGCCATCCATCTGATAATCTATAGCGTCAAGTGTATAGTGGCCATAAGTGAATGCACTGTCTGGGTTTTCAAGGTAACCCTACATTTAACCCCACCTTTACTTTGTATAGTTTACAAATTCAAGTGATTTCATTCCTAAAGGTAGTATTTTTCGCCTTTTAAGGAATTCACTGTACTACCTGTGTGTGTATCCATTCCCTCAAGGATTGTAAGTTGATACCAACATCCCTTAGGAACTGCATACGGCCAAGATAGAAGCCCTTAAAGGTCGCATTTCTCGTCCTTTAAGAATTTGTTTTTTCACGGTACTTTATGCGATCGAAGTGGATTGGTAATATTAAAAAAAAAGCTTGCACGGCTAGTTGGACAAAGTATTTATTGGCCAAAACAAAAAGGTACGATGTACCTCCGTCGTAAGCCACCGAGTAAAATAAATATGTTCGGTGTACGCTTACCGCAACACATCCCTTTTCATGCCAAGACGTGGCTTCAGGTGCCGCAAGAGAAAAAAAAAAACAGGCACAGCTGCGCGCGATATCGCTGATGGCCGAACGCACCTGGTATTCGATCTGCCGCGAGTATAGCTGGAGACTGCGGCGGTAATTTTGAGGATAGCAGTTGTGGTGGTGGGACGTACGAATCGCTTATAATGCCCCGCCCAGTAACTATGAATACCCAACGTAGCAGCAAAGCCAAAGTCCGATGAGATTCGCATGGACACGGGTCATGAAATGCGCGCCAAAATTTAGCTTATATCGATGTGCTCATATTTTAATAATTCAAGCTTATTATTTTAATAATAAGCTTGCAGCCGAGACCTGAATTTATTATACAATTTACATGCGCGCGCCAAATTTTTGGCGCCTGTCGTCTGAAGCTCTGAAAACTAATATCCTAGGATTTATGATGATGATCCAATTAGATACAATAATACATATTTGGTATTTGTATTCAAATCACGATGTAACGACGCGTGCTGGCCTTCAATCCCCCCCCCCCCCATCCCATTATAAAATCTGTCGGGAAGCGGCGACAGGAACAAAAGTGCTGGAAGTGACGGCGGCGGATGGCGAAGAGAAATGCTGATGGCGGCCCCACAACCGCTAGGAAACGTAGGCGCTGACCATCCGCTAGCGAAGTGGATGCTGCGCTACCCGCGAGCACATTCGGCGGCGTTTTGCAATTCCAACATGCCTGGCAAAAATTGCGCAAGACCGGCTGGACTTCTACCCGCGGTCGGAGCTTATATTGGGCTACCGATCCATCCGCCCAGGCGGCAATTCACGGGGCGTCGAAGGAGAGGACTTCCTGCTGGGTGAAGGTGCTGTTATGCGCTTCGTTGGGACGCAAGGTACGAGCTGCGTCGTGTTCGAAACAGGAAAAATACACCAAACAAATTTATTGCGTGCTGTTTGTTTTATGTAAAACCCTGCGGTAACTGCGGTCAGTGCTAGTAGCGTGGGCGAGAGCTCACATGCGGACGGCGTCGTAATGTGGTGCTGGTGCAAGGTTCGTACTGCATGTTTTTTGTGTGGTGTGTGATCGGTGGTTCACAATGTTTGGGGTTGTGACTGCGTTTGTGTAGCGAACCCACGACAAAAGGGTGCTCGCGAAGATGGTGGTGGACGCCAAGGTGGTGCTGGTCTCGAGAGGGAACGCCGTGGTCGGGGACGGGGCCGCGGACGTGGGCATGGACGCGGATGTGCGGCACTAGCAGCAGACAGGGCTGGCGGTGAGAGCCTGCAAACTGGTGGCACGTTCTGACCGTCCTGGTTTCTGATAGTTTGTGTTTCATAATTGACTTTGATTGATGCCCCAGGGATGTTATCACATACAGCAGCGGAAGATTGGTGCCACTTCAAGCATTGCCACCGGCGATCCCTCCTGTTCTTCTCCATTAGCTGTTCATCGACAAGTTTGTGGCCTACTCTCCAGCGAAGGAGCCGTGAATGAAGAAAAGGTTTAGCATTTTGTGGGAACAGCATATATCGTGGACAGAGTATGCCACCGAGCCAAACAATGCAAGAACAAGCTCCAAGGTCCAGTGACTAGATAGCCAGTTTCAAAGCAGCGTCGAGAACCTAAGCATGTTCACTATCCAGATGGGTATCGATTAATACAGAGCTTTGACGAAAGCAAAAGACAGCCGCGACTGGCAGGAACGGGTGGAGCGCGAGGAGTTTGAGCGTATCGAATTGATGACGCGTCCGATCGTGTGGAAACCGAGTCGTACGAGGCCTACGATCCTATGGAAGTACTCCCGACGAACCTGGCAGAAATTGAGGCTGTCGAACGCATGCGCTTCAATCCATCTTCATCCACAACTGCCCCACAAGATCTGCTTAAACATGGAGACGGCTCGATGTCGACTTACCTTCGCCCCGCGTACAGGCACGTGTTCGAGTATTCCGCGAGCTCAAGTTTCTTCGCCTATATTCCGATGTACGTTTGGAGCCAGGTACTACACGAAATAAACTTGTACGCTGTCTTGTACGACATTTAATGTATCGAAACCTTTTATGATGCACGAGTTGATGGCATTTTTGGGCATCATGTTCTTCATGACTTTGAACGTCAAGGTGAGTACGCAGATTACTGGGGCCCACAGCCCGAAGACGTTATATTTGGTGGTAATACGACTTCGCTTGATGGAATTATGGCTCTAAACCGGTTCAAGCTACTCCGACGGTGTCTAAGATTCAACGCGTCCCCCACGAATCTGGCCAAGGACGCGGCAGCTAGGATTAGACCACTGCTGAATTTGCTGAAGGCAACTGGGAAAAACGTTGTCGTTGGGAGGAGCGCTGCTGTCGATGAGGCAAGTGTAGCTTGTTGATCACGCCAAGATTGACATATGGTCGTGTTCGATCCGACAAAGCCAACCGGGAAGTATCACTTGAGGCTGTACATGGTATTATGCTCGTCTACATGGATATCACTCAATTATAAACTGCACTGCAACCGCAGCGCCATTGAGAATCGTGTGGACGGCGTTGTTGGGACTGAGGAGGCCCAGATGCTAAGCGAGGAGCTGGAAAAGGTGTCCAAAATCCGGCAACATGTACTAGAAGTGATTCGGCCACTCTTTGAGTCCAAACGAGTGTTAACATGGATAACTACCGTGGATCAATGCAAGTGCTTGAAGCTCTACGTGTGAAAGGCTTGTATGGACAAGAAACCATTCGCAACAAGAGCAAACACTTCCCGTCGGATACTATGCTGAGCAAGGATGACAAATGTTCCCGAGGGCATGCGTCCGTCGGTGTCGAAACGAAGAGCAGAGCACGGTAGCTGATGCGTGTGCGACGGCAATATCGTGAACATGGTGTCCAATTCGTATGCATCAACGATATCGTCTGTGAGTCGGACTATCGGAAATATATCACGAGATTTCCGAGCACCTAGCTGTGTTAGGGAGTGCAACCAAAACATGCAAGGAGTCGAGTGGCTTGACCAGATTCGAGGGTAATTCTAAATTGCGGATGACCACAGTTACAAGCGCTGGCATAAGAAACTTGCCCTCGCGCTTATAGATATCGGACAGTCAAACGCCTCTTTGGCTGGCGTCTAGCAACACCTGTGTCATCATCACGGGACCCACCGTGTATTTTTGACCGAACTGGTCGGCGAGCTTACAAGTGGGCAGTGGGCACGTGCCCCGAGTAAGAGCCGCATGTTATACGGCAGAAGTGTACCGGCCGGCGCTGATGTTAGTGAGGAAGTCACGTTATCTGGATCGACCTGTGGCGAAATCGCCAGACCAGTGTCCAGATGCACCTCCGTATCGCCGAGACAGATACACCCGGACACGAACAGAAAGCGGAGGGGTGTAATGTTTGCCGGTGAGAGGGAAGGTCCCCTACGGAGGTTACCAACTACTGCCACACCCATTGTGTCTATGCCAAGTAGTTCGTCACGGAGCCCATAAACCGAGGTGCTGCCAGACTGCGAGTTTGACGTGCTGGCAGAAGTACCATAAGTTCTACTTGCCGAATAAAGTCTTTGGTGACAAGGGCAACATGCGAACGGGTTCAAGGCTCGCCAAGATTCGGTTCGCATTAGCAAACGAGGAAGCCGGCTGCTGCACGACCGATCGAGAAAGCTAGTGGGAGGATGGCGATAGAGGGCATCGCCATCGATTCTTCAGCACCCACCGTTCGTGATCGTTCCAGATCGACAGAGAAGATATCAAGCCACCCGTAGCTGTGGGAGCAAAGCTACTCGCGGAGGTCATGCTGCTGCCGCAGCCGCGGTCAGCATCGCTGGCGAGAGCGAGAGCTCACTGAAGGACGACAGCGACGTGGCGCGGCCGCATGCAAGGTCTGTGCGGCACTGTTGGAATTGCGTTTGAGCGGCGACTGACAAGGTTTATGTAGTGGCTGCGTGTGTGTAGTGACCTACTGTGAAGGTGGTGCTGGTGAATGTGGTGGTGCTGGTGAATGTGGTGGCGGGGGCTAATATGGCTCTGCTACCGATAATTCTGGCTGTGGGAACGTGCGTGTCCGCGGTGGTGCTGCAGCCGATGATGTAGGCGTCCGTAGCGTGGCTGATATCGCGCGCAGGCGGACGCCACCGACGTGGTGCTCAACAAGGAGCAAGCGGATGGAGATGATGGTGCTGTTGCTGATGGCTGCAGCCTCCGAGTGTGATGACGGTGTGGACCTGCTGCTGCTGGTGCAGCTAGCGTAGCGATGATCAACATTAACGGCGTGATCGAGTTCACGAAGGCGGACAACGACGACGTGGTTCTCGACAAGGATCAAGGTGACGGCCGTGCTGTCGCTGAGGTGGACGGTGGTGGGCTGCTGCTGCAGCGGTCCGCACCAATGGCGTGTATGACACCCACATGCAGACAACAACGAGGTGATGCTCGACGAGGACCAAGTTGAAGGTGCTGTTGTCGATCGTGAATGCGGACTTTAACACGGACTTAGTCGTGACCGTCGAATCGCAGCTGTAGTCGTCCAGGCGGTGCCAATCGTACTGAATGCTAGGCATTTATCAGTTAGTTATTGCGTCGATACATATATATATATATATGAAGTGTGCTGTCGATTTCCAGTTACTTCCAGCGTACGTATTAGTTTCATGCAACGCAGAATGGTTGCACACGTGTAGAGCGATGCCGGGGACAAAACTGGCAACTACGGCGCCAACTTGGGCCTTGGCATGTTACTCCACTCTCGGGATATCAAGAGCTTACCAGGTTCCTCGAACAAGCGGTTGTTCGCGAAAACAATCGTAGAATCACACATCGGTGCGTTGGATGATAGAGTTATATCTGAAGCGTCTCCAGTTACCATTGCCACTTGTGAAGGAGAGGATACTCGTTCACATAACTCTCAATGCGAGTACTCCCAAGTTCCGATCAGTCCGCCTGCAACTCGAGTCCAATGCGCGCTTTGATTTTGGGAAGTCAATGCAATTTGAGCAAGAACCTTACCGATATCAGCACCAATATCGAGAAAGGTGTCCTGGACGACTGAATGGCCCCATGGCGTCGATCATCGCAACACCACCTGCCGGAAGTACTTCGCCGGCGTTTCCATGCATTTATCCAGATTTTTTGTCGCACATCCCCGGTTCACAACATCAATACTGGCTGCGATCGCTCGTGCCGATTCGGCTGGACTAAGCAATATGCCTCAGGTACAGGCGCCATAGCGTCTGCAGGGATCGTTACCGTCCTTGATCTCGTTGACGGCGCGCGGGCCTTACGGTTAGCTGTCGTCGTTGGTCTCGCTGGTTGAGCAGACGGCGGGGAGATCGGACTCGCTAGCGGTTGTGCTGGCGGTGCAGTGCTCATACAGCTTTCAGTGGTCGGTTGGTCTCGATAGTGGCTCTGTAGTGGAGAGGTTCCGTGCTGGTGGCCGCGCTCGTGGTGCGCAATTCGTACGACGCTACTCCGTCGTTGGTCTTGTGCGCGGCGTTGAAGTCACATGACTCCGTATCGATAGAAACTTTCGCTACTGCCGCGCCGGCTGCGTTCCTGCCGGCACGGACGCTGCCCATAGGAGTCCCGACTTGATGTTGCAAAAAAAAAACCGGAGGGAAGTCGCGTACTCTCTGTTATATGTGCGTTTGAGACTGGTCAAACGTAGCTGGAGAACACGTGCCATGCGCTTCGTCCTCACCCCATCCAGCGCTCGACGTAGTCCCACGTTATGCGTATACCCTTCTGTTCTAACTTTCACACTGCAGGGCAATCTGCACCAGTAATTTGTCCTCTCAGGCTTGGAAGCTGGTGCGCATAATCTATTCAAATGTGCATAGTTCTTTGCAAATGTGCATAGTTCTTTGACCTAGTATGGTCCCAGCAATCCAATGACGATGCATTCATCTTAGACTTTGTATTGTCGGTGAGGCTACCGGTGATCGCCAGTTCTGCGGACAACAGGTCTGCAAGATAAACTTGAGATCTGATGACTGCATTATATGTCTTGAAAGATAAATGATTGGTGGAAAACCACGTTTTGTTATGGCAAATCGGGTGATATGGGCGACGTGGCACACTATCTTACGGTTGAGCAGGCCAGCAGACAGTTTATTCGACGGCTTAAAAAAACGACAAACTCTTCCGACTCGTGCATTCCGATTGGTAGTAACATTACCCAGTATGCGAACAGCTGTAAAGCTTATAGGGCGAATTTCTCGCCCTTTAAAAAATCGATTCCCCACCCACTACTGGAATTGGCCTTAGAGGTCAAAAACTGCGACCTTCTACTGCGAAAGGGTTTATACTATTCTGAAGGCTGTTGCCAGTTAAGTGTTAACTGAGTTATTAATAAGGTTGACGACACCCGATGGACTATGTATGTAATTTTTGGTCCGTTTCGAAGGCCGTCGGCACGACATTACGGTGTTTTTTTTTTTTTGCTGCGAGTCGACTCCTGTATTATTTTTGTGAACATGCTGATGTCTTCAGAGGCAAAGCGAGTTTTGGTGATTTTGCCTATTTTGTTAGTGAATTCGTTGTCACGCGCTTCAAGGACGTGGTGCTGTCTACGTATGCAAGCTTTAAACAAGAAGATGAGTGCGGTGAGAACAGCAGTCGAGTGGAACTTCGGGATCATGAAGAGCCTTTGTGCTTTCATTGATTTCAAGAAAAACCTCAAAATTCGCCTTGGTCCGGTAGGAAAGTTCGATCGGGCGGCAATGCTATTGACCAATTGTCATTGCTGCTACAATGGCGGCAACCAAATTAGTCAGTTCTCTCAAGTTGCGCCTCCATCTCTTCAAGATTACTTAGAACAATAAAAACACACAAAAACAAATATGAGCCAACCTACTTGCATGAATCAACCACAGTTCTTGTTAGCTAAAACAGACTAGCTCGCGAGGGGCTATCCGTCTCAGCACCACCCTCGTCTTCCCGAGAGCGTTTAATACGTTTTACCGCAATTCGGCGGATGGCTTCACCAGCGCTTTTGCTAGCTGCTCGCTGCTCTTCCTTCAACTTCTTGTTGGCTGCCTTTTCCACCTTTCACTTTTCCATCCTAAGGATTAGCTCATCGAGGGGCTCGGCCTTCTCACTATGCGACTCAGTCATACCCGAGAGGCGCTTCTCCGTAATATTATTCTTATGCGTAGTAGCTAACACGTCAATAAAGACAAGTTAAACCTCTTTAGCAGATTAAATTAGATCACCACATACCGATAAGAGCATTGACTCGATTCTGGTCGGTTTGGCGGTCAGATTCTTACGGAAGAGGTCTGGAGCAGCCACAAGTTCCACGGCTAGCTTCTCCCGGCGCTCCATAACCTTCCCGTGCTCCTGCTGGTAGGGCTCGTCCGCGATTGTCTGCTTTAGCAGCATGGCATCTTCATCTTCAGTGAAGTTCTTGCGTTCGGTTAGTTTTGACATTGCTAAAGCAAAAGTGATACATCGTGATAATTCTAGTCGAGATGCCAGCATAGAGCAGGTATGAGTACAGGCATGAACCAGGTATTTACATTACCGTTAGTTAACAGAATTTATTTTTTTCTTCTTCCAGCCACTCATCCGGGGCACCGCGGCAGTTCTTGCTCGGTTGCAGCACGCGGTGGCGACGGGCATCGATGTCACTGCCATGGCGCGCACAGAGAGGATTAGACTGGCTCAGCGGCAATTGCGGCTGAAGCAGACGCTGAACAAGCGGCCAGAATGGATGAACCTGCGACATATGTGAAAGCCCGCCGTGCGAACGTCCGAAAGGCTCGCACTCGGTCTGAGCAAGTCGCTGCTCTTCAGCGTGCGAGGGAGGAACGTGCTCAAGCGAGAGCCATGCAATTTGGCTCGCATTCCATGGCGGAGCCGACATCAATAGAGAGGTTTCGTGCGGTGTTTTCATCGCCTTCACCATCATAAATTAGTTTAAAACACTCAATAGCCCTATTCACTGCCTTCCCATTCTGGAAAGAGTCGTTATTTTAGTGATTCATCGTCACTACTCTCAACCGCCTATCAGCACCAGTCACGCTTCCGTTCATGAGACAGTCGCGGCGGTGAAAGTTTTTGAATACGCCGCAGCCACAATGTATAGCGATGACTTTATGTAGAAATTTGGATACGGTGATTTTCGAAGTGACATTTCATAATTGAATTGTTATATTTCGAACAAACTCGATACAATAAGTTACGGCTATAAATGTATTAAACGTTTACGGCCAACCATATTGTTTGATCTAAGTGGCTTTGGATATATGTAGGGGTATGGGATTCGCAAGGGCTCCATAGCAAACAAATCTCCGATTTTCGATGGGCTCCATTCATGTTATTGTCGCGGCGGTGAAGCCACAATCTGTACAGCACACTGATCCGGATCGCGTGAGATACGCGAAGCATGTTGTGGCTGCCGAAGGCGGCTGGGCTTGGTGACAGACAATCATCCCCAGCAAGTATACGGCTGCGGGCCACGACATGGCTTCCACTCAGACACGGTTTAAATCTGAATTGAAAAAGTCCCAGACGGCTTGCGCGAGTGTGCAGCCCTAGAAGAGGTGCTCCGCGTCTCCGATGGCGCCGAAGTCACAAATACACAAGCCGTTATAGGTGTGGTGGCGGTACTGTTTACCCGCGTTAGCGCCGTTGTGCTGAAACCCGAGCTTGATGTGCCTGATGATTGGCAACAGTCGCGGTCCAAGCCACGTTCCCGCCTCCAGATGTCCTTCCGGCCAGGCTCTATCGAGATGCGAAGCGCTGGATGTGACTTGTGCTTGATGCCAGCCAGCTCGAGCAGCACATGATAGAGCTGAGCAGCACCTTTTCGAACGTCCATTCGTTCGCGGCGGCCCACAAATCGGCTGGTAAGTGTTGACCCATAGAAGGACCCGCTTCGGGCTCGTGATCCGATCAGCCAAGCCACTTGCTTCGGGAGAAACAACACTATTGTCGCTTCGCGCAGTGATTGTCCCGCCCAGGGATGGGCTGGCACAGTGCCTTTCGTCTGCAGTGTGATGACAGTCGACGAAGCCTTGGTTGCGCACGTAGCCTTGTGTAATGAAGAAGGCGGAGTTCTTGGAGGCTGGGTCAGTTAGACCATCTGTCTGACCAGCGTAGGGAAAGCGATTGTACCAGTACGGCATCTCCATCGCTGCCCAGGTGAACGCAGATAACGTGCACCAACCCGTGCCGTGCTTGAGGTGGATTGATCCAGAACGGAGCAACTCCACATCAGGTCTATGGCACTGTAATCCGGCCGGGGACCGGCGCGTACAGAATGTTGAAGCTCATGGACCCTTATTCCACCGCTTCTCGGAACAAGGGCGCCAACCATCGATGTATTTTGCATGCGGCGGTGGCCACGTGCATCCCATAGCGAGCACAGCTGGAGGCGTTGCTGGAAACTCCACCTTTTCAGGCAGACCCAGAGCACCTTAGGATGTCGGACAGTATATCACTTCTCCGTCATCGCGGCCTTGAAGCACGTGTCTCGGAGAGGTCCTTCTTGATGCAAAAAGACTTGCATAAGCGCTTGCTCTACTGAGTCCAACTCTCATCACCCCTGCTATGTACCAGAGTAGTGGAAAAAAAAGTACGATCCTTCGCTGGATAACATCTCGACCTCGAAGAGGTACCGCATATACGGCATTGCCTGTAAAAGTTTAGGGAAAGTGGAGCTGTTCGGCAGCGCCGGATTGACGAAAGCATTAAGGTGGCGAATCGCCCCGCCATCCGCAATAACGTTGCACCCCTCATCTACTAGCGCAGTTGCGATGGTTGGGGGGTAGCGGCGAAAAAAAACGGAGGATGTGGGTTATGTGAACATCGATTCGACGGCCTGCTGCAACTGCGTACAACTGGATTGTCGAGATGAACGCTGGGCGTATCCGGGATCACGCAAAGGGTTATGCGCTATCATGAGTGAAGGCAATTATGTGGTGTGGTTGCACGTTGTCTGGCACCTGGATGCCCAAGTGTCCGGTTTTCACGCGTAGGTAACGCAACAGCGCTCGATGAACAACACGAACAGCGCTGGCGATAGGGGCCACC
This sequence comes from Phytophthora sp. 'mugwort', assembly GCA_033558025.1. Taxonomy (NCBI): domain Eukaryota; phylum Oomycota; class Peronosporomycetes; order Peronosporales; family Peronosporaceae; genus Phytophthora; species Phytophthora sp. 'mugwort'. The sequence continues at coordinate 2,691,494 of JAUCEF010000011.1, forward strand.
TTGGCGGGGTCCGCAGTCTAGCTTGAATAACTTACTGGCGTCCTGTTCACGAGGCCAGTCGCGAGCATGAGCCGGAAGTACATCATGATCAAGTCGTTGAAGACGTTGCTCAAGCCCAAATGCCGAAGGACAAGTAAGTAACAGTGCCGCCGATAGGACACTGTCAAAAGCCTTGGCGTAGCCGAGCAGTGCAGGTCCCTCATTCGACCAGCCTAGTCGCTTTACCAGCGCCTGTTCCTGGAGCCGCAACAACGCGTGGCGAATCGGACGGCCTTTGACGAACCTCGACTGGTCCGAATGTAGCAGCAGCGAGAGAATGTCCGTAGGCGCCAGACCAGAATCTTCGGTCCGAAGTTCGCGTCGCGGCTGAGCAGCGTGATCGGGGGAGGGGGGTAGTGGCTCAGAAGGTCACAGTCGACCCATTTGACCAGCAGCGAGATGTATGCTTCCGTTGCGACTTGTACATTTTGCCGCGCCTAACGTTCTTGGCGTCCACCATCTCGTACGCTTGCGCTCGAAGCGAGGTGGTCTGCAGGTAGAATTCCGCTAGCCGTCTATCGTAACCTGCCGGCCCGCCTTTCGGGGAATGATGAATCGCCCAGTAAAAGTCGTTCGCGGTGAATAGGGCGTCGAGCCTGTGGCGATGCTCCTCCGTAAAGCCTGGCGTCTTGTGCTTCACCAAGCCGTGTAGATCAATGGGGTTGTACCGCCGTAGTTCCGCAGTGTTCTTCAGTCCTGTGATGGGGATGGAAGAGGGTCCCTATATTGACGATGAGCTGCAACTATTTCTGCAGGATCTTCATTTATCGTGCCGCGGCGCGCACAACATTTGTGATAGTTATGTTGTGTGCGGATGCCGCCGGCGACCGGAAGAAGTAGGCGAAGCTATGTTCCTTCTGTGGTGTCTCGGTCGAACTCGGTTTCCTCGCGGCGATCTGGGCGGAGGTCCTCTTCTGCCTTCAGAGATCTCCGATCGGTGGGGCATGAAGGAAACTACTGGATACCTGTTTAAGACGAATACTGGCCGGATCAAGGGAGGCCAAGGAAACGATCAGCGCCCAACTGCTACCGGCGGATAAGCCGATCCACGCGCAGCACCGGGAAGGACTTGCTGGTGCGTTTCTTGGCCAATAATGTGGACGCAAAATATCTGTCGCGAGGCAGCATTGTCACGCTAGGAAGCGGACGGATGAATCGCCACTTGAGTACCTCCACCGGTTGGATATCGCAGATAGGAGAGCCAAACTCTTATCAGGGATGGACCGCCAGATACGCGCGGTGAATACGTCGAACACTTCGTCGACGCTCATGACGACCGCGATCTGGATAAGGACAACTCAACACTGTGAACCATCTACTCACCACTCTGCGCAAGTTTTCCTCGCAGTCTCGGAGAGCTGATACTATACATGATTTTCTGCAGATAGTAGCTGCTCGGTTGTCGACTTACCAAAGTTACGGCGCAATGGGATTTGTTCATGATTCCAGAGACCAGACCAAAGATAAAAATGTTCGGGATTGCCCAAACGAGCCTAAGTGGAAGGTATATTGTTTTGTATCGGATCGGCCTGTCCATGATCTGGATTAGAAATGCAATTGCCTGATTACAAGGGTTGTCGGCTCCCGTGTCAGCATAATCGTGATTGCTGTGGAAGGTCATGGCTTCGAAGCTACCCGCGACACACAAGCGGTTGCAATTAGATGAAATATGAAAGACGGCGAAATGCGGCAACCAGAGAAAATAGACTGCAGGGGACAAGTGTAGATCGGTGGAGATACTACGCTTACCTAATCCTAAACCTCGCACCAGGACGAAAGGTAAACAAAGTTGGAGTACCCCACAGCCCAATTATGCTGTTGTTCTGGTTTATTCGAGGATGGCGACATCGATGTTCCAGATGATCAAGTGAGCGAACTACTACCCAAATCTGCAAAGGTGACAGATGTTAAGTGCATTTGACATCAGTGCCCCGTAATCATAACATACAAGATTGTGCAAGCTCGAGTGATATCCTGCAAATTAGCCTCGAAGTCAAAATCAGCTGATCATTTGAACACCGCTTCGCAGTCCCAATTCACTATAAGAAAAGATGGAGGTAGCGCTGAGGATAAAAACCAGCGCATAGCTGCGTGTGGAGAGGATGCGTCTGGGTGGCTCATCGGGGTCGGATCTCGTCGATTTTCATAGGTACGTGAGTTTGCAGGTGGGATTGGGTTAATGGCAATGACGGAGCAATAAGGGTGTCCGAAGGGATAGGGTATATATTTTTGGGTAGCCATTTTATAATTTTAAAGTAGCCACTTTTGAAGTGCCGTCCCAACTAGCCACTTTCTGCGTGTCGGCTAGCTACTAGCCGATCGCACTTTGCAGAAATGTGACGGTACTGCTTTTTGCCGCCCAGGGTAGCTGCGGTTAATCGGACTAAAGGACCAAAGCGATTCGTTTGGTCGGAAGCGAGAACAGGGCTGGTCGGCGACCGAGCGCAGCGAGGTGCTCCCTTTTAGGGGAGGTAGAGGGGTTTCCAGGGTCATACCAGTTTGGGTAGGGGGTTTGAGGAATTTTATTAGGGTGTATTATTTTACTTTGGGAAGCTCATAGCGGAAGCTCGAACGCTACCTGCGCCTTAACGTCCGTGTCGTAGCACGCGGGTTAAACCCAGGCTTACCTAATGCAATCAAAAGAGTTACTTTTTTCCGGTTGAGGTTTGTACTAGACACACTTGCCTGTGCGAGTGGCCACTAATGGCTAGAGCGGCGCCCAAGAAGTGGCTAGTCGGAACAGTAGTCACAATAAGTAGCTAGTTGAAAACTAAAAAGTGGCTAGTCGAAAATCGGCGACCAAAATGGTTAGGGTGTCCGAGGATAAGGATGCTGCTTGAGTGTTAAGGGTGATTCCCCACCGACTTGTTTTTTATGGCAATATTGTTCATTCATATACTGGATGAAGAGCTCTTGCAACGTGAAGAAGAAAGCGGAACAATTTTCTTGAGATGCTTTTACTGGTTGAAGCAGGATTGGCGGGTGGTTCAAGCACACCCTGTTAAACAATACGTTTAGAGACGTCCACAAACGGGTTACTGCGTTCGGACACTTTACAAATCACCTTGGAACCAGCAAGTAGACAAGATTCGTGCAGAGCCAGTACACAACCAGGTAGCTGCCTTCCCCCCTCCAGGACTGGGAAGTCCCTCGAAAATGCGTGGATAGAGGGCTGCGCAGTTCGGTGGCCCCGCAGAAGTGATACCTGTTCATGAAGACCTCACATACAGCTCGCAAGTGACGCCCGCGGATTAAGCCAACCGTCACGCGCCATCGGCGTACGGACGGCGAAAAGTCTTGTCCCAGGGCGTGCGGAAGTGACACCTTCACAATAAGCCCTCAACCCCAACTCGCAAATGACGTCTGCGGATCAAGCCAATAGTCAGTGTCTTCGAAACACAAGCGGTGAGTAGCCGCATCACTCGCAGTGCGTGGAGCGGTCATCTCGCGTGAAGACCGACATCCGCTGCTGAATAGCGCCTGTGAATCAAGCGCAACAAGTCGCGTGGTCTGTGCGACGGACTAGTATCTACTCGACTGGTAGGCGCTACGGCGCTCTCCCAGGAGATCTCAAGTGCTGATAAACTCGCAGAGAGGGAGTCTTCGGACTTTGGGGGTGTAAGACCTGGCGGAGCGCTGGGAATTGTTAGCCGATGTACTGCTGACACAGCGTCGGACAGTACATCAGGAGCAACGTGGTCGAATGGCCATGTTGCGGGTATGCTAGGATATTAGGCTTGGTGTGTGACGGACATTAGGTTTCGTTAGCGGAAATTAAGTGATATAAGTCTATCTCTGCTTCAAAATAAAAACTCTTCGTTCGGATGCAGCAAAACGGCATCAGGCACTTGCAAAAGACGTGCTAAAGTAGTACTCAACGTTGGCACTTGCGAATCAACTGAAGCTCAAGTCGGGCAGGTGTTTTATTAAGTTCAACGAAGTATCAACAGTATTCCGCGCTTCCAAATGCTCAACGACGCGATTATTGGCATGGGCATGAATATGGTCGCCGGACGCGTGAAAGGATGTGTTGCATTTTTGGTAATCACGCTGGCGTTGAGAAGGCAAGCCTGCCTTTTCAATTGATTTCGAGCCACCGCACGTAATTATACCGCTACATTTAGCGCCTAGCCACTGGGTTGCCGTTCTTGTTGAAATCGCGTTCCCAGTAACGTTGAACGTTTATTTGTACGAGCCACTCGGTCAAGATTGCTATCGAACACAGCTCAGCATGCGGGGAAGAATGTGCTGTTGCCATTCATGGAAAAGTGGCATATCATAGCGGCGTCAAGGAGCCGCTTCCGAGCGAGATCGCTACGAAATGGTCGTTGGGACCACCCAACTGGACGCCTCAAGCGGCGGGCCCATGGTATTGGGCATGGTACATGCATGTGGCTTTTGACACTCGGTGTTTCGAGCGTCACTACGGCGTACATAAGTGTGGTAAGGTTGCGATTGTTTTGACTGATACTGTGTACCACGAAGGGAAGTCGACAATGCGAGAGGACATAGTTGAGATGGAAAAGACAGACAAAGATCTCGACAAATTACTTGCATTACAGCAACTCATATGCACAATAGTGCTTCAAATACATGTTCATTAGAATTAAAAAATATATATATATATTAGACGCTAATCACTTCATGTGTGTTTGGTCACGTTCGATTATTGTGATAAAACCGCTTGCTGTAGTCTCTGAGACTCATGACGACTCACTGTTATGAGTTGTGCTGCTTAAACTCAACCACATATTGGAGTTACATAGTAATGGATGTGAGTATCCACTGGACAAATGTGCCCCCCCCCCATCCCCCCAGTACTCGCCATCGTTCTTTTATAACGTCCGCGTCGTGCTGAAATATCGCCCCAAGCTCCTCGTACGCCCACTGCAGGTCGATTAGTGCCTCTGTCATCAATTTTCTTTTAATTTGCAGTCCTTAAAGCTATCGTGCACGAAACCGCGGGAGCTGCTGCGCCAGTGCTCTGTTGTCCCTGGTCCTTGATGTAATCTCCCCAGCTGATAGACGGCTTCTCGATCCCAAGAGTCACGGAATCAGAAGTTTAAATGATTTTGACCTAACTGATTCTTGGAATCAGAAGACGTGACAAACTGATCCGTTATTTTCCGAAATGACGACAGCCATCCTTCCTATTGTGAATTTCGCACTCATCCGGTAATCTAATTGGATATGTTATCTCGTTAAGGGTGCCGGAGGCGTTAAGGAGGTGCTACAATTCTATCGTCTTATCGTTTCATATGGCACTCTAACCCATTCATATATCTCCGAGCTCACATTGTGGTTCTTGAACGGGCGTGGTTTCACCGACTCGCTTCCGGAACAAGAAGATCTTATCGCTTCCGTCTACGTTCGTCGCCACAGTTATCGTAAGTCTCGTCTTGTTGACCTTATACCCGGTCACCCTTGCTATGCATTGACAGCGTTAGGGGCCGTCGGCGTGGTAGAAAAAGGATGTCTCGTCCATATTGTAGATGTCGCGTACAGCGTATCGGTCCGTGTATCGGACGCATGCTGGTGCGTCCATCGACAACGCTGCTCCACTTAACTGAGGCTATCTCTCCATGCTCGCGGACTCAGCGAATTCCGTGCCGCTTCCGGAAGCGATACGATTAACCTTTAATGTAGCCGGGACGCTTGTCCTTCGGTAAACCTCCAAACTTCGTAGCAATAAACAGCTTGCAGCTGTACATGTGCGCGTAGTCCGCGATCGTAGCGATCCTCACCCCCATTCCGTCAAATCGTCGACAAGCGCACGGTCGAGTTCGCCAACCGCGGGGCTGGCGAACTTCTTTTCAGTTGTGCATGTCCTTGGGCGGATCGCGGTCCTTGTCTTCATTGTGTCTGATTTGACAACAGCAGTTGTTGATTATAGTTGTAATAAACTCGCAAGCTCGAGTCGCCCATTCTCTTAAAGCTTGGACGTCGTTATTTTTTTATTATTTTGTTTTTTATTGAACCCTTGATTGCGGGCCATATCGCACAGCATGACCTTCTAGCCAAATATTAGAGGTCCTGATCACGTGGTGTCCCAAAAAACACTTATGGCTGTGAGAGCACGAGTGGGCTACCGCTATAACAGTAGGAATAAGGCATTCGAGATTAAGGTACAGAGAGAGCAAAGCTTAACAATGCGACGTTCCACGAACTTGGGAGCTGGAACTCCCACCAACAAGCAATGTGTATTGCCCTGGTGGGTGTGTAATGTGCAGCGAGCCTAATATCTACTCTGTTTCCTTTCTATGTAGTGGCAGTAGCAGTAGTAGTGACAGTCTGTGTTAGCTTGGGAGAGGTTATTGTGTTCTCCATGGCTCTGCGAGCTACGGTGCAGAAACTTCACCGAGCTTGCTTGCCTTGGTAGCGCAGGGCAGCTTGTTATTCCCGTTGAGCTCTCAGTTCACCACCACATTCCCCCCCCCCCCCCTGTCATATTCCACATGGCTTGGGGGTACCTTTTACCCAATTTCACAATTTCGTGCGCATGGTCTCGTTTATGTAACAAAGGGTTTTGATCCGGACGTGCATGTAGTGCTTATTGGGGCTTTCTTAGACTTGGATGGGGACGTTTACTGGATGATTCACGCCAATGTGCATGTCGCACGCAACTGCAATAAAGAATGTTCATGGTGAGCCTTTCATTTCGCACTGCAAAGTGAAAGGCTCACAATGAACACAAACTAGCAACTATGGCATACATGCATGTTTCCCCCAAGATAACACTTCCCGCTACATCTAATCTAACTCAGTACATGAAGCCGCATGACAGCAAAATTGTCACTGTACGCGGGAACCATCTCTGAAAGGTTCACGGCCGGTTGCGATTCCGGATTACTGTAGGTAGGCGGGCGGAGACGTCTGTACTAGTACTGTACAGCCCCGCTCCCCCTTACTTTGCAGTATTCTTCCCACCCATAATCATGTCCAGCCCATGAGCTCGCAATGAGTCTAATCGTACTTAATAGTGTGTCATAGTGAAGACAAACGAGTCGCCGCGTGATAGATGGCAAGTAAAAGTACGACAACAGTCAGATTGCGGAAATTTGACTGCTTTTGTCGTACTGGTCACCAGTGAAAATCATTTCGCGAATAATCGAGCAGAGACCTTGTTCAAGAACGGCTGCAATAACGAGGAATTACCTTATCTAAGTAAAAAAATTACTTGGACTTGCAACATCCTAAACCTCAGCACTAACGTCCGTCCGTCCGTCTCTCACGCCATAACATGATTTTGTTTTCTAGCCGCAATCTCATTGGCTGCCGAGCACCGCGAAGGCGCGAAGGCGGGCCGCCGTTGGCTAAAACAACCTTCCGCCGATGGCGGCCATTGTTGGAAAATATAAATTAAACGATTGGTTGAAGATTAAAATATAGTTTTAGCCCGCGTCTTTTCACTCCTGAAAATGGGGCCGTCACATCCAGGGTGTGCGAGGCGCGAATGGTGCCGCCCTCGTTCCGTATTGACGGGCTGTGACTGCAACTGCGCACAGGCAGACTCACCTACTGGGTCCAAAACTAAACCCGCCGCCACGTAGCAGCGGCGCTCGGCTAGTATGATTTCAGTTCTGAAGTACTTCTACGAAGACTGTTAAGCTCGCACAACTTGTACTGCCATGTTACTACCGTTGAGCTTCGCATCATGAAGGGTGGCAGGCTGCCAAAGCGCCCCGCACTTGCTGGAAATGCGTACAAGGGCTTCATTTTACGCCCCGAAGCAGAAACCACAAAGACAGCGGTAACACGGTTTTTTCGAAGCCGAACGACTTCACGTTGCCGTCCTTGGTCCAAGGCATTCGATGATCGTGTTGTGATTGTGGTCAAGGAACACAGCAGTCTCATCCATGTTGTAAACGAGTACTGAATGTTGCACTCCTTGATCAACTGCTGCACGTTGATGCCTGCCTGCAGAGCTTATGCTTCTTGGCAGCTCGAAGCCTCCAGCTCTTGGACAACAGACACCTTCTCTTCCATCGTGATTCATCGCCACGACCGAAATTAGCAATGAAAGGTGAAAAGCTGCTCCCTGAGCTCGACTGACGCCACTACTGAGGCAGCAACTCGCCAATGGCAATTGATTTCCGATCTGACAATTTTGATAATTCTGATAAATAATAATGAGAGGTGGGGTACTAAAAGAATGGGGCACTATCGCAGGTACAACGAACGGTCTGTTAAGTTCGTATGAACTTAACAGACCGTTCCATACTTCATTTCACTTAGCATTAGAGTTGGTTTTGCCGCTGCAAAACCAAATATAACTGACAGATAATTCTGTTTGATCCTGTTTATACTGCGGCAAAAACCAATGAATCTTTCGACATCCAGCAGTTCGGGCAGCACGGCTTGATCGACCATCTACGAAAGCATCCAACACCAACCATTGGTTATAGATAAAATCAATACAACTAAGTGAATGATAATTAGTTACCCTAGGACAAAACTGAAACATGAAAAGAAGACAGATTGATGAATGTTGCGTCCTTGAATACGCCACAGATTGCGTCTTTGTTTTGATCATATTGACGATACAATTGAACGCAGAATACCAGCGCGTCGCGACGAGAAGTGAAAGCATGCGAGTGTAGGCTTCATCTTTCCGAACTTGGACGAGTTTGGTTTGTTTTTTCTACAAACCGTGCTAGAAGCTGGCTGCGCTGAAGAAAGTAGGAAGCAAGGCTGTCTGTTTGAGACAATATCTTTGCAACCGGAGTGAGATGCGCAATGTATTGGAGCAAGAGGTTCAACGTATGAGCGCTGCACCCAGAGCACAAACTCCCCTATCCTCTCCAGAATTTCCCCAAGCAGCTTGCATAGATTTTGCATTATTCGTGGTCACAGCGGTGACGAAACCAGGCTTGCCTCTTGTTTCTTCCACTTCTTCTATCACCTCACCAATCATGCTAGCCATGTAAGTTCCAGTCTGTGAGTCGGATCCAGTCACCCGAATCGTGAAAAGTTTTGGCTTCATGTTTGGTCCATCTAGCACAAAATTTACGCTCTTCTGGTGGTTCACGGCGGTGCAGCCATCTACTGCGACGGAAATATAAGGCTGCAGCACCAGCAGCTTCACATGCTCATCATACTCAACTACAAAGCCTTCATCCAGTAAACGCCCAGAGACCAGTGATCGGGACGGGACTGTTAGGCCAGGACGGCCCTTCAAGACTAAATTCACAAAACCTGGTAGTTCAACGGTCCGGAACACTGCACCCTAGGTAAAAACGTGGTTCGCCACTAACTTGTTCAAGTTTTCTTGTGTAAGCTGATCGGGTCCACTTCCCGAATCTGAAAGCGATAGCTCCGAGTCGATGCTAATTCTTCGCCTCTAATTGAGCTGGTACTGGTGGCGCTCGATGTACGCGTTCTGTCTCTAGTACTCCATTACTCGCATTTCTTGAGTATGTGGCGCTCAAGCTTCTCTACCCTCGCGCTCACAATCACTTCGTGGCACTTTTTTCCATTCAGCATCCTTCCTCCCCTCGAAATGACCCCACACCTCTGGGTCTCCCTCCTCGCATTGGAGACCCTCTCTCACGTCTGGTTGGACCAGTCACACACACAACACGCATGTGAGCTTCTGGTCGTCTTCAGCTGCCTCTCCGCATACCTTTTGCGATCCGAGTCAAGAGAATCTTCTTGTGCGCACCGAGCTGAGCGTGGAATTGAAGTTGCACTTTGAACATTGCCCGCGCGAAGCTCATTTTATTGATAGAAATGGTCTCAATATTTACTAAACTAGCTTCAAATGAATTGAAAATTACGCGATCTGCGGTTTGGCAAATTAAGCAGATGAATAATCCGTAGAACACAGTTTAATACTGTTCACCCGTCTAAATCAATTGGCAGCACAAACAACACTACTTAGCATCGACCAATGACGACATCTGGAACCTGCATCTAAGAAGATTTTCACTTAAATAAGGTAATTCCTCGGGCCCCTACACCTCACTGCTGTAATAGATCACTGCTTCGCATCAGCACTCGCAAATGTTCCAGCTGCGACGCACGCTCACATAATACTTGGAATACCCTAAGCGTGAATGTAACGCACGCAGTACCGTGGAATAATCCGTTGAGGCTGTTCACCCCTCATTCTTCCTCAGTCAACATTCATACCACATTTTAGAATGTTTGTTTTTTTCGTTGGTACTCAAGCGTCTAAGTCTTCAGACTATGTGGGTGATTATGCGTGCAAAAATAAACTTTGGTATTCCCAGCTACGTCGCAGACGATCTAGTTTGAATAACGACAACTTGTTCACTATTCTCGTCGTCGTGTCCATGGTATTTACTCCGTGGCATTCAACAACATAGCCCGTAACTGACTTTCCACCAGATTTGATGGAAAGAGTGATTGTGCAACATGATGGTGACCAGAATAACAACCAGTGGCATCAACACGACCGTTTACTCCCGGCCGTATGAGAGCTGAGAGCTGAGAGTGCTACAGTACCGCCGTTAGGAAAGCTCACACAATTCAATTCTCAGCTCACTAGCACAAGCCCCGCCCCAAGTCATTGAACTCCGAGCTATATGGTGTCCTCCAAGTCCTCCGATCAGTCTGAAGTCATGTACACCATGCGCTCCGAGATGTTCGCCAAGAAGAATGGCCAAGATCTCCAACGTTATGAACCACGTCGTGGTTTTGGTCCGTGGGGTTTCGGCCCCCGAGGCTTTGGCCGGGCGCCCTGGGTGTAAGTGTTGTTGCTGCCTTGTACTGTACTAAGGTAATTGCTCACTGGGTGCTTTCCTTGTGTTTCTTTGACCTGATCAGGGACATCACACCAGCCGAACGTGACGTGTTCGTTAAGTACCGTCAAAAAGGTACGCGTCGTGCCGCGTTCGGCGGATTATTAGGAGCGACGGCAATGGCTGGTATCTGGAATGCGGCTGCGTTAGGAACACCCTGGGGTGTTGTTGGAGTGTTCGGTTAGTTCTTGTTATCGTACTTACTGGATAGGGATTTATTCGTTGTTCTAATGTTTTTATTTTTTTCTGTAGTTGGCGGTGCAATTGGTGCCAGAACGTCGATGAGAACAAGCAACATTCGCACCGAATTGTTTACGGAGCTGCTCCAACTTCCTGGGGACAAAGCTCCGCATGCAGCCCAAGCGAGAGAGATGTACATCATGCTTTGCGATAGAAATGCAGATGAATTGTTTGTTCTGACCTCGATCTGATCGTGTTTTTGACCTTAAGTCTCCAGACGAAGCTGGCACACAACGCGTACGCTCAAGAGCTGCTCAGGGGTGCGGGGTTATCGGCGTATGTCTGGCATGTTAGCAATACTTAAAATGTTCCTCATAATTGACTCGAAACTTCTTTGTTTATGACAGGGTGTCGTCGATCCAAGACAAGAACAAGTGAAGCAAAAAAAACAATTTGAGATACGACCTCGCATACCAGATTTTTTCAAGAGAATCCTCTTATGTAAGGTTTCTTATCGACGTTAATGCTCAAATATTCTTCACTCATAGGTTGGAGTTCCTCAAAATTCTGAGTTGGTGGTCGAGTCCCCTTAATAAGCGAGAGCACTCATATTTTACTTATTTTGGCGGCGTCTTGTCGCTCAGCATCGCGTCAAAGCTGATGCTAATAGGGTCGCTCGATTCCGTGAGCTCCAGCATGCTGATGGACGAGCTGGATCCTCGTTGGCGGGTGTCGAAGCTGCCATCACTGGAGAGAGCGCCCAATGCAGGATGTTGTTGCATCGCTCTCGAGAACGATGAGACTTTCTCTTGTCCAATATTCCCCTCATCATTGTCTTCGTCCGAATCAAAGTCGTCGTCTTGGATTCCCGCGTATGAAATCTCCTCGTCTTCCTCTTCGAGATCGTCCGTGATACGCCCAACAAGCGTCGAGAAGTTTCCAATCATGGACTGCGACAGACTCATATCGGAAGTCAAGCTACGCGTTGTACCCGTCGATTCAGCAAAAGTCTGCGAGAGTCGCGTCGGTGGCAACCCAAAGTTGGTCGTGTCACTCCGTGAGCTTGCAAAAAGACTGTGAGAATTGGGACGGCGTCTTCGGATGCTTCCTTCAGTACCGGGGCTCTGGAATGGTTTGTAAGAGCTACCAGCCGACACGAAGCTGTCACGTAAGTCGGCAAACCCACCACGAAGCTGTACGTCGCTTGTATTGCCATGGCCGCCACCGTAGAAGCTGAAGAGTTGTTGACCACCAACGTTGAAACTCGGAAGCGAAGCCCCAATGCTGATGCCGTAGACCTCTTCACGCAGCGCGTCCAGCAGGTGTCGCAGTGACTGACGAAAGCCCATCATGTCGCCTTTTGTGAAGAAGTGGAAAAACTCGCTACGTGAGAGACTGTACTTGATGTCAAGATTGAAGTCCATGCGGTTCACAACCACCGGCAGGATCTTTTTGCCTTTATCTTCAGCAAAAGCGAGTTGGTCCTTCACCAATTCACTAGTCAAAGTCTTTTCAGAGATGAGAATCACAAAGGCAGAACACTTGAGAATGGCTTCCTTAGCTTCGTGGATGCGCACCGACATGTCTTCGTTGCGAGACAGCATGGGCTTGGGCTTCTCTAGTTCCTCTTCCTTGTCCTCATCAATCGTCGTCGACAGTTTAACCATGTGCTTACGGTCCACGTAGCACCTCAGACCTCCTTCACGACACAGATCAACACAGAGTTTCCGTACGAATCGCTGGTGATAGTCCCCATGGCTGATAAACACGAACTGTTCCCCGCTGGCAGTGGCCGTGTTGAGTTCTTGCAGATCTTCCACAATACTATCGCTCGTGTTGGGTTCATCGACAGCGTGCGAGTTTCTCCCCGAGATGGCGTTGTACCGTCCTTCACGCTTGGCCATCTCTTTGCTGGTAGCTCTGTGGAAGTAATAGCCTCCCGTGTCAAGAATGATACTATCAGAGACGCCACAGTCGTCAACTAAGCTATTCGAGCTCGTGCTGCTCAAAATACTCAGGTTCGTGCCGTTGTAGTCGTAATTGTTGAGTCGCATGCCACGCTGGCTGGTAGGGAACACGCTGTTGGAACCGATCGAGCGAGAAGATCCCGGTGCACCGCGGCGAATACTGTTCCCAATCACAATCGGCATGACCGGATCGTCACCAAGTTCGTGAAGTGACGAACCATTCGAGTCGGACGAATAGTAATTCGGAGTATCAAACGCTGACAAGGCCAGCGCTCGTTCATCAAACTTCATCGAATCCATGCCGTACGTGTTCGTGGAGCTCATACCAGATGCTGCATGGTTAAGACGACGGCTACGCATCCCGCCACTTCCATGGCCTGATCCTGTCGTCGGATTGGTCTCTGCACGACGCATGTTGCGCTTGATGTTGTCCTCCTTGCGCTTCTCAATCTCGTCTCGCATACCGTCTAATAACATGCGAAGCTGGTTCTTGTAGGCGATCTCGTCGTATTCGTACCGGGTGCCCTTGTCACTCACGTGCTCCACCCTCACGATAGCGCTCTCGAATGGGACCAGCTGCCGTGTGTACAAATATACTTGAAGCTCTTCCGAGATCTTGGCATGCTCTGTGGATATGGCCAGAATGGGCGTCCCCACCTGCTTGGCCAACGCCAACTCCTTCAAACACCATTCCGACTGGGCATAATCTTCTGTAAGTATGCAAAGCACGACTGCAGCATTCGTGATGCCTCGTGCAATCTCTTCTCGCCAAACAGAGCCACCGCCAATGCCACTTGGATCCATCAGATCCAGCCACACGGTGATGTTGGCATCTTCAAGAGACTTGCGAAGTTTCAATGCAAACTCCATGTGCGAGTGCGTATAACTAATCATGACATCGCGCGTGCCTGCTGCCCGCTTGATCTCAAACTGAAGTCTGGTGGACGTCGTACAGTCAATAGGACGAAACCCATCGTGATTTGTACGCATGATGTCACCTCCCATGCTCAGCAAGGCCAGTGCGGTCTGCTGGTCGTCCAGTTTTACTGCCAAGTGCAGAGCAGTATCCCCCGTCGATCGAAGTTGGTGGTTAATGTCGCCACCACTCGCAACGAGCGCCTTAAACATGTCCACAGCAGTGCCGCCAGCACAAGCTGCACACATGATGGGGGTCATATCGCCATCATCGATGATCCTCGGGTCTGCACCGTGAGCCAACAACACTCTCACAATATCCACGCGATTCACTCGAGCTGCCCAGTGAAGTGCTGTACGTCCATGTGCATCCTGGAAATTGGCATTGGCCCTGGCAGCCAGCAGCATCTCCACAGCCCCCACAGCGCCATTGACTGCAGCCCAATGGAGCGGCGTCCGCTTGTTAAGACCAATGTAACCGAGCTCTCCTAGGACGTCTGGGTTCACCTTTTTCCGCAAGAAACTCCGGATCGTCGCAACATCATCCATAGCAGCTGCTGCGTGTAGTGGTGTGAGTGCCACATCGCCTCCCCAGTCTTCTAGCACCTGTGCCACAGCATAATTCCCCCGTAAATATGCCAACTGCAACACTGTAATTGTGTTCATGTGGCCTGGATCCGGGATAGCGAGATGGTTGGCACCAGCTCGTAGCAAGACGTGCACAATTTCTGGGTGATCCGCGAGGAAAATCGGCGGTAAGCGACTCTCACAGCGATACGACGACTTGGAACACAGGTTGACGTCAGCTCCATGGGCAATGAGCCACCGCACAGCCGCGAGACGACCCGTGCTCACTGCACAATGCAACGGCGTCACGAGCGTCGTCTTGAACACTGAACTATACGTCTCATCGGCCGAGACGACAGGCTTGGGGATGAAATAACTCGCGAGGTACCAGAAGACGTCCCCTGTGCTGAATCTCACGCGTGAGACTTTATCGAACGCGTTGACCTTGAAATGGGCCATGTACAAGAGTTCCAGCGCCGCAATATTGCCTTGATATGCTGCTACGTGCATGGGGTTCTTCTTGGCAAGCCCAAAGATGCCAAACACCATGACGGGGTCCACATACAGTTCGCATGCAAAGCTCTCGCCCAGATAGAGCTTCGCGATGCGGATCGAGCGACGAATGAGCTTGAGGTCGCCTAGTTGAGCACCTCGGAAAAGTCTCTTGCGAATGTCCTTGACAATGGTCGACTTGGCTGGACTGGAAGCTGGTCTCGTCTCGGTATTTTTCTGCTCTTGGCGCTTCTTGCGACGCATCTTGGAGCGCAACATATGCGCTTTGACGTCCCCCGTCTGGTCGCTCTCTTTGAAGGCGCCCAGCTGCATCTTTAAATGCTCTCGGAACCGAGCAAACGCTCGCATGAGCACGAAAAGGAGCCAGAACATAACGATCGCGCAGCCGCAGAAAACGTAGGCTGGGATGTTGGAGTCACAGTCGACAAAGATCTTGCCGCTCGCCACGTAGTAGACCAAGAAGCCGAGGATCAGCGCCTCATACAAGAAGATCCCGACGCCCACGAGCTCACAAATCTGCAGACAAACGGTGCGTTTGACCTTTTGGAGTCGCCCAACTTGATCAATGCGCTGTTCTCTCCGGAATGGCTCGAAAACACGCAGTCCGGATGCTGGGAGCCCCAGGATAAACACAGCCGGGAACAAATGATATACTAACGCTGCCAATGCCAGCGACGTCGAGCAGCTCGGTTCGTTATTGGACACGAGAACCTTCAATGGAGACCCGACGTACAACCTCCCATGACGAATATCGTCCGCGTCCGACTCGTAGAAGTAAAAGAAACCGAGTGCCATCACATCTATGAGCACAATGAGCTGGGAGAGTCGTAGTAGCTTCCTGGAGAAATACGAATTGCTCTGGAACTGACCATTGAGGTATCTCTTGGGGAGTTTGGGGAGAACCGAGTCGCGCAAGTCCATGGAGCTCATGTGCATCGTGTGCTCGGTCGCGTCGGCTTTGCTGCTCTCATCTGTATCCTTACGAAACTGTTCTACCTCTTGTTCTCCTTTGTGTTCTACCGCGTCAGTGTCTTCTAGTGTGAGAGTCCGGGGTCCTTGCTGAAGGTTGTGCGTTATCCTGTCCGCTCCGCTCAGTCTCGCATCTGAGCCGTTCGTCGCTCTACTTGGACGGTAGAGCGGTTCTACCGTCTCATTCTGCTGTCGAGAAGCGTCCGGAGCCGAGACCAGCGAGCCGTGACCGCCCGACTCAGCGTCGCTATTGAACGTGTCTTGGCGTGTGTACTCCTTGGTGTGGACCTTGACGGGCGTCTCAAGCTTGGCGTATTGGGTCTGTGTGGTCTGCGCGTCCTGCTGCTCGTCCTCGTGGTCGGTATTGACGGTCAGGTTAACGTTGGGGAGGTCCATGACCTGTTACTGTGCCTAGAGAGCCCAGAGGGGCTTCCGCGCGCTAGTACAATGCGGGTTTGGCTTGGACGACGGGCGCGTGGTGCTAACTACCTGGCAAATGTATGGGACACCTGCGCCACAGGTAGCTGTACAGTAGGAGTTGAAGAGTGATTGTGCACTCGCTCCGTACACTTTGGAACGACGTGGAACGGACTAAAGGCTCAGCACGCAGACGGGGCGCATCAATGTCTGACTGGAATCAGTGTGTACACTGTACCATGTACGAACGATTTGGCTGTTGTCCGGACAGCTTGAGACTGCTTGTACTGTACGAGCACCTTCCGGGTTTGTTACATTGCAGACGGCATTGCCAATTTTGCGGGACGGACGCAATGTGTGTGGACACTTTGGGGTTGAAACATTGGTGCTTTGAATAATACTTCGAAGTACTAATGCAAAAGGGATATCTATATAATATATTATGTTGCAGTACTACGCCTTGGCTCCTACAATGTGGTCGCTTTCAGCAATAGAAAAAGGAGATCGAGGCGACGGCGTTGCCTGCCGTGCTGACACGCGCATGTGTCTGCACTACGGGGGCCAGCGGCTGGTCGAGGAGAGGCGAGGACTTGAACACGACGACGCGTTAAGCGCGTTAAATTTTAACGACATAACGACGGCTGACATGCCTGCGAATGCACTTTGTTCAGTTTTCTAATATCTTACAGGAAATCCAGCCCTGCGGCAAGGGCCCTGTCGGATACTGCTAAGGGCGATCCAAGGCACAAGCTCTTGCTTGCTGGATATCCTGGACAATGCTCGACAAGGTTATTGAGAGCGACCTCATCAGTGAGAATTTCGACGACTGCTGAAGCGTTTCGGTAGTGTTCGTTTTCAGCCGGTGGGACAAGACGGATGGCGTCAGCTGTACCTCTCGTCTAGAATACGCTTCAACTGCATCCATGAGTCAGTGACGACTGAGAGTCAAAGGCGGTCTCAGGATAAAGTTGCCGCAGAGCTTGGGGCACTTGTAGGCTCGTACGAGCATAGCTCAACCCATACTGAACCTGTCCAACCGCCCATGCGTTGTTGAAACCTGTGGAAAGTTTATGAAGTGCACAACGAACGCTGGTTGTAACTCTCTGGTGGTGGGCACTGCACCTGTTCATGATATGATAGAGGTGCCTTGTCGTGTGGTTTATTAGACCGCCTTATGACCCACCTCATCGGCGCGGCTCACCTGGCCGTTCGCGGCTAGCTCCTCCGCTTCGAGGACCTCTAGCGGCGTCAGAGGCTGGAAAAGAGACAGCACAACCGACACGAACGTGCGCAAGATGATAGCTGCGCCGCAAAGAATCGCCCCGTAGATGAGATACACGTCCACAAGGTACGTCTTGTAGAGTGGCTGCAGGTTGCGCATCGGCAGCAAGTGACGAGCTCCAAATTCCGCGACGGCCAGCAGCTCGTCGACTGCACGTTCAACTCCACCGCCGGTCTTGACGAGCTCTCCAAGGTGATCAGCATTGGCTCTAAAGTGCTCGCGCTCGTCAAACAACATTCTATCCACCGCCTCGCGCAGATTGCTCTCAGAAAATGATTTCCCATCGAGTCGTAAACCGGCACCTGCTCGCACTACTGCGTTTACACCTTCAACTTGTTCAGCTGATTGAGGTAGCCCTAAGATAGGCACTCCGACAACGAGAGCCTCTTGCATAGTCTGAAAGTCTCCTGCAGTGAACAACAGAGTTATCTCAGGTGCCAGAGCGAGCACTGCTGAATCGTCCAGTCCGTCACCGAGAAACATGACCGAGTCCCGAGGACGTGAGCGCAAATCGAACGCTGCCTGCTGTTGCACCGTGATCTTCCACAACAGTCGGGCATCCACGGTTTCCAATGCGTTCATCTAAAGTATTATGAACAGAGCACAGTCAGATTTCGAATCATAGACGATACCAGAGCAGCAAGAGCACAAGACCTACGATGGTTGTGATGAATTCTGGGGTCAAAGGCACGTCGCTCTGGAAGCTAATAAACACCAGCGGTGTTTCCTGGTACTTCGTGGCCTCCAACCACGTGGTCAGCGTCGCTGGCAATCTGCTACGCCTAGCAGAACTACTCTTGGCGTCTGCACGTTCACGCTGCAGCTTTGGCGACTGCAACAGACCTACCATCCTGAATTGAGGCGTCATAGGACGCGCCTCATCCAAGCCGAAGACCGAGTTCGCGAGCACAAGCGCGTGCCCGTGCATCTGATGCTTGCTATCGATGGCTTCGAGTCCGTGTTCTTGCCGCACGGCATTAATCTCCTTATACACAAGCACTAGTCCCAGTCGGAAGCGCAGACGGTAGTAGCTATTCAAACACCGCTCCAGCACACTCGTTGTCTACAATATCCAACCAAAAAAAAACACCCCCAACAAACAAGTATCAACATCAACGTTAGCCTTCCCAACACCTTTTTTTTCATCCCACGCAATCTCATCCATGTTACAGCTTCTTACGTGCATGGTAAAGTTGGAGAAAGGTGCGGGGATATACGCCGGGGGCGAGTCTATGTCAAACAACAAGTGCGGATCATTCACCACGTAAGGCAGTTGCAGTCGATGGCAGGCGTCAAAGCCCGCAAAAGTGTATCTGTCCACGACTACCAAGTCCGGACGATCGTCCTCGAGATCTTCTAGCAACGGTCCGAACATGGGGCGTTGGAATGACGCGTAGTAGCGCAAAGTATTGGCGTAGCTGTCATAGACTCCAAGACTCTGGAGCTCGCTCGAGTCCAGCGCTGTAGCCCGTCCTTTGCCCACGATATTACCTAACGAAATGAACTCGACTCCGTCCAGGTCGCCCACCCATTGGCGGCAATTCTCGGGCAGCGCGAAGCCCACGCGCACGCCGCGGGACAGGAGCGTCTCGGCTAGGTGCTTGAGCGGCAGCATCTTGTCCAGAACAGGAATGCTCACTAGCACGACGTACAGATCGCTTGAAGTTGCCACTGCATTGCCAGTTTTGCTCTTGGAGGTGGTAGCTTCGGTAGTGGCGGCGGCATCGGCGCCCAGGTGCCCTAGACAGCAGATGAAGCCTAGCGTCAACAGCAGCCACGCGTTCGCTCGCCATTGGCGCTGCAGCCGCAGCCGCAAACTCGGCTCGTGGACGGCGCGAGGCTTGGGAGAGGAGGAAGAGGAGGCGGTAGTTAAGAGCTGCACGCGGTGGATGTGAGTGGACTGCACGGCCACGGAGCGCAGCCCCGAGAGCCCCAGCAGCTCCGACTCGGCCATTGAGCTCGCGATTAGGCGATTTTGGCTCGGGTGTTATTCAATGATAGTGGAAGGTTCGTAATGTAGAACATTTGTAAAGCAAGGTCCACGAAAGAGTATTCCGGTGCTGTAAAGCGCACAGTTGTTGTTCTATTGGTCATTAAAGCCAGGATACCGTGATTTTTAACTGAAACTGTGAAATGTCATGATAAATGTCACGACAGGAAATGCACTACTTCGTACATAGTATACTTAGTAGTCAATTTATTGGTCGAGCGATGCAGTCACCCTGTTCTTTTACTCTGTGTGGCCTCTCGAGAAATGCTCGCTCTTCAGTCTCTAAATTCTTGTTCAGTTTGTCTTGGTGACTTTACTCAGAAATCTGCCTCCTTCTGGTCGTTGACTGGAAATTACTTGCTCTGGTTCCCGACTTGTACTTCGACGCTGCTCTCAAGCTAAATAGTTGTACATTCGCCGGTCCGTCGTACTACGTTGAAGATACTCACGCTCGATCAGACTCTCGATGCGCAGCTTGACGAGCTGCGGGGTCGGCGTGAAGCGACCGACCATCTGGCGAGTGACCTCAGCAATGAGCTGGTTGTGCTGCATCTGCTTGCGTGTCTTCATGATACGCACAATCGCAGCCTCCACGAGATGTTTGCGGTCCTCGGCGACTGTAGGAGGCAGTGCGTCAGCAGAATTGGTCGTACTTGCTGTCACGGCCGGCAACAGCGACGTCTCCTTTTGTGACACCAACGGTATCCGCACGCGGTGCAACTTCGACTTGTACGCGTCATTCACTGTGAATGCATCAACTTCCTCGTCAATGCGTTTCCCCTTCGAACCTTTGATTAAAATCTTGTACTTGGGCGTGCAGAGGGAGATTAAGTGCCGCTTCAGATCTTTCACATCAATACGCGTGCGCTCCACGAGATCTTTGAAGCGCCATTCATGACGCTGATTGAATAACATCAAAATGACAGCTTGGTAGGTCGAAACGTTGAGTTCATGGCGACGCGTACCGTTCTCCACACCTGCTGCAAACGCGGCGCGAACATCAACAGTCCCCATGTTTGCCATCCACGCCAATTTACGACCATTGTGTCGTGCGCAATAGAAAGACTCGAATGCCTGAGTCAGTTGGACAAGTTCCAGTGGAAGAGCACACATAGGGGCCATTTCCGTGGGCCAAAAACCGCTAGTGAGCACGTGCACCGACAATGGCATCGGTGCGACAGACATGTCAATACCAAAACCGCTACCTCGAGTATCATAGCCCGACTTGCGGTAAAGCTCCATGAGGTCTTTCGAGATACTCATATCCTTGAACATACCCTCGAGCTTGGACGTAAACTGGTAACCACACTCTGCCTTGAGTTTCGAGATCACAAGCTTCTCCGCCTCGTCCGACGTGCCACGGCTATTAAGAAGACGTTTCGCAAGCAAAACCTTGTAAAACTCTTCGAAAACGTCCTTGTCCTGCAGATACCGGAACAGAGCGATAACTTGCGTCACGCGGGTATCCAACTCTTCTTCAAACCGGTTCTTTGAGCGTAACAACTCGTCCAGGTAGTGTGCCAAGTATCCAGCACACAGTGTGTTTGTGTTCATATAAGCCTCAAAACCCTGTTTAATGGCTTTGTGGAACTGCGGGTCGTCAAAAAAGCAATCCGATAAGAATCCCACAAACTTTTCACGCAATGCTAAGAGCTTTTCCACAAACTGCGAGGCATCCAACGCAGTCTCCGGGTTCGACTGTGTCTTCACAACCTCGTCTCCATACGTTTTAATATACTGGAACACGCAGTCACTCATCTCAGGTAACGTGCTTGGTACACGTCGAAATAGCGAGTACATCCTGCGCAGTGCCTGGGTCTTTCCATCTCGGAACAGTGCGACACATCCTGAGTGTTCCATGTCAACCAACGCCTTTGCCTGGTTTTTAATCAATTGCGTCTCCACAATAGTCTTCAACTTATGCTCCGTCGACGGGTTCAAATAATGCAATACGCGTGCACCCTCTTCATTCAGTCGTTGCTCCGCCTTCTCCAAGTATTCTGGACACGTGGCCACATCCAGCATGGTCTGTGCTTCCGCGCGGTAGAAGTCCAGCGTTGTATCGAGGAAAAACTTCTCAAAGTCGTTCTCGTACACAGTGTTCGAGTGCACTCCGAGGTCCACGAGCATGCGTAACACGCTCTTAATGATGTCCCTGTCAATGAGTTCTCCATGTCGTTCTCGCTCAATGCTGAGCAGCAGGCGAGCGCGCAGCCGATCACGTACGTTGTCGTGGCGCACGATGACGTCTCGGAAAATATAGAGCCCGTTGTCATACACAGGCAGCTTGCGCTTCTGCGTGACGTAGGTGCGGTCCATGTACATGAGGATGTCGCGCACCATGGTCATGACGACCTGGTGGTCCCCCCACTGGTCGTTAAGCGCCACGAGTAGCATCTCATCTGAGACGGCAGTCATTTGCTGCGCTACGTCCTGGAGGTGCTCGGTGATGACGCCCACAACGCCGCTGTAGAGCAGATCGCCGTGCTTGTGCAGCACGAGGTTGTACGAATTGCGGTAGAGCTCTTCGAAGGACAACAAGCTTGCGTTATGCGAGAATATCTCGTAGATGGCCGTGCGTAGCGACGCCCAGATCTCCTGGGCGCGCGTCTGGTCCATCCCCATGTTCTGGCGGTACGGCTTGATCACGAGCTTCTTCATGGCGGGGGCGGCAGGAGAGGAGAGGCTGATACAGCGGAAGGATTCGAAGTAAATCTGGCTCTGATTGGTTAGACGACCACGCAGAATAGTGTCCAATCACATGGCTCGCAACAGACCTCAACAATTACTCAACGAACATTCAGTTTTTCTTATTAAAATTAGACAGCCTGACCAGCTAAGAGAGAGCAGTGGCTGCGTACTGCGGTAGCGATGGCGTCGGAGCACAGCGCAATGAGCGAGGCCGCCAACTCGTCGGCACAGTCGTCGCGCGCCTCGTCCTGCTCCTCGGCGTCCAGTAACGAGACTATGCTGCAGCCTTCCGGAATCTGCAGTTACTTCCATGCGCTGCGCTCGCCGCTCTCTGCCAATGGGCGACGGCGACGGACGTTGCAGAGCCCAATCACACGCGAGCGCAAACCTCTACCTCTTTTGTCGCCGTCGTACGAGGTCCCGGTCTTGGACGCGGCCGAGACGCCGTCCCACAGCCTCCGACAGGTCTCTGCCAGCTCAGCAGGACGAACTCATGGCTCCAGACACTCCGAGACGACGTCCGAGCTCCACAGTCATTTGCCCAGAAGAGCGACAGCCTCAGCAGTCTCAGCGCACTCGTCACGACCATCAAACAGCATGACGCAGCAGCAGTCAGCCGCTCCCGTGAGCTGCAATGCGGACATTGCCGAGCTAGGAGGCAGACCGACGTGCGGCAACACGGCACTGCCGTCATGCAATTACTATGTGGACGCGAGTGGACAGTTGCGGATCCGGAAGCTCTGGTGGTGCTACATGAGACTGCGACGTGTGCTGTGGTGTGTCTTTCCATGGCTCAAGCGAGACAGCAACACGTACTTGTGTGCAAGGATGGTGGCCAACTCGACGCTCATCGTCGTCGTGTATTTCATACGAGAACTACTGGATCATGTCGTCGTGCCGGTCATTCTCACACACAAGGACGAAGGAGCAGGAAATGACACCGAAAAGCATTGTCACGACCACTCGCTCGAGTTTCTTGACATGTACGCGTACTCTTTGGTGGCCAATATCGTGCTCTGTCTGCCTGCACTCAATTTCAAGGCGTGTAGACTGTACCGACGTGCACGTAGACATTATTCGACGGTAACTTCAACATCATCGAGCAGTGAGCCATCGGCTGTGGTGGCGCCTTCTTCGTCACTCGCAGATCTCACCAAGGAGCACCAGCAGTTCGAGAAGACATATTTATTCACACTGTGCGAGTTCATTGTAGTGGTGGAAATCCCGTATCTTCTCTTCATTCTGGTGGAAATGTTCGTGCCATTGGAATCCGGGAGTATCTCCGAGATGCTCGTCGCGTGCGATCGTCAGCTAGCTACGGGGTATTTCTTGATCCTTCTAGCGGTCCAACTCGTGGCAGTTCTTGCCTATATACTGCGATGGCGGCAAATCCTGCTCTTCCATCGACTTCACCAGCATTTTCTCTTCCAGCGCGGGTATGTACCAGGTCATTCACGCTTTGATTACGTCGAGAGATCGTTCAATACACCGCTTTATGCTTGGTTACCTGCTCCTGTATGGGCGTGCTGGCGTCGTTGCAAAAAAGTACGAAATGCAGCTCGAGGACGTCGATATGGCGGAGCTCAAGAGGTTCAAAACGGCGGAGCTTCTGTACCGTCAAGTAGCACTAGCAAGCAAATACACGACGTTAAAGTAGCTCTCTACAGTGCGGCCAAGCGTGGGGATGTGGACCAAGTGCGAGCACTTTTGGAGACTGCTGTAAGCATCTCCGGCCCGGAATTTGCCACCGAGTGGTACGAGCCGAGCGTGTGGCATCTTGGCGGAATGATGCTCCTCGCTCGTGGACAGCGCAATCCGCTGCATGTTGCCGTGGCATTTGACCAGATTGAAGTCGTCCGTGAACTGCTTGCTAACGGCCACTTCGACGTCCAACAACTTGACAAACTGGAGCTGCTGCGTTTGGACTTAGCGTGGCTCTATCGACTCATGTTCCGTGTTCTTTTCTTCGTTGCGCGTCGTTCCAGTGCAGGCGTCGTTGCGAATGCGTCAGCAGGAGGTGGTGGAGGGAATGGAGGGGCTGCTCCTGGACTGGCGAGTGCGTCACATCCCTTTGGGCCTGTGGGGCTGTTTCAAGCCACGTTGCTAACACCTCTTCATGTGGCCGTGACATTGGGCCATGTCGAGCTTACGCTACTACTGTTACGCTATGGCGCAAAGCCTAATGTATCTGCATTATCGACACACCCGCGCTTTGCAACACCGCCGCTCTATTGGGCAGTGGACAAGGAATGCACGCGACTGCTGTTGGATGCTGGTGGCAACCCTCTTGCTCTGCCTGGAGATGCCAATGGACTGCTGCTTACGGCGTTTGAAGTTGCGCGAATCGCAGGTAACGCCGCAGTGGCACGGCAGATGGAGAAATACGGCGGAGACGTCGTCTTGACTCCTCTTCACGACGCCTGTGCCGGTGGACGCCGTCACGAGGTGGCGTTCTTACTGGAGCACGGTGCAGACCCAGACACACTCGGTGAACAAGTGATCGGTTGCTTCCGACGTACGCCGCTTCACTGGGCTGCAATGCGTGGCCATGCGCGTATCATACGTCTTCTGGTACGATATGGAGCTAATACGGACGCCCGGGACGTGTTTGGACGCACCCCACTGGCTTGGGCCTGTGTTCTGAATCGCACACGTGCAGTCGAGACGCTGTTGGAAAGTGGTGCTGATGTGAACGTGCGTGACGCTCAAGGTGATCCGTTGCTCTGCATCTGTGCTGCAGGGGCATGCGCGTCCATCAAACGAGGCAAGACGGCGACAGATAAGTGTGGTAAGCTCGGCGACGACCGTGTGCAGGATGACGAGTTTGACGACGGTGGTGACGAGGATGGTGGTCTCGGCGTCATGCTGAGTGGACAAAGATCACTCGCTCGCGGGTTGGATCCACGCATATTTCAGCTCTTGCTTGACAACGGCGTGGACCTGCACGCCACACGCGCTAGCAACGGTGATTCTGCTCTTCATGTGGCTTTACGGCGTCGTAACCAGACTGCGGCCGTGTTGTTTGTGCGTGCTGGCTTGAGCTTGACAGCTGTGAATCTGCTCGGTCAACGCGCGATTGACTGCGCCCGATCGCCAGCTCTTCGGTTTGCTGTGAAGAAAGAAGCGGGTCAACGCGATGTGATGATTAGTTACAGTCACGCTCATGCGCCGTTGGCACGTAAGATCCGAGATGCATTGGAACGTCAGCGAGTGACGACGTGGATCGACACTATGGGACCCACGGGCATTACAGGTGGTTCAGTATGGCGTCAGGAGATTGCACGAGGCATCCAGAGCAGTGCACTTGTGCTGGCTGTACTGACCAAGGACTACCCGCAATCGCAGTGGTGCATGAAAGAACTGGCTTTTGCTAAGATGCAGAACATCCCTGTCGTAGCCATCCAATGTGAGGACATGGAGATTTCCGAGGAGCTACAAGTCTACTTATGGACTCGTCAGGTAATTGATTTTCGACCGGCAGTCAAGCATAACTACGCTATAGAAACCAGCGGGCAGGTCTCGTATCCGCTATCCGAAGGTGATGACAAGGTAGAGCGACCCATGATGACTAACAACAGTTCTCATACCATAGAGGACACTGATTCTCATGAGGATGAAGCAGGTTTTCAGAGTGAAGATGAGAATGCCAACGAAGTGATGAAGAAGGTGGACGAGTCTATAACAAGCAATCTCGAGCTCATGCCAGACTACAATGACGAAGCGTTCTGTCATTGCCTACGAATGCTACTAGATGGTATTCAAGATCAGATCGAAGAGCACCGTGCGCGACTAGCTCGGCGCCACGAGCAGCAGCAACAGGCACAACTGCCTGGACATAGTAGAGCCGTTGGAGACGTATCTCGCCATGGAAGTCGTCGCAATGACAGCGAATGTTGCCCCGATGAAGACAAAGGACTGTGTGGAAACTCTACTGTTCCTGTCAACCCTGAAGACCACGACGCGTCTAATGTACAGATCAGCTTCCCAGAGGGTCCGCTCAATGTGCCACTTTTCCGTCCACTACGAAGGATCGAGTCGCTTGCGTCCTCGTTAGCCTTCACTTCTGCCACAGACTCGTTCGTGTTTATCGCCCATGGAGATTTCCACCGTTCATTCTGCCTGCGTCTTCAAAAATCTCTACTGAAGCAAGGTATTCGCTGCGTCGTAGACGAAACTGTGCCTGCTGTCCAATATGCACACGAGTCACAAGAGCACGTGGATTCTGAGGCGCAGAGTGGCGGGTTTGGCACAGATTTAGGCGGACCTGACCAACCAGTTGCTCGTCTATCAGTCCAAACTCGGCAACTCGCTGCAAAAGATGCCATTCTCGCTTGTTCTGCTGTGTTGGTGCTGGTGTCGCCGCTGTCAGCAAACTGTGATCTACTGGCCGATCAATTAGCGTTTGCTGAGGATCGCGGGAAACTTCTGGTGCCTATTCTTCTGTCGTTACACAAGGTGGATCTGGCCAAACGCTACACATTTTCACGTAGTATGGTGCACCATTTTAACGTCTCATTGGGCTATGAGCAAAGCATCGAGCAACTCACGAACTATTTGAGAGTACAGGAACAGAACGACGCTCGACAACGGCGTCGTCAACGTCGTCAAGTAGAAGATCAAGAGGATTTCGCAGCGGGTTTGGGGGCAATGGCGGTTTTATCTCCGATCTCGTCGACTTCTTCGGCTCAGTCGCGACCTTCGTCTTTAGCGGGTTATACGGAGGTAGTGGAGGTCCAGTCGCCGTTTGATGAGGAGCTACTGTCGACAGATACCTCGTTATTGCTGCCTACGTTGCCTGTGAAAACGCTCATGACTTCACCCCCAGGGGGTACATCAAGAACGGGGAGCCACGGAGGTTCAACCTCAAGCTTCGGAGGGCACGGTTGGAGTGAACCGGATATTCTCGAAGCAGCACGTCGCGACGATGCTCTTGTAGGCCGCTTGTACAACAGCTCGAGACACGATAGGTCACGTACTGGGTCTGGTGTCTCCATTGCAAGCGCTAGAAGCCGAGAGAGCAGCCTGCGATTGACTGGATCAGCGCGTCATCCACATGGCAGCATTCTAAACACGACTGAGGACATCGTATGAGTTGAGCTACTGAAAGAAATTGAAACAACAAGTGATATGTAACAGGGGGTACACAAATTGTTTTAACCGCGATTCACTGAAAAGCACTAGGAAATGCAGCATCAGTATACTGTAATGACGTTAACTAGCCGTAACGCCTTAATCTGAGTTGGATGGGTACACATAAATTGTTATTTGCTATTTGGCTATTTGCACGCGTTGGGGCAAAAGGCATATGCCTCACGACAGTGATAGCCTGCAGTTCATTAGCCGCCGAATGAGATGGAGATGGGAACAACAAAATTCGCTAGTTCATTTACAAACCGTGACATTACAAATGTCATGAAACTACTTTCCTGCGTTTTCGGGATCTCAGATGCCATGATCTGCATGCACTACAGCGGATGCGGTCCGTTCCTTTCAGCTCGCACTACCACATGCCGACTCCTGTTAGGCCGACAAATCCCAGTAGTTCATGCAGGCATCGTTGCCAACCGACACGAGTTCCGTTTCCGAGACAAAGCTGACGCCTGTGACACCATCCTTGTGCGAAAAGTCGAAAGAGCGTTTCTTCATTGGATTATTCACATCCCAAATGTAGATACGTTCGTCAAGAGAGCCACTGGCAATGAAGTTGCCGCTTGGAGCCCAAGCCACACTCGTCACGCGCGTCGAGTGGTAGACCCACATGCCCTGCACCTTGGCTGAGCGCGACGCCACGTCCCACACGCGAACCTCGCGGTATGTGTCACCGGCAGCGAGCAGCGAGCCATCCGGCGAGAAGGACACACTCGTCAATGCGCCAAGGTGGCCGGTAATCTCGCCGCTCTCCACCAAGGATCCGTTCACGACGTCAAACAAGTGGATCTTCATGTCCTCTTGGCCACCGACTGCAACAAGGTCCTCCGATGGCGAGATGGCCACACACGTGGGCGTCCACGAGAACTCAGGCGTCTCGAACACCAGTTTCTGGTCACGAAGGAGTTTGACACCTTTATTCGTGCTGACTACAGCGAGACCAGACTCTGTAAGCGCCACACCATTCGGCTGTGCATTGAGCGCAGTGGCAGCAGTGTACTCGCTCTCATTAGCAAAGCGCAGATGGTCGTCCCAACCACTACTCGCTATCTGGTTCGAGTTGGCGGCAATTCCCGTGATCTTAGCAGTATGATGAGTACCCGCCAGTGTCTTGGCAACCTTCGATGTCCATGAGCACACGACACCGTCGTAGCTACCCGTCAGGATGCGGTTCTGTGACGGCTCTGTGGCGAGCGACAGGATGCTCACTTGGTGGCCCTGTACGATCTGCTTCGGCTGCGACGGGTTGTCCACATCCAAAAAGTTCAGGTCGCCCGAGAGACTAAGAGAGATGAGGTAGTTCTGGCACCAAACCACAGCCACCTGCATGTCCTTGACCTGCGGCTTGGCACCGCCGAACTTGAACTTGGTGACAACGCTGCGCGAAGCCATATCCCATAGCAGCACAGTCTTGTCAGCCGACGAGGTCAGCAGCTGCGTACCATCTGGGCTCCAGCACACCGAATAGATGGATGCTTGATGAGCTGCTGGGAATTTCTCAACCAGTTCGCCGCTCTTGCCGTCATACAGACACATGAGCTTATCTGAGCCCACACTCACCGCGAACTCGCCATTTGGCGAGAAGCGCACACAGTTGACGAAGTTGGAGTGCAGGTTGTTGTTGTTCTGCTTAAACTTAAAGGGTGGTCCTTCAAAGACGCACACATTGAAGTCCTCGCTGGCAGTCATGATGCGGAAAGGGCGCGTCTGGCGGTAGTCCACGCTCAGGATGCGCTTCTGGTGGCCCACAATTTCGCCGATGCTGTTGCCAGTGTCCCACATGAAGACACGAGCCATCAGTCCACGCCCGTCGCCCACAACCACTATTCGCTTGCTGTCCGGGTCCCACGACAGGTCCTTGATCTCGCCAGCGAACACTGGGATCTCCAGCTTGAGCGTGTGTTCCGGATTGTCGTACGACCACACACGCACCTTGCCAGATACGTCACCCGACGCCACCCAGTAGCCATTAGGGGAGAACTTGGCCACAGTCGTAGGCTCGTTGTGGCCCTTGTAGACGAACGTGTCGGTCGGGTCCTCCAGGTTGCGCACTACCACAAGCTTGCCGCTGCAGTAGATGAGCTTGGGTTCTTTTGGGTGGATGCCCAGCACGCTGGGAGCGCCGCGGTTCGTAGTCGGGCTTGGGCCAACCGTCGCCTATGCCACAATATATAAAATATCCGTAAGAAAAAAATGAAAGCATAAGCTTCAACTGCGCGGTCGAAGGCTGCGATTGGCGTCATAAGGCGCAGATGAACTGTAGCGCACCTTGAGGGCCGGGGGTGGCACCTTCTCTGTGGGGTTCGAAGGCGTGGCCATTGCTGAGCTTGTCGGTGCTTGGGTTGCAGGGGGAAATCTGCGAATGAACCGACAATGCAGCGACGAAATCTATGCTTGCATCCCACGTGTTGCAATCCACCTGATACCTGTGTGGCACACAGTGTGCGTTACACCAATGTATTTGTTCGCCAATCAAACGGGTTCCTGAAAACATAATTTTTACGTGCGGACGAAAAAGGCACGATCACAAAAATAATTTTGTGACGCCAGGATTGCCCTCCTCAATATAATCATACTTTCTCCGGGCTTGAAAGACTGCAATTCAATCCTGTGATTATAAATGCTCGGTCAAATATAAAGAATGAGAGAGAAGAGTCGATACATTTACACAGAGAAGGTACTGAGACGCCCCATCATCGGCATCCGTTCCGTAAAATTACCGCTCGCAATTTTAACGACGCTCCGTCAATATGAAAGCATGTGGAATGCAAAGGGCCTCAAAATGAAGTCCAAAGCGTGCCTGTTGCTGCGGTACTATGTTGTGACCCTAGTTTCTTCTGTATCCATTTTAACCAGGAGGTTAAGTTTTGGCAAAATCCGTTCCGATCGAAATTTGAAACGGTGGTTTCGTTGTTTGAAAAACGGGGAAGATCAACGCATCATTGTAGCCGTCCGGGGACCAATAGCAGGTTTAGAAAAAGTTGTGGTCCTCCATCTGATTTTCGAATGCAAACTTTTCTACCTAGAGGAAGTATTAAGGGTAGAAAACTACCGAATTCCTCGAGGAGTTGCCCCCCCCAGTCCGGTTTGCTATACAAAGTGATGGCCAAGATTTGAGGAGATTTCCTTGCTGGACTCAAGAGAGAGCGATCATGGTATGGCTGCTGTGATCTGTTGTCTCTTTTTATGCAATACGGATGTCTCTCTGTGCAGGATGGAGGACCGACGCCGTTAATCCCTGAAGTTGACATCGTAGGCTGTGACGAAGGAGGCGCAAGAAGTAGCTGTGCTGTCCATGTGGTTTGCGGCAAACACCTCAAGCTCGACGACATCGTCGTATTTAAGGGGGTGCGGAGGATGGAGAGCTTGAGTACGTCGTCCAGGCGCACGTCACTCGCTTGGGAGCACATGCGTGTCATGTGGACTTCCTGTCGTGTCGGCTTCTGAGGGTGAGAGCGGCGTACGTGAGTAAGATGGTGACACGACGACGGCCGGTCGACGCCTGACCTGGAGAAACCTATCTCACATTCTCATATACTGGTGGATATCCGCCACCGGCAGCGCCGCAGCTTGCGCAGCGAGCAAGACCCGATCAAGCAAACGAAACATTCATTCGGTGACACGAACAATACGAGCGAAAGCGCGAGTGACCAAACGGTTAGCGAGTGAGGGGTTTGTCGGATCCTTTGCAAGCTGGTTCATTCAGGATTGCCCTCAGAGTCTCACCACGGCAATGTCAGAGATGAGCGTCGGCCTATGGACGAAAGTTTTGACGAGTTGATTAGTTTGCGCGCGAATCACGCTGCTGCGCTAGTTCCGTTAACTCTGCGCTTCAATCATCATCGGCACGCCTTTGCTTCCATATGCTCCGCCCGTGCCGCCTCGTATTCAGCGTGAGCCTCCATTGTCTTTTGCTCGGTGGTGACGTGGCATTGGGTCGCGATCGCTTCTTTCACCTTCGCCTCCATCCAGCGCTTGTAGGCATGGTGACGAGCGAGTTTCCCATGCTTGTCGTTGTCTTCGTTGAGAAGATTGCGGGGTAAGATGGTGGCATGAGCAGCAGCCGCCCGTCGTCGTTCAGCCACCAAGGATCTTCAATGCAGCCACCAGTCGCACCGCGGAAACGGTTTTCAACTCGTGGTGATCGTGCTCCCTCGCCCACCTGGACGCCTGGAGCGGGTAACGCTCGCAGACGTACTCAACGAATTCCTTGAGCCCGTTTCCATGGACGATCGTCAGCGCCTTGGAGAAGTTCCAACGCTCGGAGTGACAGCAGTTGAGCACGCACGCTCTCGGCGACCACGATGTCGCCACTGCTCACAGCATGCTCCAGGATTACCTCCTCGTTAAATGCCTTGAACAATCCGAGTTGCAGTACCTCGAGTAGACTTCGACGAATTGACAGGGCTGGCGGTGGGCCTTCGGTGCCGCCACCCACATCGCCAGGGCCGTTGCGCCATTGACGGCGTCGGTGTTTCGCAGGTGGGCAAACGCCACGCGCATCGCGTCTATGTTATTATATGCAGCAGCTGCGACAGCACCAACTCGGCTCTCTTCACGGTAATAGCTGCATGCAAAGCAGCCACTTGAGCCTATGCAGTCCATTTTTTTTCACAGCATCACTTGTATCGTCCTCCATCATGTCTTGGTACACTTGGTGAGCCGTATCCAACGATTCGCGAATGAAGCGGTACGCGCGGTAAATCGCAGCTGCTGGCAGCATCGAAACCTCGATCACTGATCGGAACAGCGCGGTTATATTATATATATGCATATTTTCCAGGTATGAAATTAACAGCAAGCCGATGTACGTCTGCACTCGTGTTGCCAAAGCACTTTGCCAGTAGCGTAAATGGATGTTAGTCTGTACGGGAGAGTACTTGTGGTCAATGTAATCGGTACAAAATGGATCTTGGGAACCAAAAGATTTATAACTGCTCTGGTTGTGGCTACAATGCCGATCGCGATCAGAATGCTGCCAATCAAATTGATCAAAACATATTGTCGCTGTATGAATAGCTTCAAATTCTTCATCAGTACTGTACGTTACTTATGTATGCAACTCATTGCATGCTAACGTATCAAAGGTCGTGTGTCCTTACATAGAATTGCACAATTATACGTATGACCTCCTGTAGCGGGCGTATCTAAATCGTATTTATTTAATTATTTTTTATTTGGCATGATATGGCGAGGTTCGATGCAAATGAAATGGGTAAAAATATTTCCTTTTTGTTTTTCGACATGTAGAATACTACTAACGTGCATTATGCTTACCTCTTAAATATCTGAATTAATAAATTAAAATTGCAAAGTATCAGGACTAAGATATATATACTTCGGTAACTACCTGCAAGCAGACTTCTCTATATTTGCCACATGAGTACGGGCGCAATCTTTTAGTTAGTGTCCAATGATGGTTAAGCTGCACACTACAGCCATCAGCAGGGGGCGTTGGTGTCGCGAGGCACCTATGGAAACACATTCATGAATTAAAGTGAAAACGTGTATCCCCCTAGTTCGCCTATAATCGGGCCTACGTCCTAGTAGATGGTTGTATGTAACAGAGATGACAGTCTCTGCGCGATGCGTCAATTGACAAGTCAGGGCAACACGAATGAAAACAGTCAAAGGTATATCCAGCAATGGAGTGCAGAGACCGTCGCCTCTCTATGATAGTCACTAACGACTGGGTCATTTGTGGGTCTCTCTATGCGAGAGGCTTCATGTGCAGTCTAGACCAACACAAGTCTATTAACCATAGGTACGAGTGTTGCTCTATGTGATCAGATGAATTGGAAAGTGTAATCTAAGAATAGAGGCGCTACAAAAGGGTGTAGTGCGTATTCGCGTATGACCAGCTTTTGCTGGCCAACCAGCTACTTCGTGACAACGTCTCCGCGATTAAGGTTCGTAAGGCCGCTGAAGGCATGGCTGATACTAGCCCCACTCTTGCGGACCTAGAACGTTCGCACGTACTATTCGTAAACGCTCACCACAAGCCGTATGTTGCGATTGCGTTTCAGTACTTTAAGATATCGGCCAACAACGTCACGCTGGCTCGGACGTCTCGATCTCGATTCCTCAATACGGTGATTTCTTCGCCGACATGGTTGCCAATGTTGTCATCCGTCCGCCTACCACGTCCTACACCGGTTCGTACGGTAACTCCTCCGACTGTGTCCTCTACCGTCCCTGTGATTACCCCGATGAGCGTATCTTCGACGAGTTACGATTCGATGTTTACTCGAACCCCATTGACTCGTACACCAGTGAGACGTACGCATTTCACCGTCAGTTCAACGTACCCCAAGACAAGCTCCCTGCTTGGAAGCGTTGCATGGGCCAAGAGGTACCAATGCAAGCTCGCGACTGCCTACAAGAGGACAGCGGTACCGCCACTCCTATTAGCAAACACACGAAGACGGAGGTATTCGACGGATACCAAACGTTCAAGGAGACGCACCAAGACCTCAGCCTATGGGATCCTCTTCCCTTCTGGTTCAACACCGATATCCGTCTTCCCTTCCCTTCAGTATCGGTTCCCTACGGTCAGCGGTTTCATCACGTTCAGCCTAACGCAGGCCGCAAACCTATACCATGCTATTTGCAACCCTGGCCGTACGAACAGTTCGCTTTATAACCCCTGTCTATCGACGCCACAGATCGCTACATTCGACCTTTACATTAACAACTATAAGAGTACCAACATGTAAGACAACCGGATCAAGAAAGACTTGAGAAAGATCTTCGCAGAGTTCAGCTTTAGCGGTCGGTCGGTGTTCACCAGCAATATCGTTACTCCGAAAATGCTATTGTTATTGGATTCTTGAAGCAAAGCGATAACACGTTCCAGAACTTCAGACTTGACATTCACATCGAATCTATCATCACTAATACTGCTGACATAGATCGGCTGCGCTTTATCAAGCACGACAAGTGGAACTGAAGATCTGGCGCACTATGAACCTATTGCAATGGAACTTTAGCGCCTGGCTTATCTAAGATACTGTAGACTATATGTTAATATCATGTATGCAAATGCGTTCTGTTTCATTTCTGCAAATATGCAAAACCACTTTCCGAAAATGGTGAGATAAAAGCTGATTTTTTTCGGTTTAATAAACTGTTTTACCATATTACTACTGCAGAATGCGAGGTCGATCAAGCCCCCTCTGGGATGTTGCTCTCCTCAAGCTCATTGGTCTGTATGCAAATCTCCCCAATGAGTCGGTCGCGGTCCTTCACCTGAATTTCTCTGTTATTGATCTCAGCAGCGTGTTCGATAGAGCGATCTTCTGGCTTAGCTCCATGTTCTCCAAGTTGCTTATCAACTGTTGTTAAAGCATGCTGACCTTGCTTTTCTTCGGTGAGCTGAACCAGAAGAACAGCGGCCTTGGCTTGTCCGCTAACAACTGCACTATGGATGCACTCTTTGAGGACTTCAATCATACGCTCCAAGTCCTTAATACGCAGCTTGAATCCGTGGTCTTGCTCATTTATTTCGCGAGCGTGAACTTCTGATTGGATGGCCATGCTGCCGTTGTACTTGTCCGCGATCGTCTGCATGATGGAGCGAATGGACTTGTAATTATCCGTGTCAAGGATAATGAGTTCTTGCTCTTTGTTCAACGCGAAATGGTCACTCTCGCGAAGGGCTGCTTTAAACTGCGTTTCAGCCTCGCTGAGGTAGTCACTTGGAACGAAGATTACCGTGTCTAGGATTATTCCGTCGCCGAGCGCTGAGCTGTGCTTGTAGAACCTTTCCTTGACTTTCCCAGTGCGTCCATACTTGAACACCTTCTTACCATCCTTACGCATGGTCGTGTCCACGAGGTACAGTCAGGAAAGAGCATTTGGAACCAGATTCATGAACGCTTGCAGGAACGACTTGTCGACCTTGCAGAGCGTCGATAGCATGTTTTGGTTTTGCATTAGAGTACCATATGCCGGCGCGAAGACTTGCTTGTGAACCCAATCGCGAAACTCATTCACCACGCAGCATGCATCAAACCAGAAATGTCAAGTAGACTTCATACCATTTGTAATACAATCACTTCTGTTCTAGTGAAGAGCAATGGTCGTGTCCATGTAGAGAGGTGTCACTGTCGCGGGGATGTCCTTGTTTTGAGTCACTCTGCAAATTCCCGTGTAACACGGGTTTCTGCAGAGTGAATTGAGAAAAGTCACTACGATTACGATAGGAGTTGCGCATGTATAGCAGTGTTTCAACAAACCGTTCTTGTTCAAACACGGTTTCAACGTCCTTCGCCTTGAAAAAAAAATCTTGTCCCGTATCCTCACTTGGTAGTGCACACCACTTTTGTCCACGAAGAATGAGAGATCCTTGTCTTCGATCGCAGAAGGCGCGGATAGCAGCTCTCTTTTGCGATCTCAAGTAGTCGCGCAATATGTTTGTCCTCCTTCATCAGGCGTACATCGGATTTGGGTGCGTACGGCGGCTTCCCTTTTATTTTGCACTTTTCCACGTTCTTCTTGGTCACAAAGACGACTTGAAGGTTCTCCTCGTCGATGAAGCGCTTGACAGATCGCTTGTAACGCTTGGCGAAGTAGGTCTTGATCGTGGGAGCTGGAAAAGTAGGTCGACGTTCACGTAGATCTCGTTTCCCAGCTCGACTTCGTACTTCGCGTGCTCGTCATCGCCCTCGGCTATCTTGATTCGCTTAGCCCCGCTCTCGCTCGCCGCGGTTCTGGGGCGCTTGGTTTCGCTCTCGCTCGCTGCGTCGCTGGAGCGCTTGCTACTCATGGTGTTTCCGATCCTTCGAACGTGAAGCCAGAAGAAGTGCGCCAGATTCATGCCCATCACTCGCTGCTCACAGTACGCGGCAACATTCGCAGCAACAGTCGGTTTCAAAGCCTTGCGTTGAAAGTTATATTTTCATATAACTTTTAACTTGTTCATATTAATGAGCAAGAGTATTTCCACTTGGGCGGAATGCTTTCCACTTGTATCGTCATCGGCTCCATTTCTCGTGGACTCACGACAAATGGAAGTTAGTTTTACTTGTACCCAACGATCTTCATAGACATGAGCAGTGTGAACGTTCCTTCACGCGAATCGTACCGAGGGATGTACTACCCATGATGGACGGGCTGCTTTGGGTGGTCATCTCGATATAGTTCAATGGCTTCACGCTAATCGTACTGAGGGATGTACTACCCACGCAATGAGCCTGGCTGCTTATGGTGGTCATCTTGATGTAGTTCAATGAACTTGGCTGCGGAATTGTGGGTTGGAAAGCATCGCTAAATACTTTGTATCTTTGTTTTTGGGAGCAACATCATAAACTTGACAGTCTGTTACTGCGCTTGAGCTAAGGAAGATAACAGCCAGCGAATCTGCTGTGAAGATAGCTGCTGGTAAAGATAGTTAGCTATTTCTAATGACGAAAACAAAAAAAAAAGAAACCCTTCCTTTTTTATGCCTCGTTTAGTCTATCGAAAAGCATTGGCGATGACCTTCAACCATGAGTTTGCCCAGCTTGATGTCCTCCGGTTTGACGGTAACACGATTCGCATGGATCGCCAGGATGTTTGAATACTCAAATAGCTCCACTGCAATGATTTCAGTGGCTTGTTGACGAGCCTCTAATGCCGATCCGGTAATGTGCAGATCCGTTTTGTGGTACTGCAGGATCTCGCGCACTAGACGTGAGAATGGTAACTTAGGAATCAATAGATTGTAAGTCTTTTGATACTTGCGAATCTGTCAAAGTGCAAAATGTGCCAGGGCGATAGCGATGGGGCTTTTTTATTCCACCAGTTTTAGGAGCTGTCATACGCGCTGCTTGAATTGCTAGCTGACTTCTTGGAGTTTTACCTCCGATCTACTTACGAGCAGTTTGTTTAGTGCGCGCCATTGTAGAATATCAAAGAAGAATGTCACGGATATATCTGACAACGTATTTGTTAATTTTACTAAAGCAAATGGAAGCTAGTAAGGGCGAGCCCAAGTTGTTGAACTCGCAAAGACTATTCAAGGTTTGCCTCAGCCATGAGATACCAAAGTACTAGCAACACAGGGAAGATCTACTGTTTTTTGCTTAGGTCGATTTCGTCTAGCAAGCTAGACAACCCCTGACAACCTCGGAGTAGGCATCTCCGACCCTTGGAGACGCACTGACCAAAATTGGAGGCCGGCCGATAGATCTTAGCTCTAGCGGCCAACTCGAAGAGCAGCGACCTGTCGAAACAGAGTCGACATCTTCGGGGACGCACGTTCGTCGAGGTCGTCGGCGTAATCCACAGCACCAACAAGCAATCGCTGATCTTGCAGATAAGGAAGCAAAGGAGCGCACCGAGCAAGCGGAGAAACGCCTGGCTTTTAAGCGTGAACAAATGGCCGAGGAGGCAAAGTTGAGGCTCGTAGAGAGAATGAAATACGCAGACTCGAACTCGCTTGCTAAGCAAAAAGAAGCTGCTCGAGCCCACAAAATCATGATGCGCAAACTTGACATGAAGCAGGATGCGTACAACACGCAGGCACAACTCAAGCTGCGTGAGCTTGATATTCTTCTTCGGAATACAAATTATTATCACACCAGTGGATCGACCGACCCAAATCAATTTAATTTATGTCAGCCTAAACGAAGCATAGTCAGAGAGAGAGAGTAACGATCAGCTAACCAGCTCAAGAACATCGTGAAGGCAGTACGTCGTTGCCAGATTAACCAGCAACACGGACACCCTCCAAGTAAACATCAAGCCTTGGAGGATAACAACGAAAATAGTTCGAGATCTGGTTGCCACCCCAATGACACGTTAGGCAGTTGGTGAGAAATACGCCCACGTGCCAGATTGCCTCCACGGGCATGAGCTCAATCATCAGCTGTTTGTGCCAGTCAACATACGCTAAGTTCTGGCAAACTTGCATGTAGCCCCACCCAACCGATGTACGAGCTTTAGCGAGGGCGTTGATGAATACGTGAGCCCATTCAGGAAGTTTCGCCCACGAAACGTATTAACCATCACGTGTGAGTTGGGTGGATAAGCAGAATCACCAAAGACGACATACTGGTTGCCGACGATATCGTCATGAGCACGTAAGAAGGATAGGAGGTTTGACGCCTGCAAAATGAACGCGTCGCCCCTTCTGCCATCGGCACAGCGATAACAATGTGCACTTAAACCTGCAGCACGGAATTGGTAGTATTCAAATACAATTTCATAGGACACAAAATTACCGTCAGGAGTCTCCAGCGTCTGGTACTTGAAGCAATGGTACTTCTTGTGCCCACTGTACTGTGCGCGTTGATCGTCCATCGGTCGACGGTTTGAACCCTCTTGACGTCAATATACTCCAAACCCGGAGCTCACAGGGAACTGTTCGCCTCCAAAATTCTTCAGCATACTTTTGTAGCCGATCTTGGCTGAGGATACTGCTTAGCAGCATGCGATTCTTCACAGCCAAAATTCGGTGAAACATGTACATGAAGATGCGGCTCAGCGCAGACACCTGCCTGTCGTATCGATACTGGAGATCATCCATCTTGCGCAGGAGAGTCATTCGATCCAACACCAAGCAATGCCTTGTACTGCTGTGAAGCGATCACTATCGACAGGAGTCACAAAAATAGCAGGCATCTGCAGCAGAACAACGATTCGCTTGATCCCATCGTGATCAAAGCGAAAACGCTTTCGACAATCGATATCCGTCATCGCATTCAGATCGAGCGATAGTCCAGGGAGTGTCAAAATGACAAAAGAAGCCGTGTTCCTGGTACAGCCGAAGAAATATGGACACGTAGTCGTTACGGAATGATTCGCTCGATGCCAGGGGCTTGACGTGGTGCCGATACCGCTAACGGCGGCGAAAATATCTCCAGCAACCGCTTCATTGTACGGGCAGCAGATAGCTCCCGCTGGAGTGGAAGCTGGTCCCCCTTGATATCGTCGACGCCAGCGTTCCGCAGCATAACGACAAACTGCAACCTCTCTTAAGCAGCTTGTGATTGAAAGTGTTTGTACGGGTGCGCACTTTGAATTCGAAGCAAGCCCTACTTAATCCGATCGCATCCTCCTTAAAGTGATTGAAAGTTCGCGACAAACTTCCTACATTCTACAAATACCAGAGCTCACTTAAACTCTCTACTCTTCGAGCATGGTGGGCTTTGTTAGTCACCTTTCCATCTCTCGTCTCATCCAGAAACGGTCGAGTGTCTTCACCATGCTAAGCAACGCTGCCTCGACAATGTGCCGTTGCACGGGAAAGATGTCAAACAACCACAGTTTACTCTGTCTATAGTATTGCATGGCGGTATTCTGAGCAATTAGTCTACCATTCTTACCCTCGTAAGATGCAAGATACATGCCAAACTTATTTAACACAGACACAAAACACTTACCCGTACCACCTTGCTCAATTCATTGCTCAACATGTGTCAAAC
Organism: Phytophthora sp. 'mugwort'; assembly: GCA_033558025.1. Classification (NCBI taxonomy): domain Eukaryota; phylum Oomycota; class Peronosporomycetes; order Peronosporales; family Peronosporaceae; genus Phytophthora; species Phytophthora sp. 'mugwort'. The sequence continues at coordinate 2,731,342 of JAUCEF010000011.1, forward strand.
TCTACGTTTTGACGAAAGCCTGGAATGCACATTGGGCTGTGTCCTCGCACGCTTAGCGTTGCCAAGCTTGACATCAGCCAAGCCCATCCTGGGAGGTTTGATAGAATTGAAAGCAAATATGCAAATGATATGGTCAGCACTAGTCGTTTGAATGGATGTACACATATTTCTCGTTGCCGTCCGACCCGATATGTTGGAACGGCTGGTGTATAGGACCTACCTAACCCTTTGTATTCCGAGTGACTAAAAATATTTGAATAAATGTCAATGATTGGCTAAATATAAACAAATTCCGTGATTGGCCGTTCCAGAGCCACTATGTTCCATACAAAATTCAAGTATGATCGGATAAGTCGTCATACCATCCATACCAAAATTTATCCAACCGCCAACTCTCCGATCTGTACAAAACAATGGTACATAAAATTAAGATGGCCGACGTACAAATTTTGACTTTCCACTACAGTACTACTTCTGATTATGGGTGCCAACGTAAGACGTGGAAGGGGATTAGAAAGCTTATTTGCCTAAGTTTATAGGTTGAAGGAAATGGAGCCCAATCGACGCCGTACTATTTCGTGCTGACCTAATTCATTGCGGCATGTCCTACGAGGAAGACAACTATCGCCTTCCCTGCTACGTACGGTTACAGGTCTCCAGTTCAAGCCAGGCATCGTTACTAGTGTCAACGAGAAGGTACTATCGTGCAAGTTCTGCGATCACGAAGCTGCGGCGCCGAACGCCATCCGCCAGCATCGCTTCTAATGTGCCAAGAACCCGAATGGGCGTAAGAAGGTGGAGAAAGGTAGGCGCATGTGCAGCCAGTGTATTAAAAGCCCTGGTGGTCGCGCAACCACCGCTTCTGCTATCCGAACTACATATCACTGGTGATGAAGCGTAATAGCCTCACTGGATTGTGTAATTCAAAACAGAGAGGCCATTAACCGAAATATTTTTATTTGATACTTTGCGGACACAACCAAAACCTGCGCCAGCTATCAGCGAACTTGCATGCAATTTGCTGGGTTCTACGAAATAATGAACGGCGATTGGTCGGTAACTTCAACGCATTTAATAATTTCCGTGGTTGTTACCGTTTCCAGTGTTTCCGCTTCAGTACAGCCATTAAAGGAAAGTGCAGGAATGGCTTTTGTAGAGAATGCGTTTGTAGTCTCGGCAAGTTGGCCAGATAATTTAGCCTACTATTTAGACGAATGGATTAAGCGCAAAACACTCTGTGTGTTGTCCTAATTACCTTTACACTACTTGTGTAAACTTGCGTAAGCAAATAAATCTCTGATCTAAACTACCGCGCCAATCGGCCTTGTTGCTCGATGGGGTTAAAGAGTGAACTCGAGGGATGACGTTATTGGGCGACTCCCTAGAAGCGGTGGCAGCAGAAGCTACACCTGGTCGAGTGCGGCAGTCCTTGTAGGATAGCCCTCGACCCCCTCCGGAATCTAGACCGAGGCTGAGGCTTCAAGAGTGGCGGTGCCGGAGGCACCGACCAGATGGGTAACCTAGGTCCGCACCAAGTCACCCCGACTGAAACTGGCGAGGAAGACGCGCGAGGCGCTTCCTTGTCTGGGTAACCATGTTCCACACCGTGTCACCCAGACAGAAACTGGCGAGGAAGACGCAGAATGCGCTTCCTGTGTGGGTAACCGTGTTCTACACGAAGCTCTAAAAGCTTTGGACGTCGTCAATCAGACGTCCACAGACGTGGGTAACGAAGTACCACGTCACGGTCGCCGTCGACGACATAATCGACACCGCAAGTCGAGGCTGAAGTCATTTCAGACTGGAGTCGCTTCAAGCGACTCGGAATCCAAGGCCCGGGTTCTTCCGACGCGGCCTGTCGAAGGGTGTTATCACATCCTCGACGGCGAGACCGGCTATCGGGTCAAGGCAGGCGGCATCCAGCTCGAGCCGCTGCCAGAAGTGTCAGAGCTCCTGAGCCTCGAAGAAGGTTGACGCCGACAGATTTTCTGGCCGACCTGAAGGCAGGAGAAATCGCGGAAGTGATACTCTTGAAGCAAGAGTCCACTCCAAAGAAACTGAATTCTTCCTCGATTATGGACGAGGGCGTCCTGGAGCATTCTCCTACCAGCGTGCCTCGCGCTTGGGTTCTGAGATCCTAAAGAACCCAAAGGATCCAGCGTATCCTTTAATGAAGGAGTTCGAGGACGTGGTGTCCAAGGATCCACCGTCTCAACTCCCACCGGATCGTGGGATCAGGCACGAGATTGATCTCGTGCCGGGCACAAAGTACTGTGTCACCAGACAATGGCCACTGCCTCGAGAGCAGTGCGAGGTCATTGATGCCTTCTTCGCCGCAAAGGCCAAGGCAGGCATGGTCCGGGAATCAAAATCCCCGCACTCGACGCCAACCTTCTGCGTTTGGAAGCCGAACGGGAAGTGGCGTCTGGTTCATGCTTTTAGTAAACTGAACAGCGCAACGTGCCGGTCCAGACACCCATCTTGCAAAAGGATGTGTTGTTAAACAACATGGCCGGGTTCGAGTTATACAGCGCCCTGGATCTGGTGGATGGATAATACCCGATCCTGATGCGCGAGAGCGACATCCCGCTCACCGCTGTGAGCACCCCGGGTGGTATACTCTGCGAATGTCTGGTGGTGCCACGGGGCCTGTCTAATGCCCCGGCGACGTTCAATCGCCTGGTGATGCAGTTGTTTAGACCATTGCGTGCGTACGTATAGTCGTACTTCGACGACATCTTCGTCCATAGCCGTGCCGAGGGAGGCAAGACGGCTATGGAGTGCATTTGGAGCACCTCCGTCGAGCGTTGGAGATCATGACAGCGAACAAACCCTATGCCAACATCGACAAGTGCGTCTTCGCGGCGCAAGAGATCAAAGTTCTCGGTTGCTTCGTTAGCAACGTCGGCGTTCGAGCCGACCCGGAGAAGGTCAAGGCCATTTCGGCTTGGCCAACACCAAGGTCCCAGAAGGACCTGCGGAAGTGGCTGGGCTTAGCCAACTACCCCCATAAATACAGCGAAGGATACGCGGGTCTGGCTAGACCCTCGTCGGATCTGCTAAAGACGGATACCGAAACAAGCCTTCAGAAGGCGCCTATCCTGGCACTGCCGGACGAGACGAGGCATTCATCGTCGTCTGTGATGCACCCGATTATGCAATCGGGTGTGCATTGCGGCAACACGATGCAGCAGGACGTGAACGAGTGATCTCGCTTCAGTCTAGGCAGCTCACGGCTGCCGAACGGAACTACCCCGTTCATGACAAGGAGCTGCTTGCCATGAAGTACGCCCTTGTCAAGTTTCGGGTGCACCTCCTGAGTTCATAGCCCTTTGCGATCTACACAGATCACGCATCCTTACGGACGGCGACCAATTCGCCCCATCTGTCCCGAAGGATGGCGGAGTGGCTGTCCATATTCGCGGAATATAACTTCCGCATCGAGTACAAGCCTGGCAAGCTCAACATGCTTGCCGATGCATTGTCACGCAGGTCAGACTATGGACTGGCGATATACACGCCACGACCAATCCATATGATCAGATATGCATGACGTATCGGGGCGACGAAGCCCTGGCACCTCTGGTGCGTTTCCTGGCCTCTGGCAATAAAGCCAAGGCCGAGTGGCTCACGCCACGTCGGTGAGCCCGGCTCCATCGAATACGAGTGGGCCGATGGCCTGCTCTACTATCCAGTGGAGCCCCATGAACCCCCATGGGTAGTCGTACCAAACGACGAGGATCTCAAGTTTGACATCCTTCAGGAGGCGCACTATGCGCCGCCCAGCGGTCACTTGGGCGGCAAGAAGACCATCCAATCGGTCTCTCAGTACTTTTGGTGGGCCTACATGTACAAGTGGGTCGCACAGTACGTGAAGACATGTGAAACATGTCAGCGGGTGAAACCCGCCGGGCACGCCTCGGCACTTTGCAGAACCTGCCCGTGCCAGCGAACTGCTGGAAGTCGATGAGTCTGGATTTCATCTTCGGACTTCCAGCCGACGGCCACGGAAACACCGACATCTTGGTGTTCGTGTGCCGTCTGAGCAAGATGGTGGGTCTTGCTCCGGTCAAAGACACAGTGACTGGGGAACAGGCTGTGAAGCTGTTCCTGGATGGCGTTTTCCGCCTTCATGGTCTGCCGGAGAAAATTGTATCGGATCGTGACCAGCGGTTTACCGCTGCGTTGTGGTGAACGCTGTTCCAACTACTTGGAGCGAGGTTGCACATGTCCACTCCCGATCATCCTCAGACGGATCGGCAGACGGAGCGTGTCAACCGAGTGCTTGAGGACACTATACGCAGTGTCTGTGCGGAGGCTCCTCGCGCTGGGTCAGAAGATCTGCCAGTAGTTGAGTTTGCACTCAACAATGCGGTTCACGCATCGATCGGGTATACCCCGTTCTATCTGAATGGCTTACGCCATCCACGGGTGCTGACCACTTTGCGAGGCGGCACTCCGTCTTCTGTTTTAAGTGGGGGGAGGGTCGGGAAGCGCTCTTTTTTTTCCTCCCGGGTCGCGGACATCAGACCGGTTCCCTTGCGGAAACAAGTGGAGTGTAAACACCCTGAACGTAATCAGCCGTGTCCGGGATGGCATGGCAACGGCACAGGACAAACAAAAGGAGTACTCAGACAAACAAGGAAGAGGAAACTTAAACGTGTTTAAAGTGGGTAGACACTAGGAACTTGCCAGTCGCCACGGTAAGTTCCGTTGGGAGCAAAAAGCTGAAGCACCGCTACATTGGACCCTTCGCTGCCTCCTGGCCAGGCATGGCGGCATATACCATTGACCTGCCGAAGTCGATGACGACCCACCCGACGTTTTACGTGGGCCTTCTGAAGCTGTATCATGATCCGCAAGGCTCCCAGGCTCAAGCTCTTCAAAGCGAGGCTGCGACCCTTCTCTCTGAGCGCGCCCAGAGCCGGAAGCCCAGGTCCCTTGTTGGGCCACGGAAGGGGCTTCATACGAAGGGATCCCGGCTGCATACGCCGAGTATGAACCATAGTGATACGGCTGGGAGTACGCAGGAGTCGCTCCCGTCTGGGGCACAGGCCACAGGAGGTCCCAAAGGAGATACACCTCCCGCTGGAATCGGCCCATGGACACCCAAAGGGAATCCAGATTTGGAAGGGCTCGTCCTCGTCATTCGTACGGCGGTCAACCCGTCCTTCAAGGTCCGACAAGCCATCGGCCAGACGATTCACGACGTCACGAATCGGCCCAAGGACCCCAACGCTCCCGGCCTGGGTGGCAGCAGCCCCGCCCTCACCAAGTCCAAGCGCAAGGACACGACGACGGAGAGCGGTGTCGTCAACGACCCGAGGTGGAGCTGAAGGCTGCACACCAGGTCCTGAGCTGGACCGCAGGGGCGGCGCCTCATGCTCGTACTCGTTCGAGGGCACCACCGCCTCTCCTCGACCATAATGGGGAGAACCACTACCACGTGGAGCGTGTGCACAGGAGCGGCGCGTTCACGGGAAGTGCCAGCTCCGCGTGAAGTCGAGAGGGTACTCGGAAGCTGAGTGCTCCTGGGAGCTGTACGAACGGCTCCAGGCTGGCTGCCCGAAAGCTGTCGCGATCTGGGAACAGAATCGGCGGCGGCTTCGTAAGTAGGTCGGGCTTTCTTGCCCGAACGGGGTGCGGTCGTAGAGCCAAGATCATACCCGCGCTCATCATGAGCGCTAGATGCGGAATGCTTCTGCAGTTCTCGAGAGAGCTGCCATTTGCCTACCACATGGGCAAATTCAATACGCAGATCTCGGAGGTCAAGGATGTCCTCCAGGGTGAGATCCTGCCGGAGAACCTCGAGTTGTCCTTGTGAGCAGCGCGTAGCTGCCCGCTTCCAAAGACGACCTCGGCCTCTTGGAAAAAGTCACAGTGTGGGGGCATCACGACTGGATAACCCCACACAGGTCGCAGTCCCGACCGGAGCTCTGGCTTCTTTCGCCGGCTCGTGAACCCCTTGAGCGGGATGTTGTGCGGTGCCAGGAGCACGCACCGAGTGATGTTCGCTCACGTTTTGGAACAAGGGCTGCTTGGCCACCAGGTGGCGCTCATAAGCGCCCCGAGAAGAGCGCTCGCCAAGAAGATCGCGATGCGGCTGGAGCTGACCCACGTAGGCGTCGGCTCCGTGGGACTCCTCAGGAGGGAAGTACTCGGGAGCGTAAGGCGGTCCCCCACGAACAGGTGAAGAGTACTTCACAGGAGACCGGCTCACCGGGGCCCGCACTCCCTTATGACAAGCAGCCTGGTACTCCGACTGCTGCCCGTCGAGACCGTTGGAGATCTCTCGGCCGATTTGGCCTTCTTCCTCCTTGTCGGAAGCAGAACTGAAGAGGCCCTTGTTCGTGAGCGTGAGGGTTCCATACCCTTCAAGGATCGGAGAACTGGAAGCAGCTCGCCGCTAACGGCTGACTTCCGAGGCTGCTGCAGCCTTAGCAACCTTGACGCGGGCAGTTGCCTCAGCGAGCGTCAAGTTCTTGACCGGAGAACAAGGATTCTCTTCGTCCTCTTTGGGTGAGCATGGGCTCCTCTGAGGCTCGGCCGTCTTCGGCGCGTCGCCATCGTCGCCGTTATGGCTAGGCAGCGGGGTACGGGACCGAAGCGAGTCCGACTGACTCGGGTCGCCGTCAGAACCCTTGACGAGCGGGATTTCGTTATTGCCACAGGACATGGGAGACTTGTCCGGGTCCTCCGCATAGTCCACGAGGGCTCAGGGTCCTCTTCAGGCGGTTCATGTGCCTTGGGGTTCGCCTTGGATGACACCTTGGTGGATCCTTTAGCGGCCGAGCCTGAGCCGGACGGCTTAGAGCTCTTAGCCTGCTGCTTGGAAGCAACAGGCGTGGCAGGCGCTTTCGCACCGCTGCCAGACCGAGTCTTGGTCATGTTTGGGGCTGACGTGGAAGCCGAAGAAGAAGAAGAGCACGCGGAAGTGCTCGGGCTCAAAAGGAAATGAGCCGGCTACGGCAACCAAACGCAGCGAATCGATGTAATTCGACTTGGAGAGTGAAAGGCTGCGATTTCCTTTCACTCGCCCTGGATGTCGGTAAACCGAACCAAGTGGGGGAGGATGTAACGGGGTTACATGAAGAGTGCCAAGTCATTCTTCAGAGCAGGTGTACCCAAGTACACTAAGTGATGTAGCTAAACTTTACTATAACATCAACGGTAATGACGTCATGGATAGGTACCACGGATATGGTACAAAGACCTCGGAGCTACTGAATAGGATAACGTTTAGGGAACCTTATAGGTGACTAATAGTTGGTATGTGGACGCATTAAAAGGGGTCACCTATAAATACATTCAGTCTTAATTCTACCTAATTTTGGTAACAGTCCCACAGGCCAGGGACTAGTGAACTGCTGTTCACTGAGAGTTTGTATACTCTCCGGAAGTCACACTTCCTGTGCGCAAGGTATTGTGTGCCCGTCGCACGCTTTAGCTTGCTTTGCGTCGTCGTAGCGATGCATTGAATTTTCGAATGTTGGATGTTCCCCAGGGGGAACATCCAAAATTCAAACTTCTAAAAATTCTGAAACCATTTCAGAGTGATGGTCATGTGTACCACTGATAAATGCATGCAGCCATGGAATCAGATTGTTTTATTTGCATTCCACTTCTGATTCTCGCAAATTCAGAACTTACTGACTGTACCGTACACTCGTTAAATATACATAAAAGGAATGGACTCCTTGGACGCGACGTCTCCGAGCCAAGTGGAGCTGCAGCTCGAGCAGCAACAGGACGAGTCGTCGTCCGCCATCAAGTTCGCTTGCAAGAAGTGCCGCTGCTTGCTATTTACGGAGGCGCAGTTGATGCCGCACGAACCGGAGAAGCACCAGATCTCGACGCGCAGAAAGCTAAAGGACCTCAAGCACCAGGTAGGTGGCCACGTGGCCTGCTCCTCGTTCTTTTTGGAGGAGACGCTGCCCTGGATGGATGCGTCACTGATGGCTGAGGGGAAGATTCACTGTCCCGCGCCCAAGTGCCAGTCGCGACTTGGCGCGCTGCAGTGGTCGGGTTCCCAGTGCTCGTGCGGCACATGGGTCACACCCAGTATCAAGATCACCAAGAGCAGGGTAGACGCGGTCTTTGAGCAGAGAAACTTGAACATTGTCACGGGTGTCGTGCTGCCTGATGCTCCTGTGATGTACACGTCGGAGACGGTCCCGCCAGCACTGTAGGGAACGGTAATAAGTAGATGGAAGGTTGGTATGGGGTTATAGTGCTTGTCATGAACCTGTGGTCGTTGACGGAACAATTACACAGACTGGATTAGTCAGATTGAAAACGTTCATGCAAACGAAGCCCGCTTGATTCACACATCGATTCTGCTAAGAAAAAAAGAAAAGGTTATTATTACAGTACATGCAGTTAATTGGATTCGGCTAAGGGGTATTTTCACTAACCTAATGTCTCTTTGTCTTCCACAATGACCCGGATCGAATTGAGCCCGAAAAACGCGGAGTTAGAGAATGTAGGAGTCATGTGGATCAACTTGTCCGAGGCGGGTAATGACGTTGGGGTACTAAAGCATTTTGAGGACAAAGTGGATACTGGTGCGAGCTGGGTGTACTGTACGCTAGATGGCGTGCGCCGTCAATCGACAGACCGTCCAGGCAGATTTCGTTAGTGCCCAGCGACCATTGCGATACGGCGATGTCTTCTTCATCCTCGCTTCAGTCTTGCAGCAGCTCATGTCGACTTGGTAGGTCGACAAATAAACTATATTTGTTTTAATGATAACATGAAGATTACGAGTCTGGGGTCAAAAGTGTCCAGGCGCACTTGCAGCATATTTAATGTTGCACTTTCGAGCCCTCCAATACTCTTACACGACATGGCAAAAAATTGCACAGCGCCAACCCCGCTCCTGCGAAGCATTTCTCTAAACGTCTTTTGAACTCTTTGCCGCCACGATTTATCTGCTCAATGCTTCAATTGCGGGGCATCAGTCACCACTGTCGCCAAAGTTTCCTCTCGGCGACAACAGTATAGTAGCTGCTTAAGTTCATAGCAATATGTTTTTATACACCGTTTGCAGCTGTAAAAAAAGAGACTTGAAAAAAATATATATCAACTCGTCTCGAGGCGAGCTCGTTCAACCTCTAACTACTCTGACTAGGCTGCGAAGAAGTTGGGCTGTTCGTCGGCTCTGATGCTGATACACCGTCACCTTCCCGAAATCCTGACGCGTAGGCCTTGCGGACATGCCGCATCTCTTCAGCCATCACTTGCGATGCCACAGCTGAAAATTCCTTTTTCACAGGGTCAACGAAGAGTTTCTTCAACGTATACGAAATAAATTAGCATACAAAAACATGCGTCCCCCATCAGGACTGAACAATCAACGTCGCGTACCTTAATTCGTTCGTCGAAGCGGATGATAGACTGGAACAAATTTATGTTCTCGGAAGCACTGCTGTCCTCGATCAGCTTGCTGTAAATAAGCGCCAGGATATCACATAAAGACAGCAACACCTCTCGGTAGTCCAGCGGGAAAGGCTACAGACGTACACAATGAAGCAACATATCAGCATCAGTAGAGAATCCGGCTAAAGGCAAAAGTGGCCTACGATCGGAGGGGTCATGAGGCGGCGGTATACTGGTCGCTGGTTCCACTTGTGCATGGTTGGCCGAAAAGGTTCATCGGCCGAGTATTGCGGACTATTTTCCGTATCAAGAGGTTCGTGCAGTGTGCTCGACGTCGCCACCATCATTTTCTGTTGTTACATACATCAAATTTTCGTTAGTTTTGGGCTCACGACCTCCCTTAGCAACCGCTCAATCACACTCACCATGCCTTGCACTGTCGACGACGCAAAGTAAAATTCCAGTTCCTCCAGTAGCTGGCAGCAGTCCATGGCCAACAGCTCCGGGTGCGTCGACTCTCCAACCAACCTTCCTAGTCCAATGCCTAGATAAAAGAATTGCGCTCCACGTCGAATACTCTGCTTGTCTCCGAGGTGGTTCATCACCTGTTGCTCCCGTAGAAGCGCCACATTCAGCCAATAGTTCGATCCTTCATGCATCGCCTTCAAGTAGTTCCAGTCTGAGCGTCGATGCTGTACCAAGTCCTCCAAGATCATCATTCTTTGCTGGGCCGTCACCTGTCGTAGTATTTCAGCAGCAGCCGCTGTATCTGCCGCCGCAGCCTCTTCAGCAGCTCGATCGGCACTGCTCGAGCGTTCTTCAGCATCTTCGGCATTGCTGACACTGGAGCTTTGGGACGCGAACAGCAGCGAGCCGAAGGACGACGACGCACTTGCCAATGACGACGTGAGACCCGACGTCAACGACCCAGTAGCGGACGCCACGGAGTTCAACGGATCGGCGGTTGCAGCGTCGATGGAGCTCGAAGAACTCGTCGTCCCTTCGCTACGGACCGCAGTTGAGGCAGGAGACGGTGTTGCGTTGCTGGACTTGGAGCTTGGGCTCTTGCTAGTGTGCGACAAAGGCGACAAAACTTTACGCCCGCTCTTAGCCAGCTTGGATGCCATGGAGCGAGCGGCGGATGAAGCTTTGGCGGGAAGCTTGGCGCTCGAGGACGAGCGATTGCCGCTGTCGAGGACGACATCACTGCTACCTTCAGACATACCGCGCTCGATGTCAGCAGCATTGGATGGACCTGGGTAGTCGGGGAGGGCGGAGGGCGGCGGAGGTAGCGAGGCCAGCACCTCTTGCTCGCTTAAAGTGGCGGCCACAAAGGTGTCGGAACCGTCCATGCTTCAAAGATTTATCTGCTTCAAATGATTTAGTTAGGGTTGTACCGTCTTTTTTACTACAGAATTTGTAATTGACTTGGTTGCCAGCAAGCACTAAATGAGGCAGAATATTACGGTACCATTGTTATGCCAACGAACACTCACTTCAAAAATAGGAAAGCAAAACTGTTAAAGTCGGAATTCACCACAATAATTTAGCTCGCTGCCACTGCTCCAAATAGCAGCCGTGCATCAAGTTAGTAATAAAATCTTTGCAACATTAACTTCTCTATCTCAGTTTCCTTGTGCGCTATGGCGTACGCGTCCCTTGCATCCGCTTTTGGACTCCTTCGTGGGCGTCTCGTCGTTCAGCAGTATATGAAAGTAGTCGATCGACAGTGTGCGAGTTGTTGCTGTACGAGCCGCTGGTCCTGCGCGGTCGGCCGGGTGGTGCCACCGCTCGTTGAGCGCCATCCAGAGAATTTTTTTCTATCGTCCACAGCGGTCAGCATCGTGTTGTAGGTGGACAGGATCTACGCGCCGTTTCCGTTCTCGGAATCCGTGCGGCCACTCAAGAAAGTTGATGGTCACGTTGAATGCGTTCTCCGACCGGCTAGCACGATCAGGTCTGCCGTCGACAGCGTCGGATACTCCTCCTTCATGGAATCCAGCAATGTAATTATATTGTCCATGCCGGCGTTCACAGTCCAATCCTGCTCAGGCGAGAAGCGGATCCAGCGCCGTTGCGGATGCCCACACGGGGAACGTCAATGCGCACGGCCACTGCGCTTGCATGAGAAGCCTACAGTTGTACTGTGTGTCGTCGCTGCTTATGTCGCTCGTAAGGTCGTTCATCGACTTCGTCTGCAGCGAGCGGACGTTCGAGGACCATGTCCACCGTCTCCTCCTCTAGTTACAGCGGGTGGCTGCGGTAAATATTTAGTAGTACCAGCACCTCAATGCACAGGTCCTGTCGTGTGCTGCAGTCCTTGAGCACATTTTCCATGTAAGCTGCGTGGCTGATAGCGTTGTGCGGCAAGGATCGAGGCGTGAAGTCCCGTTCCTTGTACTTCGCGTCGGCGCTTTCAGAAAATGGTGTCAAGAAGGATAAAAGACCTATGTTGTTGTCAAATAGATTCATAAAGGATCCGTACCCTGACTTTCGATGGCGACGACACTCCTGTCTGTTTAGCATCGACGGCGCTTGATCTTAGCGTACTCGCGAAGTTGTGTCGTTGGCTGCCTTCGTCGGCTGGAGCGCTGGGCTAGAATTGAATATGCTTCAGGCGCTATTAAGGGGGTCGCTGCATTCTCCTCCTTGTTGACGTCAACATCCATAGTCATGTCAGTTCTGTCTGGTGTTTGTGTGTCCCCATCTAGAAACCGGACAGATCACAACATCGTCTGTGAAGTATAGGCAATGCCGGCAGATCAGAGCCGTCTGCCCTCTCTAACCAGCTACGCTCTGCGCTGTGCATCTCTGTCGGGTTTTTAGGTCGTTGGGCACCTCGGTATTCTCGTCCATCTCGTTATCTTCTCGATATCTTCGCTGGACTCGGTGTTCTCCGTTGGTTCGCGTTCAACTTGCGGTAACGCCACCTAAAGGACTGCATTCCACTCTAATAGTCGTGTAAGGATGGCGGCCCAACAAAGCATCGCCCGGCTGGATAGGCTCTTGGTGGGGAACAGGGGAAATCGCACGAGAATTTGTTCGTCCGTTCGTAGACCAGCCTCTCGGTGCGCTAGCCTCGCTAACAAATCGGAACACAGGCGATGGCACGCCGGCGCATTGCATGTGTGCGACCATTGTGGCCTTAACTACATGGAGGCTCATGCCCGTCTTGCGCCAACAAAGACACTTGCAGGTGCGCCTCGCAGTGCGACAACCCAGCCGCCTTCCGTCATGTCCCACTCAAGACGCCGGTCGTATTTCAAAAATGGGACATGTAACGGAAGTTATCTACGACTACACCAATGACGGCCAGAAAACGAGGAATGGCTTTTCAAAGCTCTTCCCCATAGTCGACGTGTTTACGTCTTCCATGCCGCGATGGTCTTTTGAGCAGCATGTAACCCTTTCTTTTTTAAGAATGACTCCCTTTTGAAGGCATGGAAGCGCTACTTACCACGTACCGAGTTCTTAAGTGGGACCATTACCCCGACATCTAACGGTTGACAAACCGAGGTGCTGTTAGGGGACCACTCGCATATATATGAGCACGTTTCCTCCATTATTACAATTTGAGACATATTACTATCTAAATTGCCTAGCAATAAGACAGACGGTCCCTCGACCTTGTGCATTAGGAGCTCTGTGGCGTAGAATTTCGAAATCCTATAATCCATCCATGCTTGCTTCTGAACGCGTAAAAGTGTCCTTTCGGAAACTTCTTGAGCAGCGTATTTTCAATCACACCACCAGCCTTGTCGCGCATGATGAAAAAACGAGGTGGAGCTTCTTACTTTCAAATTGCATCAAACATTAATATCACATCCAATAAAGTCGACGAAATAATAAAATGTACGAAAACAAAACGCTTACGATCCGCTCGAACAAATGAGCACAGCAATCATTCGACAAGGCTTTCAGGTGAAGGCGACAACCCGCGAGCTCGCTCGAAGTCCAACCTCGGTCCACGTGCGTCACAGAAACATCTCGTAGTGAATTGCGTTTCGTTGACTATGATAACAGCGTCGCAGCTATACAAGCCCTAGGTCGACCAAACCTCAGCGCAAATTCAACCTGAGTCTCTACAAGGGCTTAATTTTTTGTATTTTAATTTCCTAAGGTTCTGGCTAGAGAAACCATGGCTAAAACAATTTGTTAAACGATAAGTTACCCACAATATGTAAAACCTGACACAAAAAATACCGATCGATAACGAAGGCACTCCTTCTTCCAGCTTAGCTCGTTCCTCGTGTTTTCGTAGTAAGCATCTAGCCACGGACCAAAGTTGTCTCTAATAACGCCACGACAAGCGATGTGGTCACAAACTTTTCATGTAATAAACTGAGCAATATAAAAGAAATATATCGTAGCAACAAAACGTAACATTCTCCTGTCGGCGCTTGACCTTCATGTATGCCACCAGGGTAGGAGAGAAAGGAAGCCTCCCCTTCCGTTGTCTGTACTGGGTATTAATCCCGCCCCTCTTTTCGCCTATCACCAGCCCTGAATTGACAATGGCAATGAAGAAGTACATTGTATCTAAGGTGTAGGATGTGCCGCCGCTGGTCGCAGAGCTACTACCCCAGACAACGACCGGTAAATCCCCCCCCCCCCCGACGACAAAAACGCCACAAAAGAGTAGCACTTCCACTTTGAAATTATTTTAGCCAATAAAAACTCTGAAATATGTGCGTAATTTTTACATGAAATGGCTGGCTGCCACAGCGCAGAATATACCTGTGATGACATATATCACTTTCGCAAACTCAATATGTCCAAGAAGAAGAGGTCATACAGGATCGCCAAGAAGCAAAAAGCGCTAGCGTGAATTGCGGCCAGCAGCGAGTTTTAAGTGGCAACGCGGTTGGGTATCTCAAGACGCACCATCCGAGACTGGGTGGTGCAGAGGACAAGATTCTAGCATTTACCGGCTCTGAACGCAGCCCTACGCTGAAAGGACAAGGAAAACGTGATATGTTTCAGTTTGCTCACGGCCTATACAACTACATGAAAGATCGGAGCCGTGCTGAGAAAGTAAGGTCGAGTTGTAGTAATATTGTAACTCAAATTATCATCTACCTTGATGTTATTGTAAAATTTCTACTCTACAGATACTGTTATCTACATCAGGAGCAACCGTGCTTGCTGGCCCGTTAGCTACATGAGTGAAAAGAAATCTCTACAGAGTTGCCTTAGCGCTTTCGAGCGATTATGTCAGCTTTTGCGGAAGGTAAAATGACAATCATCTGATATTTGTATTGTCAGTGTTAGCTTAAATTTTGAGATTGCATGTTATAGGTATGGGTACACCCCTCGGAAGACTCAATCCATTAAGAAAATTGCCGAAACATTAGCAGCAACTTACCTAGAGTTTGCGTGTTGGTTTTGGTTTTGAAGTACACAGAATACAGATTGACCGATATCTACAACGTCGACGAAACGGGTATTGACTTCGACATGCCACCCAAGAAGTCCTGGGCTGGCGCAGGGCGGCGTGGTTCGGCGATGGTGCTTGGTCTTAACAAGCACTCGACACGTCTAACGGTAGCGGTAAGGGTACGCGAGTTTTAGTATTATATGATGTTGTGAATATTAGCTCGAGATATGGACTTAGGGAAAACGTTGCCGATACTATTTATCGTACGGGTAAAGCCTGGCGGCTCGATAGAAACCAAGAGTTAAAGAAGTGCCTAAAAGGGCGCGTGTATGATTCCCAGGAAAATGCTTGGGTGGATGCCCGAGTTATGAAACAGTACACAAGCGAACTGCTCAAGTATGAAATCGACTCGCCCTCGTTAATGCTGCTCGATAAGTTCGAGGTACATGTGTCAGAAGTAGGCCACAAGCGTTGTGTTGGCGGACGCTAATGCTAAAGTTGTGCCCCTTCGCCGAAACCCCACTACCGTCTGTCAGCTGCTTAATGTCAGCGCAATGGGCGCGCTGACACACGTGATGAAGTCCCTATTATCTATTGAGGACAATAATGGAGACGAGGATATGACAGATCAACTTTCGATCTGCGCTAAGCGAGCTATCGCGGCGTGGGAGCTTCTGAAAGAAGAAACTATCATGAAGGCCCTTGAAAAGGCAATTCCCCGCTATCCTAAGCTGAACTTCAATGCAACAATACATTTGGCTGTTGTGCATAGGCTCTCGTTATGTGCATTACTGCCTTTCTTAGGATGGGTAAATCGGCATTTAGATAACCTGAGATCCTAGTTTAGCTAATCATACCACTTCATGCTGCTGTGGTGTTTGCTGTTGCTTCAAAATGAGCCCCTAACTATGTATGATGGAGTTCAGCAGGTGCCGTATTTGTCGGTCGTTGTCTGAATACGCTTTCTGTGCCACGAGATCAACAGCCGAAATATTTCAGGACAAGCTCCGGGGTTGCAGAAGGCTCATAACTTGTGAAGTTGTGGCGAAGTAAAAACAAGATGACAGCATGGATCGAGTTATTTGCTGGTGATACCGGATTATCGTAGGTAGGCGGGCGGGGACGTCTGCACCGTCCCCCCCCCCTCGACTCCAACATGACAGTAGTGATTCCCGCCTATAATCAGTCCTGTCTATGTGCTCGCAATGAGTTTAATCATACTTAATAGTTTAAATCTCAGACCTGTGCAGAGACTGTCCTAAGTAGTATAAAGATTGTGTGTTTAACGTGAAGTTGTTTTGAGGTTAGGTGATCTAAGTCAAGATGTGCACCCAGGTGGCGTGATGTCGGCTGATTAAAGCAAGTCTATAGACGGTGCTCTCAAACGGCGTGTGAGCCCCGAAAAAAGGATAAACCGATTCATGATGTTTTCCAGCCTAACACAGCCGCTGAGACGTGTGGATGCTCCACGGCTTATTAACAACGAAGCCGCGCCCGAAAATCGGGGTCCACTATTTGAAGAACCTGGTCCTTTTTACAATAGTTCTTACGAGTAAATATACCAAATGGCGAGTGCCCTACACAACACACATAGATAAAAAGAAAGAGGCATGACTCACTCTTTGTTCTCGCAACGGACAAGTCGCCCGCTCACCCGCTAGCCCAATAGTTCGGGCCAACTGTATATTTATACGTATGCATGTTGTGCGGTATGCAGCCGCATCTGCTGTTTATGCTTGGTGTGCTAGCTTACGCCGAGGTAAACATTGCTGTTCCGATGAGAGGTTAAGCTTTGTGTTCGATGCTGTACTCAAATTACGTGTTCGCGTACTCTGTTACGAGGCTAACTTTACTGTTCCGTTCGGAGTTTAAGCTTAGGTTCACTACGGGTTTACCAACGCAACACTTTCCTACTAAAGCCTCGCGGTATTTGTCAGTGGTCTGCTCCGAGGCGTCGTCATCCGCGTAGGCAGAAGGTGCAAGACACTCCCCGTACTTCTTTTAGGCCGACCCTGCGCTTCTTCCGTTCAGCGAGCGAAGCGACGATGACGTCGATCGTTTGGGGAGAGGACTTGAGAAGGCAACCGTCGTGTTCATGGTAAGCAGCATATGACGGATGACCTCACTACTTACGTAAATCTTGTGCATCTTGTTAGCAGTGATGAACATGGTCTTGAATTGAACTTATTCGCGGAGCTAACTGCATTCTTCGAAGGCCTCGGCGCGGGCTTGATGGCAGTGGTGTGCACCGTGGGGGTTCGACAGCAAAGTGCCCAGCGTCAAGAAATCATCGAGACAAGTATACATAGCAATGGATGGCGAAGACGACAGCGGTAAAGCATGAGTAATTACGCAGCGGATATTAACCCAAGAACATTTGTAGTATGGACAGGTGCAGGGTCAACGCGACAGGTGGCTTGAAGTTACTTATAATGTTGAATGAGAAAGTTTAGATGCCCGGCCTTGTGAAGCTTGCGCATGAACTTAAGGAAGTTCTGAGCTCCGCGGGCAGGGATCTCGAGCTCGTACAGAAACGACAGCAGTTTCTTCTCAGCAGTTGCGCCAAGCTCCAGGCCATCGTCTCAGTACTGCGGCGACCTCTCGTCAAGCACGACACCTTCAGCGAGGAACATCTTCAAAACGCAGCGACAAGCTTGCTGGTGTATCTCGTTTGTTTGGTAAGGCTGTAGGTCGAACTCCAGTTGCAATGCTCCTGGGTGTACCATGCATCGTTCAGACATGTTGTTGCACCGGACGGCGTATTTTTCCTACTAGTGGCCCGTTGGTTATGTTCTCACTTATGACTTGCATACCTGCTGGTGCTAGCTGCGCGTTGCTGTAGCCTCTAGCTTCCTTAGTAGAAACGCGAGCGTCGAGTTTGTGATTGACCTGAACTAGCTGCTCAATCAAGGCAGCTTGGTTAAGAAACATGGGGGGCTTGTTGATATCGGCCGTGCAGTCTTGGGACTTGGCTTTGTCGTTTGGGGAATTGTGCTTGTTATAGTCAAGGGCGACGACCAAGCTAGAAAGTCGTTATGGACTAGCCTTTCTCGCTGGCGCATTCTTCAAGTTGCTTGACAGCAGGGCTATTTGCGTCGAGACGCTTCAGGGATGGGTAATGGCGCAGAAGGTAACCGAGAAACATGTGCGATAACCCCTTCCCCCCGTTCATGTTGTATTTCGCTGTCTTAAGCCCGCAGGATGCGTTGAATAGCGCCTGCGACGGTCCAATCCTCGTATGGGTGTCGGAGTCGAACGGATCTAGCGGCAAGAGCGAAACGACTCGATCGGGATTCGACCACTAAGGACGCGAGCAACCTTGTGGTCTTCAGATGATGTTGAAGACGTACGCGAAGGCCTTGTTCGTCGCTGTCATGTTCCAAGCCCCTCGGTCAAAAATCCACTGTACATACATACCGGCTCCATTCGCATTCTGTGCCTCGCCGGGTAGAATGGAATGTGATGTCAGACGCGGTAACACTGGCCGGTTTAGAGGCACTCTCCAGGGCACAGTTGACGTAGCTGTGGATGCCCAGCGAAGATTCAGTTATCTTGCCTCCATCCGATCGAGACGCTAGTAGCCGGACCCCAGATCCTGGCTGGTCGATCAAGTCGATAGAGGCGTGGCGGGAGTCATTGTGGCTAGGGAACGGCACGAGCACAAGGAAGCTTATTCCGTAACAATGCTGTCGGGAACGTTTGAGTCTCAAGTGCAAGCGAAATCGCGAGAAATGAAGTCGTCGTCAGGAAACAGCGAGAGTCACTGTTTTCCGGTAGTCTTGATCCGCATGAAGCGCACGAAGAAGATATAGCCCGCGCGAATGGACAATGTGCCTCGCGAAGAAGCGTGCGGTCCGACGATCGCCCGAAAAGAAACCAGAGTTAGCACAGAGCAGTGCCATGGTAATAGGCGGAGGTAACGGCAGTCGAATAGATATACATCATTATCTGTTTAAGCACGGTCTTCGTGCACGCAGGAGTTTTATTCCCGACTCTCTCTTTAAGCAATAACGTTCCAGAACATGGTCCCTCTTGTTGCGATAGCTGCCCGATGCTGAGGGAACTGGTCCAGCAGCCAATGCTTCATCTGTCGGTAGTATTGAACTAAATATGCGAATGATTTGGAAATGGTAGAGGGATATCAATAACTTCAGGGCTCCCTCCGACCCAATATGTCGGAGATGTGGCTGTGCACTTTTACCAATCCGGGATCTATTCGATTGGTCAAAATAAATCGAGTATTTCAATTTGATTCTCTAAAATGGCATGCAGCCAATATATTGCTCAATTAGATCGTCTGCGACGTATCTGGGAATACCAACAATTTATTTTTGCAAGCATTTAACAGGTGAATCACCCACATAGTATAAAGACTTGGACGTCGAGCCGTAGAGGTGTGTCAGTGAACAATAAGAGTAAAATACGCCTGATTCCAGTTTGGCAGTCTGCCCGGATACATGTACGCCTTCAGCTGCAAATTTGTTGCTGCAACATCTTGAATGTGGTATGAATGTTGACTGAGGTTACGTTCACGCACGCAGTACCGTGGAATTGATCCATAGATGCTGCCCACCACCTCATTCTTCGGGTATTCCCAATATAATATTAATATTAAGCTCAAGTGTGGTCGGAGTTGTGACGATATTAATCCATAGTGAAGACGAACAATTCGCAGCGTGATACTTCTATGAAGTACCAGTACGACAACAGCAGTCAGATTTCGGAAATCTCGGAACTCTGACTGCTTTTGTCAATCACCAGCTGAAATCATTTCGCAAATAATCGAGCAGAGATCTTTTTCAAGAACGGCTGCAATACTGTACATGCAGCCGAGCATTGCGGAGAAGGGGCACCGCGATCTCACAGCTACTACAGTATAAATCACGGCATCGCATCAACACTCGCAGGGGTCTCGTTAAAGAAACTTCTGTTTGAGCACCTTCAGCACATTTGTGCAACTTTGCGCGCCTTCTAAGCGAAAGCTGCGCACCTTTGATCACCTTCGCGCACCTTCACTAGAGCACCTTTGAACAATTTTGAGCACCTTCAAAGTGAAGGTGCGCAACTTCGGCCACAATCATGGCATGAGTGTTTTGATCAAATATTTGCAATAGCGTGGTTCAGGCCGGATATCTACACTGGCCGGTCATGCTAGAGCTACTTGTAGTTAGCTCGCAACTTGGTCCACAGCATGCTGCTTGGGACAATGACACCCCAGAAGGGAATACGAATTGGGCTGACACACAATTTGCGCAACGTTTGGGCCATTTGAGAGAGAGAGAGAGCAGCCATGGTGTAAGGATCATGCAGCACAACATTGACAATAGTCATGCACATCCAATCCCTCCGAATCTAATTTACGCCATCTTAATAGCGGTTCGCAATGTCTCGGGCAGCGTATATTTGCTCCATTGCGTCGTCATACCTCCTAATAATACGAAGACATACTTGTAAGTAACGTTTGCGGTAACACGATGAAAGCACAGCATTTACCTTGTGAATTCGCTGTGGGTAGCCAAGACGAGCACCAGAACAATCGCGGCGGCTTCTAAATCGACATTGTAAGTGACACGCGTAGTCAGCCACCGCTAGCATCCTCCACCAGCTCTGCGTGGTTCGACTTCCAGTTCGTCAAAGCACTGCTAACATTAGTAATAATTCCTGAGGAATGAGGTGATTGTATGTTGCCGGTGGTATCCGCAGCGTTACCTCCGGCCTTCGGGACTGTAGATACGACTCGGAGGACAGCACCGGAAATCGATCGATGATCTCGCAGACTCGATCTGTGTCAGGGAAATGATGAATCCTAAAAGGAGTTCTTCCACATCTATGGGGTAGTTGCATTGAAGGGTAAGCGGGGCTCATCGCGTCTTATTCTGCTTGGTACGCTCGCACGTGACGCTGCTCGCTTGCTAGACGGAGTTTGACAACGTCACCCCTAACGCAGCTGCAGCGCGACGTGGGATCGGTTCACATCGGTTGATAGGAGTGTTCGTAGCAGAAAGCAGCGTAACTTCAGGTGTACTCCTAGTAGCAGACGACCCCGCCCCTGCCCTATAGATGACCAAGCTCAGATTGTGTCACTTGTGATGGATGGTCCACTAACCAGTCGTCTAAGGGCTCCCCGCTTTGGTCGTTCGGCTCGGTATCGAGCATGTTGCCTACGTCCGTTGGTTATGGGTCATAAACGTTAATGCTATCGTCGTCGCTTAGCTCGTCACCGTCGAGTTCATAACTTGTGTCATCGCTCGTGTCGTCAGCGGATGCTCCAAACTCCCAGTTCGCCGTGCCAGCATCTAAGATGCATCGCATTTTCAGAAAAGCGTGATAAGAATTTGTGAGATGGGAGACGCTGCATCGCGTTAACTACTGAAAGCGGCTCGGCTTGTACAACATTTGTACTTTTCACAGTCGGAAAGCACAGGTGGGGTTGGAATTGGTGATCGCGAGTCCCGAGGTCAAGTCATCACGATCCAAAGAAGTGGTACGCGTTCCCTCAGAACATTGAGGTAGGAAAAGGCCCAACAGGATGACACGCGAACCTAAACCGAATCAAACTCTTGAATTGAATCCCACAAGCCTTCTCTAGCCTCTCCGCTTCGATTTGTAACAGGTTATCAGCTGCAAGTTATAAGGAACTGAGGTATGTCGGAAAGCAGCGACGAGCACGACGACTTATCCGAGCGTGAGGCCGAGGACGTGGGTGATGTGGACAACCAGCCTCAGCAACGCCCGCAAGCAGGACCTAGCGGTAAACAGGCGATCAAAGGGGTTCGGAATCTCGACTATCCAAAGCACGACCCGGACAGCCGGTCAAACTGCATCGACTATGGGTTTGTGACTTGGCTGCGCGGTTTTGAGCGGCACGCTAGAAACGCACAACGTCTGAACAATGAGAACTGGTCTGAAGGCGTCCGCAGATCTGCGCTGGATAACTACCTCGCTGCCGAGCCGATGCATGGGTCACGGAGATGGAAGATACGCTTAATGGCCTGAACTATGACCAGTTCGTGAACCCGCTCAAGCAGCAATGTGCGACGAAGAAGTCTCGCAGCGCACTCCTGGAAACCCTATCGTCGACGCCCAAGAAGGGCAGCGAGACATTCGAGATGTACGCCACACGCCTGAAAGGAATGGCGTCCAGCGTTCGAGGCGGGTTAGTTGCTAGCAGCGACATCACATTAACAACGTTCATAAAACGTGCCCTACTGGAGTAGGCTGACTTCGTGAAAGCCCCAGATTGACATCGACTCGGAGGTGCCAGAGGAAGAGTGAAAGCAGGCACTGAGCATCATTGAAAGGCTCGCGACCGGTGATGGAGCAAGGAAGCCACAGAAGCGTGTCGGAGGAGCCACAGCAAACCGCGCTCAGAGTGTTCGGAAACGTGCAGCAGAAGCTGAACCAGCGAAGAGCAGTGGGTATCAGCACAAGAGAGCGGCAAATGCAGCAATGGCAGAAGGCAGCAAAATGGGCAGACATGGTAAGCACCGCGAATGAGGGTGAATCGGGATTTCATCGACCTTCATTGTATATACAAGTTCGAGAACGGCGAGGTGTGCGATACGAAGGGGCACGACCGCTGGACCCACGCAAAATACTGTCCGGAGAAGCCGGTACTACCATTGAAGAACAAGACCGCGGCAAAGCCCATGTGATGGAAAGAAGTGTAGCAGAAGCAAAGGATGGCAAGAACGACAAGGCGAGGTGGGCGACTACGTGCAGTATGGCTACTCCTTTGCAGTTCACGACGGCGACCAACAATCGCCGCAGTCAAAAACAGTCTGGGCTCTCGACTCAGCTTGGTCGTATCACATGACCGGAGGCCGCAGCATCCTGTGCGGAATTAAGAACGGCCCAATGTTGCATGTGACGATCGGCAACGGCGTACACATGATATCGACCGAAGTTGAGGATGTGAACCTAACAGTACAGAAGATTCGGATTAAGGAAGTCTACTACGTTCCAGGTCTCCTCCGAAACCTTACTTCGGTGGGTAGGCTCTCGCACGCTGGCATCTTCTTCAACACTCGTCCTAATGGAACCGCCGTCTGCGTCAACGCCAAGAATCAAATTGTATTCATGTGCAACCGACGGGACGAGCTGTTTGCGATCGAGTCGCAACATGACGGACTGCGCGACAAAGAAACCGCCGCTTATTCCATGGAACAAGACGAGTATACGGAAGATGGATGCCACGCTCGCCTCGGTCACCTGAACCCCGCCGATCTGCGTAAGGTCGAGCCGCAATGGCTAGCGAATGGCCTGAAGATCACTCACAAGCGCAAACACGACGACGACAATTGTGAGCACCGCCTCTTGGAAAGATCAAGCGCGGCCGTCTGCCACCATTTCCTTCTGTGTTAAAGTACGGAATTCAATTTCCGTACGTTCTAGCCGTTCACTGAGAGTTAGTATACTCTCCGCTGCACACTTCCTCTCGCAAGGTGCTGTGTGACCCGTCACAAGGACAACCTGGGCTGTATGAAGCTTTCCCATAAACACTCTTCAAAATCAAAGGAAGTACATTCATGTGCGCTTTTCTTTCGTTCAAGAGATGGAAAAGCAACTGATACAACATACCCGAAATGTTGATGGGGGTGTTAGTGATGTTGCCCACACCACACGCCACCTCTGAAGAGCGACACGTTACTCTTCATGTAACCCCGTTACATCGCCCCACTTATATTCGGTTATCAGCCAATCACTTGCAATGTGGGTCTGACACCTTCACTCGCACAGTCAAAAGGATCGACAAGACGCAGAGCTCTTGCGCTGGGATGAGTCATAATCACTCCCTAAAGTTATGAATTTGCACAGCCCTTGACTTCTCATGTGGGGCGACACGGTATCATTTGGTCGAGCGCAGGATGAAGTTGAACAACTTTAACATGTGCAGTACCGTTTCGCCGCTTGCGCTAGAGCCACCCAATTGGAAACTGTCTAGGTTTCATGATAGGTAACTTATAGTTTGTATTGAAAGCCACGCTTAATCACCTATAAATATACCTTACTATGGTAACTAGTTCTCCACAGACGAGGGGACTTGTGAACCGGTTTACGGAAGCTTACCATAATCACAGTTGTCAACTCTAAATCCTGGATTCCTAATCACAGGGCCACTCATGACCGGGTTGCCACCTACAAGCTTCATCGTCTTCTCCACCAGTTTATGCCAACCTTCGCATCTGATGCAAGGACGTAAAAACGTACATCTTGCTTCGTGGGTCCAGCTTGCCGATCCTAGGTGATCTTTGCTGATAGAGGCAGTTTCAATCGCAAAGATAACATTTACCAACTTGAATTTCCTCGTATGCAAAGACATCTCGGCGACCTCGGACGTGCAAGTCGGAGATGGTGAAACAAGCAGCCCCAGACGGCGGATCTCTTCATGCTGAATAAGCGTTGTGTGGTATCCTGCTGGCGGGGAAGTTCAAACGTGCGTCACATACATTTGTTCACGAGAGATTCGAGGGAATCACTGTGATTCTTGAAGCGCCAGCTGGCCAGCCGAAATAACGTTACAGCCATCATTTTTTTTATCGTATGGAGCTGTTGGCTGTAGAGGTGGAGACGATCACCGCTGTGCTCTCACAGAGCCTTTGGGAGGTTTCCCGCCAACCTTAGAGGTCTCCACGTCGACCCAAGAAGCCTTCTCCGAAAGGGAAGCTTAAGTGGTGCATCGGCGCCAACTAGGACAAAGTCTAAGGCTTCAAAGCCGAAGCCTAAACCAGCTAAGCCTCATAACAAAGCTAAGGCATTGAACGATGCCGTTGAGATGCCACTGAGGTACGTACACTCACCTGACGCCGCTGTCGCGACGAAGGACTCGAAGGTTCGTCAGCGTCGTTCGGCATCCATGCCGCCGGACACTCGCCCGAACCCCGCTGTTCGTCTGTAGGTCGCCTAGCTTCGAGGCGGACTCTGTTTGCCTCGTCCACTCGGGTGAGGACAGTGAAGGCGACGAGGGCAACCAGTCCATGGCAGCGCTGGATATGCTGCCCGGGGGTGGGACTTCTCCTCATGCTCCAACGGAGAAGAAGGCTCTGCACCCCAAA
Organism: Phytophthora sp. 'mugwort'; assembly: GCA_033558025.1. Lineage (NCBI taxonomy): Eukaryota > Oomycota > Peronosporomycetes > Peronosporales > Peronosporaceae > Phytophthora > Phytophthora sp. 'mugwort'. The sequence continues at coordinate 2,756,152 of JAUCEF010000011.1, forward strand.
ATGTCTGACCAGACAGACATCTCTGTCGACAGAGATGTCAACTCGGACCCACGACTGCCACTTCACACTGGAAGAGAACAAGGCTCGAGCGAGGACCGCTAAATACAAGCACGCTATCGTTTTGAAGCGTGATGCTTCTCGACCTCCTGTCAGGGATCTAACGAGATCGAGACTAGTTGTACCACACCGACGGCCCACGGACTCTCCACTCTTCAGCCTTTCCCAAAGATCGTCAATGATCTCGATGATCAGGAGGCAATCCATGCACCAGACTCTTCGTGTTGGCAGATGATGTTGCGTGTGTTGAAGTGCCGGTTTGCATATGTTGTGCATGTGTGGGTTTGCGTGAGTTATGGTTTTTTTGGTATTGATGCGCATTACTATACCAAATGCTTCTTATAGGTCAGCTGGTTTAGTCTCTCTATGCCAGCCAGCAGTTAGCGGGTTCGAGTCCCGATTTGACCACATCTTTTGCATCATCCCACTACACATATGGGATACCTGATGGGATTAGAAAATTCACCGTAGAAAAGACAGTAGAAGAAATGAGCTAGGAAGGTAGAGAACATGACATCAATCAGACTCACTTTTGGTTTTGCAACCTCGCCAAAACGCCTTCTTCATTGACTCGCCACGCACGCTCTTTCTCTCCTACTTTTACTCCTACTTTCGTGCATCTGAACACGACGCAAGCACTTCTCGCCGGATGTCAGTGTGAATGCCTGGAGCATCTTGGTTCTCACAGGAACCCCATTGGAGGCTTTATCTCGACCAGCGCCTACGAACGCGTCCTAGCGGAACAGCTGTTTCTCTTTCAGGAAAACCTTTACGCTGCGGGATGCGTACGTCTCGCACCCCACCGTATTCCGCTGAAGGTGTTCACCAGCCTTCGCAAAACGGCTGATAACAAGGGTGGGCTACGCCCTGTGTGGGATTTCCCTTTGGTTAAACCTGAGGGAACCTACACCAAAGCCGAGGGTGAAAACCACTTCTGGCACAGGGTGCCTCTCCGTGGGCACTCCGTCCAGGGACGTACGAGACCAGTTCGCTCACTCTGTCGGCAAGCATCAGCTCAAGAGTGAGCTCCAGCGATTGGAGCAGTGGAATTACTCCGAGATTTGGTACGGCGTCCGTTCATCAGGACGCGTACCAGGCTCGGCTGCCAAAAAAGCATCGGGTAACTTACACCCCTGGCGCTTCGACTCCCAGACGTCAACCGGCTTCGGGCAGTCAACCTGGAGTCGTTCGATCGGCGTTCACGAGTTCTGCGAGTAGGTAAATCGCTCCACTTCACAAGAAGCAGCACTTTCCGCGATGCCGCATCCCGCGGACTATCCACTCCACGTGGTAGTGGGGGTTCCCTCTCGGTCAAGCAAGACCGGAGCGGGCATTTGACGACTACCCCCTCTAGCCGCCTGCTTTGGCAGCGGTTTCTGGACCTTCTCCGTCCCCTGCCTCGGCTCTCCCGCCCTAGTGCAGCGGGACCTGAGTGCCCTTCACGAGCGTGTAATCGCTCTGAAGATAGCACTGGGGGTTGGTCTTGGTGGTCAAGCGGCCTAGGCAGTTGGGCATCAGGTTCACTTCGACCGTCGTGGAGTCACGTCGACTCGCAGCATAGTGCTACACGAGCGAGTCGACTGCCGAGCTCGAGTTGATGACACGTTGTGTCTGTCGGGCCGGCTCGGCCAAGCCGTTGATGAGGTCCGTCGTTACCAGGATCAGGCTGCTGAGAGCCGCAAGCTTATCAACAGCCTTATGCATACGGCCATTGGCGGGCGCCGCCATATTCCATGGTAGCCCATCGTACGGGACTCAGGCCTACTCTCCTCCGGCGTATGACAAGCTTGTGTACAACTACGGTATCCATTTGCTTCTACTGGGCGCTCGGTGCCAGAAACTTAATATCGTTTCGAAGAGGTGCATTCATCTCTTCGCGGTCATCCTTCGCTCCATGCGGATCTTGCTACCGCTTCAGACGGCCCACATTATAGGTCAGGTGGGTCGACATCGGCTTCGGCAAGTAGATGGTGTAGGCGTTCATGCCTTACCAGGACCGCGAAAGGTCCAATGAAACGGTGCTTCTGCTTGTTCCTAGCAACAGCACTTACGGTCACCAGAGATAGGTTACATAAGAAGACTAGTTCAAAACCAGAACCCTTGGAGGAAAGTGCTTTCCGACCCCCCCCCCCCCCCCACTTATGACGGAAGCTTCATGGCCACCTCGGATAGTGAGAGGCACTCGACGGTGCCTCAATCGATTCAAGTAAAACGAGTGGAGCCGCTCGATGCGTGAACCGCATTATTGATCGCAAACTCAACAATGGGCAAAGTGGCCGCCCATCGGAGCTGTGCTTCCGCACAGACACTGCGTAGCGTATTGTCGAGAAACCGACCGATGCGCTACCATCCGTCTGCGGATGGCCGACGGCTGACATAAGCAACCTGGCTCCCAACAAAGAGTACATCGCCTTCCGAAAGGCAGCGGTAAATCGCAGGTCAAAGACAGTGGTCTCTGATAGACCATGATGGCGAAACACGCTCTCTGAGAATAATCCTGCGGATTGTTCGCCCGTGGAGATATTAGGCACCGTAGCCAGGTGAACTATCTTGCTCAGACGGCACACGAACACCAAAATTGCGGTGTTGTTGCGGTCGCCGGCTGGTTAGCCAAAGTCAACGTCGATGCTCATCGGCCGCCTGCATTCGCTGTGAACGGACATGCTCTGCATCGGAGCCGAGGCGTGGCCTGCGGGCTTGTCCCGCTAACATGTTTCGTATGTACAGACGTACTGGCGACCCGCTTGTACGTATGGGCAAACCAAAACGTCGGAGAGATCGCATGGAAGGTCTTCTCTCAGCCAAGCTGTCCACTAGAAGGACCGTCGTGCGCTTCATGAAGGATATCATGCTTCAGATCCTCATCGTTGCGAACCATGATCCGCGGTGGAATATATGGCTCTAGTCGGTAGTAAAGAAAGCCGTCCACCGACTCACAGCGGCGAAGCTGAGCTCGCTGGCGAGGCGAAAACAATTCAGCTTTGGCAACCTTGTCGGTGGTGAAATGCTAGAAAACAAGGCGGGAGGGGGCTAGGAGGACATCCTCCTGATACGCGGCGCGTATCCGATCGTAGAGATCTGTTGTAACCCGACTAAGTTGCGCGAGAGCATTGTCGGGTCGATGTGATAATGCGCCCGCAAGCACGTTCAGCTTTCTAGGTTTGTACTTAACGCGGAAGTTGTATTCCGCAAAGATGGACAACCAGCGGGCCATCCGCTGCGACAAATGAGGCGAATGAATCGCAGTCCGCAAGGACGTGTGGTTGGTGAAGATAACAAAGGGGCATGATTTCAGGAGGCGCGCCCGAAACTTGACAAGGGCGTACTTCATGACAAGTAGCTTCTTGTCATGAACACGATAGTTCCGCTCCGCAGTCTTTTGCTGCCGGAACTGGAACGAGATGACACGTTCGTGTCCATCATTGTGTAGTTGTAGCAATACACAACCGATTGCGTAGTCGGAGGCGTCACAGACGACGCTGAAAGCCTTCGACGCGTTTGGCAAGACCAACACAGGAGCGCTCTGAATGCTCTGGTTGACGCCGCGAGTGCATCTTTGAGTGGTTTCTCCCTCGGCCAGTCGGTGTCCTCTTGAGAAGTTCCGACAAGGGTCTAGTCATCTCGGCATACCCGGCACTGTATTTGTGTAGATAGCTGGCCCCAGTCCCAACCATTTGCAAGGTCTATTGAGACCTGGGCATTTGCCAAGCCGAAATGGTCTTGCCATTCTCCGGGTCGACACGCGCACCTGCGCGACCGACAAAGCAGCCGAGGAATTTGATCTTCTCGGCCGCGAACACGCACTTGTCAATGCTGGCGTAGCGCTTGTTGGCTTGCGTGACCTCCGACACTCGACGGAGGTGCCCAAATGCACCTCATGAGCTGTCTTGCATCTTTCGGTACGGTTATGGACGATTATATCGTCAAAGTACGTTTGCGTGAATGCACGCAATGGTCGGAACAACTGCATGATCAAGCGATTGAACGCTGCTGGGGCGTTCGACAATCGTTGTGGCATCACCAGCCGCTCCCACAGCATTTTGCTTGGGGCATGAGTGGGATCTCGCTCTCGCGCATCAGGATCCGTAATATCCATCTACCAGATCTAGGTCGATGAACAATATATAACCCGCCATGCTGTTAAATAGAACATCCTTTCGCGGTATCGGTGTCTGTGCCGTTGTTCATCTTATTGAACGCGTGATCCAGATGACACTCCCCGTTCTGTTTTCGAATGCAGATGGTGGGCGTCGGGCGCGGAGACTTGGACTTACGCATCCTGCCTGCCTTCGCCTTCGCGGCGAAGAAGGCATCCATGACCACGAACTGTTCGCGCGGAGGGCCAGTGTTTGGTGACTCATTACTTTATGCCCGGTGAGAGATCGGCCTCATGTCTGACTGCAGGATCGGGTAGGATTTTTGGCGGCAATCCTTTGACACCAAGTCCTTGAGCTCGTGTAAAAGATAATACACGGGATCCTTTAAGTTCTTCATAGTTTCAGAACCATATCGGGCAGCATGTCGCTTCTTGATGTCATCCAAGACATCCTCGTCCATAACGGATGAAGAGTTCAACTCCTCGGGAGGTGGCTTAGGCCGTTTGAGGATCAGCTTATCGATCTCGCCGGCCTTTATTCGACCAGGAAGTTCTGCCACATGGACAGCGGTTCCAGGTGGATACCGCCCGCCTTCACGCGCCATCCCGTCGCACCATCGAGTACGTGATAGTTCTCGGGGAACGCGGTTGGGACTTGAGTGCTCTTCTCTAGGCCGGCCACGGTGGGCCAAAGATGGTATTCCACCCACCCACCTATCGCTCGAGCAGGGTTTGACGCTGGGTCCAGACTCCATCAATGAGAAAAGGTTTTCAGCATTATCGAGCCGCCTTGAGGCACTAGGCTTAGCGTGGGATCCACACCTCCGGGTAGTGTTGATTCCATCAGAAAAGCTTAAGAAAGCGCTGGACCGGACAGCAGATGGCATGACACGACCAAGCGTGTCGCGCAAGCAGATCGAGAAACTCCTGGGGTCGTTGCGGTACGTGAGTCTTCGCGGTACATGAGTCTTTGCGGTACATTAGTCTTTGCTGCAGAGCAACACGAGCATTCATCCAGCGCCTCCATCAGCTATAGCGTATATCTTGGCGTTCCAGCATATCCGACTTTCCCTTGACGGACGCAACAACCATCAATGGATCGAATCTCTTATCAAGAATGGTGTAGCAACCAGTGTGCCAACAAGCGTCATGCAGAATCACTGAAACCAAATGTCCATTTATTCATGGCAAACAACGCCGGTCTCTCGGTTCTCTATCCGACGACTCGCGAGTTTGTTCGGGTGCACTTCGGTGCAGAAGATCGGCTAAGAATTAAGGCACCAACTCCAGGGAGCCCAGCCGGGTTCAGTATTAACGTCAGCGAAGCATTAAGCGCAGTAATCGCAATTCTTGTTTGGGGCCTTAGTAGTAGGCATCCAACGACCGGATAACCAGCCATACGTGAACGATGCTGGATCGACAACACCTCAGCTGTCACTTAGATCGGAGATGAAAACACCAGCAACACAGTCGCCCAGGAGCTTACCACAGCGTTATCATGTGTCGCACTGGTGTACAACCTTCACGTGACGACGCAGCACCTTCAGGGATTCTCTATCACATTGGTAGACCTCGGGTCAAGGGCGTGCACAAGATCGGCATTAAGGACATGGACTATTCGTGTGCGCCTATGGTGTCAACAGGATATTCCACCTGAGTTCTGCGACATCTTCAAGACAAAATCGCCTTCCTGCAATGGAGATCTCTCGCCGCCACATCCCGACACCGGTACCTCAACACATGGAGACAGTGATGTCTGTTCTTTTCCGTCGTGGTTTCAACAGGTGGATGTCACCCGACGAACCGGACCAACAGTCGGTACAGCTTACTATGTTCGCAGTTGAGTGCTGGCAAGGCGATGCCGTGTCTACGCATAACCGAGTTGACACCATATACGGGCTAAACGCAGCCATGTCCGATGGTGTCATAAACTGCATGATGGATTCGACCAAACATACAACAGCAACACGAACTCGTCCTCCGAGGCATGCACCGTCTCCCCCCCCTCCCGCGCCGACAACACGCTGCCGTCTCCTTTGACATGCTCAACCAGATCCTCTCAGCAGCCAGCATGTCCGTCGCCTAACGCCGTGTCCTTTGTGGGGATACTATGCTGAGCTTCTTCTTTTTTCTGAGACGGGAGGAGTATCTAAGCTCTCGAGGCAAAGACACTCGTACTGCTTGCAAGTAGGTGACGTTCTCGTACGCGACAGCAGCGATGTTTATCAACCAGCTTCAACACGGCACCATCAGTGCAGGTTACGATAAGAGGAGCAAGGCCGATCAAGCGGGACAATCGACGAGGCGTACCCTTTTATAGAGCGGACTGGCACCGGTTTGTCCCATATTTGCTGCTCTACTTTTACAGCAAAACGCGGTTCTGCTCAAGCTTTCGACCTACGCCTTGTGCTCCAGCAACCATCGAAAAATGTTACCAACGAAGACAATGACGAAGGCCCTTCGGAGGGCAGCAAAACATGCTGGCAAGGTTCCGGCATTAATCTCAATCCATTCATTCCGAACGGGTGGGTCAACGGCTCTCCACGCGCCCGGCGTCGACGCAGACACAATTGGAATGCATGGGCGGTGCACGGCCGATGCTTACCGTGCGTACGTTCGCGAAGCCCCAGCAACGCAACTTCAACTCAGCAAGCGCATGGGTCAAGCACCAGCAAGCTGAATCGCTCGGGCTTCCTCGCGGTACAACACGAGCGCAAGCGCTTGAGAGCCAGAGCCGAACACATTAAACACAATATCAGCTTGCCATTTTGCAACCCCACACTACATGACGCATGTGCAAAAAGAAAAACAAGGGTCTAAGTGCCACTCCTGATCGACTGTGAAATTCGATGCCTTAGAAAAAATAAGATAGAGGATCTAAGCGGACTATCACCCCATTTTGCTGGTTTCAGGTATTAGCAGACACTGGTCGTGTACCAGGGAACAGGCAAGATGATCTGTTGTAAGATGGCCACTTGTCCTCGCAGAGTGCGTGCCCGGTACTTCAACAGTGAATACCTTGTCTGCATGTCTGCCAATATGTGCTGTAGCCGCGTCTGTGAGCTTGAGCCCGTAGTATATACCAAGCAGTTTGGCCGAGTCGTTGTTCCAACAACCTTTAGTCCCAATTGTTGTAGTGCCTCACGGATGCTGTCGGTTTCACTGTTCCAGGGGTGGAACGGCAGCACACGATCTTGCTCTTGTTCAGCTCCATGCCCGATGCCTCACAAAAGAGTCTACCAAGTCCAGTAGACGCTGAGTATCCCGCAGGTCCCTTAGTAGTCCAGTGTAGTCATCAGCAAAGTTGATAACTGTATGGACCACCGAAGAGTCTCCACACCGAAGTGCAGCATCCTTCATCTTGGCGCGAATCAAGTTCAGCAAGGGTTCCTAGTAAAGCACGAACAGACCCGGGGAGAGGGGGTCTCCTTGCCGCATGCATCTCCCTAATTCAAAGGGAGAAAATGGGCTACCGTTGTATAGTAGCGCCACCAAAGTCGCAGGAAACATCACGCGTACCCAGGGACGAAACACCTCGCCGAAGCGGAAGCGCTCGAGGATCATGTCAAGGGCATCCCACACCACGCTGTCGAAGGCCTTGGCAAAGTCAATCAAGATAGCACCAGCCACCGTGTCATCGTCTTCATACACTTTCATGAGTGCTTGAAGCCGCAGGTGAGGATGGCGAATATCGCGCCCAGGCACGAAGCCATACTGGTCAGAGAATAGGGTATGCCAGTATCTTGGGGCCCAGCTTGGCATCGACGTTGAGGAGGGTAATGGGTCTGTAATTCCCAGGCTCTTTACGGTCTCCCTTCTCGTATAGCAAGCAGACTTGGCCGCGACGCTGGAACTTGGACATCCTGCCTTTCTCCAGTTGGGCCGCGTAGACCCAATCTCCAGGATACGGCTCCAAAGCGGCACATCAGTTAGGTAGTAGGCCAGGGGTAACCCATCGGGTCGTGGTACCTTCACCAACGACGTATGCTTGATAGCCCAGTAGAAGTCATTTGCTGTGAGTGGACTGTCAAGATAGGCAGCTTGCTTCAGCGTCAGATGCTTGGTCGTGTGTTCAAGGATCTGGGCCAGCTTGATGCGATACCATTTCGGCTTGTCATGGTGGAACTCCCTTGAAGGTGAACGATAGATCCCGGACCAAAACTGGTTGAACTCCTGGCACATGATTTTCAACTCCTCCGGCGAATTGACAGGAACCGGAGTGTTGTGCAGGATCTGAGGCGGTCGGAAGAAGTACTTGGTACCTCGCTCAGAATCATGGAGGTCGGAGGTAAACTTCTTCTTCGATGCGTAGAGCTTTTTCACCTTCATTTTGACCTCCACTAGTGCCCTCGTTTCAGTCAGCCGCCGGCGTTGATCATCGGTAGGCTCCGTCGCTTGGCGGTGCCGCAGATCATTGATTTCCAGGTGCAGTTCCTCAAGTTCGCGCTGGCGAGCATTCTTCCGAGATTCGAATAACTCCTGCAGGAAGATGTTGTCGCGATGATTGTGCTCGTCGAGTAGGCAGCCCGGGTTGTGGTGGGATTCCGTTGGTGCATGGAGCATGTCTGCCAACTTGATCAGCGATTGTTGGAGATACTGCTGGGCTTCAGGAAACTGGATGACCATTCTGGGTAGCGCCAGGGGGGTCTCTTAGCCGGCCGAAAGACAGCAGATCCGAGTCGAAAGTCGATGCCGCAGTGGTCACGCATATTGGAGCGATCGCGAATGTCTGCAGGATGCCCTGCATGACCGAGTGGAAGAGCTGGGAGCTTAGCATCACGTAGTCTAACCTTGAGCTGGTGTTAGGGCTGGTGAACTGACGAGCGTCGGATGTTCCAGGCGCCATGCATCCACAACGTTGATAGATTGCATCCAGTCCAGCAGCTCGGTTCACCCCCGCGGCCGATTCCGATCGGTGTGGTTGGCTTGGTCCAGTTGTACATCACGTGTTGAAGTCGCCCATGACAATATGCAGCGCATCATCGTCGAAGTCTCTTGGAAAGTGCTTAAAGAAGGTTGGCCGCTTCTGGCTTTTAACGGGGGCATACACCACATGAATGTACGTCTCTTTCGAGTCCAGCGTGCCTCGTAGTAGTAAGTACCGATCCATCATATCAGCCGAGCTAACATGACGGAGGGTAACGTCTTGGATATCTTGACCAGGGCGTGTCGGCGTGAGTAGTAAGCCCACACCAGCGTGCCCTGTATATGCAGTCATATGTTCTTGCGACTAAATGCAGAAATTAAACCGCGAGGTTTGCCTCCAGATCTGTTTCAAGCGCTGGTAGTTGAAGAGCCCGGTGAAGCACATCTCCTGAAGACCGATCATGTGAAAGGTCTTAGAGAAGTACTGCAGCGAGCTCCTTGAGGTCCGGTTCATGCCGTTAGCGTTCAGCGAGAACCCTCTCAGGATCCAATTCCTATTAGAGAGGAGGGCTACCCGAGTTGGCTACTGTCGAAGCCGCTTGCTGGAGACCAGCGATGCATTAATGTAAGTCGTCCGGCGACGGGCCACCAAGGCGTCGAGCTGCCAACGGCGAGGTTACCAGTACCCCTAGGGTGTGATCGTCCCAGAGGTGCCACATCGGATGGGGCAGCGTATAGCTTCTTGTTGGATTAGAGCGCAGACCTTGACCGGATCCATATAGATGCTTGGAGCAATCACTCGCAACGCAACATCAAAATCGGCCAGCCGCGTTTGGAGCCAGAACTCGTTTGGGGTAGAGCAAAGGCTCTGCAGCACGACTTCTGGGCTTAGGTCGTCGGCGTCCGGGAAGAGCTCGGCCAACTTGTTCTTGAGCGACTAGTCTTTCGCCGAGGGGTCGAGCTCCGTGGAGATCATTCGGAGTACTGCGTGGTCAAACCTCTTGCTGCGAAGATGCTGGTAGTTACCGGGAGCCGAGGTGTCCAATAAAATGCGATAGACACTACGCTGGGCTTGGATCCCGTACAAGCTGTTATCGGCATCTGAGGTGTTCAAGATTTTCGTCAGATACGATTCGATGACGTGGCAGAGGTCATTGAGGGTGATCGTATCTGCAGGGTACTTGATTGCAGCACTGTTGAGTATCTTTTCGGCAGGCTTGGACAGCTTGACATACGAGGCAACCGGGCAGGGCGGGATCTGAGTACTGTCCCATAGAGTCATATCCTGATCAGGTGGGACATTGCCATCATCTCCCTCACTCAGCCACTCATATTGGTTGGTGGATGCCAGTACTGGATAGCCAGTCTGGGACGGGGGTAGTTCCCTTCTCTTGGCCGTGGGAACGGACATCTTGCCAAAGACAAGTTGCTCGGCGGGCAAGATACGCGCCAGCTCCCGGTCCGTTCGCTTGATCGAGCCAGTGGGCAAATTTGGAGGTTCTTCGTCCGACGGCCAGATAGAATTGGGCTGGACTGTGATCCCGTCTTCGACAGTTTCTCCTTCAACACCTTCCATAGCGCTGCCTGAACTGGCTTCCGAGTCACTCACTGCTGAGCCATTAGGCTCGGATGGCTCGTACTCGGCGTCCGACGTTTCCATAGGCGTGCCATTGGCTTCGGCGCTCGTGGCAACAGCAGGCTTCGAAGAAGCCTGCTGTGCCGCATGGTCGACCGACTTAGATGATGATGGGTGAGCCTTGCGTTTCTCGTGCATCGCCTTCAGGAAGGGCGGCGTGCCGTGGTTGAACGCACGGATGCGGTGATTGACCACCGCGTATCCATGGTCACCGAACTTGATTTCTCGCAACGGCATCGTTGGCGTAAGCATCAGCGACTCGGGCAGGGACTTGTGGTTGAAGTATACTCGGCGGCTGCGTGACGTCAGACCGCGAATCGTACGACTAGGGCAGATGAACACCGGTGGTGTCCCATGTGCGGCGAACCAGTCGTAGATCTCGCTGTCATCGACCTCGTCAGGAAGGCGCTGCAAGTCGACATAGTACCAGCTGGAGTACTTGGAGTACGGTTGAACCCGATAGTTTCGGTCACAGATCGACAACGTCTGACCACCCAACTTGGATGCGATAGCTTGATCAGTGCATAAAAGCTGATGCCAGCATTCCGGATGGTCTTGAAATCGCACAGATGACTGACGTTAGCCGACCAGATGGCCGGTTGCGTATCCGATCCGAGCGAGGTCAATGATCTCCGTATCAGAGAACGTGGCGGTCAGGTCTCGCGCAGGAATCCACATGGAGTAGGTCTACTCACTCGAGACGAGCTGGGGAACTCCACGTAGAGTATCTTGTTTCTTGTCATCAGCGTTGCGCTCGGGATCCAACATAGCCTTTTTCACTGACGCGAGCGCGTCATCAGTGGGCAACGAGAACTCGACCTGTGGGGCCATGTCTCGCCACTCAGCATGCCAAGTCTAGTCACGACGGGGAGCCGCCATGATTGGGCTGAGAAGGCTAACGGGCCAGTTCGGGCGTTTCTTCTTCTCCAGCTGCTCTCTCGCAGCTGTCACGTTCCCCCTTTACGATAGGGCTAGGCCGCACTCCTCTGACATCCTAGGGCCACAGGCGCAAACTCGGCAACAGCTTCAAGGGAACGGCTCGATTGGGAGTCGTGACGACTTAGTTTTTCGGCGGCGGCAGCATGACGGCTTAGCGTGGTGGTGGTGTCGAGGCGCGGGGCGGGGCGGGGCGGGGTCTTGAGGTCCGGTAGTCAGGTGAGGCGACAGCACGACAGTTAGGCTGACGTGGAAAAACGACAACACGGAACTGGAGGGGCCGAAGCTTGAAAGCGCAATAGCAGGTATGGGCCTGTCTATGTGCACTTGTGGGGTAGCCGGCAAATTGCAAACTAGAGCGCTGCTCTGTGGACGACGCCAAGTGTTGACTCTGCAACAAATTCCGCCACGACTACAAGGGCGTACCAAGAACCTAAGCGTAGATCGACGCGTCGAGAGCTGCACGTTGACGGTGACGACGCTGATGTCGAGGATGGTGAAACGTGAATGACCACAGCCAAGACTGAGCAATGCGTACGCTCATACGGTGAGGATAGAAGCGTCAAGCAAACAGTCATCTTTGATGACTGTTTGTTTTGTCACATCGTAACTTAGTTTTTCTTAAGCTTGTGCTTCTATCGTATAGTCTTTATCACCTGTCTGGACTCATTGTGCAACTCTTTTGCGCTACCTTTTTGTGAAACCGTAGGATGTTACGACATTGATAGCACAAAGAGAGCTTTATGGTGTATAACTTACGACATTGTCAGCTAAACCTGTTGAGACTTTATATACCTATCCGTCGGTCGGCTATGTTCACCATACAAAATTAAGTTACTTGGCTATGGCGTAAGATACGACATAAAAGTACCGTACATTCGACGTTTGGTACTCATAGTTCCGGGAACCAAGGGATTAACAATACCGGCATATGTGACTGTTCAAGCCACCCACTACCTTTTTATCGTATTACGGGAATCGAACATAAAACCCGCAAAACTACCACGCAGCGGCATATAAATCCTAACGAACATTTTTCGATCGTTGGCCGCCCAACGTCTATCAGGTGGGCGCGCTCGTTGCTTCTCGATATTTCTCTGTCAATCCGTTCTGTATCTAACGCGGTTTGGTGAACCTGATGCTCCTATCCATGTGCTAGTTTGTCCGACCCTCCTTGGTGCTTCGTCCAGCTTCTCTCCACAAGAAGCGGCTCAAGCGCGCGAGGCGGAACGCTGGCCTTATTTAACCAAGTATGATATATGCGTGGATCGATGTCTTAGTCCATTGTATATTTAATGATCTAGATTTAATGCTGTTTTATGTCTCTAAATTTCTTAGTTTGCTGAGAGCCTCTTGCTTATGAGCAGCATTCCAAGGAACCCGCTTGCCCTGCTTTATTGTTAGCGCTTCTACTATCGGCCAACCCTCCATAATTAATGCAGAGCTCGGCGAAGCATGCAATCTCAATATTAGTGATGACGACTGGCATCCACCTTGATGACTTGATGGTGAGGACACGGAGCCTTGTTCAACGGAGTCTAGAGTGGCGACGTTTGCACTCTGCTCGTACACAAATGCAGCGACATTTCGCTGTCACTGCCGGACGACACGATCTGCATTTGCGAAGCTTCTCAGGTTCTGGAACCGGGCATCACGAAGATGATGACAAAGTTTGGCAAGCCATCCCTGCTGCTGTTCGTCTGGTGGTTTACCTCTTTTTCGGTGAGCATGGCTACCCATTGCTTTTACTGAGTGTTGTGATGGCAACGGGAGATCGACAACATCCGTCATTGTTAGCGAGGTGTCTCGCGCGATTGTAGAGCACATGAACAACTATGTCACGTTACCGCTAACTCATGAAAAGCGACTGAAGTGTTCAATCAACTTTGAAGATGTATATAGTATTCCTGGGTGTGTTTGGTCTCTGGACGGCTGTCATATCTGTTGTGCAAGCAAGTGTCACCACCAGCAATACATACTTCAACAGGAAGGGTTTTTAATCGCTTATTTTCTGCGCCATTGTTGACCGGACAACGCGATTTCTCGACATCGACGTTAGATAGACTGATTCAGATACAGCCTATTATTCAATAATAGTGCTGTTGGCATGTTCACATAGATCTATTTTCGAGGCAGGTTGGTGCGGAAGGGGCCGACCAACTGCTGACTGGCCGAAGCGAGCAAGCACGATACCGTTTGCCTACTCGCTGATTCAGCATCGTAAATTCGAAGCATCTTGTGGCCACTTTCGAGATAGCCCTGATAGAGAGTGACGCGATCGTTGGGGGCCTTAAATAAGGCTCTCGCTGGAACGTGATACCCGGTAGAGTGTGCGTTTGGAATACTGAAGCGAGGTAGCTCTTGGTGGAAAGCCTATCGATATGGGACGAACGATATTGCGGCGGTGCCAATCCTCATTAGCTCGGTGCTCATCTTGCGTAACTTTGTCGTTGATATGGGTGATGGCATGTGGAACGAGCGCGCAGAGGCACGACAGCGAGCATTTTACTTCGAAAATTTCAGGAGCGATATCGACGAGAGCAGCGACCAAAGAACTCATACGCGGCAGAAAAAGACAATAGATGTGCTTTTAAAGTGAATGGAATTCAGGGGTTCGCGAGCTGATGCAGCAAATCTATGACGTACGACCAAATAGTTCGCGCAAAAGTGCTCGTGTCTTTTCGTTCTCGTTTTGCTGGTGCGAGAGGAAGTCTTCCATATCGCTGCGTGCCATCACACGCATGCCATTGACTGCTCTATCCAGGATCTCCTCCATGGTATCTATATCTTCCTGTGCTCTTTGTTTTGACGTGGGTATCGGGTTGGTCAATTGGACCTTCTAGTAGACTGACGCCAATTGACACAACCGCATCAAGCGGGTACACCCTTGGGTCGTCATCGAACACGTCTTGTGCCGTGACCTTGAATCATAGATATACAGTTCCATCTTAAAGGCGGCGTGCCTATATGTAGTGACAAAACGAACATAATTCAGCATCGCATCCAATTGCACATTATAAATGCTGAACCGCACCATGCGCCACGTTTAACAGCGAGATCCCAGGCCAACGTAAGATACACCGCCAGACTCCCGAAAAAACAACACGGTCGATCAAAAAGAATATCGGCTACGTCTGAGTGTAGCACAATGTATTGATTAATATCACTGTCTGTTTGCATGCTGCAGCAGCTACAAGAAGAAATCAATATCCGAATAGTTAGGTCGTAAAATTGGACTCAGTTCGTCAACTACGGTACTACCGTAGCTGCCGTAGCTTACGTCAGTAACGCGGCAACCTTCACCGACGTATACCTATGCTAGGGACACGACCAGCACGTTTCCTCTCTTCAGACCTCAGAAGAGGGCAGCAACTGTGATTACTTCGTTAGGGTAATACAGACATTGGTAGAATACACCATAAATATACCAAAGTCGGGCTTAAGTACGTAGTCCTTTTGGTCAAATTGCCATCACTTTTATACTATAATTCCGGGAAGAAGTAGGATTAGGCGGCGCCGCAATTGTGCTGGATGACAGTGATACAGCAGGATCACGACATCATTGGAATCGTACACCGTTCTTCAATAATCTCTTGGAAATGGGCCCGTGTACAGGGTTATTTACCAACTTAAAACTTTTGCTTCCGTCCAACAGTTCGTGTTCATGTGGCGACAAATTGCTGGCGCGGTGCTGTAATTGATATTGGTACAGGGAGATTATCATCTTTGATCCTCAACAGAAAAGGGATCATTGCAATCCCTGCGATGAGTATATAAACAAAATATTTTTTCACCGACGGTTCATGGTAAGGAAATAGCAAAGCAGGAGTGCATCAAACAAAGAGATGGCTATAACTGCGGTGTATTTGTGTTCTTTATTGAATACTTTATGCATGGGATATCCACCGCCAAAAAAAATCTGCTTTGTGCATACGTTCGCGGTAAAGGCACCTATAAACAAACGACTAAATATATAGCCAAAAGCTGAACGCCATCCTACATATATGGTTCAACTATAGCATCCGACAAAAAACTCGACACTGACAAAAGTTAGGATTTGATTGGATTAGATGATATTAAGATGACAAAGAAACACATTAAAAAGGTTTAGTTGGATAACGAAATAACAGATTTGTTAAAACATTACCTCAGAGTATCAAGGAATAGCCTTCTTGAAAATAAGTTTTACCACCTCGACATCTAAACCCTCCCAGGCCGCAAGCGTATTGTGAATAACACACAGGCGCCTCGCTTTCAGGTTGTCCTCATTGATGCTTTTGAAGCCGTCATGAATGGACGATTTTAGCGGCCCCATTACGCCCACATTTAGCGCTGACACATCGCAGTACTATGCAGGGAGTGGGACCGTTGTAGAATTGACTACCTCGGCAACAAGACGACGATCCCCCTGCGAACCATGGGACTCAATTGTCCAGCAGGAGGACAGAAGGCTCGGTAATTGTATTTTTTTTGACGGCCTCTCTACGTAAACCTTCCATCTTACGTCGTCCATCCACGCATCTCCTGCACAAAATAGAAGTGTACTGGTGGGAAAGCCGGAATTTCTTCTTTACACGAGGTAACCCGAGTGTAGCCGTGTTACGTGTCACCTTGTAATAAGTGGTGCTTGTACCACTTAGAATAACGGGATTTCAGTACGTGGCCACATGGCCACTCGATATGCATTTGACTAGGTTAAACTATGGTAGATAGCTAAATCACACATTTACACCACAGGCGGCTTTGCCGCAGATAAGTAAACAAATAACAGTTCAGTTTAGAACCAAAAAGAGTATTGTCCTAGGTTTAGGAATACTGACTCTTTGAGTCTCTAGTGGTATAACTAGAGTGATCTAAGCCTCTGCAGAGATCTTAGGGGTTAGGATAAACTACAGCTAAGATTCGGGAGCCATACATCTTCCTCTGACCCACTACACTACGCAGCCCCGCTGCATTTTCCACCTTAAAAAAAGCGAAAATACATAATGGGTACACGGAATATTTATTTTAAATATGTATATCGTACAAGCATCAAAACGTAAATGTCCGCGCGAATTGTTAGCACTGCTGTCAGCCTCCAGGTGCTTCTGGAGTTCAACCATATGAGCAAGATCTCGGCCCTTCAAGGCCCATGCGCGGTGCGGAAATTGATGCCCGTCTCATTCATAATGAGAATACCACCGCTTTGGTACTGTCCACACCGCCCCCAACACATGAGATCGAACTCAGCGCGGGTCACCTGGAGCTCTTAAAGTATTTCGTGGCGTCTTGGGGCTTCTGCGATGAAAATCCGTGTCTAATAAAAAACAAGTTGTTCGCAACAATAAAAATTCTTATAAACAGAAAAAAACAATAAAAATAAGTTTGATCGATTTTCTAAACGCTGACATAGGCGTCCAGCGCCATCGCATTAGCCTTCCGACTGGGTATGTATGCAGCAACATACTGCGGGGGTTCTCCGCCCACATCCTATTGATGATAACATCCGTCGATAGTAACTACATGTCAAACAGCTGTACAGTTGGAACATTATTAGCAAAATATTACGGCAAACATTACCTTCTCTTCTCGCTGAGCATCCTCAACGTAGATGATGATAGAAGCTACGTTAGAGATTAGCTCCTTACGACCTTTGCCTTTGAGCGTCTAGCGTCTTAGGGGTCTTGGGTCCCTTAAAGAACAGCAGTTTCTCCGCCTGTTGTGACCAGCTGAACACGCTGCCGCGGGGTACGCCAGAATCCTCGCGGATTCCCCACTTCACCTACCCCTTGGACGAGTAAGACTGCGACTTCCTTCTCCTTCGCTGTGTACGTCCGTTGATCGCGTCGTCCAAGCATATGTAGAATGCGTGGTTTTACTCGTGGTTAGCCGTAGTTTACCAGGACCATTAGATAAATCTCGTTGTTTGATTAGTTTAGAAAAATTACGCATTTCAGTTTCTATTGGTTTATTCATGAATTCTATTTTACTATGCGAGTTGTAAACACGGATCAGCAACTGTCGAGTTTCTCATTGGCGGCTATTTATAGTCGTTGTCTGTGCCGCATAACAAAAATTAGCACATGAGTATAACAGCGTCTTTAACGTCCGGCCTCGCAACCTGTGCACATCACACGTCTCTCTTTGCCCTACCGGTACTTCACAGCACGTAAGAGGTTGATGCCGCGTACATTCAAACAACAACACCGACCACTCGTACAACATTCCGGGCGTTCCATAAATATCTACCGGTCTTGAAAGTTATTAAATTTTCGGGCGAAGATATGTGCCTTGTGTCTACCCTAATTTTACAACATCAATGTGGCTATTTAGCGGCTACAACATGGTGATACATACGAAATCACAACATGGCTTTGAAGCTTAACAATGGTCAAACGTGTTTGTGGATTGAGCGAGTCGAATTCGAAAGCGACACGTGGATTTATCGGCGAGGGAGCGGGTTGGGGGTGGGGTCTGGGCATCTGCACCTTCTCATTGTCTATAAGAGCGTTCAAATTTTGTAAGGGATTCTAGTTGACCTCTCCCGGGCGTCGCAAGTTGCGAATGGCATACTTTTGTTCGTAACGTTGAAGTAATTTCATTGAAACCGACTAAAATTTTGAAGCCATGGCTTATGTTTCGCACTGTTGAACGGTTTCGATCCTTTTTAATCCCCGACTGCATTTTTGATAGCTGGAAAGTGACTTCAGTGAGATGTCAGAGTGTCATTGTGCCACGATTCGCGTGCACCTCAACGAAGATTTAGTACAGGAGCGGAGAGAGTACGTTGAGGCAATTTGATTGTTTTCTCCAGAGTTGGGAAGAAAATTACTATATGGCCAATTTTACCAGTTTGTCCAGCAAATAATTTATTGACCTCAGGTCGATATTGCTCAATATTCATTCAGATTCGGGAGCTTGAAATGAATGGCTCTCGGGGCCTAACGGCTCACGTACCTCCTGGTGTGGATTTAGTCCGTCTAATGGATAAGCGAGTGTCTGACCAGCAGGAACTGACTGGTGCTCTCCGATAAATGAACGAGTCCGAAAAAAAGACCGATTAATCTATATTGATATTTTTTCCCAACGCTGGTTTTCGCGAAGGTCGCGTAGCTGCGCCCGCCAGTGACTACCCAGATAAATGGGACGTCTTGCTGACAAAGAATATCGAAGTCTCCGAACTACATTCGCTGTATTCACCCTAAAAAAAGAAACAACTTTGCGCTAGAGGAGCAAGACCAAACATGTTCGCGTCCCTAAAAACAGTGTCGTCCATCGTAAAATACTACTTCGGGGGTTGTGTAGTATATGAAGGATCTCTGCCGAGAAATTTCACCGACGCGAAGCCATGTATGTTGACATCTTCTACATATGCGCAAGTATCACGAACTACCACGCTACCGTGCATCCGTTACGGAGAGAACGGCAGATGCTATCACCAGTATCATAACCGACTTCAAGCCATTGGCGTCGAGATGAGGAAGAAAACGTCGCCAAATCAGGTCATATATCGACATAACAAACGTATTCGTCGACAATGAGATCTTAACGACTATTCAGTGCACAACGCCCACGACATCTTCAGCGACCGCAGTGATATTGAGTCAGAGATCCAGTTGTCGTTTTGAAGGAAAAGCCATGCCTCTTGGCCAAAGACGCAGTAGATGACGAGCAGGACCATCGGTTTTTATTATCTGGGTATCGTTATGTTCAATAAAGTACATTGGAGTCTTGACAATCCCTTCGTAAGCTGACTGCAGCTTACGTGAGGTGCATACCCTTGATGATTACAACGTTCCTTTGTTTGAGATCTAGTTAGACCTTAGTAGCACTTTGTAAGTACCAGTTTGGTAAGCATGTGCTGAGATATAGCCACATGGTATCTTGGTTTTGCAGCCGCTTAAGCACCGAAGACCGAGTATCCTCGAGTTATCCGGCTGATAGACTAAAAACGAGAGAAAATTTCGCCAGCAGGTTAGGAAGACGCTGCTCGCTGTCACCTTTGGGGCTAAACTTTTATGGATTCGTAATGTCTGCCGTGTTTCCCTCGGCGTGGCGTGTGACTTGACTGCGTATTGACGGAAACATTGACTTTAAACCAGTAAAACTTGTGAGTCGCGCTGTAACAAGACCTAGCCTCCGCACTCTAACCGATATGACGGTTGGACTGCTGGAAGGCGACTTCGGTAGTGTACAAGTCGCAGGGGAAATACTAAACCCGACGCCACCAACGCCTGCATATTGTAGTCGCTCTCCTACGACTTGACCCACGCTTCGTACAGCTTCGGTGCAACCACCTCAAGGAACCTGTAATTAACTTAATGAATGCGGGCGTCTTGATCTTGGAGATTCTGACAGAAATTACCCGTGCATATGCCGCCACATTTCATAATCACGATCATCATGAATGAAACTTATTTCCCTACGAACGCGGGCGTCGACCCCGACGGACATATATAAGTATCGGTGGATGTGGCTACGTCTGAAAATCACAGCATATTTAACTCCCTCGGGGGCATTATCTAAGGAGCTCCCGTAAAAAGACAGGCCGGACAGACGCGTGAGTAACTGATCACGTGATGGCGCTTCAAGTCAAAGCGTCTAATCCTCTAATGATCTCAGACCAGCATAGCCCCACGAGCGCGGCATGGGACCCGCTCCATGCTATTCGGACTCGCCAGCTTGGAGCAGTTCTTGAAAAGAGAGATTTCTGGTGGTATTAGCGATGGTGACAGGAACATTGTTCAGCTCAAACCCGGAATAATCGCGACGAATGCTATCCACTCCGTATCCAGCTCGATGCAGGTGTGGTTGGGACCGTCTGCGGCGACCATGATGAAGTATTGCAGGCTCTAGTACCCGGCCCGCCCGATCAATATTACGCACGGGAGCCACCAATGTTTATCATAATGCTCCGCTAGCAGCTTCAACTCGCCATTAGATTCAGTGATCGATATCAGGTCATGTAAGCATAGTATGCCATGCACAAATCGGAATACCCCGTCACAACACTACGATCAAGTTGGTGTACAACAATTTTTTTTTGTACGCTTTCTTCATAAGCTCGTGGGTTTTGGTGTTTGCCCAGACACTGATGATCCTTACAATCGCTGAATATGTATCATCGTCACGAAATTGCATCGGTATCTCTCCGAGGTCTCTAGCAAGTGCTAGAGTATTACGTGACCCGTTCAAAACCCACCACAGGAGAAGCTTTTGAAAAACGGTGAGCAAGTCACCGTTGCAATTGTCGAGCCAGCTCTTCATTTTGGCATGGGTATCCTCTACCCCTGAGGTGTCCTGGCAGCCGAAATTTGTGAATTGGATTAGTCCAGCACTTCACAAACTTGCTTTTGTATGGCCACCACACACGCTGTAAATACTCTCCCATGCTGCTGCTCATCTGTGCAAGTTTTGCGCTACGCTGAATAAATTCGTGCTCGGTTGACGCATCCACGATGGCGTCGAACATAACCATAAATGGATCGGTATGTACAGTATTTTTCACCCCTTTCCTACAAACGTCAGCTTCTGCCACCATAAGCTGACCATTTTTTTCTGGGCCTGGGCCAGCATGTTACGCCGAATATGCCACCGGCATAACAACTTTGCAGATAGAGGGAATACTGTCTCGGTTGCATTGGTGCACGCGAGACCGCGATCAGTGAGAATAATGCGCGGCGAAGGGACTGAGTTGGCGTCGATAAGTGCTTTCAGTCTCGTGAGAGCCCACGTGAAGTCGGGTTCAGCCTCCCCTGGTAGCCAAATCTGAGCTAGCGGGATTATTGTGTTCATGCCGTTCAAAACAACGTCATTGAACAGTGGCAGCTGATAGCGATTGGTCTTGTAGGTACAGTCTACCAACAAGAGATCCATGAAATCACGGGCGAGAGTTGTGGTTTCCGGATGAGCTCACAGAAGATACCGAAGACGGTTTGTTGTTGGATCAACTTCGTATGCGTGGTGAAAACTATGTTCCTTCCGTTTTTGAGAATATCTTCGATATAAGTCCTTGTCGATTATTGCTTCAATCTCATCGCGCTTTTGGTGCTGGAAATATCCTTATCGATAACTAAAATACCTGGATTTGTCATAATCATTGTTGCCATTATTTTCTGATTCGAAATTCCTGCCGCCGTCTGAACTGAGATAAGATCAGAAGCTGTATGGTTAGACCCGGCGGAGCATTGCACAGTTCGTTGTCGGTGTACAGCGTGGACTCTTACGTCGAGTGAAGCAGGATGCTTGTGTGTCTGGCTATTGCTGTAGACAATTTTCCAGGGCCCGTTGGGGTTCGATTGTCGACAACGACGATCTTGATGCGCATTCCGCACCCGATGCGTTTCGAGCGGCGAGCTCCGCGCTGACGATCCTCTGATTTTAACTTTCTTGTATTTTTCGGTCTTCCTGCTTTGTCGCACTCGAACAGTCTAGCAACAATCTCATTGTTATCGTTCCGCTGCGGTTTTTTCTTAGAGACGTTGTAGTTATGAGCACGTGTCCATGCGTGAAGAGCATCTTCCGCAAGTTTTTCCGATGGGTATTCTTATGGCGGCGGAGCTTCTATGAAATACGCGCCGGATGCCGGTCTGTATATGCCTACCATCCTTTGCAGCTGATAGACGTGAAGAGAAGTATATGCGTGAGCTGGATAGAGATGTTCGGTTGAAAGCGCTAAAGAAAATGGACGGTAGCGGCGTGGGTGGCTCCTGATAAGCGCACATTGCGTACCGTTATGTATAAATATAGACTCCTTGTTCGCAGTCTAACCTTCTAAGCGCAAGTTGCGTAGCTGTATTATACATAGGCTCCACATTCGCAGACTTATCTTCTTTGACTTGAAGCGTCAGCACGTGGTCAGTTACTCACGCGTCTGTACAGCCTGCTTTGTACGGGAGCTCCGAGAATGGGAGCTCCTTAGATGGTCCGCCCTCGGGGAGAAGTTGCGAGGCCGAGCAACACATGAGCTCCACCGTCACGATACATTCCATCCAAGATAGGGCACGTAGAAGCAATATATGTATTGCCACCGCCGGCCTCGGTAGGCTATTGACTCATCTCTTCGGTGCGAGCCACATCACGCTCTTCTAACATCCTAACATCGACTGTAGATGTTGCGGTTGAGAAGCACATACACGACAAGAGCGAGTTATTGATGCCATCTGGGAGCGAGACAGCGTACAGCTCGATGTACGATTGTAGATGACACAGGTGAAGTTCGAAGTGACGAGAGTGGGGGCATACGCGACGAGTTGAATGTCAAACGAGACGATGGTGATAGAGAATAGTAGTTGACTGAACAGAGATGAAGTGATTCGAAAGCGATGCTAAGTGTTTATGTGTTTATACCGCAGTTACAGCCTACGATAAGGTAGCGAACACGTTAGAGTAGACACGTTTGTGGTCATCAACAGAATATCTAATAGCGTTACATTTTTCTAATACACTTGAGCAGCAGAATAACTTATTCTGAATAACTAACCATGTGGATGGCTTTTCGTATAATGGAACATCATTCGGGGTTATTTCTGCAGAGGTGCATCAATTTCAATAATAATCGAGCGATCTTGTCAATTTGATATATATAATATTATTGAGGTGAACATATCCAGCTGCGAAGAGGCAGGGTTAGGTATACCGGTTCAAAATGTCGAGCTACATAGAACGCAAGTTGAAGTGCTTGTAACGGTTGGTGGAGTAGCCATGTTCGATGAAAGGTCGTCGCATGGCTGCTGCGGGAGGTGAGAGTGTAGGTGGTAATACGTACGCGGCGTTCAAGGCGCGAAAGCTGACGGAGTTCAGCTCTCGGCACGCAGGGCGAACGCAGATCGCAAAGCAGAAACTGCTTCAAGTGCATCTCCGGCACTTTTTGTTGACTGTAGGCGCCGAGGTTGACCGAGAACGGCGGCGAATTGGAGTCTGCACCGACTTTGCAGGCGACGAAGTTAATGGAGTCACAAAGACTGATGAATTTGACGTGTCTCGAAGTTTTGCCAGTGAACAAAAACGTTTGGCTGTCGCTCGAGAAGCAGCTAAAGTCAAGCGGCATCGGTCAGTACGTACGATCCAAGAATTCGTCCGCCGTCATAAACGATCAGTACTGAAAGTAGGTCCAATCGTCGAGAATGAGGAGGAGCTTCCATTTACATCTGTGCTGATCTCGTTGGAAATTGATAGGCTTGTTGTGCCTCTTAGAGCCACGACTGAGAGTGATCAAGTTGGTATTGACATCATTCCGGTCGATCCACCCCCAAACGGCACACTCCCTCTGTATGAAGTCGTGATCGAACTGGTTGCTGCGCGTGATCTAGCGTTGGGTTTCTCACCTCCAGACGGGAAATATATCGAAATGGAGATACTTCTGAAGCGACAAGCAGTTGTGGTCTATCGGGTTATGCCAACAAGGCAATTTGTTTCGAGTTTTCAAGAAGGCAATGCGGGGATTCCATTGCAGGACTGTTCGTTACGATTTTCCATGGACCTTAGCAACAGTATGAGGCATGGCCTCGCTTCGGCTCAAAGTGTGATTGATGATTTAAGCACTGCCGTAATTATAAAGGCCACTGGGAGCAACGGCGGAGGCAACGCAACCACTTTGGGCGTCGTTGAAATCCCGCTGTCGCTACTCGAGTCTCCACTGGCGACTGAGTATGCTTTATGTCGATGGTTCCCTCTCGAGAAAGCGTACCCGGGGCATTCAGTTCGTGGTGATCTTCGTATTAGTATTTGTTACTTAATGCGACAAACAAGATCCGATAGCGTCATGATGGTTCCGTACGTGAATACGACCATCTCCAACACCGCGAGCGATGAGGCCGACCTACAGCAGGAGCGGAAAAACCGCCGGGTTAAGAAGGCGTCAGCTAGCGTATTTGTCCACAGAAAATCGGCAACCAAATCATTCCAGAACAACAGGGTAGCGCAAGAATCAGACAAGTCCAAAACGTTGAAGTCCCCAGTTCTTTCGCTCAAAGATGCCTTATCGAGTCCAATTGGGAAGATATCTCGCGCCGAAGCACTGTCTCCCCCGCCCTCACCATCTTCTGTAGCGTCGTCAGAAACTGGTGAAAATATCGACTCGCCTGGACCCGATTTTCAAGACAAACCGTGTCGACGCTTTTTCCCACCGAAGAGGCAGCAAAAAGTCAGCAAACCCGACCAAAATTCACTACCGAAAGAAAAAGTGATCGAGGCGGAAGCTACTTCTCCACGAACGTCTAAAACATTCCTCAAACGCAAGCCGTACAAGGTGGTCTTCCGCAAGCTGGACTGGTCAGGCGTGACGTCAAAAACCGACAGTAATTTGCCCACAAAAAATTATGGCTGCTTGAGTTCTGGTGTTGCGTCTCGGTCTTCAACTCGGGAGTCGAAAACTTCCATCGTGACCAGCAACAGCGGAGATGCAGGAGCGAGCATTGACTCCGCCATCAATCCAAAACCTGGTGCTTCCATCGACGTAGCTACTGCCCAACGGTTAGCAGCTCTTGAAACTGCAGTGTACGAAGGATGCGGCGTCACGCGAAAAACAGCGTCACTGGCACGATACAAGTATCAGAAAGAGCGGAATAAGTTCGTAGCATCTCTCACAAGCCAAGCACAAGCTCGTCGAAGAGATACGGAGCCTGGAACGCATCCAGATCAGCCACCGAGCCAAGACAGCAGCGAGTACGCCGTCACTTCGGAATCTGCGGTAACGGAGCTCTGGAAAAAGCTCACGACCGATTCCTCGGGACAGATCTACGCGTCCATTCTCCGGAATCTCACTGAGAAGACTGTGGAACCTACCGAATTCGGCACTGCCAGTTACTATTACTAATAGCAACTTCAACTTGCAGTGCTAATCCGATCAAAGACTATGGGGTGCTCTTAGCATGACTTTAGTTGTATTTGCACACCTGAAGTCAAGTGAAGAAGTGGGATGGCGCCGACACAGGGCTACCATTTCCCTGCCAGTCGTTTCTTCGGCGACGTTCATGCTGACGCTCCCTCCTCGCACGTCACATTTCCATCAGCGACCTGATTCCTCTATTCACTTGATTTTGTAAGGGCGTATCACTTTGTTTCGACCAATCGGTATCCGATACAATCCGAGATGAGGCGCCTATTGGCTGAAATTAACGGAATCATTTGAAGGTATCTTTCATCTTTCTTTTTTTCTTAGGACCTCACAACCAATCCGACCGTGCGAGACGCAAGCTGTGGGCGTTAGACATCTTTTCAGCAGCAGATTTTGTAGCAGACATGTCGTGCGGCACGCGAGAGGCGCTAGTGTTCAGTATGGGTCTGATCACCGGCACGGGCACTACCCTGTTCGTTGGAGCATTTCCGTTTTCATGTTTTTGCCTACCAACTAACTGAAAATGTTTAAATCGTCATTTGCATTGGTCATCCATGCCCCAACCAGGACCGGCAAGGTACGTTTAGGTGATGATTTCAGATGATCACTTGCAAAAAGCTGACAGCGATTGTCATTACTGTTATGAACAGATCCTGTACGGTGTGGACTCGGTTGGCCTTGACGGAGAGGTGAAGAAGTTCGAGAAACCCATTTTCCAGACTTGGCTCATGTTCCTTGCCATGGTTTTCGCGCTGCCCATTCACTGGGCTTACCACTACCACGTGGAACGGCAGTGGCGTCGCAACAACCGCAATGGCAGTAAGTGGGAAAAAATATCTAACCATTTTTTCACACCTTCAACATCCACATACTAACCTAAACTTGTGTGTCAATTGATAAAAGTGAAATACCACTACCGCATTCCGCGCAAGATGTATTTCTTGCTGGCATTTCCCGCGGCATTTGACCTGATGGCAACGTTTGTTGCCAACCTGGGTCTTCTCTACGTTACTGTCAGCGTTTTCCAACTCATGAAGTGCACCGTCATCATCTTCGTGGCGCTGCTGAAGGTGTTCGTGCTGAAGGACCGACTTCGCAGCTATATGTGGATCGGTATTGGCTTCAACATGCTGGCAGCGCTGATGGTGGGTGCGACGAGTCTTGCGGACTCCGACAGCCAGGACAACAACTCCACCAACCAGCATCCGGGGTTTGGCGTGTTTATGGTCGTGTTGAGCTGTGCCATTCAAGCCGTACAGTACGTTTTTGAAGAAAAGCTGATGGACGAAGGTGACAGTGCGCCTCCTCTCGTGGTCGTGGGCATGGAAGGCATCTGGGGATTGGTGCTGACAACGTTTATTGTGTACCCGGTTGCTTATATGGTTCCGGGCAACGATCTGGGTTCGAATGAGAGATTCGACGATGCGTATCAGATGCTCATGAACAGTGGCATGGCTCAGGTGGTCGTGCTCATCTATCTATTGGTGATTCTGGGGTACAACGTGTTCGCGGTGTCGGTCACGTACTTGCTGAACTCCATTTGGCACGCGATTCTAGACAATTTCCGTCCGATTACGGTCTGGGGAGCCGATTTGATGCTATTTTACTTCTTCACGCAAGGCGAATTTGGTGAGCGCTGGACGATCTGGAGCTGGTTGCAACTTGCTGGTATGCTCACGTTGTTGGCGGGCACAGCAGTGTACAATGGCACACTGCGTCTACCAGGTTTTGTGTACTTGGAGCCGCTGGAGGAAGCAATTACACCGATTCGGACGCCGGAGCCACTCACTGCATCTACGTTTTCACGTTCGCCGTTGATCACGCGAAACGCCATGAAGGCTGCAGAAATTGCTCGCCGGACGCCCAATGCCAACGACCGCGACCGTGTGCGACGTGAGTTCATGACGGAATACCAGCCCTTGGCTGACGCAGACACTCGGCGACGCATTGACCCGGCTGGACACACATACGGGTCGCTTGAGACTTAATAAGGCTGGTTTGTCAAGGTAGGCTGCTGTGTGAAGTAAGCGGGGCAAGACAATAGAGCAATCAAAGACATGGTATGGGCGTTCAACTTTTTCTTACTTTTTAATATGTTTGCCAGCTAACTTTTTAGCTAGAGGGAAGGAAAGCTCATGGTTTTTTTTTTCGCACAAGTCAAAAAGCGCTTCTGCAGCGCCTTGAGTTCTTCAACTTGTGCTCGAAGCTGGAAGTTTTCGCGTTTGAGCTCTACGTGGATTGCGAAGATGCCTGCTTCCGTGGCGTCTGCCTTGCGTTGAGCAATTTCGTTTGCAAGTTGGTGCTGTAACCTACCAGTCTGGGACTGCAACACTCGATGATCCATTTCGAGCTGGGCATAGCGCTCCTCAGTATTTTGCAATTGTGCGAGTAGTGTCTTCTGCTGGAGCATCAGCTTATTGGACGCGGTAGATAACGGCCGCTCTTCTAACGACTTGGTTTCCAGACCTCGGTTGCGCTCACGCGTAGTTTTCAGCTCCTCGGACAGCGACTTCTGTAATGCTTGGGTTGCAGCAAGTTGGGCTTGTAGAGCTGCTATTTGCTCTCGTTGGGACGCAACTTCACTAGTTACGCGTGCGAAGTCCATTTTCACTTCGAGAAGAAGAGCCTCGGCTGACCGGCGCGCAGTATCAGCAGCTGTACATGCTTGGCGACTCAGCTGCAGCTCCGCTTCAAGTCGTTGGTTTGACTTTTCTTCCTCGGTCAGTACGTCAATTTGTGGCCATTTCTGTTTGACTCGAGTCGGACTCGCAGGTGGCAAGTTCTTCGTCGCCTCAGCGATCGTCACTTCAAGTTGTGCTCGCTCCCCATTCCACGTCTGCCGCTCATGTCTGAGTCGATCACGTGCATCGCGCAAAGCAACGTCCATCGTAATCATGGCATTTTTGAGCTTGCTGTTCGCAGCCGCGAGTACCTCCGCAGCTTGAGTTTGTTCTGCAAGCTTCAGACTGGCGGCTTCCTCGACTTGCTTCAGCTTACGGGTGTGCTCCTCCTTGAGGCGCTTGATTTCGCCCTCTAGCTCCGAACAGAGATTCGATTGCGGCAGACCTTGGCCGAGATGAAGGGTGCCCTGCGCAATAGATGAGCAAGTTAGCAGACAGACACTGACGAAACTGAATTCAGTAGCAGATAAAACCGCCCACCTTTTGGAGCTTTGAGACCCTTTCATGCAGCTCGACATTTTCATCGAGTGTTTTCTGCAGTAGTTCTAGCGTTCGCACATGCTTCGAGCGCAGTTTCTCAGATACCCTGTCCAAGACCATCATCTTAACCGGGTCGTCAAACGCTGAGCAACTTTTGAGGCGTCATCGAGTCTCATCAAAAATAGTGTCATACTTTGGTAAGTAACTATTTGCAGATTATGACAACCTAAACTCTACGAACAGACATTGACAATCTGAAGTTTTTCTTTGCTTGTATTAAACGTTGAAGCCGAAGCTGAGTGAGTTGTTCAAACATGGCTCTCCTACATCAGATACACCGATCTGACTATTGTACATTATCGAAACCACGTGTTGCTTTACGGCTTCTCTTCTTTGTTTAGTGATATGTGATCAACGCAATAGTAGCCATACTTTTGGTACGAGCGGCGGGTGCATCCCTCCAGCTTGCATCGGTTGCCACCGCCGTGAGCCCAGCACAGTCCACCCTGCGTCGACACCTTGTCGCACTTGGGGATCACGCAGATGCGGCCGCCACCGTGTGACCAACAGTGGCCGTAACGCTTGGACTTGCGCGTGCATCCCTCAGTCGCGCACGTTTTAAAGCCACCGTGCTGGAAGCAGAGCTTGTTCAGCTTAGCGCGGTTTGGGCAGTCCTCAATCTTGCAACGCGAGCCGCCGCCGTGACGCACGCAACAGCCTCTGGACACAGCGATGTTCTTGCATTCTTCAACTTGGCAAGGCGGGTTGCGGTTCTTCCGGACACGCCTCCGAGCCGTCTTAGGTTTGGGCTTCGATTTGTTGGCAGATGGGGTCGCCTTCACCATTACCACTTCAGGTTGAGCTTCTACTTGTTCTTCTTCGTCACTACCGCTGGACGAATCGCCACTGCAGCAGCTACTAGCTTCACACAACGCAGCCACCGAAAGCTTCGGCACGACCGTCTTCTTGCTGGCGTTTATCTTCACCAGCGGCGCAATGTACGAGCTCAAAAGGAGAAGCGACGTCGAGGTGGTTGTCGCTTCGGGGCTCTGAGCGAGAGCCATCAAGCGCTGGAACGAAGCCGACGTCGGAGATGTGGGCGGCGTCACGACGCTCTGCTTAAAATCCTCAGGTGCCTGCGGGTTCAACAGGAACGAGATGTCCGACTTGATGCTCATAATTTGCGATGATGGGGTGCGCTTTTGCTTGTGAGCGCCGATTGAGTTGTGAATGACGCCAAAGTGTCCGGAAGGTGTCAAGCCGCGCGCAGTGCTGCCTGCTGGCACGCGCCCCTCCTGGATCGCGTGTGATCCCGATGGTGCAGCCACGCGCGCCGATCAACAAATCCGCGTGATCTCTCCATTTGTCCCAGTCAAATCGCGTCGATTGTGGTGGTGACCGCCTTGCCGCACGCACGCCGCCAATCACAGGCTTGTGGTGGTGCATGGCACGCGCCGACTCGAGGGCTCGTTCCATGAGACTCACCACGATGGAAATGCTGTACAGTGTACAGTTAGGTCACTTAATACATGTAACGCCTCACGACTGTACCTTGAGCTCCGACCGAGATTGCGTCCACTTGGCGTTGAGCGAGAACGAAGAATAGTTCACTTCAACTTCACAAAGCACACAAAAATGTACACCATTCTACTAGTAAAAGGCATATGACTTACGGTGGGCAATTGTTCTCATCCAGTTCTCAAGTCAGCAATGGGCAAGAAGAGTCGGCAAGGTGCCAGCAAAGGTTCCGGCAAGGGCAAGCCCACCTCGAACAAGAAGGTGAAACAGAAGCTCAAGACGCAGAATGTTGCAGCTGTGCAGAAAGCTAAGCAGAAACAGCAGCAGAATTACGGCAAGGGCAATAACAAGTGCAAGGCCGCAGCTCTGACACCCGCTGAGCGATTAGCCGAGATGCGCCGCAAGATTGACGGTGGTAAGTTCCGCATGCTTAACGAGCAGCTGTACACGACCACGGGAATAGCTGCCTTCTTCACGTTTCAGGACGACCCGGAGCTCTTCGATGTGTACCACCAGGGCTTCCGGGAGATGGCGGACAAGTGGCCCACCAACCCGCTCGACACTTTCATCGACTACGTCAAGTACGTTGTTCCGTGGGCATGGTGTTCTATTATCAACTGGACACTTATTGACGTTAATTTGTTGGATTTGCGGTGATCTAGATGTTACCCGAAGGCTGTGGTCGCAGATTTTGGCTGTGGCGATGCTAGGCTGGCCGAGAGCGTGCCGAACACGGTGCACTCGTTCGATTTGGTCTCCCGGAAGCCTATTGTGACGGCGTGCAATATTGCAGATGTACATACCGAATAAGGACTGGGTAGGTGTGGTTGAAGAAGCTGTGGCTAATGCTTTTCTTTTTTTCACATTTTGTGACGCAGGTCCCTTTGAAGGATAGCTGTGTCGACATTGGCGTGTACTGTTTGGCACTTATGGGAACGAGTGTTCGTGAGTATGTGCGTGAAGTGCACCGTGTGCTGAAGCCTGGAGGTGTGCTGAAGATTGCTGAAGTGAAAAGCCGCTTTGAGAGTGAATCGCTTGGCGGATTTGACGGCTTCGTGCAGACGCTGCGCAAGATGGGCTTTGACTGCAAACACAAGGATGAACACAACAAGATGTTTGTGCTGTTCGAGTTTGTCAAGTCGTCGCGCAAGCCGCAGAACGTTGGCCCGATTGAATTCAAGGCGTGCGAGTACAAGCGGCGATAGAGGAGTGAAGCTGACGTGACACTTCAAATATGGACAATTATTCGAGACGCAGCAGCGCCAATTCGCAATAAATACACACATCACAGTTATGTTCACTCTACTCTAGTGCTTCTCGAGATCAGACAGCAGTATTTGTGGGTCCTCCGAGTCAGATTTATCGGCACCGTAGTCCGTGTCTGAGGCGGCGGCAAAGTCGTCGAGCTCGAGGTCCGGCTGCGACGGGAATGCCCAAGCACAGGTCCATTTCTTGGGCTTAATGAAGGCGATTTTGTCGACTTCAACACCGTGATTTACCAACATGGAGCACAGAGCCAGGAGGTTTTCTAATCGCGGCTTGAAGTGGCCACTATGGGGCTCGACGGCGATAATGACGCCGTTTTTGATAATAATCTTGCCTGCTGCGAAGATCGGCGCACCCGAGACGAAGCTTGAGTGGTGGAAGCGGCCTTTGCGCTTACGGCCAAGGTACATGCGGCCTGAGAGGTCCACGACGAAAATCCACTTGCTGCGTTCGTCCGTGTGCACGAGGTGTCCCGACGCCGCATACTGCACCCTCACCTCGTTGTCCTCTCCGTTTGGTACGAATTTGAGCTCGTAATTTTTGCGTTGCTCTGCGTTGCAGTACTCCACTTGGGTTGTACGTAGCTCCTGCTGCGTACATTCCGGTAGGTTCACGTTCTTCCCGTTGCCGTGATCGAGCCAGTGGAAGAAAGAGGCGTCCTCGCTGTTACTACTGCTGCGGCCTTCTTTCTCCTGCTCTGCCATCTCGTGCTTCCATGCCCTGTGGAAGGCTCGAAGGTGGAAACCGTAGCGGTGCTGCTTGTCGAGCGCTTCGAGCCAGAAGTCCTTGTGCAGGATGGAGGCACCGCACGTGGACTCTTCGCTCTCTCCGTTGACGCCGCGGCGTCTGCAGCGCTTCAGGCCGCGCGTCAGTTGGCCCATGCTGGAGCGAAGCTGTCGCCAGTGAACTGCTGCGTTGGTGTCTGATTGATGGAGGGTTACTTTAGAGGTTGTGCAAGTCTTCATAGTGCGATGCACGAGCTCTATCGCGCCGGGAGAGGCGTTCGTCGGAAGCAGCAGCAAGCGCAGCTCCCGGTTTACGTCGACTATCATGGCGGATGCAGTCGTGATTTCAGTCGTGGATAGAGGGGAGAACCGACGCGTGCTGGCTAGCAAGTTTGACAATGGTGGGGTCGAAATGGAAGTGCCCGATGTCCGAGGTGGCGACAGATTGATTGACCTACCGCGGCTGGGTGCATTCGGATCAGGCGACACTACGACATGCGCAAGGATAAACGACTCGCCCGGCCTTCTGCCGCCAGTAAGCAAGTACTAATAGTAAAATAGATGTCGCCCTGCTTTACCTTGAAGGTTCTAATTGTGTGGATGGTGTGGCAATGACTTCAATTGAGATAGGTGGACAGAATATCCAGTGGATTGTGGACGCTTGCAATTCATGTTCATGTTTTTCAGTGTTCGTCGACAACTCCGAGGAAATGGCTACACCGAAAGCGAGTACATGTACTGCACACAACACAATCAGGATGCCAGCGAGCGCCCTCTCGGCGAGTCCCGCGTTCTGCTCAAGCGCCAGACGAGGCTGCGGACAGCGCCAACATCCGGAGTATGCGAAGGGTTCTGCCACTCTCTCTCATCGACTCGCGCATGCGTCGTTAAACCTGCTGCTGCCGCGGTCTTCAAGCGGCGCCATCAATTAATCTCGTCGCAGTATCCATTGGCGGTACACTTGCTGACTGATGCTGTGGTGGATTTTATTAAAGTCAAACGGTCTAGCAGGAGGCATCCAGGTTACATCACACGGTTTTCGCTGGTCGCCCTGGGGGAGGTGCAGTTAGTTCAAAGAAATGATTCGTGCATTTTTAAGTGGTGTGCTATAGTCCTCCTACAGGCGGCGGCTAATACAAACAAGTCCCTAAATGGGCACTGCCTGATGACGCGGTTGGGTTAGATGTAAGTCGTGGGCCGCAACTCGCGGGCTTGTCTGCACTGGCAAGCTTCACCACTTACATAGGACGAGACCAACCGCGACGGAGCACCACTTATATAGGACGAGACCAACCACGATGTTTTTTCTCCCCCTCTCTTTCATGTAGGAGCAGCATTGCAAGCTACCGAGGTGACTGAGCTGCTTTGTTGGTCCTGTCATCGCGTACATTTGACTTCACCTTTCGCAGTTGTCTTTCGCTTGTTTTTGCCATTTTCTGTTTGATTATCGCACTGCCTGCCGAGTCTATTGGTCGTCAAATTCAAAGATGCCCGTGTCACCGGTATCCGACACGTTGCCGTACGACCTGCGCCGCTCGGATCGTCGTCTCTGATCTGCTGGCATCTGTGAGTCATACCTCGGCATCCGATAGCGCTCGTCTCGGTCCTCTGCCCCCTCTCCTTCCTCTGAGGTAATGCTAAGTCTTTCCAACAGCTCCGCACTCACGGCATAACTTGACGACTCGTCTGACGCATAAAAATGCCTTGAGGGCTGTGTTCCTGCCGCGCCATGCGCGCTAAAAGACCTGTACGACGAGCTGTTGCCCACTTGCTGTGTAGTTCCTTCGCCAAATCCGCCGGATGGCATCCTGTCTCTCAGCGCAGACATGGCAGCAAGCGCCGGGCTCTTGGACAGATCAAAATCATCGTGCTCAGCCACGTACGGCTCGAGCGTCGGGGTCCACGAGCCTCTTGTGGGGTTTTTCCTCAAAAATCCGATATCCCCTGGACACGAGCTAGCAAACTACAGTAAAACCCATTAGTACAGGTAATAACCCCCCCACAGAAAATGGATCTACGGTTTGTACCTGAATGATGGCGGGCGCGCGAGCCGGCGGGGAGTCCTCTTCAATAGTCTCAGCGGGTGGACCCAGTGCCAAGTCCGGCATGCTGTCCAACTGTAGGAAGTGCGGCTCGGGCATGGAACCCACCAGCGGAGCTCTCGGCGGCTGCATCCCGCCGGATCTTGCGCCGTTCGTGCTCGTCATGAAGCGCGACAGGTGGACGTGGTGCATGTCGGCGGGCAGCGAGTGCGACACCATCGCGCCGCCGCTGGGGCTACGCGTCACGGGGGAACCGCGCTGACTTCCGCTGCCTCCAATGGGGATCGGCCGCGTCGAGGACATGGCGTGTGTGCTTCGCGCGTAGAGCTGGAGCTTGGTGTCGAAGTGTGGTGTACCCCCTCGACGATGCTTAGTCTTTTGAAACAAGTGAATTGATCGGACTGATCACCATACAACCTTAGAATTTGTATGCCAATACATTTATAAAGGTTATATTACCGATATTTGGGAGAGGGCACATTTTAGTCACTTTTGTATCAATTAAGATTAGCAAATGTATGTATCACAAATAGTTACTCACAAATGACCTCGATGAACCTCCATCGCGTGGACGTCTCGGCGGAGCGGCGTCTGGACGTTCTAGAAGTCTCGAACGTGGACCAGAACGGCGATGGCAGAGCCTACAGGCGGGTAGGAACTCCCGACAGGCGTGTCGATGCACCCAATGCGCGCCAACGACTGCGTTCATCTTCTTCCTCATCTTCTTCCTCTTCTCGTAGCTCTTCCGCGTCATCCGGGGATGAAGAAACTTCACAGCAAGCTTCACGGACTACCAGTGGGGTTCAATTACTTTCGGCTCAAGGATCAGCTACATGGCAGGCCCACATGGACCCTCGCGTGGACTTAAAACTCCTGAGCAACCACTTCCGAGACGAGAGGATGGAGGAGTCGTATCAGCTATATTCCTCTATGGTGGACTTCCCCGTGGCCCGGAGACTTATGCTGGCTCTTGTGGCCTTTGAAGGAGGTGCCTATTTTCTCTTCCACAGGTTCAAGGACACGTGCATCGCGCCCACGGAAAATGACTACGCGTGGGTGGATCTCCTAGTGTCCTTGCTGGGCGAGGAACCTGCGTCAACGTCCAATGCGACCGAGACGAGCTGTGTCTCGTTCATTGAGCCCATGCCCAAGGACGAAGGACTCACGTGGCTATTGTGGAGCTTCGCGCCGTTTGCGGTGATTTATGGCATGCTGCCATTGAAGTATTTTGAAGGAAGTATGAGGCTGCGGATCGGGGTGTACTATATCCGACGCCATTGGAAGGTGATCGCTTCGCTGATTATTTTATGCTGGTCGGTGGGGCTGGCTGTGTTTGTGCACCACGAACTTGTTGGGATGCGAAAAAACTTGCAGCAGAGTTTGGCGAATGGAGTGGTTTGTGCGTTGGATACGGTGATGCCTTCGTCATGGTTTGACACGTCGGAATGGGGGAAGATTTCCGGAGCGGATGGCCAAATGACGATGCTATCGTGGCTACAGCTGTATGATAGCAAGCTTGCTTACTCGCTGCTCATGGGTGTGCTGGCGGTGCTGGCCGCATTTGCTGGTATCGTTGCAGTGGCCATGAAGTTGGACTTTACCCACGTCTTGTTGTTGGCTGTGGCGGAGTGG
This sequence comes from Phytophthora sp. 'mugwort', assembly GCA_033558025.1. Taxonomy (NCBI): domain Eukaryota; phylum Oomycota; class Peronosporomycetes; order Peronosporales; family Peronosporaceae; genus Phytophthora; species Phytophthora sp. 'mugwort'. The sequence goes on from JAUCEF010000011.1 coordinate 2,791,903, forward strand.
ATTACGACGCTGATGCTGTGCTTCTTGGGTGCGACGCCGCTAATTTCATCGAGCAGACGCGTCATGAGTAACGAGGCATTCCTGTTTTTCCTGTGCGTATTCCTGCCTACGTGTTTTACGCTGACGGCAACTTACTCGGAGGATCGTGCAGCCCGTATGGCGTACGCTTCCAAAGTGCGCGCAGAGCGCATTAATACGACACTGAAGCTGGATTTGTCGGTCAAGCAGATCGGGTTGGAGAATCGTAACGCCATGACTCGTGATGAAAAGGAGGCGCTGGAACGAGCCCTGGGCGCAACAGGTGACATGGAGCTTTTCCTCACAGTCTCTATCCCATTTGCAGACCTAAAGTTAAAGGAGATTTTGGCCAAAACACCAAACGGCGAGGTTTTAGTAGGCGAGTATCATCAGACGGATGTTGTCGTTAAGCGGTTGGCGCAGTCGTGCCTAACAACCGAAGGACTTGCTGCATTCAAGAGCAAGGTGGAGCTGCTGGCGTGCCTCCGGCATCCGAATATTGTCTTGTTCATTGGCGCTACTTTCGACAACTTGTCAAACGTTGGGCTCGTGATGGAGTACCTTGAACGTGGCGACGTGCTGTCATTGCTGCGTAGTCCGATCGCGCTGGCGTGGAGTGACCCGCTGCTGAAGATCGCTACAGATGTGGCTCAAGGCGTGTCATATCTGCACAACTGCGACCCACCGCTCGTACATCGCGACCTAAAGTCTTCCAACTTGCTCTGTACACGCACCTACTCGTGCAAGGTATCGGACTTTGGTGAGTCGAAGAGGCAATTGCTGCCCGGCAAGCTCTTCAGTACAATTGTCGGCACGCCGTATTGGTTGGCACCCGAGATCTTACGCGAGGAGCGCTACGACACCCAAGTGGACTGTTACAGCTTTGGCGTAATCCTCGTAGAGCTCGAGACGCGACGCGAGCCCTACCATGACCTTCCTAAGGACTACACGACGATCGACATCATGATGGGCGTGTCACGTGGCGACTTGCGGCCAACCATCCCGCCCTCCTGTTCACCTTGCCGGCGTGAGCTTATTGCGCGTTGCTTGGACGCTGATCCCAAGCGCCGGCCAAAGATGACAGAGATACTCTACGCACTTCAGCATGAGGTGCGTCAGGAGCTGCTGGACCAGAACTCCACGGACGTCATCAGCGATAAGCGTCGGATGGTGCTCATGCAGCAGCACCAGCGGCTCAATCGACGTGGGATTCAGGATCTTATGCGGGCTCGGGACGATGACTAATTACGTTTGTCTTATAAGCGAGCACCTGGATACGTGCCCAGGATCCAAATATGTAGTCATAATTCATAAATTTTAAGTACATGTACGTAACTATGTATTTGCTGGACGTTTCCGAGCATCAGATGCTCGAAAAGGTTGAAGTTGACCAGGTTGTTCAACAACAACATGTTGAAGTGTGATGCTTTTTTTTCCTGCAGTTAAGTACACATCGTGGCCACTTCCCGTAAACGAAGGTGACTTTCCGTGGCAGCGGATGTTGATTGGTGGCAGAACAGGACAGGGCTGCGTCCCTCCTGGTTTCGCTGTGAGTGTTCAAGTGCTACAACGTGTCGTTATTGGTGTGTTCGTTACTCCATGGCGAAGTTCGAGGGTTCGCCGCCGCGAAACGCACGAAATATGAGTGCGGTGGATGCCGTTGCTCGATTGCAAACTTAAGGTTACCAACGCGCTCTAGCCGCATCATCGACTATTAATAACTAGTTTATGGAACGCTCGGAGTGCAACGATACTGGAGACCATAGACACTTGGATGTCTATAATTGGCAACGCAATGCTACGATCTTCAGAGTAACGCATCAGCTAGCTGAGGTAAAAATTGCTCTTGATACCGAATGAAGATCGCGTGTATGTTTGCTTAGATCATGCAACTACCAATCGGTTGCACGCCTATTACGTGGTCTCAACAAAACGCTTACTACTAACTTGCCGGCCTCTGTTGGGTCGGGTGAATAACTTAAATACGCCGCACACTCTCGCCATCCTTCGCGACAATTTGAACAGAAGGGATGGCAACGATGACAAGAGTTGAGCTGTTGCCGCTTGAACTGGGAAAACTGGCGCTGGGCGTGGCCGTCACATCTACTACACTGGGTACCGCGAGTCACGGTGGTTGAATGAAAGACATTGCAATAGTCCACAAGCTGCAAGGCTTAATCGAAGGCATTGCTCAACGCCTCCATCCACAGGTGCATTTCATCCTGCGACCTTGCCTTGCACAAAAGCGTCTTGCTAATTTTGCCAGCAGAAGTTGACACGGAAAACTCGCAGGTTGATTCGCTGATCTTCTCGGCGTGGGTAACGTAAGCACGGCTTAGCGGAACAGCCCAGGCGTCCTCCGTGTCATATACCGTGAACATGGTGCCCTGCATCACGCAAAAACGTGCACGCTTGGACTTGCGATCGCCCACTTCGAGCCATCCACTCTTGTCCACGATGTTGCACTGCAAGTCCAGATCTGAATCCGAATAGCCCGCTGAGAGAGTGGACGACGCGGTGCTAGTGGTGCTGGTGTTGAGAGATTCCTGACGTTTTGCGAGAGCCGCGGCTTCGTTCAATCGGTCCACCCATTGTCTGCACAGGGTCTCATTCTTGGCGCGCACGTCGATGATTTTGCCGCTTACGGCATATACCTTAAACGCGATTTTGGACTTTTGTGATGTCTCGACGTGGGCAACACGCACTGCGCCTGCGGGGGTCGACTCACTTTTGGTCGTAAAGAGGTTGTCACCTGGAATCGGCATCAAGGACGACTCGGACACGAACTGATCCGTCGGGAACGTGTCGTAGTACGTGAGCAACGCGCCGTCGAGTACAAAGTGCTGGTTGCGCCACTTGGAGAAGCGGCCGGACTTCTTCCAGAGCCAGCCGTGGAACTTTTCGCCTGACGACTTGCGGCCGAAGTGCATGGCTGAACCCTGTGTGCTCTGGACAAGCATCTCGATGTCTACATTGAGCCCCGGGATGCTTAGACCGCTGCGACTGCGGCCACCTGCGCGGCGCGGCGGCCCTGACGAGTTGCTGCGGTGGTTCATTCCAAACAGACGGGTCGTTGCTGATCCTGACTGCTGTCTACTGCTGAGGAGGAGGAGGCGCGTTGGCAAGTCTCTGAAGGCTGTCGGTGTATCTGTTGCTACTGCGCTACAAGCACTCGAAGCGGTTTCTTTCGCCCGTGCAATTCGCTGAGCGTTCCTCGCCTTCTTGCGCTCTTCGCGGTCTCTGCCAAAGTGTGCGATTGTCGGATGCGCTCCACCCCGTGTAAAAGTCAGTTCGCCAACTGGCTCCGCTCCGACCTAATCGCTCCTGCTCTATTTCGACCAGGTTTTGCAATTGCGCACCGCAAAACTGAAAGATAGAGAGAGAAAAAAACGAAGGGGGGGGTGTTTCGGAGCCCGAGCCTTTTGTATCACACATGTTGGGCGGAAGTCTCTGCTTGGGTTTTTGCTCGCCAGCGCGCTGGGTGTGAGTGAGCCACACAAACGGCAACAACCTGTGTACTTTGTACACGTGTATTACTCGTCTGTCAAGTCGCCCGTCGCGCCCTCGTTTGCTGCTTCTGGTCCTGGGCCTGTGACACCGAGCCGCGATTGCTGCTAGGAAAAATTGCCCTCGTCTGGTTCGCGGCTGCCGTCTGCAAGCGAGTTGGGGTCAAGTGCGCCGTCGTTACGGCAATACATGGATACAATCGCAGCGGCGTTCGCTGCCGAAGTTGCTGCTATATGTGCCACAGACTCTGTGGCGGACCCAGCTGGGACAGCCGATGTAACTCAAGAAGAACAGCCCTATACAATGGCACGTAGACGCGAGTAACGTGCCGACGCGCGCAGTATTTTCCCTGCGTCGGGAAGCTCGCGACGACGATTTCCCCCCCGGGTCAATTAAATACCCAGACGTAGTCAAAACCACCGACGACGCGAGCGTAGAAGAGAGTCGGAGGCGTGAGGACGAGCGCGTGCGCAGAGACCGTGCCAGTCATCTCGTACAGACTGGGATCTGTCAAGCCCGCACAGAGCTGTGCTGGCCATGTTGCTTTGCGAGCCGCGGCTTGCAGTTCAAAGGCGCAGAGCGCGGCCTCGTCCACCAAGTGTCAATGCTACCGTGCCATTGATTTCAAGGATTACCGAGAATGCCACGCAAATGCGGAGGTGGCGGCAATGGGATGGCAAAACACCATGCAGTTCAGTGTTTTGCCAGTTGCACTGGCTGGAGCCATTTCGCCAGATGAGTTGTTTTAGCCGAAGTAATTCGTCTAATAATTCGTCGGTTTCATCCTCGCATCTTGGTTGGCAGTCCGATGTAGCCATCTCGGATAAGTTCTTCAGACGTGAACTTCAGGAACAGGTTTAACATGTGTCAAGGTGACTCGACTCGCCTTGGCCTTCAGCACATTGCAGCCTCCGTTGCCCGCCCACACCCAGCGAGAATCCCAGTTGTGAGCAACGCCACGCGCTCGCGCTGCTTGTCGTGCTAAAACTGGGCCCAGTCAGACGTCGGAAGGTGAGCCGCCACGTGGATCGGCACCCGCTTGCTGCAGTTTGTGGACGAGGCGGACCATGGGGAGGCAGCGACGAGGAATATTGGGTTGCACGAACCTACCGACCCTCACCCGCAAGTGCGAGGCCCGCACCGACGCACAGCATCTGCCACTTCAGCCGCCGATCTATACCGAGACTCGTAACTCGGCAACGCAGGACGCGAAAACGGCCGGACGAGCTGATGCGTCGACGTCTGACAATGCTGGGATGGACAAACGCCTACGCCTTCCGGCGCGGCAACCCAAGCACATACGACGCGAGAATTTCAAGCTGCCTCTGATATCGTCGAGCATAAGCGGTGGAACGTCCATTCAAGGGGGACAATGCAGGACCAGCTTGCCGCCAGAAGCTCAGCTAAGTGAACACGAAATGGCAAAGGTACGCTGCACGATTTGCTCCTGAGTGGTGCGCACCTTGAGGCGTCTGACTTTGTTGCTGTCCGTCCACACTGGCTTGAACACGCTCTGTTGTATCTCTTACAGCAAGTGCTTGCGGCAGTAATCGACTCGCACGAAACCACATTTAAATCTTACAAGAACGAGCACTGGTATATTAGTCCGATTGGATTCGGCTCGAAAAAATCCGTCTTGCTGGCGGCGTTTAAGTCGCGCGACCCAGGAGGGTCCGGATTTATTACTTGCAAGCAACTTCTCGATGGACTGCAGGCACCCAACTTTGGACTGGAAGAACGACAAGCCCGTGCACTTTTGGTCGAGTTTGACGTCCAGCTGCAAAAAGCAGACGCAAAAGTGCCTTATCGCAGCTTTGTAAAGCACCTTCGACTCCCTGAAGAATTGTCAAACCAGCTTGGACAAGACCCAACTTTATTTTACCAGGAGAGCTACATCAGCAAGGTCCGAGCACATGCCGCACAGCTGACTGAAAAGATTGCAGCTGCAAGAATGTCCCCATCAAGAAGCAATTCAATAGGAGCCGCGGACGGCAGCTCCAGAGAAAGTATCGATATTGTGCTCTCGTCTCCTGCCAGCAATGGACCGAGCCAAGATGCAGCAGTCACTCAAAAGAATGGTGCGTCCCTCTTTGCAAAACTGTCGGTTGGCATCATTTGAACTCTAACCTGTTATCTTAACGTGCCGGTCCTTTTATAGACGTGGATCGGTTGTCCTTTGAGTTCGACAAAATACGCAAGCAGGGACGAGCAGAAGCCAAGTCGCGCGTCTTACTTGCACATATCAATCGGATAAAAGCCTTTTCTCAGCATCAACAGACACTCATTGAGGAGCACGAGACCATGCGGCTAGCTGTCAAGGCGTTTCATCGCCACGCCCATTTTGAACAAGCTTTTGAAGAGGTAAGCATTGTTGTGCGAAGGCGATTGTCCTTTGCTGTTAACGATATCGTCTTGGGGAAATACTGCAGGAGAACCGCCGACTACGTATTGCCCAGCGTCAGCCAAAGGGGATGCTTGGCTCACCGATTGCCAAGATGCAGCACAATGTCAGCAAAGACTCCATGTTTTTTGTCGAACCTGGCTAAGCTAAGAAACCTAAATCTGAATAAAACAGGGTAATACTGGTACAATGTAGGCAGGCGTTCCGTTCTCTGAAATTTATTGTCAAAGTCTACCAGCCATACCACTTTCCTCGCAAATTTTATATATGATCATATAACGGTACATGGACAAGCCTTATGGGCAATATTAACAGTTTTGATCTTTGATAACCGTGCATACTTGTACAAAAAACAGCTCTCAGGAATTATTGTGGTCTAATTGTTCTAAAATGAGACCTCACAAAATAAAATGCGACTTATCCACATTTTCGAAGTTTTGAAACTATCAGTTTCATAATTGTTAGTTTCAAAACTTCGAAAATGCACAGAACGTCAGCCCATGTTGTGGGCTGACGTTCTGTATCCATTTTAAGCCCTCATTTCTCTATGCATTCGTAGTGGAAGTATTACCCTAAAAACCTGTGTCCAGAGGAAGTTGTAATTGCAGGAAAATATTTTTGGTTGACTTTGAGAAGAAACTATGCTGATTCGAATTGATTAGGTCCCCAAATACATTTTCTACGTGTAGCAAAATAGTAGTTTTTTATGTTGGTGTCATTTTGATTCACTGGGGTTTTAGGTGTGACATAAGTTCATTTCGTTTTGCTGCCCTAATTATCCTGCTTGGCTCTCTTTCTTGGAGGGGGGAGGGGGGGGGGGTCAGTATAGCCGTAGGTTTCTTCTGTGCAGTTTCCGTCCTGGTAAGTCCGTGATGTATGTCATTGCCTCCTCAAGCTGCTCGACGAACGAAGGAGCAGCGTCTAATTTGTCGTGGTATCTCTCCTCCTCAAGTGCCATATCAGCGCGGAGTTGGATGCGCGCTCTCTTAGCGCTTCTTTAATATACTACTACATCATCACTTGAACCAGTGGGCGGTGACGCGGGGTTACCCCAACAACCCGGTGGTCAACTAACTATTGAAAAGAATATTCTGCATAATAGATCGATAATAGTCTCTGCCCAAAGGTTCTGTAGATGAGGGCCATATGTAGCCGGAGGGCTTACACTTTCTTCGGGTTCTGGTTTCCGCTGGTGACGCCCGTCGTGCTGTTGCTGCTTAGACGCCGGTCGTGCTGCCGCTGCTGGAAATGCCCGTTGTTCTGCCGCTGGTGACGCCGTCTTATTGAAGACGACCGTTGTGTTGCTGCTGATTACACCCATCGTGGAGCTGTTGGAGAAACCCGGTGACCTGGTGCTACTGCTGAAGGAGCTGGTTGTGCTGCTGCTGGAGACGCCCGCGTGCAGCTGTCGCGGAAGACACCCGTCGTGCTATTGAAGCTGGAGGTGCCCAATGTGCTGTTGGTGCTGGAGGTGGCGTCAATGGTGGAGACGTCAGAGGTGTTGTTGCTGCTGGAGACGTCAGTTCTAGCATCGATGCCCGCGAGGTGCTGCTAGAAATACCAGTCGTATCAGCTTGATATACACGTGTAGTTGGCTGCAGAGACGTGAGAATTGAAGGCTGGTTGCTCGCAAGATTTTGGAGTTTACGGGGTCTTCCGACAGATTTTTTGTTTTCGGCTCCACGCCTACCGCAAGCTTTCTCTTTCCGCACTTTCGACAGACCCACGTTCTTCACCTTCAGTTTCCATTGTCTTCCGGCAGCTCTGGATAGTACGACACGTGCTCTCGTGGGATGGAGAAGTACTTCACCGCTTGTTGACTTCCGCTTTTTCAATATCAGGTCAAACAGGTGCTGTCTTTCTAAGCGAACGTCCTTTGTAGTCATGATGTCGAGATCGCATTCATCACCAAAGAAGTCAGAGAGAAAAGCTTTGCGTATAAGTTGTGGAACATCGTTACCGATCATGGAAAATGTTTCAACCTCAGAATCCTCTGTTGACACCAAGTGTCGCATCGATACAACTGCAGGATCGATCTCGAAAAAATAGTTGCCTGTGTACGTTGCTGACATGTGCATGAAGTACTTCGAAAGCAGATCTTCCCATCCGCAAAAGAATGGTCGGTCGTGCTTGCAATGGTCCAGGAATGCAGCTCGTACGGAATCAATTTCATTAATCTTCCTGACGATTTCTTCTGGTACGTATAGGTTTTGATTTTTCATTCTTGCCGCGACACCATGCGACGACTCGATCCGCTGCATTGTGCGAGTGGCCAGAAAGGAGAAATAACAGAACTACCTTCTTGTAGAATACAATGGATAGCATCGCGTAGAAGATGAATACCGTACGTGATTTATTTTGCCCAACACAGTTTACAAGCACTTGTAGTAGGTGAGTGTTCGTTCGGGGCTGTCGTGACCAGCTTGCTGGAAGCGTTTGCGCTGGTTCAGATGGTTCAAAAGCCGGAGGCTACACATAGCATCAGCGCCTTTGCCTTGGGCACGCTCGTCATAGAGGAGAACTTGGTTAATTCCATTCGTCAAGTCCGCCACCACGAAATTATGCATCATAAGGTTCGAGTGAAGTAGTCGGCCAAAGGCCTTCTACTATTGTACACAGGCAAAAAAAACTGCCCCAAAGTCTTCGATTTGAATAAGCATCAGTGGTACACTTCTGTGGCTTGCAGGGGTCATGGTCAACGGCATTTCGGAGTGGTCTGGAATAATCCTTGTCGGCACGGCTTGCTGTGGTGCGATGGCTGACACATATTGTCTTACAAAATCGGACATCGTCCGTCTTTGATTAATTTGCCGCATCCAAATGCAGTTGCTTTCGCTTGCAGCTCTATCCGATCAGCGTCAGAGAGATTGAAATCTAAAAGAGCAGTCTCGATTCGAACACAAGCCATCGCACAAAACTTTGTTTTGTTCGAGATAATTTGACTCCTGGAAAATTCAAGTGAACGTATTGCAGCCAGCGAGAGCACTCCATCACACAGCGTGTGGCGTGTACCGCTTTCGCTTTGTAGTTCTCCCACAACTTTTTCCACGTTACACCAGGATCGGCCATGTATTGACGCGGCCGACGATGGGAACAGAGAAATCTGTCTTCGAGTTCCCAATCCTTGCATGTCTGTAGAAAAAAAAACTCCACATCATCATCGAAATAAGCATGACTAGGGAGTTGTGCCACCCTACGAGTATGAAATGCATCGGTTCCATTCTTCGACAAATTCTTCAGCCATCCTAACTTGGTCTCACCAATTCCGAAAATCGATCGGATCTGTGCATCCGTCACACCCTGTTCAATCAACGACATCACCATGCCTTCGGCTTGTTCATGTTTGGATCCGCCCCGTCGTGAATCGAGCGATCGGTATCTGGATTGAAGTTTCCGCACCTCGCCCTCACTCAGCCGAGCATACGCACGCTCCAGAGCGCTCGGCCGTTCTCGCTGTGGGCGCTGTTGCCGTGGTGTGGTCTGGCTAGAGGCACCAGGTCCACCCCTACGCCGCTCGGTGCTCACTAGAAGCAACTAACCGAAATGGCGGTACTGTACCCCTCCAAACAACCACCGCGATAAAAATAAATATTTCAAATCTGTCCCTGGAATAGGCGGTGACCCGGGTCACCGCCCACTGGTTCAGTTAGAGCAGGATACAAAGCATCATCATAATATTCTTCGGGAACTCAAGGACGCACGTTTATGTACATCTGCTCTATCTTCTCAGCATTCGACTTGGAGCTCTACCGTGCTGGCCATATGTATATGCGTGATAGTATTTTGCGGCTAAAAACGTCAATTCACTATGAATAACGTAAAAAAACCTGCACAATTTGCTATTGCTATCCGAGCATATATTTTATTTCGAGACGACCAGTGGTCGTAGAGATACACTAGTGACCATCACTCTGAGGCTGGCCAAAAGTATATGCGCATTCACTTTTCCCGCCATTGCCAGCGTTCTAGAGTGTTCTAGAAGCTCCCACTTTACATTAGAAAGCCCGCATCTCGCCGTGCTGTTGGTGCGCAGCAGTCACTTTAAAACATTCTACAATGATCCCAAGCGATGCCTAAAGCTGCGGAGTTCACTAACGTCGAAAAGGGGACCGTCATCAGCCTGCGAGAGGCTGACTGGACGTTGTCGCAATTGGAAAGCACCTTGGGCGGACGGTGACGGGTGTAGGCAACGTGTGGAAGGCTAGAGAAAGGCGGAAGAAGGCTAAACGGCCCGGAAGGCCACGCAAGATGTCGGCAAGGACTCAACGTCAGATCATTATCGCCGCCAAAAAGACTGGATGGTCGTCTAATGGTGTTAAAGATTCTCTGGGGCTTAGCGTGTCTGCGCGTACTGTACGGCGCGTGCTGCAGCGAACCCCTCATATGGGGTTCATAAAGCGTCAGCGCACCCCAATGCTAAAGGCACGCACAAGCTGGCAAGGCGAAAATGGGCAAAGGCAATGATCCGCGCCCGGACCGATTGGGATCGAGTCATCTTCTCGGATGAGAAGAGTTCAATCTAGACCGTCCGGACGGGATGCAATACTACTGGCACGACCTGCAGACTGAGAAGGAAACATTTTTCAGTCGGCAGAATGGTGGTAGGTCGGTAATGATTTGGGGCGGCTTTTTTTTTTTTTTTTTTTTTCGGCGAAGGGCACGAACGACATTGCGTTCCTTTCAGGGCGCCAAAATTTCCTGGACTTCCAGGAAACGCAAAACTAGCTTCTGACAACCAGAGCATTTTCAAAATCCAATCTCAATCACCAGCGGTTTTCCAAAGTATTTCGCACTCCCCTACAATGCGCACCAGGCCATTATGCCACGTTTTGGAACACAGTTCACTCAATTTTGCGAGTTGAGCGGCGCCGTTTAGACATGCTGATACTGTAACATAAATAAGTTTTATCACACGTTTGAACGTATGTTATACCCCATTTATACGACAAGCGAACGTTTTGGTCAGTGGCCCATTATTATGACCACTCATCTTCTGTAAATAGTCGACAGGAATGATGGGGAGAAGATGGCTGCGAGATACTCGATACTAGTGCTGGTCCTGATACGCTCACATTAATCTGTCATTTCCAAAACAATGGCGACGGATGCCACCAATACCCGACGAGGAGAATGGACGCATCAAGGAACTGCACGATGAGGGTTTCCGATTGAGATAGATATGCAGTGGCGTCAAACGCTCACGCGGATCTTGCCAAAGCCTCTTATCCGGTAAAGAGAAGAAGCGCAAGAAGCCCGGACCAACCGCGGCCATGTATGGGAGAGACAGACGGTTGCTGCTGCAAACGGTAAAGAACGACTTCTCCACCTGGCATCGGTGCGCACTATCCAGCGGCACATGCTTGCCGGTGTTAAATGGCGAATAGGCAAAGACGGACAAAACATTGCTGCTGTCGGCGGGGACAAGAAAGCGAGGCATAGGGAAGGATATGGGACGTGAAACTCCAACATTTTTTTCAGATGTGAGAAATGGAATCTCCATGATCCCGACGGTCACGTCGGCAGACCAAACGTCGTCAGCTGGAGGCGGATCAGTCATGGTATAGGCGGTCTTCAGCATCGTTGGCAAGACGGAGCTTGCGGTGCTGCTTGGTAAGCAGAACTCGGAACACTATGTATACATGTACACCATGTCCGGTATCTGCTACCGTTTGTGCACCTACCCAAAAGCCCTAATTTCGTGTTACCAACAGGACAGAGCATCCATCAATTCACCAGCCGAAGAGAGCTAAATAGCTGTTTCGAGAGCAAGGCATGCACGCTAAATCAGCCAGCGAGATAGCCGCTAACTGCGCAGTATCTAAACTCTAATACATATTCCTACTATCAGAGCTTTATATATCTAAAATCACGCACGATAACTGAGTGAGTTACGTGCAGCGGGCGAAAATATAACAAACGCCTATTTTTTCACGTTCCTCGGCGTCTTCACTTTAATTCTTCTTCAAATTCGGTGCGGTTTGAACGAGGATAAGTCTCGCACGTGTTCTTTGTACGTCTATGAGAGAGACTACACGCAAATAACCTGTTTTTCAGGGATATCCTTTCTTAACTAATAGTGAACGATTTTTGATACAAAAAAATCAAGTAAATCCTTCACTTAATCTTGCTCAGTACCTTGTGTGGCATGCATGACAGCATCCAGTCTGACAGTCATGTTGAGCACTGTATTCTTCACTACCTCGTCGGCGATGTTGCATCTGATCTTCAAATGCTTATCTTTGAGATCCTCAGTGAAGTTGCTGGGGTATGAAAGAGCTCTCTCTTCATGATGAACTATATGTTGTCGATTGGGTGAGGTCGGGACTCCGCGCTGGATTCCCCCAGCGACTTCAACTTCAATTCTTTGAGACAGGCCGCGGTTGCTTCGCTTTATGAGCAGACACATTATCTTGCATAAAATGTGTTTCCCAGTCATGCCCAGCGAAAGCTCGGTAAAGGGAATCCATTTACGCAAAAATGCGTCGATAGTAGCCGCCAGTGACCGACTCTTCACAAAACTGTAGTGCCAATTCCATGGGCCACCATAGACCCCAGACCATGAGCTTCTTGCGGCTCGACTTCAATATAGGTGCCACCCGCCGACTGTCAAACGCCTCATGCAGACGTCGCCGTACGGACACGTGGTCTGTGATCCCGTGCAATTCAATGAATATTTTATCGCTGAAGAGCACAGTGCTTCACCACTCTGGAGAAGTCCTTGTACATCTTCGCGTAGACACGCCGCGCTCGACGGTGCTTGGACTGAGGTACGGCTTCTTTCGCACCGAGCGACCATGCGTGTCCGTCTCGTGAATACAGTCTCGGATCAGATCGGGAGAAGGACTTTCTGTCCGATCCCTTTGGACACCTGAGCAGCGAGGATTGCGGCGCTCACGAAACGCTTACTCTCAACGGCGCGGACTATGCGATGGTCTTGGCGGATATCGATAAGACGTCGGCGGCCTTGACAAGGAGAAACCACGCTGAAGCCGTTCTTCTTGTAGTGGTCGATGATGGTTCGGATGCTGCGTCGAGGTATCTCCAGGTGAGCAAATATCTCCCGTTTGCTGATGCCTCCTTTCCACTTGGTGACGACGTAGCAGCAGATGTCGTGCGAGTACTGTTGCCTGGTAGTGCGAGGCATGGGCTCGATCAAATAATGAGATTGCTGTCGCACGCGCAAGGCGGCATAGAGTGTGCCAAGTCCGATACAAGCGTCTTGTTCATGCAACTTTAGAGCAACGTAAGACTTACCCAATACAAATTTCCGTATCAACGAAGCTTCAATGATTTGGTTGGCGATCACCATTCCCACACCGTGTTTAATTTTTTGATTGGCGGGATGCAGGTGGTTTCCGCCAAGTAGACACGAGAGCCCAGTGGAGAAATTCCCGCGCAGGTTGATACCAAGCTCGCTTTTATAAATAAAATAGGTAGGTGGGTGGCGTGGATTGTATCAGTAGCGACGATCTGATAATATGATATCATTTACGTAAGTCACACCAAATTAGGTTCGAATACTTTTCGAACTTCATTCCTTCGAATCGGATACACGGCGTCACTCTCAGCACGCAATTAGCTCGGCGCTTCATGACGGACGTCAGCGCACCGAGCTTGCCGCTGGACGACGGTACACACGGTGCGTTTTCCTCTATGTATCACCTCATAGCGCACGTCTTTTCTATCCATGCGTACCTCTCTCGCCTCCGTTCTCACTCTGGCTGCTCTGTTATTTTCCATGCCGCTGACCCATGTCCCATGCACATCAACGCCTTTAGCACCACTGATCCACCTCGAGTTCCGCTACCGCCAAGTGGACACGGTGCTGGCGCTGGCCTATGGCGGCGCCTGCTTCTTCTCGTTCTGGGCCTTCGCTATGCATGCACAATCGCCCACGCGCCAGGCTGCCACGCTCGGCTTTTACTTGCTCATGGGGCTGGCGTCGCTCACCCGCGTGCTGTGGTTTGCCACTCCCTACGGCGTGCAGTCGGTGCTGTTGGAGCCACCGCGGATCATGATGGGTGACGACGGATGCGCCCAGTTCCTGCTGGCGGAAGCGGTGGAGCTCCTGGGCTCTTTCCTGCTCTACAGCGTTTTCGTGCTCATCGTTGTTTTCTGGGCGGATATGCTGCGTCGCCTTTTCACACACGAGAGCGTACGGTCCCATCCACTGCGGCTCTTCTTCTTTGTGCTCAGCGCCATTGTGGCGATCCAGGCCATGGGCTTCGCAGTGTTTGCAGCTAAGAAAGAGGACTCGTATTGGCTCATGGTCTATGACGACGTCGTCATGTGTCTATTGTCGGTCGGATCGCTTGCAGCAGTGCTCGTGTACTCGTTCAGAATGAAGACCGTGCTGCAAGCTTTTCTTGAGGTTAGCCAGATCGACACGACCGACAGGATTAAAGCGGTGAATTGGGCCACATTCATCTGCGCGTTCTTTCTTATTTCGAACAGCGTCTTCCTGACATACTCGATCGTAAGTCTCGCGCATTTTCACCGAGCTGGGGTGTATCTCGAGTCCAAGTGGTGGTGGCTTTATGTGGCGTCCAAGCACCTCGTGGAGATTTTCGTGCTGTACTTCCTACTCTACACGCTATGGGGGAAGAGCTCGGATGACGCGGAGAACTCGAAGGACGGATATGAGCCCATTCCGGATGGAAACTACCTCGATGACGACGACCCCAACGGCATCAACACGTCAGGCTCGTTGCCTAGCACACCGAGGCGCCATCACTAGCTTGTCAAGTCAGCAAATGACGGCCAGGAGCGGCTGCAGGAGTCAGGACCACCCCATGAATATAGGTAGCAGGACTGTTCACGCTGGAGTTCTGAAAAGGATAAAACAATTTAAAGATGGTAACAGACAACGAGCGATCTTATTTAGCTCTATCTAATGCATTTGAAACTCAATTGTTTTGTGGTCACAATTAATTGTCGGTAAGGTCGTCGTTCAGGTTCACGCCTAGCTCCTTGGCAACCTGCAGCATATCCTTATCGCCGCGGCCACTGATGTTAATGACCACAACCTGGTCGGAGGGCAGTGCGGAGGCGAGCTTCACGCCGTAGTATACTGCGTGAGCACTCTCGAGCGCCGGGATGATCCCTTCTTGCAAAGAAATGAGCTGGAAGGCCTCCAGTGCCTCCTTGTCTGTTACGCTAACGTACTTGGCACGGCCGGAGTCCTTCAGAAACGCATGCTCAGGGCCAACACCGGCGTAGTCCAGACCAGCAGACACTGAATGGGTCTCCATGACCTGGCCAGCAGCGTCCTGCATGATATATGTCTTCGTTCCGTGAAGAACACCTGGTCGACCGCCCAACAGCGTCGACGAGTGACGAGGAGTGTCGACACCGTCACCACCAGCCTCCACGCCGTAAATGGCCACCTTGTCGTCCTTCACGAATGGGTGGAACATGCCAATGGCATTGCTGCCACCACCCACACAAGCCACAATGGCATCGGGCAGACGGCCGATCTCCTCCTGTAGCTGCGCCTTGATCTCACGGCCAATGATAGCCTGGAAGTCGCGCACAATGGTCGGGAACGGGTGCGGCCCGATGGCTGAGCCAATGATGTAGTGTGTGTTATCCACGTTTGTCACCCAGTCGCGAATAGCTTCATTGACAGCGTCC
Organism: Phytophthora sp. 'mugwort'; assembly: GCA_033558025.1. Taxonomy (NCBI): domain Eukaryota; phylum Oomycota; class Peronosporomycetes; order Peronosporales; family Peronosporaceae; genus Phytophthora; species Phytophthora sp. 'mugwort'. The sequence goes on from JAUCEF010000011.1 coordinate 2,807,462, forward strand.
TTAAGTGTCTGCGAGCCGCTCTTAACGGCAATGACCTTGGCACCAAGCATCTTCATGCGGAACACGTTGAGCGACTGACGCTGCGTGTCGACGTAGCCCATGTAGACTACGCATTCTAGACCCAGCAGGGCACAGGCCGTGGCTGTGGCCACGCCGTGCTGCCCGGCGCCGGTCTCTGCGATAATGCGCGTCTTGCCCAGACGTTTGGCCAGAACAGCCTGGCCCAGCGCATTGTTGATCTTGTGTGCACCCGTGTGCGCCAGGTCCTCGCGCTTAAGCCAAATTTGCGCACCCTTGGCGTGGATCGTGAGGCGCTTGGCGTGGTACAGCGGTGTGGGGCGGCCGATATAATCGCGACCCAGGTGCTCGAGCTCCTCGCGGAAGGATGGATCCTGCGTAGCCTTAACATACTCCTCAATGAGGTTGTGGTGCGCCTGAATGAGCGTTTCCGCCACGAAGCAGCCGCCGAACTGGCCGAAGTACGCGTTCAGCTCCTCAGCCGACGCGTACACGGGCGGCGCATTAGACACGGCCAGGTACTTTTTGTGGCTGGGCGACGCGGGAGCGGCGTTGTAGGTCATGGTTGCTCAAGAGAGATAGAGAGCAAATTGGGGAGTGAGCTGAGGGCGGCGAAGCGGTGCACACGTACGAGGTGTGCTTTTGGCTTCGCATTTGTATTGGTGGATGGCGCCACCTGAAATTGGCGTCAACATACGTCACCGAACGGTCCGATGTTGATGCGCATCGACACATATGCTGACACAAAACTCACAGCGCACATCAAGAATTTTAGCTTATGGACGAACTTGCTGTAGAACTAAAGCAGGGCTCCTTCCTGCATAATATTTTCAATAATTTATATTAAATCACAAATATAATTATTCTGTGAGCTTTACCTTATCTTTTTATCCTGGTTCTCATCGCAAATACATGTAGGTAGTAATATTGATAATTACATACAGTACCAGTATCAACCAAACCGAATTTAAAACATAGAGCATTATTTATTTCACATGGCATGCTCATGCCATAATTTATTCCTTCAGAACAGACCCCTATGCCATTATTTATTCCTTGCCGGGATTGCATTATGGGAGGAGGCAGCGATAAATTTTGGACCACTTAAGTAGTGGATGATGGTCGACAATGCGTAGAAGATAGGCTGCATCGTCGAACCTCGTATGGTTCAACAACCCTCACCATAAAGGTTGATCGCGATAAAATGTGTGAATTATGCTTCTTATAAGGGGGTTCTAAGGTAGAGGTCTGAGTTGGAAATATATTAATCCCGTTGTCTACACCTACTTGTCGATATTACTGTATCTTGTGCAGAAGTCAATAGCGGTACGAAGATTTACACGGTGCATTCGAACGTTTGAGTCCAGCACAACATACACAGCTATGACTTTCCCTTTATGACATAGCTATGATTTTTCCTGCGTGATCTATATAGTTGGAAGCATTTTAATCGAGTAGGTTGCCTGGTATATTTGTATCGATCAAACGCGTTTGGACACCATCGCTACACAAAATCTAATGCGAAGCGACGCGCCCAGAGCGGTCGTTACGCCATGCAGTCCTTCGCAAAGGGATTTCTCTTCTCGACCGGTCGCATCAGTCCTGGAAGCGCGGTGTGAAGCAGATACGCTTTCGATCCTTATCCTCGACCCCGCTGTCAGCAGACCGGAAGATCTACGGAGCCTTTGTTTGCTGCCTCTACCGCAAACCATGATCAGCGCGCTGTTCCTTATCAGCCAGAAGGGCGAGGTCGTGCTCAATCGATTCTACCGCGACGACGTGAGTCGACGCGCGGCCGACAATTTCCGACTGCAAGTGATCGCAGCTAAGGAGACCGGCACACTGCCACCAGTCAAGGTCATCGATGGGTGTTCGTTCCTGTACACTCGTCATGAGAACTTGTACCTCGTAGCCGTCTCGCGTGCCAACATCAACGCCGCGCTAGTGTTCCAGTTCCTCTACCAGCTCAACGTCATCTTCAAGGAATATTTCGGCAAGAAATACAGCGAGGACACGATTCGAGACAACTTCACACTCGTGTACGAGCTGCTGGACGAGACTATGGACCACGGCTACCCCCAAAACTGCTCCAGCGATGTGCTCAAGCTGTTCATCAACCTTGGGTCTTCCCTCGCCGTGCGTTCCTTTTCCCTAATGCTCCTTTGATTCTTACTACAGAACTAAGTTTATCATCATTTTTGGCTTTTGAAGACCCCAGAGAACCCTGGTGGAGCTCCTCCATCGCAGTTGACATCGCAGATCACGGGTGCCATTGATTGGCGTCGTGAAGGAATCCGTTACAAGAGGAACGAGGTGTATCTGGACGTCTTCGAGAGCGTGAACCTGCTCATGTCCTCCACCGGCACGGTGCTGCGCAATGAAGTGGCTGGTCAGGTGGTCATGAAGACGCTGCTTACGGGCATGCCCGAGTGCAAGCTCGGACTCAACGACAAACTCACGATGCAGAAGGGAGACGCCCCCGCCGCTAAGGTGGCCGGCCAAAAGCGCGGCTCGCGTGAAGTCGAGATCGACGACTGCACGTTCCACCGCTGCGTGCGTCTGGGAAAGTTCGATGCTGATCGTACCATCACGTTCATCCCACCGGATGGAGAGTTCGAGCTTATGAAGTATCGTGTGACCGAGAATATTAACTTGCCTTTCAAGATCATGCCGGCGTACCAGGAGCAAGGCACCACTCGTCTCTCTGTCACACTGAAGCTGGCCTCGCTCTTCAGTCCGCGGTTGTTTGCTACAAATGTCGTCATCAAAATACCGGTACGTATCTGCGTTCTTTTCTGCAACTACAGGGCCGAATGTTCTCACCTGTCGGTATTATTTCTACTTGTGTAGACGCCACCGAATACCGCCCGAGCTCGTATCAACGTCCCCATCGGCAGGGCGAAGCACGAACCTGAAAACCATGCGATCGTGTGGCGTATCCGCAAATTCCAAGGCAAACTGGAGCGGATGCTGGATGCTGAAGTCGAGATGATGAAGGGCACAAAGGAAAAACTTTGGTCGCGCCCACCGCTTCAGATTGAATTTCAAGTGCCCATGTTCACGTCGTCGGGTTTGCATGTGCGGTTCCTCAAAGTATTTGAGAAGAGCTCTTACCCAACTACCAAGTGGGTTCGCTACGTCACGCGCGCGGGGCAATATCAGCTCCGCATTTAATCAGGATGGTGAGCCTTACTGACCATTTACGAATGCTGGTAACAATCTAAAAAAAAAAAAATGAAAGAAAGAAAGACAAGTTGATTTGGAAATGTGCATTACATTTAGTGTGTAAGAGGAAATACTAGACACTGGACTACTGTAGTACAACGCAAATATGTACAGTTTTACTGTACTGGCGAATACATGTAAAACGCTGTCGACGTCAATAACTTTCCGGACTCGCCATCGTGGATGTGTCCGAGGTCGCCGATTTCTACAAGCTTGCGAATCCCTTCTGATTGACTTGCGTGGCTCGCGTTTTCAGTATCAGCTGAGACTCACGTCGTGTCAGCTGCGCCTCCGGCAATAACACGTTAAGACGCAGCCGACACACCACCGCCGACACCTCCGCCAATGCCACCTTGAGCTCCTCCACGGAGGCCGCCGCTGACTCCTCCACCAATGCCACCGTGAGCTCCTCCGCTTAGACCACCGGCGACACCGCCTCCGACACGACCGTTCGCACCGCCGCCGATACCACCACCGATACCGCCGCTGACTCCTCCACCAATGCCACCGTGAGCTCCTCCGCTTAGACCACCGGCGACACCGCCTCCGACACGACCGTTCGCACCGCCGCCGATGCCGCCACCGATACCGCCGCTGACTCCTCCACCAATGCCACCGTGAGCTCCTCCGCTTAGACCACCGGCGACACCGCCTCCGACACGACCGTTCGCACCGCCGCCGATACCACCACCGATACCGCCGCCGACTCCTCCACCAATGCCACCGTGAGCTCCTCCGCTTAGACCACCGGCGACACCGCCTCCGACACGACCGATCGCACCTCCGCCGATACCGCCGCTGACTCCTCCACCAATGCCACCGTGAGCTCCTCCGCTTAGACCACCGGCGACACCGCCTCCGACACGACCGTTCGCACCGCCGCCGATACCGCCGCTGACACCGCCACCGACACCTCCGCCGATGCCACCATGAGCTTCCCAGGTTAGGGCGCCTCCGACTCGACCGTTCGCACCGCCGCCGATGCCGCCACCGATACCGCCGCTGACTCCTCCACCAATGCCACCGTGAGCTCCTCCGCTTAGACCACCGGCGACACCGCCTCCGACACGACCGTTCGCACCGCCGCCGATACCACCACCGATACCGCCGGTGACTCCTCCACCAATGCCACCGTGAGCTCCTCCGCTTAGACCACCGGCGACACCGCCTCCGACACGACCGTTCGCACCGCCGCCGATGCCGCCACCGATGCCGCCGCCGACTCCTCCACCAATGCCACCGTGAGCTCCTCCGCTTAGACCACCGGCGACACCGCCTCCGACACGACCGTTCGCACCGCCGCCGATGCCGCCACCGATGCCGCCGCTGACTCCTCCACCAATGCCACCGTGAGCTCCTCCGCTTAGACCACCGGCGACACCGCCTCCGACACGACCGTTCGCACCGCCGCCGATACCGCCGCTGACACCGCCACCGACACCTCCGCCGATGCCACCATGAGCTTCCCAGGTTAGGCCGCCTCCGACTCGACCGTTCGCACCGCCGCCGATGCCGCCACCGATACCGCCGCTGACTCCTCCACCAATGCCACCGTGAGCTCCTCCGCTTAGACCACCGGCGACACCGCCTCCGACTCGACCGTTCGCACCGCCGCCGATGCCGCCATCGATACCGCCGCTGACTCCTCCACCAATGCCACCGTGAGCTCCTCCGCTTAGACCACCGGCGACACCGCCTCCGACACGACCGTTCGCACCGCCGCCGATACCACCACCGATACCGCCGGTGACTCCTCCACCAATGCCACCGTGAGCTCCTCCGCTTAGACCACCGGCGACACCGCCTCCGACACGACCGTTCGCACCGCCGCCGATACCGCCGCTGACTCCTCCACCAATGCCACCGTGAGCTCCTCCGCTTAGACCACCGGCGACACCGCCTCCGACACGACCGTTCGCACCGCCGCCGATGCCGCCACCGATGCCGCCGCCGACTCCTCCACTAATGCCACCGTGAGCTCCTCCGCTTAGACCACCGGCGACACCGCCTCCGACACGACCGTTCGCACCGCCGCCGATACCGCCGCTGACACCGCCACCGACACCTCCGCCGATGCCACCATGAGCTTCCCAGGTTAGGGCGCCTCCGACTCGACCGTTCGCACCGCCGCCGATGCCGCCACCGATACCGCCGCTGACTCCTCCACCAATGCCACCGTGAGCTCCTCCGCTTAGACCACCGGCGACACCGCCTCCGACACGACCGTTCGCACCGCCGCCGATACCGCCGCTGACACCGCCACCGACACCTCCGCCGATGCCACCATGAGCTTCCCAGGTTAGGGCGCCTCCGACTCGACCGTTCGCACCGCCGCCGATGCCGCCACCGATACCGCCGCTGACTCCTCCACCAATGCCACCGTGAGCTCCTCCGCTTAGACCACCGGCGACACCGCCTCCGACACGACCGTTCGCACCGCCGCCGATACCACCACCGATAACGCCGGTGACTCCTCCACCAATGCCACCGTGAGCTCCTCCGCTTAGACCACCGGCGACACCGCCTCCGACACGACCGTTCGCACCGCCGCCGATGCCGCCACCGATGCCGCCGCCGACTCCTCCACCAATGCCACCGTGAGCTCCTCCGCTTAGACCACCGGCGACACCGCCTCCGACACGACCGTTCGCACCGCCGCCGATGCCGCCACCGATGCCGCCGCTGACTCCTCCACCGATGCCGCCGCCGATGCCGCCACCGATGCCGCCGCTGACTCCTCCACCAATGCCACCGTGAGCTCCTCCGCTTAGACCACCGGCGACACCGCCTCCGACTCGACCGTTCGCACCGCCGCCGATGCCGCCACCGATGCCGCCGCTGACTCCTCCACCAATGCCACCGTGAGCTCCTCCGCTTAGACCACCGGCGACACCGCCTCCGACACGACCGTTCGCATCGCCGCCGATACCACCTGTAACGGCGCCACCAATGCCTCCGGTTGCGCCGCCCGAGATGCCGCCGCTAGCACCGCCCGATACAGCTCCGTTGGCACCACCTGACACGGCACCACTCACACCGCCATCTGCAGAGCTATTATCCGAGCTTTGACCGGTCTCTCCACCGTTGGATCCGTCCGACACACCGGTGAACGCGTCGTCAGAAGCTCCACCGCCAGTACCGCCCTTAGTAATAGACTCATTCGAATTGGCAGACTCACTATCGCTTGCACCGCCACGAGCAGAGCCATTGTCCGAGTCTTGACTGGTCTCTTCACCGCCCGATTCGCTAGCACTGCCACCGGCACTTGTGGTCCCGCTGTCATTTGTCTTACCAGCGTCGACGGCGCTCGAAGATGACCATGCAGCTGGTAGGGTGGGAGTGACAGGAGAAGTCACGATGGGGGTGCTGGTCGTGGGTGCCGGAGTTACGTTGGAGGCTCCTGTCGACGTCATGTAGGAGTCAGCGGTGGTGATGTTTTGCTGGGCCTGCTGGTGGACATTGCCAGCTTCCGCAAGCGAGCCCATGGTAGCCGCAATGATTGCGAGGTGAGCAATAATCTTCGTGAGGTTCATCTTGGGTAACGAGACTGGAAACGGGACAAAAAAAGACTTGGACTTGGACTGAAGAAGAACGTTGAAAGGGTGAACAACACTTAATGCTGTTGTGGCTGGACTGCTAACGAGTTGCGAAGCAAATTTGAAAATGGATCGATGTTGATAGTCCACAGCGAAGCGGACCAAATCTATTCGTTGGATTCCGACTTGCTGTCGAGGCGTGGCCCTTTCACCTACTTCACCACATGGCAGCCTTCTTTACCAGAAGCATGACACAATACGGGCGTCTTTGTGGACATCCAGACGTTAAGGTCTTCTACCCGCAAACTGTTTGATTGCCATTTGGAGTGAGATGAAGAGCGTTCGAACAGCAAACTATGCTCCGGTGTGCAGTTCGATTACTTAGAACGGCATCTGCGACGCTGGGTTTTGTTTGCCTCCAATTACAGTCACCCTATGGTCCAAAATGCAAGAGAGCAAGCACGTGTTGACCACCCCGTCGCCGACGCAGGATAAGATTCGAACTGGCAATGGCGGCATAAACAATACTCAAATGCTCTCCAGTCTCGCACCATCGCTGTACATTTGAAAGAGGGCCCCAACCAAAGAATTGGTCGGTGTGAAACTTGCAGCGGTTGGTCATCATTGCCCCATATTTATATTAAAGAAACTTTGGCAATCTCAAAGAGCTGAAGCTACGTTTGGATATTTTTGGCTTGTTCACGAAATAGTGAACTGACATACGATCCGAATTAAGGAGCTGTCACCACTCTTGCGGCACCAGCAGTGCATAACACTACATACTTGCAGCTTACGTGTACGACATCTGGAAAACTGTCAATATATTAACTTGTTTTCAGGCCAGAATCCGTTGCCAAACTTCTTTTAATGACTCGATAATAATTTTTATGCATCGGTTCATTCTGCTCTCTCCATTCTGACGACATAGGCTGACTGCCCTGGGTAATCGATCCTGAAGACAAGGATGGTGCACTCTGACGTCGTCAGCTTGACAATAATGCTTATCACTGCTTACAATGTCTTCTATCATGGCTAAATCGTTCTTCTCCTCGCTTTCACGTTCTGCTGGCTCGATACTTCGTGTTCACAGGAAGCATTCCACTTAGGGCAGAATCATATATAGATAATTATAACGGAAAGTCCCGAATAATACTCCGGGTACTATTTAATTGTAACTTAAACGACCACTTTAGTGCGCGGTACCGCTTGTTTGCACGGTGATCATTAACAACCAATAGCTGTCACGAAATCATATTTTACATAATCTCATTGGTCGGCTCGATTCAAACCACTTTAGTGCGTGCTTTATTACATCTCAACGACTGAAATCCATTTATAGAGGAATAAAGTATTCAGCTTGTCGCCAGTGCACCAGCTCGCAGATACAAGAACGAAGCGAAATGACTGACAAGCGGGGGAAATACACGAAAGAAGACGTGGAGGCTGCTCTTCTGAGAGTTGACGACGGCGAGAAGTTTGCCTTCGGTTGCACACACGTCGCCCATCCCGCTACGTACCCTCTTCAAGAAGGCCAAGGACGTACGCGAAGGGAAACCCTTCGATGGCAACCGCCGTGGCAATAAACCGGTAATCCCACACGATATCGAAGCCGACTTGGTGGAGTGGGTGGCCGGTATGCAGCGTGTTGGCCTCCCGTCGGCCGTGGTGCTATCATCAAGTCCGCCAACTAGATCTACAGAGGCTAAGCGCACTCCCCACACGCGGCAAACCGTTCGAGCCTCTTACGTTCGGGTGGTATTTGCGATTCTTGGGGCGTCATCTTGTGCTGGCTGCCCGTATGGCTCAGCCCATTGCCCGCGTGTGCAGCAGCGTGAACCAGTCATCGGTTCACACGCTGTTCTACACGATAGTGAAGCTCTTGATCGAGCAGCGGCTTGATGCCTCGCGTGTGTACAACATGAACGAGACCTCATTCATGCCCAAAGCCTCGTCACGTCGGGTGCTCGCGATAAAGGGTCGACGAACGTATGGAGTCAGGAGACCAGGCCGAACTTCCACATGACGGTGGTAGCGCCGGTGAATGCGGCTGGCACGGCGGTGCCTTCGCTCGTCATCGTCCCCGGTCTTCGCGTGTACCGTGAATACCTGACCGTCCTATCGATCGAGGATGCTACTGTATCTGGTGCACCGAAGGGCTTCAGCAATGCGGCTCTCTTCAAATTGTGGGTGAAATTCTTTCACGAGCGGTTGGTTAGCCAGAACGCTCAGCTTCCCGTTGTCTTGGTGCTGGACAACAGTTCAACGCACATAAATATCGGTACGTGCATGTATGATACTCCCCTCCTACGGTGTTTTAAATCGGTATTGTAATTTCTGTATTGTGATATGCAATGTGTATCGGTTTTGGCGGGATATGTTATAATAGAATCGGTTACGCTGTGCGTGGACCTGGGGATATTGTTGGTCGCTCTGCCGCCGAATGCGACCCACTTGTTCCAGCCACTGGACATGGCCGTGTTCATGCCGTTCAAGGCAATTGCCCGTGAGCGACTGCAAAACCGGCTATTTGAGACTGCGGATGCGATCCTGGCGAAGCGAGACGCTATCGCTATCGCCTGCGCGTACCAAACGGCCATCATCGACCGCCCCCAGAATGCGGTCAACGGTTTTGCTGGTACGGATTGTTTCCTGTGTCGCTCGTCCAGTTGCTGAAGCGACTCGACGTGTATGCGAGCGGCGGGGCCTAGGGTGAACTCGGTACGGCGATTGGCTGCAGCGAAGGACGCAGTTTAAGCCGAGGTCCGCAGCGAGGTGCTGGTGCTGCCCCTTGCACCAAAGCAGAGAGGTTCAAAGCAGCGCAAGACGGTCGATGTGTCCGGTAGGCTGGTGACGAAGGAGATGATCCTTGGGGGCCTGTCGGAGTAGATTTGTCATGCCGTGCACTAAGTGGTCCTTACCTTTTAGACTGCATCTGACTCCATATTTTCACCCGTACTTTTGAATCCACTTGTGCGCTTAGCGTAAAACAAATTACTCCTGAAACATCATTTTCTCCTCTACAGAGTAATCTATTGCGCAAATCAATTGCTGGCTCTGGTTTTAATTCCTGGCTAAACTCTGAAATGTCCCAAAACTGCGCACTAAAGTGGTCGTTTAAGTTACCCCCCACCTGCTCGCAAGGGTTACACGAGTTAGCGCCTAAAAGCTAGTAATAAAATCGTATTTAAAGAGTAAAAGTGTGGACACGGCGGGGATCGAACCCGCGTCCATCCGCATAAAACGCGGTACTCTTACCATCTGAGCTACGTGTCCAAACACACTTGGTTACTTTGAAATTGCGTGAGGAGGCGACGAAGCCTTGAAGGCTGGCGCTGGTGGTCTCCTGGCACGCGAAAATTACCCTGGCCATATGGCCAATTCACGCACTTGTAACCTTCTCCTTTTTGAGGCGCTTTGCTACAACGTCGTAGAGCGCCTCCTCCATTGCGCCGGAAAGAGGACGCCGCCCACCGCCTGCACGGCATCTGCTGGCCGGATCAGCAGCTAGCAACTGTTCACGGTCGCGCCACCGGTGCGGACACTGCCACCGTCTAGTTCCATCCCCTCGCACTGAAGTACTTCATGGCTCGCGCTGGACGCCATCGCCGTCTTCCTTGATCCACCGAGGACCTCTTGCTTGCACCAGATGCTGATCGGGAATCTTGTATGCATTTCGCCGAATGAGGAAGCGCTGGGGGATGGAAAGACAATGCAGACTGCATGAATGGTTGGGTGTAACAGGTTTGACAAGCGAGGCAGCCTCTAGGGAGATGGTTGGTGGCTGGGCTGGCTACTGCAGGCGAGGTTACGTAAGGTTACTCTAGAGTTAGTTATATGCCCCTCCCCCCCCCACCGATTTCCTCGATAAGCAGCCCCCTCCCCGTAGTTCGCCAAATGGGGGCCAGCTCCCCTATGAAAAAGCTTGACCCATCACCTCCATTTACATCAGCAGAGAAACTCCGGCCAGGTGACTTGATTAGTGGAAAATGTTCTAGAGGGTCGTCGACGAAGTTTCTTTCAATTTTAGCATATCAATTTATTTTGAAAAAAAAAGGGTGGATGGCCCAGTTTTTGACGAAATTTGGCGGGGCCAGCTTATCGAGAAATTCGGTAGTACATATAAAAATAGGACGCTTAGGCTCAGAGATTTATCGGATTTCAGATTGTACAGGGCTGTCCATTAATACCAAAGACCCTACAAGAAGTCCATAAACCTACCAAAAATGGCAAACGGACAGGTGGCGGGTCGAAAGACGCAAGTTATACCTGACCGGTTATTCTTCAGGCCTGCAACCTAGGATACTCATATGAGACGGCGTCGGAAAGGATATACACTTGTCATCTAGATTACCGCATCCGAAATTAACTTTCAAAACTTTTTAAAGTAAGTGAAGCTTCGACGAGTGTGCTTAAGAATTCAAACTGTTACTAAACTGAGCGCCGACACTCCGAGAGCCATCGTTGACATGGAAGCCCAGTGCTCAAGACTCGACCTACATAGGGTCGCCGCATCCCAGCAACAGGAATAAGCCATGCCACAGTAACACCAGGAAAATACCGCTCCATTACCAGTTGGCTCGCAGTCTCTGGCAACTCTGCCGCCCCAGCAACAAAAGCTGCTACGAGCCACGACATCGCAGCTATCGGCCAGCGTGAGCGTGAAAGATGAAGCATCGCAAAGTGGTGATCCTGACGACATCGACGTAGCCGAATAAACTGTGAGTGGAGGCTGAGAGCGCGCAGAGAAAAAAAACTGAAGACGGTGATCAAGCTGATGAGATGTTGATATGAATTTGATAAAGACGGATAACCAGCATAAGGTTTGAGTGTCATTCAAGCTGACACCTGTGGTCGTCGTGTCTACAGGGAAAGTGGAAAGCCAAATCTGTTCGATATCGAAGATGATACAATCCGAGAGGGTACTAAGCATTTACATGATGCTACGATTACTTATGCAGACCAACACAGTGGAGCGCCGGTTTGGCAAGGAGAGCGAGATAAATCCAACTACTATCTGCTTTGTAGGAGCCATGTGTCGCCCTTCGTTTGCACGCTGTCTCGACGTGACTCCGCTCACAATTCAGTGCTACATGTCTCGCGTCGGAGTCGGCAGCATTTCCGCTAAGTTAAGCCTCATAGGGAATCGACTGAAGAAAAACGCCCCTTCGCTGGACTCGTCAAGTGAGTCAAACAGGTCGCGAAAAAGTTGATGAAGTTATTCCAGCTCGTATGTGATTTCAAATGGTGGTCGACGCCGGATGAAGAAGTGTTACAGCCCAGAAGACTACAATTTGTTAAAAGTGGGATCCGTATATGACGAGATGTACACCTACTTATTTCAGATTCGGCTGCGGTTTAGTGAGCCTACTTGTCCGACAATGAGAAAGCTGCTAACACTTCATTCCCCGCCGATTTAGTTCCGTTATGCGCTTCCGAGCGTGGGTGACGTGTACCAATCTACCAGCCCCGTATGCGTAGCTGGTCTAAGCAGCAGAGGATATAGGAGTCCACACGGCACCAGCGAGGGAGATGCGTTGAGGTTTACTTAACCAGACCATTGAGAAATTTGATCCCTTTACTGACAGTAATATCAATTCGATTATTTGCTAGCATACAGGAAGTACAAGGGTGACAGGGCTCGAGTTGTTGCCATGAACCCGAAGCGGGTGTTGATATTGGGATGCTTTTTTTAAGATACCTGGCGGTGTTTTTGGTGCCGTCGACACCGTCGCAGTGGCATTTCTGCTCTTGCGGTGATAGTGTTCAGCATTTTCTACGGAACGAGAAGATGCCGACTAACTACGTCTACGATAAGGCGGTGAGCAAGAAGGGCGGTGAACAGATCAACGCAGATGCGACATCATTTCATCAAGGCGGTTATAGCCGCGGGGGACAAAAGGTGCTGGTTGTGTATGCCGACAACTGCGGTAGCCAGAACAATAACAATTTGGTTAAGTTCTTACTAATCCAAGTTCAGATGGGGGGAGCGGGTGGATTTCAAGTTATTATCAAAGGGACACATGACGGCCTCGTGAGAAACGTAGGCTTTGGACATATCCGCAAGTACGTATCACGCCAATGGTACGTTTGCACTGCTGGACCCTCGATCAGGTTCAATCGGCGTGAGGGACGCAGCGTCAACGGACAGAACGGTCCACAACTCGCGTGGCAACGGGGGGGGGGGGGGGGCGTACAAACCGCTAGTGACGGAACTGTACAAGAGCCTGACTGGTTTCCAGCAGTACGAGCGGTTCGCCAGGGATGCAGCAAAATCCGGCGTTGTTGTGTGCAAGAAGGCCCCTAATGATGCCCAGGGCAAACGGCGGGAAGCGGACGAGAACGTACGTGCGAAAGGTACATGTCAGTGGGTGAAGCCCTCACCGCATGCTTCAGCGTCGAGGGCGAGTTTGATTGTCTTGAAGTACATGAGCGGACAGTATGTTTGGCGTACCAAATGGATCGGAGGGCAACGGAGGCGTCGTGGTCTTGCTTGACCGTTTGAACAAGACGGTTTTTAAGTGACAGTGCCGGACATGCTCGTGCAGCAACGCTGTTTATCCTCGGGTCTTTAGCCAGCAAGGATTGCCCAAGCCGATTGTCTCGGATCGAGATCTGGGCGTTTTGGGCATACGTGTTCAAAGTGCTCAGTACTAAGTTGGACATGTCTACGGTGAATCATCGGCAGACCGATGATTAGACTGATAGTATTAATAGCGTGTGGAGGATATATTCCGTAGCATTTGCACAAAAATCCCGAAGCATTGGAGCGCTATGCTAGTCGTGTCTAATTTGCAATGAACAATGTTGTCCATGCAGTCAAGAAAATCATTTCGTTGTACATGAACGGTCTTACCCACCCGCGCGCCCCGCGGACGAGTCCCGTTGGCGCCATCACTCCGTTGTTCAGGGTTTTGTGGGGTAGATATAGCCGATTGTCTTGCTGATATCGCCCCTCTAACTAACTGATCATAAACAGGTTGACGCGCTTTATGTCAACGCGTCTCAATGTTTTACGGCATGTACGCGACGCAATGGATGAGAGACAAAACAAGCAAAAGGAACAAGCAGGCTTCATGATAGCGAACATGCTGAAGTGTTGGGGCCGGCGAATGGGTTTAATTGAATACTAAAACCTACTACACATGCAGTGTCTGCGACAGTTATGGGCAATCGTGTATGGAAGGTACTGTATTATACGCAATACTAGTTGAAATTCCTTGTTGTCAGCGCTAATGTATTGCATATTGCAGCCTCGACCAGTACTGCCATTTTGTTTTTGCTTTCAGTGATCTCGAAGGTCTATTCAATGTCTTTCACCAAAGGTCGTCTGCCAATCGCATTCAAGCCGGCTGATGGTAACTGGGAGAGGTTGAGCGTTTTGGCGCAAAACAAGCATGTCCACGAAAGCGTCTCTCTAAAGGCGTGTAAAGCCGATAGCACCGTATACAAATGTGATACGCGTCACGGCGAAACCACCATCGACTGGCGAGATTAGCGGAACATGACGATATGCACCTCATTGCGGGGATATCCGCGACATCGCAACGCCTATTCGGTTCGTGAATCACTTAGCTACAGCGAGTCAATAGACCTGGGTATCACCGCTACACTCTACAACGTTGCCGCGCGGAAAGTGGTAGCATCAAGAGCTAGCTACTCGAGATTTCGTTTATAGCGGGCCGAAGGCAGGTCTTCTCGACTTCTACACGTGCGAGTATGCGGAACCTGACGTGGAAGCCGACATCACAGATACGCTACCGGCGATGTTGTCAGTCCTGCATAACCTCCGGCCCGACATACCACAAGTGTGCTTTGCAGTGCGATGTAGTTTGATGCAGCTTTGCGATCCAAATGCAGGACATGCCCCCCTCCGATTAGTAAGGCGAATTATGTGAATACGTCTGTCACGTCTGTATTCGTCCTTTTTTTTTCGACTTTTAATGTATGGAAGTTCCTTTCTACTCCATCTACTGCTACCGATTCCGCTCTCACTTCCGATCCCGCTCCTAACGAATAACCTTGGCCGGATTATACTATTTGATATAACAGGTACGGAGAGGTCCACGATCACATTTGAATTTAGGCGCGAAACCGCATTCAGAGATATCCCCCACGGCGTACAACTCAATCAGCACATAGTGGGAGTTTGGATGCCGATTAAGGTAAAGAGAAGCATCGAAGGAAGCAGATACTGTCGCTGTACGAGAAGCTGAAGGACTTCGATCGAACACCAGACGAGTAGAATAAAAGGTTCTTGGAAGACCCCGTTACGACATCAAACCAACTACAGGAAATGCAATGGAGCGGCGAGGTCTGGAGGGAGCTGCAGGCTCGGCGCACGATCAAGAACTGCTTCGGGTATACTGTATCTGCTTTAATAGTGGCGAAGAAGACACTAGAGGGTGCAGTTATAGTAGCTGCGAAGAGATTGTAATGCAGATGCACTTTTACATGAACAACTCTCTCTATATTATAATCATATGGTAAACATAGAGTGGTACCCCGTACCGGAATGGAGAGCAGAATCTGTATTAATGAAACCCCATTATAAGAAACTAAGCTATTGTCATAATCAATATTGCCCAGCCAGTTTGGTGCTTAGCTGCGAGGACGCTGATGCCTTCGAAATCAAATATCAAGGAAAAATAGAAGGAACGATATCAGTAGGTGGTGCATTTTTTGCTAGCGCAGATGCGATGCGAGGGTTTCGAACAAGGCAACGAGCATATACAAAGGAGTTATAGAGCAGAAGTTAATGCTGAATTTCTTTGGCCGTTCTGGTGGAAACGTGCCATCGCTGTAGTAAATCACGTCTGTTAGATGCACGTTTAATGTCAAATCTAATGGCCTATAGCGATGGCCCGTTTACACCCAGATGGCCAAAATGCTTCTGTCTAGAATGCTCGTTGCGTTGTTCGAAACGATGTAGCGCTAACAGGACACCCTGATCTCTTTCATCGCCTTAACATTACGCCACACGGCGACGGATAGGAACCTCCAACGATGACTTGTAGAACAAATCGACTCCCACAGCATCCACATCCATAGACACGCAGTGTCTAATCACACTGCTCAACTACAACTGCAACCTACTGTATGAACACAAGGTCGGTTGAGGAAATGCTGCAAACACGGTTAGATTTGGTGCTCAACACTGCAGACCATACATCAGCACTGTAGAGCGGGAAACCCTCACTTCGTCGCGTCGCTCACCATCCCTGTTCTAAAATAATACGCCGGGTATTTGTTTAAGGAGGAGCCCCCCCCCCCCCTCCCATCACTTTCAAGGCAGTACCGGAGACGCCGTCGCTTCAGGCTCTGCAGAACGTGGCCCCGCTGCCGCCCGCCGCACTGCTGTCGCTCTCAGTATTCAGGTTATGATCAACGGTTTGTGGCTGTCTACGGACAAATGTACGCACAAATGCTTACTCTCAGTTATCAGAATAATGATCAGCGGCTTGTGGCTGTCTACGGACAAATTACGCACAAATGCTTTTCTTTGCTTAGTGTCGCGATTTTGCTCTTCCAATCGATGGTCAGGGCTGGACCTTTGATTTGAGGACGACTTGCGGATTGGCTACTCTGCTGGGCACGCTTCCGTTTGTTGGTCCCGCGGTATACCAGCGTTTCTCGGCCAGACATGCCCATGCTTCCCACGGTCCCTAACGCATACAAGACGTGCACGCAACAACCCTGCTTCCAGCCCAGGCGACAGGGGCAAGTACGAGCTTGATATCGACTTCCCATCCTGACGATGGTATGTAAAGCTGTTCCATCCGGGCGGTCTCACGCCAAGATGCGCTCTAACGGGTAGGTCCTCCTGAGAACGGCGGTCGACGACGTCATAGATTCTTGTTGACGGGACTGCAAACACGTTCACAGTCTGACAATTCTCGTTTGTGTCGATGTTTCCCAGCAAGAAACTGATGCTGTTGTGTTGCGGGCGACATTCATGAAGTAGACAGCGCGTGCCAGAGCTCTAGCACGCCGGACAAGGCGATCATCAAACGCTGGGCTACTTTGGAAAGCGTGTGCACAAACGCTCTCCGCCCTACAGAGAATCTGGAGCTGGTCGAGAAGGGCTCTCGCCTTGAGTCTGCGGCGCAGAGTGACATCGCGTTTGGAGCGTTGTAAGTATCTCACGGATTATTTGCTGTAGCGAAACCGCTACAAGTGTGGTAAAACTGCCAATGCCACACTCGCGGGTTTAGCCAGAGTTTTGTTAAGTAGGTTTTGGAATGCACAAGTTGAATCCACTTACTCCACTCTTTCATCATTCAGCCTGTCGTTGCAGAAACTCAGCATCGGATCGAGAGAAGTGCAACTCGTGAATGTTACTAATAGTCATTGCAGCGACGCTGGACTCGAACCCCCGCGTCTTTTCGTAGATCTTTTTCGCTACGTGAAAGTAACACATGAGGAAACGGAAGGAAGTGTCTTGGGCACCAAACGCTTCTTGCAGCGCGTTCCACTGGGCGCTGTCGGCATCGCCTATTGCCATTGTTCACTCGTACTGGCTTGCCTGTCACGGCGGTGAAAACCTGACGAAGCATCGACAGCACGTCGGCGTACTGAGCTTCTTGTTGTTGCGACACTATGAAAATAGCAAGCAAGGGAAGCACCTGGCTCGATCCGAAATTCCGATCACACTCACGGGATAACCGACCTGAGTAAACTTGCATGTTGCCTTTACGTGTAGAATGAACGACTCAGGGTCACGATCAGCTTTACGCAGAATCCGTTTGAGGAACAGAGAATGAAAGGCGACGTTTTAAACAGACAAATGGTGAACTCTATCCCTCAGGCAGTAGCGGTCTTGTTGTACAAGAATATGCACATACATGTAGAGGACGATGCTGATTTTGGGGAAGAAACCCAGTCGAAGCCCAATTCGGATCAAGCCATGATGGCGCCGATGATGTCGATGATGTACCAAACCCAAAACTTGCTGTTTCAACAACATCAACAGTTGTCGCGACCACAGCGTTCGCAGGAGAGGCCGGCTTATGTTTTCGCAGTACAGGATGCTCCGGGAGTCCCCGTTATGGCTCCTGCTATGAATGGAATGCGAACGCTTCGTCGGAAGCGTTCCGAGGTATCCGACAAGGACCGGATATGTACTCTCGAGACGGCCATGTCATCTGTGGGCGTTGCCATATGCTTGGGCACGGGAGAACGAGTGCAAGCGGCAGTATGGCTTCTATTCGCAAAAGGGCCACTTCAAGCTGAGTGTTTGGAGCCGCGAGAGGAACCCAGACAAGGGTATGGGGCTCCTTCGCAAGGTTGCCCTCCTCCAGCGTGCTTCATGTGCAGGAAGACTGACACGTAGTGGCCGACGGCCCCATGATGGCCACGTCCAGGGCATGACAGCATCGGCTAATACGGGGGTTCCGCCTGCGCAGGGCCTAGGACCCTCGCGGCAATGATGGGGACAGGAGGAAGGGGAAGGAGGTGCCGCTCCTTCTTCTTGTCTGAGTAACGGCGGGTATGGAGGCCACTGGAGCGCTGCAGAATATACTGCGTACAGACCAAGGTGACCCCTCGCACCACGGATCACCCCGCAGAGCGCTCAATGCCTAAATCAAAAACATCCGAAAAGACCAGGATGACGGTTGATATCTTGTGCTTGATATTGGTCTCCTCGATCGTCTCGATGGAGTCTTCTGCAGCCCCTTTTGCGCTATTCCGAAGGGTGTCAAGCCGCACCCTGAAGACGCGCGGGCTATTAACGACCTTTCCTTCCCTGAAAATGGATTCATTAACGATTTTTCCGTCCCGGACACGGAGGTCACTGTCAGTTACGATGGGGTCCGAGTTATTGCGTATCGCATTGAAAAGGTTAAGTATGCACTACCCGGTCTGTCTCGCATGATGTCCGGCTATGTGAGCGTCGCGTTAGACATATCCCCCTACACGCTTATTACTGTGGTAAGTTCCCCGGCACTATCCCAGAACTTATGCTTCCCCTTTGGCTGAAATAAATAAACGCACCCGCGTCGTACGCAATAGCTGGCTGGCGTAATTATCGACCATTTATACTACTCTGCACGTCCAACACGGGCAGTACAACCCGATACCAGGCGCATCCACTTTCGATGACAAGGTGTGGTGTGACTACCACAATTGCATCGAACCCGACATTTGTACACGGCTACCCGAGGCGGCGGTGGCGTATCCTGGGTCGATGGTTGCATACTCGGTGCGTCTGCGTTCAACGAATTTAAAGTTACGGCCTGGTTTGTTCAGGGGCTGCGCTCGGCCTTCTCTGGGATAATCAGCGGCGTATGGTATCGATGCCAGCGATAAATATTGAAAAAGCTCGCCCGCGCGTTCGAGCACTACTTGTTCATCTCGTGCGTCGAAGTCACAACTCAACGTCTTCTTGGCTCCACTATGCCACGTGGTTAACTGTGTGCGTCCAGCGGCATCATTTTTTCAGAGTCTCAACTTGGAAAAGTTGGTGGATAAACTTAGCTGGAGCAGGCACGAGATCGAAGATTCCACCTGTCCAGCCGACGTAATTCTAAATATTCTTTTTTTGGGGGCTACAATCACTTCCTGGCCCGACCGGCTTCCGCTGAAATGCCAAACGGCCATTGCGAGCCCGTTCCGGGCGTCTCGATCAGGCCCCCACTTTCTTACCTTCTATATTCAGGACACGTGGGAATATCGACGCCGGTTAAAACGTCCCTAACTAGTGCTCTAGACGGGAGCTGAATGCACTAAGCAAACCGAAAGATACTGAGGTAAAGTGCAGTTACTTGAGAAGTATTATATTATTGCACTCTTGGATTAAAGCAGTTACAACAAACCGAGGAACATGGCAGCATTAGAACTAACCGAGGAGTCTCAGAACCATTTAAACGACGCCACAGCGCTGATTGCACTTGTAATGACCTTAATCTGACGGATAAGGGCGATCCTAGGAACTGGGCTTCGGGGGAACGAGATTACTTGGGCTACAAAAAAGTATGGACTCTGCAACAGCTTCATAGCTGGATGAGTTTCGCTACTTTTTTTTTGTATGCTGGCCATAGAAAGCAACATGTGCTCCTAAACAAACCACAGCTGCTGGAGACATCCGCCCTCAAGCTTTGCGCCCGTTACAAAAGATTCGCCTGCTACAAAAAATTGCTAGCCCAAATAACCATGCAAGGGGCGTTTTATTTTGTTTCGAAAGATGGAACCACCAGCAAGGTGGATAATGGAAGTGGTTGCCTCCATTCCGATATTCTCGTAAACAACGGACGATTGCTATATTTTTTGCCGCCAACTAGTAAGTGTGCCAGATAGAGACAGTTATCCAAGGACGTGCTGCCGTTTTAGCATGAGCACATAAAGCTTCGAGTTAAGCGATGACTCTTGCCCGTCAATTGAGCTTTATTCGAGCTATATCGACTCATACTTCTGAAGGCGAAGCTTTAGTCGCGCTCAACTGCGTCGACGCGTCAGAATACACGCATCTCTGAACGCACGGATACAACTGAAAGCGCACCAGTTTATATGGTTGCTTTAACACACGCAATGCTTTCACCGTGTTCAGATTGTGGAACTCGCCGTATCTTCTATATCGTGCGACGCTGTCTCGTCAATGTTCAATGTAGAAGCAAGTGAGGTGAAAGTGAAGCCTCAAATAGGAAACGGTCTGGCATTAACATGAAGCTGAAATCGTAATGGCTTGAACATCACGGTGATGCTGTACAGGATATTCTAACTGACGGTGAAAAAGTACACTTTGTATTGGATTCCACCTCGCCTAACCGACCTACAGGATTCCATCCGATTAAAAATAATCCTCACCCTTCACCGTTCGACCCCTCACATTGCAGCCGAGCATTAATTCTGGTGCGCACAACACCAGGGCTCTCAGAAGCTCAGTTCAGGCGAGGATGCACAGACGCAGGGGTTGGAGGCCGTCGGGCTGATGAAATAGGTTGAGTCGAGTCTGGAGACGAGAGCATCTTGGCAGCGTCAAAGAGGTGGGAAGCGTGGAGAACCGAAGGGTCTTGTTGGCCACAAAATTGCTTAGAAAGTGAATAGAAGCCTATTAGGACCGCGTGTCCCCAATCATAACTCTTTCGTGTCTGATAACTACCTCCCTTCTGCGTAATTAACCTTCCAGATAGACTATATCGCAGTTATGGTATTTCAGCGGAGGTTACCCGGTCTCAGGTGGTCAAGCGCCTGTCCAGCACATTCACCATGTGGCTATTGTTGTGTAAGCATTTACAACATATACGTACGTACTACTACTAAGGTCTAGGGATCTATAACTGACGCTCGTAAAAGCCGTCGGGAATGCGAGGCTCAACAAAATGCGGACGCGGTGGCGTTCGGTGTAGAGTTGTAAAATGATTTGATTTTAAATAGGAACAAATACATATCTAACAAATGAACATTAAATATCGCTAAATACTTGTCTGTCTTGCATCCACGTCTGCGTTTCCTGGTTGACAACCGGAAACTCGGCTAGATCTCCAGAAAGCAGACCACTTCAATCACGACCAGATGTCCCGGTGATTGCTTGGAGACAACTAAGCTTGTTATCTTCAATCAGCCGCATGAAACGGCGTGCATCATCCTTCACCGTCAATCAAGTGGGTGTCACCTTAAAGTATCACGTGTCCCTAATCCCTAAACCAACTACCCTAACCGCTACGGAGCAGCTTTGTGTGACCAGAGCCACAGCGATCCCGTAAAAGAGGGCAGGTGACAAAGTCGGCGTCCGGAAACAGCGAGAGCCCTGCTCTTGGACGTTTTCATGCGGATGAAGCGCAAAAAGAAGACGCCCGACGCGTCGACGGAGATGCTTTGTTTTCGGGCGAGCGACAAAACTGACACCCGCCCAAATAGGTACCACAGCGGACACAGCAACGCAGCGTCTTGGTAGTCACTAGATGAAGTTGCGTTCTGGTACAAATGCAGCAGCATCTTTTTCAAATCGCCTTTTGAGCACGGTGGTGCTTTGTTAGCTACCTTTCCATCTGTCGAGTGTTTTTTTTTTCCATGCTAAGCAACTTTGCTTCGACAATGTGTCGTTGCACGGGGAAGAGCTCAAACAGCCACATCTTACTCTGTCTATAATTTTGCATTGCGGTATTTCGAGCAAGTGCCTTGCCCTTCTTACCCTCGTTAAATGCAAGATACATACCAAACATGTCCAATACAGCTAAAAAACACTTGCCTGAATCGTCCCGTTCAATGCATTGCTTAACATAGTCAAACTCAACATTCTCACTCTTTACGAAGGCATTGAACGCCTTGATGGCTGTTGCTTTGGCCCGCTTCGTGTTGACAGGCTTTAGCTCGTCTAGGCCCATCCTGGTCAGATAAGATGCGAATACGTAAGTGATACGCTCTTCACTAGGACTTTGAATGGAAGTACACATATATTTTTTTCGTTTCCCTCCTACTCGGAATGACTGGGGTAGAGGCCCTACCTACCCCTAGCTAAAGTGATTAGCCAAAATGCTTTCGCATACATTATCTGATTGGCTGTTTATCGTGTAAATTTAGTGATCGGGCGGGTGCCACCCATACAAAAGTTAAGTATGGTCGGATAAGTGATCATATTCATCGATGTGAATTTGTTAAAAAAAAAAAATATCAAATTGGGTTAAAAACACACACACACATTTGCAGCAGTCGCCGACTAAGAGGCGATGTCGTCGCCATGGACGGTTTCTCGCTTGTGGTCCGCCAAGGCGATGAGCGGTGTGATCCACCACGCTCGGACGACTACTGTATAAGACTGGTCGCTCATGCAGCTTTAGCGCGAGATCACGCAACGCCGGCTCAAGACGAACCCTCATTAACGCAACGAAGACGGGTTTGTACGTGTGCTACTCCAAATCGACCAGGAGCAAGCTCAACAGACTCAAGCACAGAACCAACACCAAACTCTCGATGACCCTGTCCTGTTTGTCACCACCTCCACGCCAGAGCTGCAGAATATGTACGTTAATAACGGAGACCAGCAGCAGAACCACGATATGTACGGGGATAATTGAGGCCAGCAACCATAACAGTACCTCGATATCGTGAACAGTTCTTTGCGTATAATATTTACCTGTTAGCGTACACTTACAGTTTTTTTTATCGTAGAAACCGGCAGTCGATTGGCGTTCAATACCTCGAGTACCCACGTGATTGTAGGAAGCTCAAACCACTCTGATAACATACCATATCGCTGCGTCTCTGGGTAGCGTAAATAGGACGGAAATGCTTTATTGCTATAGTATCACGTACTGCAGTTCGAGCTGGATTAACCCTTATGAGCATTTTTTTCAATGTCTGCTAGCTTCGATCTATTTTTTTTCTAGCTGCGGGCGGGTGGGCGGCGAACCTTCGGGTGGCGGCGGAAGGCGGGCCTAGCGGCCCGACATTGTCGTTCAAGCTATGTGGGTCCCACCAGCTTTTCATCAGATCTGAAAACATTGCGTACTTATCTGACTTTTGTTGCGCACTTTTAATCAATGCTTAACTTCAACGCGAGGCTTCACCTGATTCGGCTTCAAATAAACCGATTTGAGCAGCGCCAGCCCTGACGTGCTATCTCAGAATAATTTCTAAACCCGCTTGAATTTGTGCACCATGCGCAATTTCCAACAATTATTACTGTGGGTACGATAGTCACTTCGCCAATTATCAAATTAGAAATAGAACTACCAGAATCACCCCCCAAAAAACAAAGGACAAAAGCCTCATGTTTTCTGTTGATAGAGCAGACAGAATGGCCGCCATACTCTCGTTTGCCGACACTATTAGTGTACGATGATTCCACAAACACAACACGCTTAAAAAGGAATCTAACCCGTCTATTTAGACACAAATCGTCAGAAGTGCTTAGAGCTGCTCCACCCCGACGTCTTAAGCATTTTTCTACAAGCTTTTATTGTCCATTCATCTCTTTTCAGTTCAATCCCTCGTCTTCGTTCGTACCTCACTCCAACACTTGTGGCTTATACAAGTGCAACTGGAGGCTTGCACATTTGACATCGTTCTCGCAAGCGATCCCTAATTGAACGTCACGCGATTGTTGCGCTCGCGCTTGAGCCAGTATAGGCATTTCGCATACATCGGGTTATCTCGCGAATAGATCCTCTTCCCATTTATCTGTTCGTACGGAACTTCGAACTTGTCGAGAATGTGTTCTGGTGAATTACCTTTCGCAATTTGGCGAACCATCTTGACGTCTATCCACGGAAGCTGGTGAACTTGTTGGACAAGTTCTGTGTCTCTCTTCGTCGTCCTTGGTTTCCGTATTGCCTTCATCCACGTTTCGCAGTGATCTTTGACGACCTTTCTGTTATCATGGGCGGACTGCGAATAGAGTGTGTATGTATCCGCAGAATCCACGATGTCGTTAAAGTGTACCTCCTCAGAAACAGTCGCTATGTGCAACCGCGACGACGGAGAAAACCCTCATGATTGAAGGCTTATGGTTATGAGAACCTGGGGGGAGCTTGCGTATGACTGAGTAAATTGTAGAATGACGAAATTGGTAGGGAGACTTTGTGATAGATAAGGAAGTTGTGACACGAGCATCTAGCGTTATTTGTAAACCGTAAACTAAGGCCTCACGTTGCCGTGCGTTGCAGTGACTAACTGCAATGCACGGCTTCAGTGCAACACGTAAAAACTATCAGCAGTCGACAAAAAAGGTGCGAATTTAAGATTTGTATAGACGACATCCGCCGTACATTAGCATTTGTAAGTTAATCCTAATACATTTTTAAAATTTGCGGTGGGCGACTCGGTTCCTTTTTCACGTGGTAAGAAGTAAAAATTCTAACATTTTATATTGGACTGGGACTTTTTACACCTGCTGCTGTGGGGTCGTAGTTTACGGTAGTCTACAGGACGGTTGGCTGCAACATTGCTGTTACAAGCACAACACGTTGTTCGTTTGTCATTTGTATTTTGTGCTTACTTCCTCCAACTCTCATACCATAATCTTCAACTGTTGGTTGCAACTAGCTGCTTGCCAAGAGCGGGCTGTAGAGAAAACAATAATGAACTAGTTGTTCAGGGCTCTTTGTTTGTATTCTACTCGTACCGTACCATACCACAATTCACGGTAGATTAGATACCATGCTCCGGTAGGTACGGTACGTCGTTGAAACGTCGTTGTCGACTTAAGGCAGATGGGCTAGCATATGACTTACTTGTCTTAGTTATCGTGGGCCACTATATCTAAGACAAGAAGTCCTATCTCGGGTGCTATCCAACTGTGGAGTTTGGTACGGCAGCACACATGTTTCTGGTCGCCAGTAGACACTTTTCGGCAATGGCAAACACAAAGGATACTGGCTGCTTGCACCGAATCAGGAAGAGGGGTGGAAGTCACATAAAACGACCAACGGAAGCGAGCGGTTGCGAGCGCACGTAGCCATAGCAAATCCGTGCGGGGTGCCCGCGAAGCAGGGCCGCTCGGTATTTGCGGAGGCGGGCCCAGCGCGAGCTTTTTCCAGCGAGCCGAGCACTGTAGCAGACCGAACTTAGAATCTTTTCCTCGCAGGAGCGTAGCGAGTGCCTTTGCAAGCAAAGCCCATGATCGCGATGACATCGGTTGTTCGCGGGAGGGTTAGGGTAAAGGGAGATGGGAAGCCTCACACACAAAAGGAAGTTTAAACCAAAATGTGACGCGGCGTGAGTCGGTGCAAGTAGCCTCTGTCAGCACAAAGTGACCCGAACACAAGGCCTCGAGGCGACAATCGACCAACACCTTTTCGGTCTCAAGCAAAATCTGCGCGATACGTACAGGAAATAGCCCAAAATTCACAAAGAATGACCAACTAAGTTAATTGATGTTGCCCGCTGTGAATAAAAACTGACCAAAAAGGTCAGATAAACATGCTCATTGGTCAAATTAATGTGAAGAATGGTCATTATTCCCGATCAACAACACGTGACTGTTATCCCACTCCGTTCCAGATCGAACCACCCTTCACGGCCTCCCAAATATTAGCTGTTCAAAGAAGCCTTTCACGTGAGACAGACTTTGTCAAATATCGATGGGAGAACTTCTGCTGCTCTGTCGTCATTTCTTATATGCTGCGCTGATTTATGTGAATTGAATGCATACTAGTAGTTGTTAGTACTTCACTCTAGTCACATTAGGCGGCCATTAGCTTCACAATAGTGTGGTTGGAGTTCAAAATAATCTGACCTGGTCAGATTATAAGACCGCGGGTACACAATAATCTGACTAAAGTTCACATTACTCTGACCAATGGTCGATGGTTACGACGATGAAGAAGTCCAGGTTCTCTAAATTGGCGAGAGTGTGAACGACAGCAGCGTTGTGCGCGCTCATCAAGCCCGTGAGGTGCTCGCTTCCTTTTCAAGCTCCGTCGGGGAAAGCACTGCGATTTGCATCGCCCTGTTTATGCAGTAAAGTGTTTGCTAGAAGCCGGTGTGTGTGTTTGCTGTGGTTATTTTTATGTCTACTACCGGCTTTCATCTCCTCCGTTGGGATAGACGTTTTTGTGTAGACTGTGCGCGTAATCATTTACATAAGGTGCCAATCTATCGCAAAAATTATATTCGAGGATTGCAAGGATACGACATAAAAGTAAAAAAAACTGGACCCGCGTCTCGCGATACACTTGATATTTATATGTACATGTACAGTATGTACAGTCCAGTACAGTGTCGGCTCGCTGGAATGCTCGACGCTAGACTCGATTCCAAACACCGTGCACGGATCTGCTGTTCGCTCGTAATCGTCATTTCTATGCTTTGTGTCTTCCGTTCTGTTTGCTACCCGCATTTGACTGTTCTCTAATTTCTGGTTGCAGACGTATATGTATAATGAAGCCTTACTGACCCACGGACACGCCCTGCATCTGGATCTCAGCTGCTCGGAAACTCACCGTGTGCAGAGAACACTTGCAGCACAGGTCGGGGGAATGAGGGACAGTACCGGAACCCCTCTTGATGTATTAGGTGCCCTTAAAGATTTCATCTCCAGCTAAAATTAGATTGGATTTTTATATCGACTTTACATGCATTTAATATGTTAAGAAATTTGAAATGGTGTAGAAGTACAGGACCTCACCCATCGAGATACACACCGGCCATACTGGTGGCTTTCCGACTTGACATTTCATTGCAACCGCTACAAACCCGTAGCCTCTGTTATCGTTAGTTGGAGCGCACATGCATCCTCGCGGCGCACATCCGGGGACACCACTCGTTTTCATATTTATCAACAGGTGATGATTGCTCCCATGTAACCTCAGCACATCAAAAGCACGAGCACGCGCTGGCTCTAATGTATATTCCACCACTGCGTCATGCTCACTCCTCAACCCCCCCCCCCTCCGTCCAAGATAAACCCCAGCAAGCTCTCCGCTCCAATGGCGGCGGTAGCTCTCGTCATTCCCCGCGAGGTGCCGATCTACTACGGAAGACCCAACAACGGTGGATATCCGTATCCCACGGCTATGACGTAGCCCAGTGCAAACAAGACTGACACGCCTGTTGGAGAACGTACCTGCTCGCATGGAATGGAGGTGGCTCGCCACAACTGCAAGGTAACATGTGCTGCCGTATACGTTGGGAAAAAGGACACGATCGTTACGTAACTGATCTCTAACATATTAGTCTTAGTATAGTATAATATAAAGCAGGGCGTGTTGAAGGACGAGCGAAGGGGCTGGGCACTGGCCATGCATGACGCTCAAACCCAATATCCCAGCCAGCCCCTTAGCCGTCCAAGCCAAGTCCCCGGGAGCTATTCTGGCACCGCCCGTCACGGGTTTCTTCCTAAAATGCTATCTACAATATGCAGGAACAAGGTGAGAACTAGGAAGACTTCACGACAGGTTCTGAGCCCTAGGAGGGGCCGCTTCCGGAAGATGTCCATGAAGAAGACGTCGGCAGCATCGGCGAGGATATCGGCACGGACGCCGGCAAAGATACCGTTTCGAATACCGGTTCGAATTTCGGTTCGTTTATCGGTTTGGATACCGGTAAGGCTACAGTGGATATATCCGTATGGATATCGGTACTCAGATGGCAGGTGCCAAATCTGGGACACGGATGGTGTCGAGAACACCAGATGCCATTCCAGATAAAGAAAGATCCAGTGTCCAACGGAAAGATAGCCCAGAGAAAATAAAGAAGACCTAGATTTCGCAGAGAACGAAGAAGCGGAAGAGGCTACGATAGACTACGCGCGCATAACAAGATGGTGCTGAAGGACACGTCGAAGTTGATTAACAACCCGCCGTTCAACGGAAGCAATTTTCCTACGTGGGACCTATGCATACAGACAAACCTGCGAGCGATGGGACTAGTCGGCATAGTCACCGGTGTTGACAAGATCGAGCATTACGAAACGCCGAGAGAGAGGGACTGCTGGCGGACCAGGTATATCAAAGCGCATATAATTCTCGTGGGGTCACTCGACGACGCCCACTTGGAGAGATACCGTGAGGATGTGCTTTCGGGGGATCCGACCCGACTGTGGAAGAAGATTGGCAGCGAGTTAACCTCGTCGGACCAAAAGGGCGCATTGCGATTCTGACGGAGATGCAACAGAAGCTTATGAAGAAGGGCGTGTCGCTGCACAAGTACGTTGACGACATGTCGAACTTGCTCACGGAGCTAAAGAGAGCGAACGGAACGATGGACACAGACATGTTTATTGAGTTGCTGTTACGAACACAAGTGGTGTCTACCCTGACATTATGCGAGTTTACCAAGGAACGAAGCGGCAAGATCCCAGCGCACTCGAGACATTGTCACAAGCACGCCGGGTTCTTGCAGATCATACCGATGGCGAAGCTCAGCGGAACCGGATGATTAATGCCAGTTCCGATTACTGCCAAGTAAACTTAGTTGAAGGTCACCGACCTAACGTACGCCAGTCAGCGAGAGAAGAACGTCGATAGGTGAGACAAGGACAAGGACGATCGACGTGTCGCAATTGCGGTGACATGGGTCATGGGCGAGAGAATGTCCGCACCCATCCAACCGTGAATACAGTGGTGGACGTGGAGGAAGAGAGCGAAGGCCAGTTCAGGCAGGCGCGGAAGAGGACGCGAACGTGGCGGCCGCAGCCACAGTAGCCGTCGCCAGAGAGGCAGCCATTATGGAGACCACAGTGGTGCTAGCCGGGACGACGTAGCGCGTGTACTTATGGTGAAGGTCCACCAAGCGTTTCCCAAGAACGTGATTGAGTGGAAGCTCGACAACGGGAGCCAAGCAAACATCTGCGGCGTTCTATAGTGCTTCATTGAACTGAATGAGATGGACAAGTTCTTGTGCCGGAAGATGATGAACCGTAGCATCGAAGCGGTGTGCCCCCAGGGTACTGTGGAGATCGTCATGCGGAACGAGCTCACCGGAAAGTATGAGAAACGGCCGTTGCCGGAGGTGTGGTACACTCCGAAAGCCAAAGTGAATCTTATATTTCAGGACTTTATGCAAAGACGTGAATATGCAGTGTCGTTTTCAAGCGACAACTCCCAAGGGACGACGTACCTGACTAAGAGCCGCGAGATGAAGATCAAGCTCAAGAAGAAGAACGGCTTGTACAGTCTGTTGGCGCCGGCACCTCCAGAAGGACGCACGCCATTAGCCAGTTTGATGGCAACGACTATCAAGAGAACTAGAATCGAGCCAGCTCCTACCGTGCAAAAAAAAAAAACAATTTGACACAAGCGCTTCGCCCATGTGGACAAGAAGCTGATCGAAAACATGGCTAAGATGTTGGTGGCCCAGGACCTTAAGATCAACACGGAGATTTCTGCTTACGACTGTATCCGTGTGATTTATTCCAAAGCTAAAACTATGGCTTACGGAGAAAAGACAACGAAGCCCACAAATCCCTTGTAACGCCTATGGGCGGACCTAGCGTCAGTAGGAGAGGTAACCATGGATGGGTACAATCAGTTCATGCAAGTTGTGGATGAGTACAGCAGATTTCGATGGATGTACGTGTCGGTGAACAAGGACGAAGCAAGCAGACACATGATGAACCTAGTCTTACAGTTGCAGAACCAGTTCAAGTCGAAGAAACTTAGTGTCATTACACTCTTCTCGGACCATGGGGAGAATTCATTAACCGTGAAACCAAGAAGTTCTGTGAGGAGCAAGGCATTGACCTAGCCACTACCAACGGGTACGCATCATAAGAGAACGGGATGGTGGAGCGAGGAAACGGAGTCCTGATGCCGAAGGTCAGAGTGCCCCTATTCGATGACCCAGCTACCAATGATGCTATGGGGGAGGCACTCAATACTGTGAACCTTACAGCAACGCGCATGCTTGCCAGAAGAACATCACACGAGGCGATCTACGGAAGCCGGCCCTTGGTGAAACACATGAAGATGTGGGGCAGCGTCGTGTTCACTACAATACCTAGGCTGTCAAAGAAACGGAAGGAAAAGCTCAATGAAACGGCCGAAGTAGGCATCCTGAAGGGATACAGCGCCAGGACGAAAGGGTACACCTACATCGACGCTAAGACAGGGCTAACCAAGACGTCTGAAGGCAGCATCTACTACACTGGTTATTTTGAGTGCACCGGGTGCGCACAAATAAAAACGAAATAAAAACATAATCGTCCGGTCTCAGCAAAGTTTCCGTAAATTAGTCCTAAGAGTGCTATATACATTATCGGAACTGGGTAATGAATAGCGATAATTAGCTGAAGTTATTACCACAATAGAGCTGGACCAGCCGTATGGAAGCTCTTCACGTGTGTATGTGGTTTGCAAGCCACGTGGGGAACAAGCGGGTGCAAACCATGACTTAGCATTGCCCGCATGGCAAGCGGAGGTGCCGCGTGCGCGCTGTAGCTGGCCAATCGGGTTATGTCACCAGCAGCGAGCATTTAGGTTGAAACGAGTGGTCTCTCTCTCCCCCCCCCGGAAAGAAAGAGGAGTTGCGGTGAGGATTGCTGGATCCGTTGGACTCCTGGGACCGGACGTGATGGTACGTGGTCCTCCCTATCTGCACTTCACTTTAAACTGCCTGCGGCAATGATTTGTGAAACAGCAGATTCCCCTCTATTCCCCCGCCGCCGAAACAAGGCTGTGCCGCAAGGCCGCTTGCGCAGCCGACCATCCCCGACGCACATCGGCTAGTCGCTGAACGCGCTGCTGACGAGAAATGCCGCGCGGAGAACAAGACGCGCCGCGATGACATAATCGCCCATAGACGCAAGCGCCTGTAAGACATACGATCGGGCAAATTCGAGCCAAAGCTTCACCAAGCAGATTTCGACGCCTTGCATGCGGAGCACATCGCGATTGCGAAGAAGGAGGCCGTCGATGTGCAGTTAGACATACGTACGATGCGGACCTGTGCGTCTGACGCGAAGCTTCGCGCTAACAAAGAGTCGGACCTAAGCGAACTGATGGCGCAACTGGAAGCGGAAGACGGACAGGGGAGCCATCGGACAGCGCACCGTATTGCGAAGATGAAGGTGCCGGTGCTGCTCCGACACCACCCGACTCGGGAAGCTAAATGGAAGATGCGGACGCAGATGACAGCGCTACCGCCACTTATTGTGATGGACGAGGAAGGCGTTTCGGAGAATGAAGACACAGACGACGGCGCAGGTAGCTCTGAAGGGTCGATGAAGGCGAAGGCAGCACTGAAAGAGTGGATGGCGAGGAGTCCCGAAACAGCAGTGACGATATACCGGCGTCTAGTGTTCCACAGAAACGACACCAGAAACCTAACCGGGAGAGTGCCAGAAAATCAACGCGTACGGAAGACGATCTAGCGGCGTGACGAAAGCGACGGCTGTATATACAAGATGAAGTCATATCTACGACTGCGGTACTTGTACAGTGCAATTGGGTCCAGCAATGCGATGTGGTTCGTAACGAAGAATAGCACATTGCGTTTGCTGCATGTTAACTTTTTTACTATAATAATCTTTTTCGTTTTGAGTTGTACATCGCGAAGTCCTCCAGTTCATATATTTAAAGATCTTGTCATGAGTGGCCGTCATTTACTTTAACCTCCATCTTCCGTGGCCCAATTCATCGAATCAATCACCCCACCAAATCGCGCAAGGTCGCGATACGCTTGTGTTCACTATGACACAACCTTAAATACGATTAACTTTATTGCGAGCGCATAGACCAGGTATGATCAAGGACTGACAAATTGTATTGAACGGGTCCAATCGGGCAATTTTGGGTCGTTGCGGCTGGAGATTTAGAATATGTTACTTTTGTATTGTGAATCGGACATCTGGTATTATGAATCGGACATCTGGAAAATCGGATACCAACCTATGTAGAAAAATTACCCCCCACACACATACACACACCCGAGGGCCTGTCTGAGACACGATGCCATAAAAAGATTATCCTGTATCAGACACGTTATGCGAATTATACGTCTTTTTGTATAGTGCCTTACAAACTTTAAGTCAACGGGAGGGCTAGGCATATCTTCCAAAAGTCTGGCATAACTGTGCATAGTTGAGCAAGTCTCTTGAACTTCGAGTTCTGAAATAATTAGAGGATAGAGGTATACGATGGGTGCAAGGAACCAGTATTGACGATTGCAGATGCCTTTTCCCGCCACCCACTTCTCGCTCATTCTAAAATTCCTTCGGCTGGCGCGCAGATGTCCGGATTTCAAGCTCGTTGGCGTGAGCTGCGTCGAGAAGGCTGGAAACCGAAGCCCCCTACGGGTTTATCCAATGATTACACGTACCTCAAGCCGGGGGAAGACCAAGAAAGACACGCGCGGCGTTGATGTTTTCGTCGGAGAGATGGAGTTCATGCTTTATTTGGACCGCGTCGACTTGGGTAAGTACGCATTGCCTGTATGGGGAAACTGGATTCCGAGCATCTACTGTAGAGGGATACAACACTAGTAGGGCCCGCGTTGTGAACAATTTGAAAGGCGTATATAACGTTGATGTTTCCGATAAAAATGCTCTTCTGTACCAGTTCTGTCTTAAGTAGAATGGAGAGCGACGATGCGGAATTCAAGGCGTTGCCGTTCTATATGGATTTGTTTACTCAGCAGAATAGCGGTTCCCGAGTGTGCTGTCAGCTTGATTCTTGTGGTCGCTTTTTTTCGTGCTTTCCTTTCTCTTGTATCGGTTGTTCATGTGCAACATTCGCTAATAATGGGGTTTGTTTAACACTTATCGGAAGGGATGGTAACAAGCGAGTAATCCCAGTCGCCGTCGCGTACGTTCACAAAGAGACTGTAAAAAATTTCGTTTTTTTTCTAAACTGCATTGCTGGAGGTATATCTTTGAGTGATTGCCCGGCATTCACTGATCGTGGAAAACAACTTTAGCACAAAGTGAACATGCCAGTGTGGGTTTTCAGATTCACAATAACATTAAACCTGCGCCGTTCACATTCGCTTCAACACAGTTGATATATTTAAGGCAGTCAACATTAAGAAGGAAAGCTTGAGTGCCCAGATCATGAATTTACAGTCGTCACGTACGGTGCGAGAGAAAAATCGCGCAACTAAACAAGTTATTTCCCATGCCTATCGTGTCTGTTGTCGATGGCAAGCGAAGGGAGGAATATGTGGCATCTTACCTGCGCAAAACTCATCCTACCAATTGGGCAGTTTTAGGAAACTGCGAGCTAAGTTCGGACGATATTGAGCGGCTCGAATAAAATTGGAAAGGTGTTGCGAGCTATGGTTCTCGGCTGGCTCGTTTCGGAGTGCGTACTACAAGCGGAGCTGAAGGCGACAACAATGGATTGCTTTGGGCTGTTGCCCGAAAAAAAACGGTGTTTCGCACGCTGCGGGCCTATTACTTTCGTGCCGTACGTACACGCAATACGCTTTGAATGAAGCTAGAAAGTGGGTCGCAGCGAAATGTGATATCACTTCTCATGCCATGAAACTTTTCACTGCAGAAAAGATACACGTCACAAAACTTACCGTAGTGCCTTCAAGGATGCCATGTTTCTATGTGTTTGAGCTGTTCAATCGACCGATGTTGCATCATCCACAACAACGATGTTTGAGACCGATATGTAGAGCGGGAAGTGTCGGCCATGCAGGGTTTCTGAGCAACTTCAAATACCGTGTCGCCATATTCCGGCGGTCCTGTATGCGTTGGAGAGGCAGAATCCTGGCAAAGCACCGCTCTACAAAGTCCTTAATATATTCATCCCGCGTATTTAGAGTGCACGATACACAAAACAGTTGCAGCTATAGAAATCAATTTGCCAGTCGACACAGTGTCCACGGCGAGAAGCGATGTGTAACCTGCACCACGATATCACCAGGCGGGAGGTGCTCATGAAGCACGAGCTGCTGAAATACAACTTAATGAAAAGCGAATTCGCAGCAGGTGAAGCGATCCAGCCTTCGCGTTCTGACCTGAATTTTGCTCGATCGATATCTCCGTTCACTGCAGCGAATGACGATTTTAATGACACGCTCGATATTAATGCATTTTTCCAGTCACAACTCACGGCCGAAATCACGTCAGCACGAGTTGAATATCACTGTAGAAGATGTGGGTGTGGCAACCACAATGCTACCACGTGTCGTGTCACCGGTCAAGAAGTAGAGGAAGCTGGAACCGCAATACGACCGGGCGTATGCGTCCTTGAATCTTCACCACAGTCGGTATGCGATGTATCGACAGCGGATTATAATACGGCAACGCTAGACGAGAAGATATCAAGCTGTGATATCTGAATAAGGAACGTATAACAACACGGAGTCTCGTGAGGTAAGCTAACCAGTGAAGAATATTATCTAACGATACCTTTGATTTTATCCACAGCAGTTCTTGAAGACGTTCCGCTGAAAAATGTATGGGACTGTCATTAATACTAACATAAACCATCACGTCTGTAATCCGCTCCCAAACCTTGTTCTTGCGTAAAACCAGTATCATCTTCCGGTGTTCGACCAACTCTACATTGACAACAGTAATATCCTCATAGAGGCATGCATGCCTTTGAAGCAACGAACGATCCAAGCACACTACAAATGAAGCGATCGTTGCCACGGTGCGGCAGCATCAGGTTATTCGACGATCGACCTGCAGTCTACAGCATTTTCAGATGTGGTGGTCATCAAGTCAAACGAGTTTCCAGCTAGACCGAGTCGGATATCGAGTCGGAGAGGTAAGGGCAGCTGCAGCGGAGATCGTTGAAGTCCGGAAGCAGCGTATTTTACACTGCCTTGGGGAGCACGACACCGCTCCAACCAGACCCTGTTGAGTAGGCGGATAACCCTTGATTGAGTCAGGCGCAAGATTGAGGATTCCGCACACCCACCTCCCAACCGGCTTGAGCTCGAGCGTTAAGGGTTCATCGTGACGCCGATGACGGTTTTGGCATCCCTTTTCTCCGGCATTCGGGGTTCATAGACAATAACGACGCGGTTAACACGTCTCTCAACACGTTGAGGGACGTTTTAACACTGTTGAGTCAACAGTGCTCTAAAATGCTTTAGTAAGCCGTAAGATACCGAGGAAGGATGTAATTTTAATAATACACTAACATTTAGATCATGACGCCGAAATTTGAGCAGTTAGAACAAACCAAGGAACTTAGCAGCGATTGTTACTAACTGAGTAATTTAAGAGCAATTAACATATAAAAAAAAACTTACAAAACTGTTGCACTAGTTATCCGTGATCTATCACCCAAACCCGTCTGGGATGGCTTGATGAAGATAGTGCTTGATATCTTCAATTAACAGCTCGCATCTTCCTTCGGCGTTGTGTCAAGGGGGTGCCACCATTAAGTATCATGTGCCACTGCCAGAGCCCTATGCAAGCTAGAGCTCGCACGCGGGGCCTCCACTTGTCATAAGGGCAATGCTACAATAGGTCGCAGGTTTGCATCTGCATGCTTCGCGCATGGCCTGTAGCGCCGTGACGAACTCTTGGCCAAGCTCTGTTGTAATGATTTCAGCTAATTATTGCTATTTATTACCCAGTTCCGATACAGTATCGCACTTTTATATCATTTTCATAAAAAATAACTGAAACTTATTTTATGACTTGTAGAGCTGTTTAGAACAGTATTATTATAGCTTCCTGCCTCAGGATACCCCTTCTCCAAATAGCGTCTCTAGTAATATCCGCCCGGACGAATCAGAGCTGGCGTCGCGTTGAAGCTACGATGACGATTGGACGTGAAGAAAAGGAGTTCCTTTTTGATGTGGGCCACTTTCATAAAGATACTATCACGGTGAAAATTTTGTTATTTAAAATGAAGACTTTGTACGGAGACTAGCGCGTCTGGAGGTCAATTTGTTCCCGCGCATGACAGTGAATGGCGACTTGCTGCTAGCAACAATCCCGGTATACACCTTGCCGACGTGGGACATATCCGGGAAAAAGGGGGAATTCACGTTTATGTCAACGGCATGGCCATAAACAGAAAATCTGTGCAGGAACAAGGGCCCCAAGCATTGTACGACCGATCGACTGTGAGATTGATGGGGTCAACAAGAGTCACTCCGGTCAAAGGGGGTTTTCCGCTTAACAGCGCCCCTCCTCGGGCTATAGGCACGTTGCATAGATGTATATGGTGGATGCCGAAATTTAGATTTTTAATATCTCTTTTGGATTGACCACCTAATCCCAACTCGCCTTTCTTTGACTAATCTATTCAACAACGGAGACGGCTACCTGTGACTGCGATTGCTGCTAGGTTGTGAGCCCAAACTGAGCCATACCTGAAGATACCGAGTGAAATCAAGAACATTGATGGGTGGTGTTGGTGGAGGCGCCAGAGTTGGAAATGGGTGGCGGCGGCGCAGCAGCTGGCGGAGCTGTGGCGAATCAACAACAGGACCGAATTGTGCGGGGAGTAATAAACCTCCCGTTTCGAGGGAACGTTTGAGTTGTACAGGGCTGAGTTGCAATTATACCTTGATAAAAGACAAGGCTGGGGCGTAGTCGATGGAACAGAAACTCGACACGCCACTGACCAAGCGTTGCAGGAGCAGTTTGACGAACGGGACAGGCTGGCTCGTGCGACAGTTTCCCGGGAGTTGCGTGGATGTCAAAATGATGATGCGACAAAGGTCGTTCGATGGCAACAGCTGCCGAGGTGTGGTCGTCAATTGTTGCTGACAAGACTCAACGTGACTTCTCCTACGCTGTGCTGCTGCGACGACAGCTATATCAACACTCCCATAGCAACGGTGAGTCGATAAAAGATTACTTGAAGAAAATGTCAAGTTTACGACAAGAATTACGTAACATGGGCGCAGAGCACGCCATCACGGATGCAGAGATGGCGCGAATCCTGTTGATGGGTGTTGCGATAACACATCGTGAATTGATTGAGCAGTTTGACCTGCTCAATCAATTCACCGACGAGACAAGTTAACGCACCTACACTTCAACAAGTGACTAATGCGCTCAGATCGAGAGACGAGCGTGACAAAATGGTTGAACTAGCTAACGGCAAAATGAATGGCGGTGCTGCAGCCGTGTAATGAATATTAACAAGTTTTCCAAGCCCGAAATTAGCTCTGGTATTGGCAAGGGAAATAAAAAGGTGAAATGTTTTCACTGTGGAAAACTGGTCGTTTTCGTAGAGACGGTTGGCATTATAGAAAGAAGCAGAACAAATTTAACGGAAATAAGAAGAACAAGTTCAAGACGATGATGGGAAAGAAAATCAAGGACAAGGACTCCGAAGAGATGTCAGGCACGCAAAACATGATTCGCGGCCACTTCGATCAGAGCAGCAGTGATGATGACAGTGATGGTGATCCGTGCTCAATGGGAGGCATGGTTGTGAAGCAGACTCGTTCTGGAGACTCACGTGCTTGGATGCTGGACTGTGGCAGCACTACCCACGTGTGCATTGAAATGAGCTCTTTACGAACATCAAGAAATCTAAAGCAACCTTCACGGTCTGGACAGGCGAGAAGACAAAGGTGTTATGAGCGGATCTGTGAGTAAATACCATGAATCGATATGACGATCATCCAATACAGTTGCAATTGGACGGGGTGGAATATTCACCAAGAGGCTCTACGGATTTGATGAGCCTGAGTAAAAAGGAAATGTGCAAGTGGATCCCCTTATTTAGTTCGTCGGATGTGAAACCAAGAAGAATGTGGTTGGATCGCGGAGCACAGCGGCTGGAGTTCGTCAAGAAAGGCGATCATTACTGGGTTCGAAGCATCGGGTGGTTTGGTCATAGATGAATCTCTAGCAATGCTGACCGTCAATGCAGATGCTAGTCCACTAATGAAATGGCATGAAAGACTCGGACGTTTGAATATTTCGGCTATAAGCATATGTTGAACCAGAAAAGCTGTTGTGGGTATGTTGGACGTCTGTGATATGGGTAAGTATTTACCGGGATTGAAGAATTATCGTTATTTTCAGCTGATTCAAGATGAGAGTTCTCGCTACAAGTGGTGTTACCCGCTAACGCACAATAATGAGTCGAACGGAAACATTATTCGGCTAATGAAACAACTGTTAACACAAGGACAGTGCGTTCACCGATTTACAAGTGATGGCCGTGGAGAAATTGTCAATGCGGAGCTAACATCGTTTCTCGCAGAACGTGGCATTCGATTTGTACCGACCCCCCCCCTCATATTCTCTAGACGAAAATGCATTAGTGGAGAAGCTGAGTGGTATTGGTGACCAAGATGCGAGCGTCAATGCATGCTGCAGATCTCCTTGCAAGGATGTGGCCAGCAGTCATTCAATATATAGTGGATATCGATAACACGAGTTCTACAAGATCATTGAAGGAAGGACTCCATCGGAGAAATTGTTCGGCAACACACAAGCCAGACGTGAGCAAGATTAAAGTGTGCGGATCGGTGGGATTCGTGCACGTACCAAGAGAAAGGTGAATGACTAAGCTGATTCCGAACCTGCTCTACTACTTGGCTTTGGACAGTATCAACGGGATACCGACTATTACATCTAAGTACGGGCAAAATAGTGGAAGCCCGATATGTAAAATTTCGGGAAGATATTTCAGTGAGCAAAACATACTTGACCGCGCTGCTCAGTGGGCAACACGAAATTAATGAGAAGATCCCGTTTGTGCCGCTGCCAGTCGAATATGTAGCAAAAGAAAGAGTACGGAGTAATGCTGCACAAGCGGTAAAAACTGGTCTACCAAGACAAGTGACTACATGTCACAAGGTGCCAGCGGCGGAATTAAGAACGCGAGGTTTTGGTGGAGCGACATCGTCGAGCAGTGACGAGTCGGAAGTGGATGAACTGGATTCATTCTACAACTCGCAGGCAGTGGTTCAAGGAGCAGCGGCGACTGGTCAGACAGGACCGGCATCGCCAACAGCTAATGTGCTAGACCGAACCCGAACAAGAACGGCGTCGTCTCAACGACGGCAAGATACTACTTCACAACAACCTACAAGGTTATCGACGCGCGTGAAGCGTTCGAATACTAGACTGAGTGGTTATCAGTTGATGGTGAAGGAAAAAAATTGAGCGGATCCTATCACGGTGGAAGAGGACCTGAGGTCACCTCAGAGGCAAGAGTGGAAGGACGCCATGCAGGCAGGTTTTGAAGCTCTGGTGCGATATGGCACATGGGTACTTGTTGATCAACCCAAATCCGAACCCCAGAAGCCAGTGAAGATACTCATTTCAAGATGGGTTCTTCGTATAAAACGGGGCGAGAACGGAAAGATATTACGCTACAAGGCGCGACTTGTAATCCAAGGCTTCAAACAACGAGCAGGGTTGGAGTACAACAAAACATACCCGCCAGTCGTGCGCTTCGCAACAATAGTTATGATTTGGTTTTGAAGTGAGGTACATTAATGTCATTTAATTATCGCTAACGCCACCTAATGTCCATACTCTGCTCATGCCAGTAGTGCTATCAGCAGGTCTGCGGCCTCGTTCGTGCTAGGCACATGTGAGTGTCGCTTCCCTGATGGTTACACTGTGCTCCCCGAGGTCCTTTCCGGACTCTCGTCGGCGTGTTCTTCTCGCCAGTGTTTCACGTCGCCTGCTGCGTTGTGATAACTGCCCATTGCACGCCACCGTTTGAGTTTTCGCTGGCGTTCCATTCCCTGCTGTGACCCGTGGCTATCCCCATCTGCATCAGCGCCGGCTTGTTTTTCCCTTTCGGGTGCGCCTTCCAAGTGACGACGTCCACGGTGTTTTCCACCGGCGCGTCGTCCAGTATGCTGTTTTCAATCTTTTCGCCCTGGGGAGTGCTCTGGTGCCGTGTTGCCTGATGGCGGCCGGGTTATCCCCGATAACATGGATCGTTGTCCAAGCAAAGCGTTTGCACGCTCTCAGTCCTTTAAGAAGCCCCAGCTGCATTGCATACTGGCTCACCTCCATCCTGCCCGGGTAATTTGTCCCGTTCAGGTATTGCACCTGGCAGAGTCCAGATGCTATGTGCGCTCTGACGACCACCACTCCGCTGGTTCATGGCAGTGATTGCCCTTTGACGCCGCCAGCGTAAAACACCAAATAGCACGTGGCCGTGTATACAGGCGCTGCCGGCGCTCCTAGACCGTGGTCACCTAGTATCATGCAAATGACCCGTCCAATCTTCCCCAATCTCGCTCTGTTCCCGGGCATGGCAGCGTCCTGAGTTATCCTCGTGTGTCCGCTGCGCAGTCGCGCCGCAAAGGCAGCTTCGTGATATCCTTGAAATACGTCGTTGTGTTCATCAAAGTGTGATACCCTCCATCTCCACACTGTATGGAGGTATAACAATAATTATTATGTTGTTGATCGCAATGATCTTAGCACTAGAAGCAAGGCACATGGACGTCGAAACTGCGTTTCTGAACAGTTAGTTAGTTGGTGTGGTCATATTTATGGCACAACCATTGGGATTCGACGACGGCACTGGCCGTGTTTGTCAGTTGCAGAAAGGTCTTTATGGCTTGAAGCAAGTGGCAAGGCTGTGGTATCAGACCTTGCACGATCGCTTGATGGAACAAAGTTCCAACGGTGCGCATTTGATGTGAGATTGTACTTCAAATATGTTGAAGGAAGGATTGTTGCTTGTCACTGTTTATGTTGATGACATGCTAATCATAGGGAAAACATGTGACATCGACCAAGTAAGTGCGGACTTGCGGTAGCGCTTTGTACTGAAAGATTTGGGGCGCGTACACTACTTCTTGGGTATGGAAGTTCTACTCAAGCCCGAGGTGGTGTTGTGTCTCTCTCAGATATCGTATATCGGCCGCACATTGCGTCGGTTTCAAATGGAAAAGCCAAGTCAGTGCGATCTCCACAAATGCAGAATGAAAAGATGATTACCAAGGAAACGGACCTCAACAAGATTAACGATCCCAAGCTGCCCTATCGTGAATTGATTGGAGAACTGCAGTACCTGTAACGTGTACCCGACTAGATATCGCTAACGCTGTACGAAGTCTGG
The DNA here is from genome assembly GCA_033558025.1 of Phytophthora sp. 'mugwort'. Classification (NCBI taxonomy): domain Eukaryota; phylum Oomycota; class Peronosporomycetes; order Peronosporales; family Peronosporaceae; genus Phytophthora; species Phytophthora sp. 'mugwort'. The sequence continues at coordinate 2,848,587 of JAUCEF010000011.1, forward strand.
GTATGCTGACACTGCAGAAAATAACTCGAGAGCAAAGCATGTGCTACGCTACCTAAGTGGAACTAGAACATATGGACTTGTTTATCAACGAATGAAGTTGTACCAAGGACTGGATTCCAAGTGTACGCATACAGTGATGCTGATCATGCTAATTATCCAGATACCTCGCAGTCAGTAATTGGTTTCGTGATTCAATTAAACGGGTGGATTTTTCGATTCAAGAGCAAGACACAAAAGGCGGTGACAGATCATACATACAAGTCAGAACTAATTGCTGCCAGCATGTGCGTTGAGCAATTCGAGTGGGTGCGGAAGCTAATTAGAGTTGAAGTTGACGCAGTTGAAAGGAGAGCTGTACGTCGGCAATCAGAGCACGTTGGCTATCTGTACGAACACAGGAAACTATGACGGGGCGGTACGCTACGCAAAGAAAAGCAACAAGATTGCAGAGATCGTCGAAAGCGAGAAATTCGCAATTAAGTACGTTCCAACTGAAGAAAATATCGCGGATATGTTTACCAAGGCGCCGGGACCTCAGCGATTCGAGAAGCTGAGGGATCTGCTTGGGTATGTGCTTGCTACAATCAAGCAAATCAAATTGTCTGCGGAAGATCGTCAAGCCGACGATCGCTAGTTGTTGACACTAAGCGTGAAATCCGGGGGAGTATGAACAATCCCGGTATACACCTTGCCGACGTGGGACATATCCGGGGAAAAGGGGGAATTAACGTTCATTCAACGGCACGGTCATAAACAGAAAGACTGTGCAGGACCAAGGGCTCCAAGCGTTGTATGACCGATCGACTGTGAGATTGGTGGGGTCAACAGGAGTCACTCCGGTCAAAGGGTTTTTTCCGCTTAACAGCGTTCCTACTCGTGCTATAGGCACGTTGCATAGATGTATATGATGGATGCGGAAATTTAGAATTTAACCCCTTGAACACGAGCGCGTGGACTGTACATGATATCAGCAACAGCTTAACGTGACTGGTCCACGTCAAGTGTTTTGGACTTAAATTTTATATTGGATCTTACAAAACTCAAGTCAACGAGGTTTAGAAGGGGGATCCCGTTCCCGTCCCGACCGGTACTACCTTCCTGGTATGGATGGTAGATGCTTCAAGTATAAGAACGACACGCAATGGCGTGATGCACACTAATTGACATTTAATTTTGAAGGCTTCAGCCTCCCACAACTCGTTCTCCCTCGCAGTTTTAGAATCGCCGGCTTGGTCTCAAGTGGCCTTCTAGGCGAGGTTACGGGAGCTCACCAAGCTCGGCTAGAGAGCCAGTAAGCTCACTGGCTTCTCGGTGACTTCACGTATATAATGTCTGGAAAGATGAAGAAGAATTGCGCTGACGGTCAAGATTCCTTCGTCGCTGAAGAAGAATTGATGAAGCACTTGGACCGGATTGATCTCGGTAAGTTTGGTACCAAACGATTTATATCTGCTACGAATTTGACCGTAGTGGTCATACGATGCTCAGCGGAGGCGTCACGCAGGCAGCAAGGCACCAACCAGCCTTCAGCGGCTCAACCTAGTATCCCGCAGCTGGCTTCTGAAGACAGTGAGGACATGTTCAGATGGGGAAGTGCACGTGGGCGTTCCGCAAAGAAGAGAGCGAGTCGCATTCGCGCGACTGGTAGACCTGAAACGGCTTCTGAAACTAGCCCCACTACACCAGGTGTGAAGGCAGAGTATGTACGAGTTTGTACAAGTTTGTCGAAAACTTAATCCTGTATTCGTGTCTTATCATGTATCGCGGTATTACCGATCCCAGCAGGTGATATGATAGCACCTGCCACACCCACTTCCTTCTGTCGAACTTCGAGCGCGATTCAAGGTGTATCGACACACGATACATGTTTTGACGACGAAGGCCTCAGCTCTGGCGACGGGTTTCAAGATGGCATGACCGGTGAGAGGATGTATGTAACACGTTTCGTAATTCTGTTGGTTCTCACTATCCTGTATACTTGTCTGTAAACGTAGCAGTTTCGCCTCAGACGCGAAGAAACCTGGACGACGACTTCGGCGATACTACCAGCGCTGACACTAGGGTAATTGCAGCTACTTCTTCGCGCGCCGATTTGGCTGCACCTGACGACGTGGAGAGCAACGAGCAAGCTTCGTCGGCGAATCAAGGTATGAGTGCCTTGTATGTACACGATATGGCGTCGTCGCTAACTTGTATCTCCTTTTTGGTAATCACTGCAGTCAGTACAGACCCCCCAACCCAGCCTGGAAAGTTTGCAGGGCTCGATTCAGATGGGGAGAACGATGAAGGCACAGGCTGGAATGGTGAAGATCTGACTGGAAAAGGCGAGCTTCTTTTGGGTCTCAATGAGGATTGGCCGCCGCAAATTAAACTGCTCTTTGACGCTCACTGCCTTGAAAAAGGGGTTGTGTTGGTAGTATAGCGCCGGACAGTATGCCAAAGAATATATTGAGAGGGATGGCGAAGACAGGGTGGGCGCCTCTTTCCAAGAGACGCCGTATGAATACCTGATGGAGCCATTCGAGCCGCGGCCACAGGATTCGATACTGACCGACTACCCCAAGCTTTACACGGTCAGTATGGTCCTACGTCTGGAGCACTGAGTGCCGCTACTACGCCGTTGGGTTCCTTATTATACTTCATGCGGCCAGCACTGTGGTAAGCAATTGCGACAACTAGCAGCACCTATTTCGTAGAGAAGCTTGATGAACGGATTGAAGGGATGTATAACAAGCAAGTTGCACGTGAGAAGAAGAACACCGGCTTCAAGCGTAAGACCCATGACCAAACTAGAGCCGAGCTTGACAAAACACCAGATATTACCACCCGAGAGTTGTGCACCTTGATCGGCCCGCTGATCGCCCGCACCATTGCGCCGAACAAGGAGAAGATGGAAAATCACTGGAAGACGACGGACGAGGGAGCGATACCACGAGGGTGTTTCGGACAGTTTATGGTCCGAGATAGGTTCATGCATCTGTCCAGGAACCTGCACTTCAGCGACAACGCGGATGAGCAAGCATTGTAGGACCGGGCGTGGAGGCTCCGACCAGTGATAACAGCTTTGCATCGACGGTTCCAATCGGGCTACACCCCACCACCAATAATGGCGTTTGATGAAGCTATGGTGCCTTCGCAGTCAAGCTTCAACAGAAGGCGAGTTTTTATGAAAGACAAGCCGCATCGCTGGGGCACAAAGCTATTCATGCTCTGCTGCTCTACCACAGTCCTATTGCATTCGATAAGTACTGGGTGGTTCTTCGGGATCGCTCGATTTTTGCGCCCAAGTTCTCTTATCGTGAACCGTACATTGCTGATGTGTTGGTTACGTTTATGTACAGCTTTGGGGTATACTGCGGCAAGCAGGAGCAACCAAATGAGGGACCCCGACAGACTACAATTTCGGCCCTGCTGCGGTCGCCCGAATTCTCCTTGAGGTCTTCGGTACGGCAGGTCCCGGGACTGGTGCTATGCGGCTCATAGCGACAGACCGCTTCTAGACGTCACTCTTCTTGGCCATGCAGCTGCTGCTGATGGACTTCTATACGATCGGTACCGTGCAAACGGATCGACTAGGACTGCCTGTATCTATCGTTGGCGAGAAGAAGGAACGTGAGAAGAAAAAGAAGGCCCCACCAAAGAACCGACCAATCCTTCGAGAGAGGCACATTTGAGGTGGCCGACCGCATTCAGGTGCCTGTCCTCCGCGCGCTCCGGTAGTGGGATAATAAGGCAGTCTACATGCTCGCCTCTGGAGGTAGCATAGCGTTGGACCGAGTTGTACGACGTGACAAGCTGACAGGGTAACAAGCAGAAGTTGCATGCCCGCGAGTGCTAAAAGATTACCAGACTCTAATGGGCAGTGTCGATATACATGATCAACTGCGCCTACAAAGGTAAGTCTGCTATCGTGTATATACATTGTATCACCCTGGCTAATCATATATGTACTAGTTGTGGCAGATACTCTTTGCAACTAGCGATCAAGTATTATAAATCCTTGTTCTTCGGACTGGTCGACTCGCAGTGATCAACGCGTACATCGTGTACAACGCTCGCTGTGCTGCTGATGGACAGCGCAAGATGAAGCATGTCAAGTTTCTGAAGACTCTGCACTTGCAGCTTTGTCAGCTGAAGGACGAAAACTGGACTGGGCTTCTCAACAACGATAGCGTCAATGCCACGCCCTCGAAGTCGAAATTGCAATCAGAGCAGACGCAGCACACACGGGTGCAGAACGATGAATGGAGGTGGGGAACAACCAGACCGGGCGAAAGCGGAGAACTCGCGTTTGCAAGGTCTGCTCTTTGCTAAAAGGCACTGATGATGTACGCGATGGTGACTCATCTATCTACTGTAGCGACTGCAAGTTGACGACGTCGTCGAAGAGACCAAAGGCGTGGAGAGTCTTCCTTCGCGATAAGTCCCGCCGTGGACACAAGGGGATCCCGATTACGTGCTTCGATCTGTGGCATAAAGTCTGGCGCAACAGGACATTGCTTCCGAGCTCGGCTCGCAAACGGAAGATTCGTGCGCGGATGCCAGCAATAGAGCCTAGCAGCGAAGCGTCGAAGATGAAAGTGTAGCGTCTTGCGAGGACGCGAGCGATGCCAATGCATCGGGCGAGAAATCCTCGGCAGGAGAACAGCACCAGTCTAATCGAGTGCGTGTAGCCGAGACTGAGCACTACGTAGTTGTCCCTCTGCAGTCCTGTTTTTGTTTCAATATGCAGTGCTCATCACGTCAACTTGGCTGCTCATATGTATTTGGCTGTATCGACTATGACCTTGCTGGCACGACTCTGATCTCATTGACAAATCTTTATCCCACAATTGGACTGATATTGCCCAAGCACATGCACGTTTTGGCGGAAACGTGTCATTTTAACCGGTATTCATTTCCACTATCATGGAGCTACACGATTAGCGAAGAGCCAGATTTCAACGTGTAGGTTATTGACATGCCTATCCACGATTCATGTTACCAGAACATCTAAAGTTTTGTACGCAAATCCTTATCCGACGATACAGGTTTTCTTAGTCCGATGGTGGCACAGGAGGAGGATCGCGTTCAAGTGGTTAACATCACTTTTGGATTGACCACCGAATACCAACTCGCCTTCTTTGACTAATCTTTCCATCAACGGAGACTGCTACCTGTGAGCGCGATTGCTGCTAGCTGCCACAATTGCCCTCTTGCCTCTGGGAACCCGCTTAATGGCGAAGCGAACGGCGGCGCGACTGCGTGGCCGACTGCTGCGTGGTGGACTGGTCTGAGTTCGAATACGTGTCATCAGATGAGGTGTTCGAGGACGACGCGGTCGCAGTCGATACACCAGTATCGCCTGGATTGGTGGCACTTGTGATCGTTGTAGACGGTGTAGTGTCCGAGGCCGAAGAAGTCGAGGAAGCCGTTGTGGCTGCAGCCGTCGCTGCTGGGGTTGTGCTGGTCGTGTCCGTGGTGGTGCTTCCGGTCGACGTACTCGGACTGTTGGTGATTTCGATCCACATGCTTCTTGACGATGCCGACGTTGTATCCGACGATCCTGTCTCATCTGTGTCAGACGTGGGACCTCGCGTGTCGAAAGTCTCAGTGGCGGCCGTCACTGTACCAGTTTGCTCAGTGCTGTCCGTATCGGTGTCGGTACCGCTAATCCGGTGCATCCTGTCCCTTGATGTGGTTCCCGTTCTAGACGTTCTCGTTGCCCCATCACTCCTCGGAGTAGCGGTATCACTCGGAGTTCCTCTCGTACCCGTCGAGCTTTGGTCACCGGAACACGGCCTCTCCGCAGAAATTTTGTCAATGCCGCCCCAGCCTTGCGTCCCAGCAGTTTCAGTCGTAACCGTACTGCCTGATGTCTGCTGTGTGGTAGTGCCAGTCGTAGTGGTATCTGTGCCGGTGATTCCCCTGGTACCTGTCGTGCCCGTCGGGGATCCCCAGTTGCCGGTGGAGCTCTGTTCGCCGGAGCAAGGACTATCGGCAGAAGTTGTGCCAGTAATAGTCCCTCTACCAGGAGTACTGGCCGTTTGCTGTGACGTGGTACCAGTTGAAGGGGTGTGAGCTCCGGAAACTCCCCAGGTGCCCGTCGTGCCGGTCGAGGTGGTGTCAGTGCCGGCTCCCCAGATGCCCGTCGTGGTCATGCTGGTATCCGTGCTAGGTCCCCAGGTGTCCGTGCCACCCGTGATACCGGCGCTGGTTGTGTCAGTGCCCTGCGTAGTGGTATCGGTCGACGTAGTCGCACCCGTCGGGGTGGTTGAAGTGGACGGCGACGATGCAATGGTCGTGCCAGCGGACGGAGAGCTCGGGGTCGTCAAGCTCTGCTGGGTTGCCGAATTACTGGCGGTGCTCGTAGTCGAGTCGCTGGTGCTCGTGATGACACCAATGCCTGTACCGGCCACCTTGAGGTTACGCAGAGCGTTATTCTGACGATCCATGGAGTTCGTGTTGGGAGCCACGGCATTGGCGGAGGCGTCCGCGAGAGACCCCAAGGTCAGCGCCAGCAAAGCGGTGTGCGCGAAGATCTTAGTGAGGTTCATGCTACAGGTGTGACGTACTGCTGAATGGAGTTAGTGGCGGCCCTGATGCTCGGGTGTGGCTGCTTGTTTGTGGGGTGCAAAGCAAATTGAAGAATGACCAAAGATAAGTTGTCCGAATGCCGTCGTCGAGTGTGTTTATCTAAGATAAGGTTTATCTATGATAACACACTCGGCGACGGCATTCGGACAGTCTTCCTCCCCGCGTATACCATAGGCTTATCCATCCAACGTAACCTGAGTAAGTACAGCAAGCGAAGAGACGGATGGAGTTCACTGTGAACATCCTTTGCGGTGATATGCTAGGAAACTGCCATCTGTCGGGTGAGACCACAGTTGAATCCAAGCGCCGTGCATCTGCTATAATTCATGCACTTCGGTACCAATTTCAGTAGCAAACAAGAGTGAAGGATGGACCTGAATGCCTAGACAACTACTTCTGATCGAGCTAACGTAATGGTCTCCAGTGTCATGTGCTTGGAGCGCGAATTAGTTACCGACGCCCCTAGCTCCGTGGCAGCTGTGTCACACTCTGTGCGGATAGCGGATGTGTGCTCGCTGATGTTGTGGCATGGACACTTCGCATCCTATAATAGCCACCATGCGTCGCATTGAATCGATCCAGACTGGCGCACGGGTGCAACGTCCATCTGGAGCTGTCCACCTGACAGTCGCGTGCCCCCCCGGTGTTTTCATGTACTTTACAGCACAATCGTATAGGACTGGCGACTGGCAATCTTTTCACTGAGGCACCGCTCGCATCAATCATGACGTCCAGTCCCTCAAGCGTTTGACGGGACCCCATATGGGGAAGGCAAGTCCCCGCGTGAACTCTACACTGACAGTACCAATGTCCTCGTAGAGGCATGCATGCCTTCGAAGCAACGAATAATGAAGTACAGTACAAGCGGAGAGAACGTTTCCATTGTGCAGCATCGCATCAGCACATTGTTGACCACATAGCGTTACAACGTAGCGACTGTGTCGGACCATTTCGGTCTACACAGTGTGTTCTCCCAGCCAAGATGTCTCCGCACTTGGCTGAGCGAATTGCTTCTCTATTCAGCAGCAAGACTAGACAAGAGCATGGCACTTAAAAATGGAGACGACTCACTCTGTTCGAGCAGTCAGCAGGGATTTTGTACGTCGCTCGAATCGTCGTGGCGACATGCCCAGAAAAGTCTGAATCGGCGTTTATTCAAAGTTTTATTTTTGAATAAAAACGACTGATTTCTGTACGAAAACTGAGGCATCGGCTTTAGTCTTTTCTGCTCAAATGTCTATGCGTGATTGCAGCAAATCACGTAACGCTTGTGTTCATTATGACATGACACACCGTTAGGTACGATGAATGGACTTTTCCAAAACAGTATAGATTGGTTGGTTATTTATCGTCAAAACAATACGATATAAAAACGTCTTAGAACGGTCTGTTATGGATATATATTTTTTTTAACCAATACAATCCGCGACAGTGGTATATGAACACCATCGGTCTCTCCAATTCTTCTATCAATTGTGTTTTCATTCGCTGAAATTACCCTGGATTATAACGAATTGCAAGATCTGTCGATTGCACCAACTTTTTATGCTGAATTCCACCTGGTTTTGTACAACGATGAGAAGTATTATTTCACGAAGTGCGACACAATATATGAACATAACTTCGGGTTTGCGGAAAGTTGGCGTAAGTTTGATCCACAACCCTCGCCACGCGTTGTTAATGTATTTACTATATAGGCTGCTATCCCACCAATCGCGGCACCACTTTTGAATTCGCCAACGATGGCAGGAGCTTCGCATCTGTCCGACAAAGAACGCGAGTCAATTCGGACGCTCTCACTGCGCGGTTTTCGGTCCGGGGCATCGCACAGGTGCTCACACGCTCTGTCGGTGCAGTGCAGAATGTATTGAAGGCGCCTGCCAATTTTTAGCCCAAGAAACGGCTTGGAAGCGTGTCGAAAGTGACTGCGCGTGAGAAGCGGCATATCATCATTTGTGTGTCCGTGCTACGTTTGTCCGCAAACAAATTGAAAGAAAAGCTCAAGTTGGTGCACAGCGTGCGTACGATTCAGCGCGTGCTCAAGTCGGTGAGCTGACTCAAGTACAAGAAGCGTGGTGCCGCTCCAGCGTTGACGAAGCGCCACCGAGAAGCAAGGGTAAACAAGTTGGCCGAGCGTATGGGCCTCAAGGATGACGAAGCGTGGTGTCAAGAGGCATTCATCGATGAGAAGAAGTGGAACCTGGATGGCCCGGATGGCATACGCTACGAATGGGTCGACACGCGTCGCCCTAAGGAGCTCAACGTCCGTCGTCATACTGGTGGAGGTGGTGGCATGATTTGGGGAGCATTTCGTGCGGGCACCAAGTCTGAATTGAAGTTCGTGGATGGCAACCAAGACTTCGTCAAGTATGTGAGCACCCTACACACGCATTGGTAACCGTTCATCGGTGCGGAAAACCATAATTTTCAACAAGACAATGCGGTCAACCACAAATCCCGCTACACGATGAACTGGCTTCAGGCCCAAGGGGGGGTCAACGTTATGGACTGGTCAGCTTTGTCCCCAGACCTCAATCCTATTGAGAATCTATGGGGCATCATGACCCAGCAAGTTTACGAAGGCGGGAAGCAGTACAACACGAAAGACGAGCTGAAGAAAGCGGGTTTGGCGGCATGGCGGCAATTCCTCCCAAGACGCTCACAGATCTGACCCTATCAATGCGCAAACGCTGTATCCGGGTATTAGTACGCCGGGGAGCATATATTTCGTATTAGCAACGCGCGAATCGCATCCATAATGCCTTAAAACAAATGTTTCGCTCATGTGGAAGTTATGTTCAAATATTGTGTCGCACTTCGTAAAGTAATATTTCTCATCGTTTTTCAAAACCAGGTGGAATTCAGCATCAAAAGTTGGTGCAATCGACAGATCTTGCATTTCGTTATAATCCAGGCAATTTCAGCGAATGAAAACACAGTTTGATTAAAAAAAATGGAGAGACCGATGGTGTTCATATAGCACTGTCACGGACTGTAGCAAACTAGCGGCCAGTGTAACTGCATATTTTTCATAATCCGTGTTTTATGCTTCTACGACAAACGATGATATTGATGAAGTGGTCTAGAGTCGCAGATGTCGTATAGCCGTAACTTGTACAAGCTGCGCGAGCCGACGTGTATGGACGTTTAGTGCTTAGTGAAGTGGTCCCAAAAGGGCTCTGGGCTTTTGGCCCATAGTTGAAATTTTGGAATGAGATGTTGATTGTCTGTTCAAAAAGGGCTCGAGAGGAAGCACGTCGTTTGTGGGGTGCTAATACAAGCTAATCTTATCGTACAGGATTTCAGTAACTAATGGCATCAACTAGACCTCTTTGAACCGGAAGGGTCGCTCATGATGGATGCCAAAGGTGACATCATAAAAAAATCATTTAGGACCAAAAAGACCAAAATAACTGCCTAGTTGGTTTTAAAAGACAAATTCTCATAAAATACCATTCTATACAAAACACGGACATCATATGACCGATAATTCCAAGACAGGAACCAAGTCTCAATGGACGCCTACCAGAAATTGAGAAATCACCCAACACAGAGGCGGCAGATATGACAGGGCATAACGAAAAATAAATCTCGTGAGACGAAAAAATCGTCTCGATAAAACAACCTATCCCTAGGTTTATTTCGTGTATCCATCATAAAGGTAATGTTAAAATTTGTATGATCATCACTCTGGATGCCATATCCGCCACACTGACGGCACCATCGTGGTGCGCCCGCGGCTTCAACTTGGCACTTTCCAAATCACCTTGAAGGACACAAGTGGTCAATAAAGCGGCGGGTCGCGCAGTAAGGCAGCTACTTCTACGACAGGCAAGCGTTGTTCACACAGGCGAGAAAGTCGTAGTCCTTCTAACAGGTTGTCGTTATGCTCAGCAGACGTGGTCCGCCTTGTTCACTCTGCCCTGCATTGGGGTAAGTTGCATCTACGATACCTCGAGCGAGGAGGAGAACCTGATGCCTAACATGCCGCACGATACGACCCACGTGCGGACGGGGATCGCTAAATCAGCCATAGCCGACAGTGACAGCTCTACGGGGACCAAGACACCTCCGTGTTTGTCTCCGCAGTGCGGCCTTCACGTGGCACTTTCCGATCCACCGCCGACAAGCCCGCCGACAGGTAGCTCCGCGTCGACGCCGCAACCAGCGCGAAATCCGTTGAGCCCCACGACATCATCGCCTGTCCTGCTGGATGGGCCGCCCTCACCACCTGTTCGTCTCCAATCGTCGTCATCACCTCAGTCACGACCGCTTGCGAGCATTGTCACTCGCGGCGAGTGCGCCGAGCTGCCGCTGAGCCGTATGCCCAACGCCGTGATGAACGCCACCAAGACGTCGACGACAACGAGCCCAACTGCATCAATCAGGACAACCCGAACGGCGGCACATCCAGCCGGACCACGTGGAGTTCCGCAGCGAATCTCCCGTCCACGAGATCGATTTCTCCCCGCCCGGTGGACTACAACGTGGCTCACCTTCGCTCGCAGTACAACCCAACGGGGCTGGTGTTTCCTGTGGTTCCCCACTTCAGCTGGTGCGACTGCTCAACACCTTGCCGAGTGGGTACGTGCCGGAACTTTCTGATGCAGTTAGACTGCAATATTAACTGTTGCCCGTGGGACGGCAACTGTGGGGATGGCGTGACCGAGTCAGAGAAGGTCGCGCTTGCAAGAAACGCGCGTACATGTGAGCTGGCGGTGGTGGTCCAGGAGGACATTGAGGCGGGAGAAGTTCTGGGTGAATACTTGGGCGAGTTGGAGCACGTGAGTGTGGCTACTGCGAACCGTCCGCGCAACAAAGGCTACCACATGGTCATGACGCAGCGACCAGCGCGACCAACTCACCCGATTCGAGTGGCTATCAACGCGCATCATTTGGGTGGTCTCATGCGCTTTGTAAACCATTCGTGTGCACCCTGACGCAGTTGCTTGAGGTCGCGAATGGATGTCGTACGACGGTCGTGGTGGCCACGACGGAGGACATGTACGAGGGAGAAGAGATCACCGTGGACTATGGCAGCGATCTCTGGTTCGTGTGCCGTTGCGTGCTGGACGTGTGCCGCCACCGGGCTATTCAGGATCAACGTGATCCGTAGTCGCTCACGTTGAGGGTCAGCAAGCAGGTCCAATGCAAGTTGAAGGTTAACGTAGCGTTGGCGGGAGATTTAATTCATAGGTAAGCGCGCTGTGAGCACGCAGTGTATCTGTATGCATGTATCTGCAATGGTGAAGTGGCATGTATTACTCGTCAAACTAAAGCTGTCGATGGTGCAGGCATGTCATCTGAAGGTGGCCTTCCCGCCAAAATCAACCAAGTAAGCTCATACAAATTATGTTCGAATTTGTTTCTACTGTGCGCGCGCATTTTGGTCGGGAACTCGGGCTCAGGCGCCCATCGTTCTTAACTTCACTACTGGCTATGCAAGCTTCAACACGGTCATGCCACGCAGCGGTAGCAGCTCTGGTCTTCTCTGACATTCCAGCTTTTGCCAAATCTCGCTCAAGTCACTGAACGCAACTTCGCCTTTGCTCTCCGCCCTCATCGTCCCTTGTACGCCGCCTCGCTCTCCAATGATACTACACTGTCGTACTCGATACTCACTCGCGTTGAGATATTCTTCTCTGCAGATGGCTAAAATTTCAGGAAGCACTAACTACGAGCTGTCCGAGGTCCGTCAGCTGCTGATCTCGACGAGAAGTACCTCCCCCCTTGGCAAGGACGAGTATGAGCGTCTGGCAAGCGCTTACAACACCAACCGAGGCCGCGGCATCGCAGAGCGTGGCTATAAGAGTCTTCGCCGGAAGATCAAGGTGTTGTACGTCGCTCGCAAGCCAACGGGTGTCGCTGACATGCCACCACACATTAAGCAGGCCAAGCTGCTCAAACAAGCCGTCGACGAGAAAGCCAGCGTCGTCGAAATGGACGATGGGGCCGATGCAGACGCCCAAGACGAGGAAGACTTACAGCTGGACCTTTGTTTCGACTTTGAGGGCGACGGGTTTGATGACACGCACGGCAACGGTGACTTTGCAGCCTGTGGAAGCATTAGCACCGGATCGGAACAAGTTTGCGACCAGGAGGCTTTGGTGAGACTGGCTGATGAGACCACGCCGGCCACTCCTGCAACCCAAGCACCGGCGGGTTTGCGGCCTTACTCGAGTCCGCCGCTATCCAGGACGCGTGAGAGGCCTTTGCCAACACGCCCCGTCCGCCCCCATTCGCTGGCCTAGCGGTGCAGCAGAAGCTGCCCTTTGCAGGTTCGAAGACGACGTGTACGGCGCCGAGCGTTGCGAGTGCGGGGCCAGCTGCAACGATTGTGTCGTCCACTAACGTGCTTACGACCTCAGGACATGGACAACAGAAGAAGGCCGCGCAGCGCTATGAAATCGCCTCAAACCGTCTTGGATGCGGTAACCTAACCGAGTTCCAGGACATCCTAGGGCGCAGCGTGTTCACGGAGAGGACCCCGAGCTTGTCAAGGCACGTTTTGCCAAGACGAAACGCGTGAAAGCTGCTAAGGCAACCATGGAGCTAAAGCAGCGCCTGAGCAACCTGGAAAGCATCACTAGCACGTGGCAACATGTTCGAGATGAAGCTCATGATGCGCTAGGAGAATGAGCGCAAGCGGACGCGCGGCGTACCGACGCAAAATAACGTCGTCGCGACGAAATCTCGGCTCGTGAGGCCCGTTATCACGCTGACAATTTGGAAGCTGAAGAAAGGCGCCTACAGAAGAACTGGAGATAGAGGTGCATGCGCGTCGAGACAAAGAGGAGGTTCGCGCACGCATCGAGGAGATGATGCTTTTCATCGGCGCCCTGATGAAGCAAGGGTGAGAAGAACGGAGACGAGTCGCTTCCAGCTTGGTATCGGGAGCAGAGAAGAGCGTAAGCACGTCGTAGCAGGGGGAAAGTTTATATTGTAGAGTATCACCTTCACAACAACCCTTAGTATCAGCAGCTACACGACAACATGGATCATTTGCATTCGACAAATGTCTTGTATTAGCCTGTTAACACTAACATCCCATTTACTGCGTGGTCGCGATGAAAATCAAAGCTCCGTGGTATTGCAACTATCTCACATGAAACCGAGTCGAAAGTACGTCCTAAAGCGGTATTTCTATCGAGCCTTCGAAGCCGGCGCGAATTTCGGAGATCCCCACAGTGTGCACACGACAGTTATCCATACGGAAAAGGTTATTGAGACGCATACCTCGTAGTTTCGGTCGTACGGAAGCGGTAAGTTCAGGCGGCTGTATAACTTTTGAATACGCCCCATCCCCATTCGGCAGTTTGCCTCACGGAAATGATGACATTGTGGAGCGTGCGCGCCGAGCTGCGCAGGGATGGTAGGATTCCCTCCACATCTCCATGTTTAAGTGGGGTCAAAATCCTTCCCGTCATGGACGTCGAGCATGGGAAGGCAGGGTCGGACACCACGTTCATGAGCTGGTCTGGGCAGTATCTAGGATCCGTTAGCTTGTTGCGGAACTCCAGCGACGCGTCTGAATCGTTCCAGGAGCCAGGGCAATTGTGCCTGCACCAGATAATGCAGCCGTCGGTCGCAAAACAAATGGTGACGAATACTGCGTGCGACCAGCCATTGTACATTGTATTTTCAAGGTCAGCATTGGATAGTTGCTGGACCTGCGTATCATTGATATACACACAACAAGTTAAATGTTCGGACGATAACCGAAACAGATTCACATGTTCACTTACGCGGACGTTCTTTCCGTCGATAAAGCCAAAAGTGTGAATTGGCACGGGTTCAATGGACAGGACCATGCGTGCTAGCTCGGCTTGACGAGACGTAGATGGCCACGGGGCGTAGCCGTCCAGTGCTTCAGCTAGAGCTTTTTAAGCTTTGCGGAGGGTTCTGGACAATGTGCTTGGGGGAACGCCAAACATTCGGCATGTGAACTTTGCTCCATGAAGCTCACGTAGAAACAGAGGACGAGTCCCAGGGTTCGATGCTGGTAGCGTAGCTTTGGGGTGAGGCCTCTGGAGTTAACTTCGGGGATGTCGTAGTAACCAGAGAATCTTTGTAGAAATTGACGAAACGCCGCCCTGCATATATCAATTTATCGTTAAATAAGCTAAAAGTAAATACATGCAGCTAGCTACATATCTGGTCAGGCTTGTTGCGTTCAAGAAGTCGTTGTCGGTACCGTGCGGGTACAGCGTCATCCAGGCGGCCTCGCACGGCGCGTCGAGGCTCCGCGATGTCAAGTAGTGGCGCATGCGCATGGCGATGCGCCATTCTTCCTCCAGTACCATCTGGTAAACGTCGCGACGAGAATCGCGCATGCGCTTGTTGGGCGTCACGAACGCCTCGCACATGAGCAGCAGCATGTCATCGTCGTCCTCTTCCCACAGCTTGCGCGCGGGGGCCTCGTCGAAGGGAAATGCCGAACTTCAAGCGGGGTCGCGAACTTCAAGCCGAATCTGGAAGGATCCAGCCGTAGTGTGTCCACACCAAGTGCCTTATATCTGCAAAATTAGACCAATAGTCCATGGAAATGGGACAATCTCAACGGACTAGAAAATTGTTGTTATGGCGTTTGTGGTGGATGAAATTTAGGATAGGTCGACATACTGGACGATAAGCCTCGTCTTATCTGCTGCATCTAAGTCGGTTGGTTTCTCTATTTTTGGTAGGCGTCCAATGCAGGGACGTTGAGCATATATTAGTGTGGACCACCGGGTGGGAGGACGCAACCTAGTATTGCATCGTGTTTCTCAGTCTTATCTCCACTGCAAGGTATACCATTCACACCCGCATTCCGCGCCAGCGCCAGCCCCACAGTCGACACCAACAACAACTTCTACAGCAGCTCAAACAACTTCGGCAATTCCGGCAACTCCGACAACGCTATGGTCGACAAGATGATGTCTAGTTCGCGTACAACCTTCAACCATCAGAACCAATATGGAATGTGCGAGCTAGCGATAAAACAAAAGTTTGTCAGTATCACGTCTGCAACGGAGTATTTGGAGGATTACACGTACAACCAATATTCAGCGGCATCTCCCGGTATCGGCCTCAATTGGAGTGGGTTGGGGTGCCCAATGACCGGCACTAACAACCATTCTGAAGCATTTACAGTCATTTCGCTCGCGAGGGAAAACCCACGCGTGTGCTTGTTGATTCGACGTACACGTGCAGCTTAGCCACCTACGTTTTCCCTTTCGTAGGTCGCGCAGTGGGATCCAGTCAAGGAGAACTCATCCGATGAAATCGGAAGGTCGTGAGTGATCTAGATCTTCCGTGCGCAGTGCTAAAGGGATATGGTGGTAGGCTAGGGCAGCTGGGACTAGACACACCAACGTGTATAGAGGTGGTCCACACTAATATATGCTCAACGTCCCTGCATTGAGACATGGTCCCTGTCTTGGAATTATCGGTCCAATTGTCCCTGTTTTGGGAAAAGCCCTACGATTAATTTCATTCCAAGCGTATAGACAGGTCATGATCAAAACACTGAAAGATTGCATTGGGGCGATCGCGAATATAGGCGGGAAGCACAATACTAGGTAATTAACCAAACCTGTTGTAGGGTTGAATAACTGCCTTGTGAGCTTCTTCTTAAACATACGCATAACGTGGAACATCCATCAGCAGCGGTAGTTGCCTGCAGTGAACCGTCGGTGTTTAGAATCTTGTTACCCTGGGCTTGGAGCTCAGTTTGGAGAACTCAAAACCCAGTACGCATTATGACCATGTCGTCACACTAAGGCTGGCATCTCATCGACAACTTTCACGGCGAGAAAAGCATCAGCCGGAAGCTCGACGCCATGCATCCGATAGGAGCGATTGCAACTCAGCTCAAGCGCTGTACAGTCTGCCCAGCAACGTCGACGAACCGAATGAATTGCTGCAAGTCGGAGCCGTGCGCTCCTGCTCGTCCTGCCTGCAAATTTGAAGCTAAAGACCGTGTGCTGTGACTACTGGACCGCAAGCACTAGTGTCGTATATACCAACACGTCGAGCACGCTGCTTCCGGCGGCCCTGCACGGAGGTATCGCTCAAATGAAAGCAACAATCCGTGAGCTGGTGGAGAAAAAGTTAAGCTAGCTCGTATTCGCAACAGATGTTCGGCAGTTTCGTGCTGTCGTCGGGCGCGGTGCCTGCGTTAAAGCAAATCCAAAACTTCGTCTACAGCTACAGGCGAAGCAAGTTAAAGAATACCGACATTGTCGACCAGAACAAAAAAACGATTGCCGCGCGAGCTCGCCTCACGGACGAGCTACCGGACCCTGCGCCGTTACCTTCGGATACCCCTTGGGCGAGGACAGCTCACTGGCCCTTGGCGGTGACAGTCATGAAGATCCATTAGTGATTGGTATTGCGACGAAGTTCTCGCTAAAGGCTTCTGTCAGGGATCCTAACACGTTCGTATTCAACATCGATGCAACGTTCAAGCTCGTCACGTGCGCGTACCCTCTCATTGTCTCTGGGGTTTATGACGCCGCACGTCAGTTCTACGCCATGACATTATAACATTTCAACGGCCTGTGGTGCAGTACAGTCACACTCTCCGCAGCCTAATGGAAATGTAAGACTGTAGTGTGGGGGGATCTCGTGCTCCTCTATTGCAGGGGGGCAATGCGGAAGACGCGAAGCCGAATGCTGTCGAGCAAACACTAGCTGTTTCGAGTCATTTTTCGGTGGGTTCAACCAGGGACTGCCTGATGTGATTTTTCCATGTCCAGTAGCGCATATCAAGTCTCTCGAACAATTCGAAGCACCGGGGTATCGACTAATCTACGAGATGCACTACGGTCATGATGGCACCGAACTCGCCGTCAGGAGCGGGCTGACCCTCTGTGGCACGCCGTCCCCGAGCTAAGAAGCTTTGAAGAGTAATTCTCCCGCGCACATGGATCTAGTCAAGGTTTTGAAAGTGGAAGTGTTTCTAGCCCCCACCGGTTTGCAAAAACAAACAACCCCGTGGAGCAGTTCCACAAAGTCAACAAGCGCGATTGCACCCCGCGAGTCCGATTGAGCTGGGCGCTTTGCTCACGAAGGTGCTGTCGATGTGTTGCCATCGTTCTATCATCCACCCCAACTTTTCTCTGAAAACAAAGCCATCGACCGCATTGATTGCTAGAACGAAGCGGCTGATCACGGCCGAAGCAAATAGCGGCCACTTTAGCTCGTCAGAGCGTGCAGTTTCTTTTGGGCGGTTCCAGTGGACAAGTGAATACCAAGTCCGCAGCTAGCTCGACCCCCAGGAAACGCCAAGAATGCTGAGGAAGGCTAGTAAAACAACCGTCGGATGGAGCGCCTTGGCTAGTCAACGGTGGTGGGGGGGGGTTAGGTGCGGAACATGCGGTTGCCGAGCTTTCTACAAGATTGGAGTTTGTGTGCACCTCCTTGCCTGCATGAAACACGCCAACCCAAAAATTACAGGCATCCCAGGGACACAGCGCCGCTTTGTGAATAGGCGTATGAAGCGTACCAATCCATCAACAGGAATCCAGTGTGGACGCCCGGCGGTTGTTTCCTACCCGCTAGGTGTGGACTAGATCCAAATCGAGTGCGTCAGACTGTCTCGCGTTTGATACAGCTTTGTGGGCAGTGCTGCATGTTTCTTTAAGAAAAATCTAGTAAATGGATTTCTTTCTCGACGTACTTTGATGGAGGTTCTGGACGGCAAAGCGCATTGAGAAATCAATTATTTTGGATGTTCAAGTGAATCGGTATACCGCCTGTTAGGCACGGAAGCCGGAACTTCAGTTACATTGGGGCTGCAACTGTTATTATTAACATTTTCGATCGGATATCGGGTTTCTAAACGCAGTCTATAAAATATCTTGATGGCTTACGCCGGCGCAAGCAACGCGCACCCTCTCCATAAGCACTTATCAGGTGTCAGCATTGGGCAAAACGTGGATTTGATCCTGAGGGTGCAAATCATGGGTAGGTCAGGCCAAGCTGAATTTTGAGTTGAACTTAACCCTCTCCGAAACAACTCGCTGAATAGCTTGTACGTATGGTGAAGCGTCCGCGGAGACGTATTCTAAGTGCCTCAAAGAGTACTAACAGTTAGAATTAACAGCATTGCTGCAAACAAATGCATGATATGTATTTAAAGTTGAAGGTGACCATCCGCGGTATTGTTGGTATGAACTAGTCCTTAGATCTTCTTGGGAGGCGTCAGGACAGCGTAATGCAAGTTCCAGAAAGTTTATACAGCACGATTTCACTTCAGGGCTGCAAAAAGTCGGAATGTGTATCTTGAAGTTGACCAAAAAACGGCTTGCATTTTTCTGTAGGATGCATGCATGGCAAGCAAGTGGGATTAGTATTTGATGTTTTGTGGTAGCGTACATAGTAAGAAAGTTGATGCTTTTAGTTCGTTTCCCTTTCATCCTGCTTCTTAGCTTTCCGAGCTTCGCTCATTTTGACAAGGGGCCGCTTGCTATTACCCCCACTTACATTTTGCTGCCGCACTGGCCCGGACAGGTTTGCAGATGCTGGTAGTTTCTCCAGAACAGACGCTTCTCGTCTTCGTAATTTGCTTTTTCCCATTCTCGCCCTTCCATAACGCAGTATACCGACAGCAGCGACGTCCCGGTGTCCTTCGAACCTCTGCGCGACACCGAAGAAATCCTCGTTACGTACCTGAATGACTCGAGTCGGTCTTGCTCTCGTACAATCACGTCCCCAAAGCTGCCTCCCCACTTGTCTCGGTCGGAGCCCCTAGCTGAAATCCGACCAGCTTCGCATTAGGATCCACATAGTTAGATACACGACATCATCAGTATATTGCTCAAGCACCTCCGCAAAGGTGTATTCTAGCATGCGGTTAAAAGAATCTCTCTTGTTGGCCCACTTGAACAAGTCGACATGGTTCGGTGAAAATAATACCCAAATCTTGAAGGAGTGCCGAGCGCTGGGTGAGATGTAAGACACCACCCGCCCATGGTCAACATACACTGGAGTTTCGACGTTGCCAGCTTGCAGCCCCCATTCTGAGTCGTAGACATGTGCATCGCTTCGGTTCAAGCGAAGCTTTGAATAGTAGCCGCGTAGATTGACAGACAACTGGTTTGCTGGGCTCTTCGGGTAAAATTTCCATCGTGCCTGGGCGCCTTCTTTCGCAAACATATCTTCTAGTTCCGGAAGCTCGTTCATGTGCTTAGGTTCATTTATTAGTTTCTTCTTTCTTTGAAACCCTGCGATGTCGTCGTATGCCTGGCGAAATACCAGTTCAGGCGCACTACTCTTCATAGCGTGCTACAAGAAGCCACTTTCAATGTATCGATCGAGAAACCTTGAATGCGCTTGTATATCTCGGCAAGTAGATAGGTTTTATCGCCATAGCTTCCAGCTCACATGGTGAGGCGAAGCTCCTCCACGTACCCCTCGTTCATGTTTGCTTGTTTACACGTCGTAGTGATAGCCACTGCTTCATCATTATAAACGTGGACACCTTGCCGTTATTAAGCTGGCGCCAACACCTTGATGTCCTTCTCGCTGGCGACCCGCGCTCCTTGGGAGTTTTCCGTAGCTCTGTTTCTCCTGGGGCGGCGCAGCGATCTCCCTCGACACGCTTATGCGGCCTTCCTGGTCGTGAGCGGCCTGATGCGTGCGCGTCGGCCTTCGTCGGCGAGCTTCTACCGCTGCGTCTCTTGCCCGTAGCCACCGATTTGTGCTGGACGGGGTATGCCACAAACGAGGGCGGCGTGCGGGCGGTGACGACTCCAGCAGTCGCGCGGCTTCTCCTGGGCCGCTAGGTCCCGGCGATAATTAGCTGAAATCATTACAACAGAGCTTGGCCAGGAGTTCGTCATGGCGCTGCAGGCCATGCGCGGAGCATGCAGATGCAAACCTGCGACCTATTCTAGCATTGCCCCTATGATATGTGGGTGCTCCGCGTGCGAGCACTAGGTTGCATAGGGCTCTGGCAGAGGCACGTGACAGGTAGTGGTGGCATCCCTCGACACGACACCGACGTGCCTGGGGTTGATTGAAGATATCAAGTGCTAATGTATCGTCAGCAAGCCATCCCCAACGAGTTTATGTGTGATAGATCAGTGATTAGTAGTACAAACAGTGGCGTAGGGTTGTTCTAATCGCTATAGGATTTCTCAGTTACTTCTAATTGCGCATAATTAGACTTCCTCGTCAAATAGGTGTCTGTTGGTCGGATACCTGGCGAGGAACCTGGTTTCCCCTGCGACACAATTGTACGCAATGCTAATTCTCAGAAATGCGGCAACGTTTATGCTGCATACCTTGCAATAGATTCCCTCGGTGTGCTTTGAAGCCGATTCTCTGCGTGCGCTTCGCCATCACGCGAACACACATTTTTTCTGTCATACGGCGCAGCTCATTTCGCAAAAGCCTTCGCAATTCGGCATCATGCCTCGCGCGTATTCCCCTGCCTCTCCGGCCGAACCCACCAGCATGCATGAGCGCTCTAGTTCCACCCCATCAGTCATCTCGCCAAGCCTCCACGAGTATGACGTCTCAACGTCGCGGCAGGAGTACCTCCTCCCGCGCGTCACGAGGAACGCAGCCAGCGCATGACGGCCTGCAGCTCGGCGGGCGTACCTACAGCTATAAGAGCGAGCTGCCGCCCGGGGAGTAACCTGCACGCCACCACCGGGACCCCTTGCCATCCAGTGATGGGGAAGAAGACACCTCGCACCCCGTCCACACCTCGTATCGCTAGAGCATCGGCACTGAAAGGGTGTTGAAGTTGACGAACTTTGCACCTAGCGAGATCGTCCGAATCTACGGTTTCGTGTCGGCGTCAAGGCTTCACGGTCTCGCGATGGAACGTCGGACGAGGCAAGAAGTGCAGCCACACCCCGGTGGATGTGTTCTTCGTGGTACTGGGAATTTTGATGAACGGTGGCGACAGGGCTATTTTGGCCAAATCGTTTGGCATTAAGGCACCCACTTTTGGAAAGATGGCGGTGCGCTTCCTCGACCTGCTGTCGCCGCACCTATACGAGATGTACGTGGAGCAGGCTGCACGCACCGACACGATGAAAAAGGTCGTGCTATCCGGCCACGCGTTCACCCACTACCCCGCGGCGCGTTATGCTGTAAATGGCACGTTGCAGCAATCCAACATGCCGAGTGGCACACAAGCAGAGCGGTCCGGCTACTGTAGCGAAAAGCATAAACTTCACGACTATAAAACTGAACTCTCGGTTATTCCTACTGGTTTGGCTATTAACTGCTCGCACAACCACCAGGGCTCGGTCGCAGATATCACAATTTCCCGTGATAACCTTGACTTTCATGACGTTGCTGCAGCCAAAAGGACCTCAGAAGACGACATGCCGGACGATGGTCCACTGCGCGAGCATTTTCCCGAGTCGTGGATCATTCTCGCGGACAGAGGTTACCAAGGGCTAGCTGACACACATCGCGTGCTCCATCCGAAGCGCCGCCGCCCGACTGCACCTCTACACTAGAAGAAGAGACTACGAACAGTGAGATCTCTTCGGACAGGGTCATTGTCGAAAACTACTTCGGAAGGCTTTGCGCACTTTGGGCGCTCTGTAGCGACAAGTACAGGTGGCAGGAGTCGAAGTACGAAATGTACTTTGTGTTTCACTGACAAACATCCACGCTAGCGTGCACCCTCTCCAGGCCGACGACGGTGTACACTATCGAGACTATCTTCCGGCGTCTAAATCACATTGGAACTACGCGCCTGGATAGGAGACGCGAGGCCAACAGACGTGCGCGCGAGCGGCGCCAGTTGCGTCTTGCCATAGAAGTGCCGCCACTCAATTCAGACCAAGACGAAGAGAGTAGTGAAAGTGACAGTTTGCTGACTCAGTTAAGCACAGCACACTAACACAAAATGAAATATTCGTCTGTACCAAATCCCGATTATTTGCTCTCGACCAGATAGTAGCATCTTTAGTAAGAGCCTCCTTAATAATTACGCTGATTGCAGGCGCAACTAAGTAACTTAGATCGCGCTATACCGCATCGACTCTGCTCAGAAATGCGGCATCATTGTGAATAATTCTTGGTTTGATCAGTAAGATAGCAATCGAGATAGATGCTGCTATCTGGTTTATAGGTCGATTGGTTTGTTCTAACTTCTCTAATTCAGTGCTATGATCTAAATCCTGCTCTATTACTGATAATTGCACCTTTCCTCGTTATCTTACGGCTAGCTAGAGCACTGTTGAGTGACGTTTTAACCGCGTCGATATCCTAACCTTGTCCACGAACCCCGAGCGCCGGAGAAAAGGGAGCGGAAATCGAAGACCACCATCGAGATGCCAAACCGGCATCGCAGTCACGATGAACCCTTGACGCTTGAGCGCAAGCCGGTTGGGAAGTGGGTGTACGAAATCCTTAATCTTACGCCTGACCCAGTCAAGGTTATCCGCCTACTCAACAGGGTCCGGCTGGAGCGGTGCCGTGCTCCTCTAGGCAGTGTAAAATATGCTGCTTCCGAACTTCAACGCTCTCCGCTGAGCTACTTTTACCTCTCGATTCGGCGTCGGAGTCAGTCCAGCTGGAAACTTATTTGGCTTGATGACCACCACGTCTGACAGATGCTGCAGACTACAGGCTCGATTGTCGAATAACCTGAAAATTCAGGTTACCTGATGTTGCCGCACCGTGGTAACGTTCGCTTCGTTTGCAGTGTACTTCATTATTCGTTGCTTCGAAGGCATGCATGCCTCTACGAGGACATTGGTACTGTCAGTGTAGAGTTCACGCGGGGACTTGCCTTCCCCATATGGGGTCCCGTCAAACGCTTGAGGGACTGGACGTCATGATTGATGCGAGCGGTGCCTCAGTGAGAAGATTGCCAGTCGCCAGTCCTATACGATTGTGCTGTAAAGTACATGAAAACACCGGGGGGGCACGCGACTGTCAGGTGGACAGCTCCAGATGGACGTTGCACCCGTGCGCCAGTCTGGATCGATTCAATGCGACGCATGGTGGCTATTATAGGATGCGAAGTGTCCATGCCACAACATCAGCGAGCACACATCCGCTATCCGCACAGAGTGTGACACAGCTGCCACGGAGCTAGGGGCGTCGGTAACTAATTCGCGCTCCAAGCACATGACACTGGAGACCATTACGTTAGCTCGATCAGAAGTAGTTGTCTAGGCATTCAGGTCCATCCTTCACTCTTGTTTGCTACTGAAATTGGTACCGAAGTGCATGAATTATAGCAGATGCACGGCGCTTGGATTCAACTGTGGTCTCACCCGACAGATGGCAGTTTCCTAGCATATCACCGCAAAGGATGTTCACAGTGAACTCCATCCGTCTCTTCGCTTGCTGTACTTACTCAGGTTACGTTGGATGGATAAGCCTATGGTATACGCGGGGAGGAAGACTGTCCGAATGCCGTCGCCGAGTGTGTTATCATAGATAAACCTTATCTTAGATAAACACACTCGACGACGGCATTCGGACAACTTATCTTTGGTCATTCTTCAATTTGCTTTGCACCCCACAAACAAGCAGCCACACCCGAGCATCAGGGCCGCCACTAACTCCATTCAGCAGTACGTCACACCTGTAGCATGAACCTCACTAAGATCTTCGCGCACACCGCTTTGCTGGCGCTGACCTTGGGGTCTCTCGCGGACGCCTCCGCCAATGCCGTGGCTCCCAACACGAACTCCATGGATCGTCAGAATAACGCTCTGCGTAACCTCAAGGTGGCCGGTACAGGCATTGGTGTCATCACGAGCACCAGCGACTCGACTACGAGCACCGCCAGTAATTCGGCAACCCAGCAGAGCTTGACGACCCCGAGCTCTCCGTCCGCTGGCACGACCATTGCATCGTCGCCGTCCACTTCAACCACCCCGACGGGTGCGACTACGTCGACCGATACCACTACGCAGGGCACTGACACAACCAGCGCCGGTATCACGGGTGGCACGGACACCTGGGGACCTAGCACGGATACCAGCATGACCACGACGGGCATCTGGGGAGCCGGCACTGACACCACCTCGACCGGCACGACGGGCACCTGGGGAGTTTCCGGAGCTCACACCCCTTCAACTGGTACCACGTCACAGCAAACGGCCAGTACTCCTGGTAGAGGGACTATTACTGGCACAACTTCTGCCGATAGTCCTTGCTCCGGCGACCAGAGCTCCACCGGCAACTGGGGATCCCCGACGGGCACGACAGGTACCAGGGGAATCACCGGCACAGATACCACTACGACTGGCACTACCACACAGCAGACATCAGGCAGTACGGTTACGACTGAAACTGCTGGGACGCAAGGCTGGGGCGGCATTGACAAAATTTCTGCGGAGAGGCCGTGTTCCGGTGACCAAAGCTCGACGGGTACGAGAGGAACTCCGAGTGATACCGCTACTCCGAGGAGTGATGGGGCAACGAGAACGTCTAGAACGGGAACCACATCAAGGGACAGGATGCACCGGATTAGCGGTACCGACACCGATACGGACAGCACTGAGCAAACTGGTACAGTGACGGCCGCCACTGAGACTTTCGACACGCGAGGTCCCACGTCTGACACAGATGAGACAGGATCGTCGGATACAACGTCGGCATCGTCAAGAAGCATGTGGATCGAAATCACCAACAGTCCGAGTACGTCGACCGGAAGCACCACCACGGACACGACCAGCACAACCCCAGCAGCGACGGCTGCAGCCACAACGGCTTCCTCGACTTCTTCGGCCTCGGACACTACACCGTCTACAACGATCACAAGTGCCACCAATCCAGGCGATACTGGTGTATCGACTGCGACCGCGTCGTCCTCGAACACCTCATCTGATGACACGTATTCGAACTCAGACCAGTCCACCACGCAGCAGTCGGCCACGCAGTCGCGCCGCCGTTCGCTTCGCCACTAAGCGGCCTTCTCAACAGACGAGAGGACAATTGCGGCATAGGTGAGCAAGTCGCCATTCAATGTCATGCGCGGGAGCAAATTAACTCAGACGCGCTAGTCTTACACAATCTTCATTTCAGTGTCGTAACCAGCGTAAATAAGATTTTTTTACCGTAAAGTATCTTCCTGACATTGTCCCATGCATTAGGAAGTTCTAATGAACTCCCTATTCTTCACTTTTCCAATCGTCATCTTAGCTTCAAACTCGACGCCAACTCTGATCCCTACGTACGTGCAGTCGGATGTTACTACTAAACGTGATACCAACGGCTTCATTGGCTCCGCCGACAGTCCTTTTGAGCTTCAATTTTATTTCACCCAAACCTATTATTATTAGATTTAAATGAATTAATCGTTGGGTTCAATTTATAAAACCTGAGAACGTCGTAAGAGAACGCAAACAACCCCAACACCCAATCATTCCCACCATGAAGCGGCGGACGCCTCGCGGGCGGGACGAGCGCTCACAGCCGCCGACGCCGTCCCGGCCCCGCCGCAAGCCGGAGTGGAATTCGTACATGACCGACGATGCGCAGTACAAGCTGAACCAGCAGCAACAGCTCCAGCGCGCGCTGCAACAGCTGAGCACGGCGCACTTTTCAGCACGCAGTCCAGCCGTGTCAGCGTCGCGACGGCGCCTCAAGGCCGCGAGCACCCACAACTCGGCATGGAGCACGCCGCGGGACACTGAGAGAAGCAGAGAACGCTCTTTGAGACGCACACGGTTGTCGGATGTGGAGGACTCAGGGGAGCTCAACACGCAGCGACGGCTGCAGTTCGCAGACGTGTCGATGGATTTGGACGAGCCCACACCTCGACGCAGAGCAGGCAACGCAGTGTCTTTTCAAGTAGAAGAAAAAGAAGACGAGGAGAGGATGGACCCAGGGCAAAAGGCCAATCTACAGGGCGAGCTGGAGGTGCTCGAGAGGATGTTGTGGGAGCTCGAGACGGAGACGGAACGACTCAGCTGGCAGCAGACACCGCAGAAGATGAAGATGCAACAGAGGAGAAGCTGGAAGAAAATGGCGAGGACAGGGTCGGCGACAAAACTGGAGGAGGGGGCTGAGGTGGAAGTGGAGGCGGCGGATGAGGAAGAGATACAGAACATTGAGTTTAAACGGCAGGAGGAGGTTGTGCCAGAGAGAGAAGATGAAGATGAAGAAGTAGTTCACGAGGAGGATGATGCGGACGCAGAGACGCGACTTGGAGATGTATGTTATAAGTCTCTGGAGATTGGCTTGGAGCTGGCTCGCAAAATGGATACGGTACGGAACGTGACTGGCTGGTGTTGAGTATTTTCGCGGCTAATGCTGTGACGGTGGTTGTTTTTAATGATTTCTTGTAGCTGACGAAGAAATTCGACAATGAACGGAGGCTACGTGCGGATCAGGAGCTGAAAATTGAGATGTTGGAACAAGAGGTCCGCTCCACACAAGCCAAGTGCAACTACCTGGAAGCAAAGTACCAAAACATGGCGTCACAAGTCGATGGAATGGTACGTAGTGACAAGAACTCGTTCTGTTGTCGGGTGATTTGACTTACCCCTACTTTCGATTATGCCGTGCGTCATGTTTCATCATAGCGAGAAGCTGTCATTGCAACCGAGGAGGCCATCCACCGAATGACGCAGGCATTCGAGTATTCACAACGTCGGCGTGGGAAAAACTCGAATCCGTCGACACCGATTAAGCCAGGTACTCTCCTCAGTCTTTCCCTTTTGGGGGTATAATTGCTTTTTTGCCCATAAGCTCACTTTCATTTCGATACAATTAGGCGTTTCTCGTTCTTTTCACCCGAACGACAATCTTAAAGTCTCGAAGAAGGCTGCTACTCCTAAGAAGTTCAGCAAACTTGTAGAGCAACAGGAAAACTGGACGCCAAACGACCAACAAGAATACTAAGTATTAACTGTAAGGCGCTAGCCGATCATGTTGCTAGCGAAGCATTTTTGCATCGTTTCGGACTGACGAATATTGAATTAGGAGGATTCTTTTAGATGAAGAACAAATTGGGATGACAGGGAGGCGTGAACGGCGACACTGGCGGCATTGGGAAGGTAGGTGGTCCCCAATCGGGGAGTGAGGGGTAACATGGTGTCTTCAGTGGTAATACCTATGGTTCTTACTGGAGATTTTGTAATCACGTCGAATGGTTCTTCTTACAGTTAGGGGTTACGGTGTCTGAAGTCTTCCACCAAGTACAGCCCGGGTATCTCCTTGCCCCAACTACGATTACCTCTGTTAAGTTATACCAATCCGCCACGTCGACGACACAGCCAACCCGCTCTCATCGCGAGTTGGAGGCCAAGCACACAGCAAAACCATCCCAAATGTACATGTTACATGTTTTTTACATGCAAAATAAATCGCATTTTGTTTAAATCCCCAAATCAAAAATTCGAGAAAAATACTTCGCAAAAATGGCGCAGTACTCGCCACCGGAGTGGAGTGCCGCAGGCCGCAACGCGTTCGGCATCTATCTGGAGGTAATTAAGGGCGGCGTAGTGGTGGAGACCTTGACATTACCTCGCAGTGATGGCCGCAGCTACGTCGTGGCCGGCCGCATGGAGACTGTATGCGACTTAACGCTGGCTCATCCATCCACCTCGCGGGTGCATGCGGCGCTGCAGTTCGACGAGCAGGGCGCGCTCTACCTCTACGACATGCGCAGCACGCACGGCTGCTTCGTGAACAAGAAGCGTGTGCTGTCCGAGGAGTTCGTGCGGCTGCACATCGGGGACGTGCTGGGGTTCGGCGAGTCCACGCGGTTGTACGCGGTCTGTGGCCCACCGGAGCTTATTCCGGCCGAGTACGAGTCGCTGAACCTGGTCAAGTTTAGGGAGAAACTGGCGAAGAAACGGGTGATAGTGGAGCAGAAGAAACAAGAAGAGGAACGAGGGGCCTCGTGGGGATTCCGCGAAGATGCAGAGGATGAGGAGCAGAGTGATGACGAGGATACGGCAACGAATAAAGAGGAATTGCCAGACTATCTCCGTAATGTAAGATGTAGACGGAATATTGTGTGTGGTGAAAAAATTGGTGCTAAATATTTTTATTGTTGTTATTGTAGTTGAAGGAGGAGGACCAGCCATACATGTCGAGTGTGAGTCAGTCTACGGTGAATGAGAAGGACCAGCGACTGTATCAGCAGCTCCAGGCGCGGATTCGTAAGATGGAGAACCTTAAATCAGAGAGATCGAGAATTCTAGCCAAACAGAACCAGTTGGAGGGACTGTCGGAAGGACAGCAGCGCCAGTTGGATAGGAACGAGCAGCGAATTGAGGTGTTGATGAAGGAGATTGACGGTCTGGAAGCACGGATTCACGCCAAAAATGATCAGCGGATTAAGACGGTTGGAATGACTGGCCCGAGAAAGAAACGAAATATTCACGAAGAGCTGTACGGATACAGCAGCGACGAAGACGATTTTTACGACCGCACTAAAGCCAATCAACAGAAGATTGCAGCTCGGAAGCAAAAGGTTACAGGTTTTTCCGCTACTTCTGGGTCGGCTGCAGCGGCGGCGGTCACAAGAGCACCACAAAGTGACGTGCTCACCGTGGATTCGATTCAAGCTACGGTCAAGAAACTAGAGAGTGAGCTTGTCAAGCTTCAGGACGATCTGACGGCTGTGAACCAAGCTACACGAGAAGAGAACAAGCAGAACGAAGAAACCGACTCTTTGGATTCTTTCATGGATGCGACAACGACACAACTACAAGTGAGTGAGATAGACACGCTCACAAAACGGAAGAAAGAATTGGAGGCCGATCTGAAGCATCAACGTCAACTACTGGCCGTAGCAACCCCGGCATTAGCTGCTCTGCCCATTCAGAAGCTATTATCCAAGCCAGTGGAAGAAACCGTGAAGAGTTCATCGAAACCTTCTTTTGTGGAGAAAAAATCGTCAACTCAAGCTGAAGATCCTACTTTTGTTTCCAAGAAAGTGACGACAACCGAGCGTGTTCATACCGAAGTAGCAGTCAAGAAACAAGATTCCTTGCTTGAAACGAAGTCCGAGACGAAAAGCACTGGTACTACCAGGCCAAAGGCACGACCGGCAGCTTCACGAGCAGTTCAGAAGGATCTCGAGAAAGCAGATTCCGAAATTTCGGCACCAAAGCGACGGCGAATTTTAGGACCGTCGCAGCAAATGGAGAAATGTACGAGTGGTGAGCAGCACGACGACAGCATGTTAGAAGGAGGTGATCAGGTGTGGGTCCCACCGGTAAATCAAACAGGTGACGGCCGCACCAAGCTAAATGACAAGTACGGCTACTAACCTTTACTCACCAAGTATTACTCAATTCTTTTTAGCCATGTATTATTGTACTCAAGAGGTTTTATTTTTTTATAACTAGCGAGCGTCTACGTCTTATCAATCACCACGAAATCTACTAGCGCTGTCTAGCAGTTGCTCCTCATCTTGTTGAGCGGCCATCGTATTGAAAATATGCTCCAGTGACGTCTCACTCACGCCATACTCACTCACATACATTTGCTCCTTGTTCTCTTCAAGCAGCCCGAAGATGGCAGATGGCCGCAGAGAATGTTTTGGAACTTGGAAGCGGAAGTGACCTCCTTGATGCTCAATCAACTGACAGCCTAAGAACTTGGACTGGAAAAACTCTTGCAACGCTGAGCCCATGTTTGCAGTGTGCCACCACGCACAAAAGACGTCAATGGGGATGATGCCCGACGTCTCGAGATAACTGCTAAGCACACTGCCATTGCCCTCATTATTCATGATCTCATGGGCACGGTCTGGAATGCCCAGAGATAAGCACAGACTGTCGACTTGATCTTGTGAAACACCAGCACATTTGCCTTCTAGAAAATGACAAACTTCCAGTTGCAATCTTCCTACAGAAGACGGACTCGGTTCTTGTAGCTTGACCTCGACGAGGTAACCACGACCAAACTTTTGCTTGAGATGCTCGACGCTTCCTAAGCATTTTAATTTCCCGCTCACCAAGATGCCAACACGCGTGCAGAGCGCTTCACACTCCTCCATGCTGTGGGTTGTCAGTACTACGCACGACTCTTTCGAGGCACAAATATTGGCAATCACATCCCACATTTTCCGTCGTGAACTCGGATCCACACCTGTCGATGGCTCATCCAGGAAGATGATGCTAGGGGAGCCAATTAATGCAATGGCTGTCGAGAGTTTCCGCTTGTTGCCTCCACTCAGTCCTTGCG
This sequence comes from Phytophthora sp. 'mugwort', assembly GCA_033558025.1. Classification (NCBI taxonomy): domain Eukaryota; phylum Oomycota; class Peronosporomycetes; order Peronosporales; family Peronosporaceae; genus Phytophthora; species Phytophthora sp. 'mugwort'. Next base: position 2,879,283 of record JAUCEF010000011.1, read on the forward strand.
TCAGCTTCGTGCGGTACTCAGTCAGCCCCACTTCCTCAATTTTCTGAGTCACAGCCTTCTCTACACGATTACTCGGAATACCCTTGAGGCGTGCGTAAAGTTCCAGTTGCTCTTCGACAGTCAACAAGTCATGCAATGAATCGAATTGAGGGCAATAACCCACGACTCTGCGCGCTTTATCGCGATCACGAGACAAGTCATAGCCACCGAGTGTCACAAAGCCATTGGTTGGTGCAATTTCACCCGTCAAAACTTTCATAGTCGTCGACTTGCCAGCGCCATTAATCCCAAGGTAGCCAAAGCATTCTCCTTTAGTAATCGCGAGACACAAATTATCCAGTGCAATTTTCCCGCCATCCCTGTATTGCTGCCGTAAGTTGCGGATAAAGACGCTGTCATTTTGAGTCGGATACGAGTGTTCCACGTGTTGTCGCTCTCTGGCCACATCTTCATCTTCATTCAAAGACCCGTGCCGTCGTTGTTCTGGACGCCACGTTAAGCTACGGCTTTCAATGACAAACACCAGTAGCATGAACACCACAATCTCAATCACTGCGTAAGCGACAGGAGCTCCCGCTACATCAAGATCGAAGACATTGCGTACACAGCAATTCTCACCACTCGTGGCATCCCAGCATGAAGTACACGTGTAGTCTGTGCCAAGACCTTCCCAGAGTCCAAAGAAGGACGGTGGGGCAATAGTATCGGTCGTACTGCCGTACAGCGCGCTGCGACTCAATTTCCGTGTCGCAATCTCATAAATCCCATTGTTCAGACTGTAGCCAGGGAAAAGCAGGAAAATCCATCGGAGATAGTTTCTGTCTAGTGAAGACAATGTCAAGTTGTCTGACGAGTTACCCGGAGTCAAGTCGAAGTCGATGAGTCGACACAAGAATGAAAAGATACTCAATAAACCGCCTGTACATAGTGCAAATACCAGCAGTGACGTCTGTGCCACCGCATGTTTCTTGAACTTGAAGGAGAACAAGTACGCCATTGGGATCACAGCTAACGCATGAGAACCAACCAAAGAGACGACGCCCCATACTTCCATTGAGCTTGTAAGCGTCCGGTCTGATAGCGGCACCATGATCATAGCAGCAAGAACCGTCACTAGCATGAGAACGAGATCATGTGTCCAGGTTGCGAGCCAATATGCCGACACGTTGGCTCCACAAATCAACTGCAAGCTTTTCGCGTTCTGGTTCGGGTTCTTCTCGCGTACTACGAAGGCCACAATCGCAGCCGGCACGAACGCAAACGCCAGCATGACCACGACGGACGTCAAGAAGGCATTTAACGTCGCCTGAAGCTTGGCCCCGTCTTGGTCAAGGCACGATTTGTTGTAACACGGGGTCACTGGGTTGGCAGACGACGTGCCGTCACACATGTTACACGCATAGTAAGGAGACTCGACGTTTGTCTTGTCGCAACAGGTCGAGCCACTGCAATTAATCACGCCCAGCTCGCAGTAATTGAACGTCTCACTGTCGCAAGCGCTTGGAACAACGACCAACGAGAAGTTTGTGCTGGAGCATCTGCCTTGCCGAGACGACGACGCGAGCTCGGTCGCGTAGTCACTTGTAGTGATAAAACTTGCCACGTCAATCTCAGGAAGCAAAACCAGAATGAGCAGGAAAAGCAATGGGATACACACTGCATTCAGTAGGTTCTTCTTGTCTCTCTTGGCTATACGCACACGCTTTGTCAGTAGCGCAGTGTATTGACTCCATAGTGTTGCACAATTGGCCATCTCTGAAGAAATTGGACCCATCAACGAGACACGCGAATTCGCTGACGTCGCCGACGTCTTGCGGATCTGATCGACGGCTTCTACGCCGCAGACAGCGACGCCCATGGCTGCTTCTTCTTCACGGTCCTGTGAGATGCGCAAGAACACTTCTTCCAATGTTGTGACCGACACACCATACTGAACAACACGCAGACGGAGTTTTTCATCATCAAGTACTTGTAACATCGTCGAAAACACACCAGACGACTTGGACGGAAGCTGGAACACAACCTCCGACCCGAAATTGCTCAAGCACTTGGCGTCAGGCACAAACGTACGCAAAAAGGTGCCAACCGCTTCCACATCGCATCCACAAGCTTTGATCATAGTCAAATTGTATCCTGCGCCATACCGATTCTTCAAGAACAGTGAACTCCCAGCACAACAGAGCTGTCCGTCAGCCATGATGGCGATTCTATCACCAAGAATGTCAGCTTCGTCCATAAAATGAGTCGTGAGAACAATGACGCGGTCGTCCCGATTCCGCTGCAGTAAGTTCCACGTAAAACGACGCGAATACGGGTCCATTCCAGACGTAGGTTCGTCCAAGAAGACCAGCTTGCTATCTCCCATAAAGGCCAACGCTACACTCAGTTTGCGCTTCTGTCCTCCCGAGAGATTCTTCGCTACAACGTTTCTCTTCTCCACGAGTCCAACTTCTCGAATCATCCGCTCAACCTCGTCCTTAAGGCCAATGTTTGGGATGCGTTTCATCGTTCCAAACAGTAGCAGATGCTCTTCGACAGTCAGCTCGTTAAAGAGCACGTCATGTTGTGGACAAATCCCCATGAGCTGACGCAACTCGTTGAAATCTGTTAGAACAGAGCGACCATACAGCGTCGCATCACCTGACGTGGGTGAGATGAGGCCCGTAAGCATCGAAATGGTCGTCGTCTTGCCTGCACCATTGTGGCCAAGCAATGCAGAGATCTGTCCTGCATACAGCGTGAGATTTAGCCCTTGTACTGCTACTTTGACGTCCCCATCAGACAAGAATTCTTTGCGAAGGTTTCGAATCTGAAGACACGTTCCTTTGCGTTCCTGTTCAGCCAGCACAGCATTGACTGGTTCCACTGAGGCTACAAGTCCCGCCCAGTCCTTCATCATCACAATCGACCCGTCCGACGAAGTTTGATGCAGTAGCTGGAGTCCTCTTGGCGACACAAACGCATAATTTGTCTGAGGAGACGAAGCCGTACTGTGAGATTCCAGCATAATCACGTCTTTCTCGCTGCGACTCGTGCTCGACGGTAGCCAATAATCCTTGATAAAGATAAAATGCCATGGCTTCCGGACACCAAACTCTTGTGGCAGCACGTTGTCGAAATACCAGCCGAGAGCGACTAGAAGAAACGAGTCGAGAACTAAAAACCAGCTCATTGCGAACGCTGACGGGACAGTGATAGGAGACTCGAGTAACCCCATGGCATACGCCAGTCCTTTACCGAGCTGAGCATGACGCACGAGGTCGTCAATACCCAACGCAAACGCCGTCGGAGGTGCAAGAGCTCCCCAATACTTGGACGAATTCGACTTGGACATGACGGAGAAGAAGGGGAAGAACAGCACGAGCCATAGCAGAACCGACGCGATCGAAGCAGCTCTCGATTTGTTGAAGAATGGCGTAATGAAGTAGCTAAAGCTCACAATGGACACGCTCAAGGCCCAGAACAAGAAGACAAGCGTCGCGTACTCTGTCATAGGAAACACTTGGCCGTATTTAAGCTCTGCAGCAATGATAAACGCCAGTGGGGTGGCCAAAATGGCGGTTGTTAGACACCACGAGCCCAATAACGTGACGTTCGACAGCCCCATAATCTTCATCACTTCTCGAATCCTCGTCTCCTTCTCAATCACCATCGTTGTTGTTGTTGTTGACACGAATTTAATGTAACAAATGAGTAAGAAGAGTCCAATGACGCTCTGTCCGCTGCTGTAGAACGTCGACATGTTTGTACTCAAGGTGCCATAGTCAATAAACTCCAAGCTGGTTAATTCTGTACACAAAATCGTCTCGGAAGTCGCTGCTGCCTCGGTTGAACTCGTATAGTCATCTCCTGTGCCAAAGATTGAGTCTAAGTTGGCAATAAACACTAATGCAAGTGTTAAAACCACGGGAAGGAAGAGTTCTAGCATGAACGACAGGGGTTTGCGTCGTCGGATCAGGAGGTTCTTCCAGATCAGGTTGGTTACCTGTCTCCAGGTACTTAGCACGGCCTCCCATGTGACTCTACTGGCCACGCTGAGTCTGGACTCCAACGCGTCGTCCTCGAGCGCTGCAGCTCCCTGTTTCTTGGCGTAGATCCTGGCCGCGACTATCACAGCAGCGAAGAAGGCGGCAATGATGGCGGTGCACACGATGAGCGCTGTATTTTCCGACGAGAGGCCGCAGTGCTGGCTCTCGGCCACTGAGGCTTCGATCACAGACTTGCAGTAGTCGACGCGGGACGAAGACTGCGGACAGTTTAGGACGGTGCTGGCTGCCGAGCAGCACGAGCTGGACGCTGACATGGCCGGATTGGTGCACATGAGCGTGCACGAGCCTGTGGCGTCGACGATCGTGGAGCCGCTGGCCGAGAGCAGCGACGATATGGACGTGAAGGACGACGACTCGAGCTCGAAGAAGCCCGAGTTCATGACGCACAGCGCGTAGTCGTAGTCGTACGTGACGATGGTGGAGAGACACGTAGTGAGCAGTTCCGTACCATCAGAGGACGACGAGGACGAGGTAGACGGAGAGGACGTCAAGAGAGACGACGAAGACGTTGAAGAGGTGGAGGACGACGTGGTGGTCGTGGAGGACGATGGTCCGCTGGCGGACATCACGGTTGCTCCTGTTGTCCCGATGCGCGCTCACGTTTTGCTGTAAGATGAAGCGTTGAGCGTGAGTGGGTGCCAATTGAAGACTGCCACCGGTAATACATGAGAGTGGACACCCAGTGTGGCAACCTGTCACACACTTCGGCTTAAGAGTGCAGATTGTGAAGTGTCGTGCACGAAAACAATAGGGTGATCAAGGGTATCGAGTTTGTCGACAGCATTTACTGTTAGTTTGTTACCAAGTCGTAACATACGGCATACTTTCTGTATAGGTAAATTAGTTTTCAGAGTTTGTATTAAATCGACTTGATTGACGGATGTCCAGAAAATTGTACCCAAAAGCTAGGTGACGCTAATAAAATTTATATATTTACAGTAGCTATTTCCGAATACCCCTTTCTTCGGCGACGCCCCATCCGCTTCTTCCTTCTTTAAGGGACTGAGACCCAAGCCGCCGTGATTGGCATTGACGAAGGTAAACCGTTTTCGCCGTCTTGCGTCTGCTGCTTCTACATCTCCGCCGTCTTGCGTCTGCTTCTTTTACATCTCCGCCGTCTATTGATCAACTACGGGGAACGAGCACGTCTGTGCCGCTGAGATTGATGAGGACCGATGGCGCTGTATCTGGTTAGCCGCTTGCCTCAAGGCTCAAGCGTTTCAAACAGAAATTCAGCATGGCTTAGAAAGACCCTTGAGTACATGTAATGCGTCTTTTACCCCCTAGCGCTTGGGATGATGTAGGTGTCCGCATCTTCGAGATGTTTGCGATCAAAGGAGGGGTAGAAATCCGTACTCTAATCGAAAAAAATCCTGTCCACTTATTGCCGGCCTACTGTACTCAGCGGGACTGAGCTAAACACCGACTCGATGACCGAGGCCCCTGCTGCTCGTAAAATCCTGGCGAGAACCTCCTGGTGAAACTAGCCCTTTCCACACCTTTGGGATCAAACGATGAGGAAATTCCATATCCCAACCTCAACCACTGGGATTTCGTTTTCAGATGGTGATACCGTAATAATAACCTATCACTATTTTATTAAAATACATTTTTTGTTAGGTAACGTATATTGTGTTACTATCTCAATCTCTTGAGGTGAACTCTAATAACCATTCCAAGCAGGGGTTCGCATCATGCTCAGTCCGCGGGCTTTACTCTCAGCCTCTCCCCGCACCGGCGCCTATGCGTCTCTTGATTCTAAGCACCTCCATCTCCCTCCGCTTATGCTAATCCTCGGCATCCCCTTCCGGCTGATGCACTTTCCCTTCACTCTCTATCCACTGATGGATATCCTCTTTCATTAGCTCAGTCAACCATGAGCTCAACCATGAGCGAAGCGTTTGGTCAACTCCGTCATTGTCAAATGTCACCTCTTGACTACTTTTACTATCCATCGCACGATTGGCTAACCAGTCTGACATCTTGTTATGCCTTTGGTAGTAATGACTCCAGCTCTGAACACATATCAGATCTGCCATATTTCTCGATAACCGGTACCAGTGTTGCAGCCGTCTGGATTTGGATTGCTGCCGTCTTTCCATCATGCCGATAATGAGCGCACCGTCTCCCACAACCGTGATTCTTCTCCACCCCTTTTAATTGACATTCTGTTGCAACTTGTACAGGCCTATGAACTCCGCCACATTATTTGTCATGGAGGGGCTCTCCAGCTATGTCGCTGCCTACACGCAAGTCTTTGAGTCCTTCTATCCTCTGACATCTCAATTACCACACTCCCACTTCCACCCGGGCCAGGATTTCCTCTCGATCCTCCGTCGAAGAAACCCACCCTCTTTTACTAAAAACAAATACATGCGGACTAGCCGAGCGCCGCCGCCTACGCGGCGGTGGGTTTACTGTAGTTTTGGGGGCTTTTTGCACAATGCGGTTTTCTGACCAAACGTTTTGTCCTAGTTGCAAAAAGAGGTGCGCAAGAGCAACGAACCCCATCACACACACGGGAAATGGCAGGCGTCAGCCATAGTTTCCACCACTCCTACATATCCTTCAGGCACCTCGATTGCATGGCTAGGTGGGTGGTCTTGCCGCGGCGGGGTTACTTGCCGCAGTACACTCTCGTCGCGCAGATGAATTTCTTTATGTGGTGTTCTCTCTTCGCGTTGCCCGCCCTCTTTGCCCAGCGGCTCTCTTCCAGTGCAAAACTGTCTTGGTGCAGTGAACTCTCTTGATGGAGAGGCATATCTTGTTGAAGTGAAGCATCTTGACATAGCGGGTCACTTGGGGCAGCGTTCCTCTTCATGCAGTTCCATCTTTTGCATCTGCGGGATATCTCGGGTAGTGGGTAGACCGGCACAGGATACGGTGCTGCACGCCGGAGACGACGCTGTCGAGACGATTGACGGGCTGTAGCCGGCAACACGAAAGGATCTTGAGCACTCTTGTTGAACGCCATCGTAAAGGATGCTTTGCCGGGCTGTCTGGCACCGTCGAAATCATATATTATTCCTTTTAGTAGTTCAGATCGAGTTGCGGGCTGATTGGGCTCGGTCGATAAAACCAATCGACCCTGGAACTTCGAGTAGAGCCCAAAATAGTTCCCGCGCAGAGTGGCTAACCATGAAGGTTTTGCTTTGGCACCGCCAACGGGGTGGCGTAGTGGCAAGAAACAGTGTGGTTTCTTTTTTTGCAATTTCCGGACTTGCCATGAAATAAATAGGATTGATAAACATGTGATATTCGATATAGCGATATATATAGCACCAGTGATAGAGGTCTAAGTGTTTGCCATGGTTCATTCTTCCACTTCTAAGGAACCCCTTAAAACAAGAAATACAAGATGGTTTCCTCGCCTTCGAGGGAGCACCTTGCTATGGGCAAGCGCTGTTCATCCTCGAGACAGTTGATCTCGTCATGTCAAGAGACATGGAGTATATTGGTCAAGTACAGCAATGCGACCCGATTCAAAACGGCATCAGTGTCGTGTACGTAAAGGGAGATCGTGGCGAAGGTATATTCCGAGAAGGACATTTAGCCGCGGTGAAAGTAGCTCGCTCTAACGTGTGGCATCAGCTGTATAGCGTTTCGCTGTGAGCGTGAGGTGCCGGTAACGCCAAGTTCGTGTGCAAGAAGCTCAACGGCCAGCGCGTTTTTACAAATACGTGCGTGACGAAGTCAGTCGACGCCCGTTATACATGAATGTATGTGGTTTGAGGGCTTTTGGAAAACCTTTCGTGCCAACATTTTCCACACCAGATCAAGCGCGTGGCTTTTTTCAAGTCGCCCGGTTACCGAAGGCACCATCACTCGGACCGAATAGGACACGCGGAACACACCCAAAGTGTCAAAGCGCTGGTTAATACTATTGAGCCGGTGGTGATATAGGTCTTCGAATGGAAAAGGTAGCACACGACGGATGCAACGATCTCGGAGTTTTAGGTTAGCAAGGAATTCAAAGTCTCTGAATCAAACAAGTATTTTGCGAGAGCAACTATGTTGAGCGGCTAGTCAGTTTCCGGAAGCTAGAAAGTTATACGTTGATGACGCAGAAAACTCATGGGGCGATTTGGCGCATCGAAAAAGAGAACGAAGTGACGTTCAAGCAGGCGTGTATCGTGACGAAGATTCTCATTCGGATCGCTCCCAATGCGCGAAAACTTTATGCTTTGGACAGCACTCACCTTAAAGGTGAAATTAATAACTGCGAGGTATTTTTGGCTGCGAACGCAAAGGCCTTCAACAACCATATCGTGACTGTTTCGACATCCTTTCTTTGCGACACTACACCACCTTGGGATGCTTGCCAAAACCGGTGCAAGTAAACCGGTAAAAGACCAAAGCAAAAACAGGTGTATTGAGTTTAGTTTTTTCTATCGATTGGTCTGATCGTTCGCTTCAGCTTTCAAGTGGCGCTCGTAGCCACGAAGAAATCGCATCTAACCGCCTCTGAGCCGATAAATATCGGGGGGGGGGGGGGGTTATATGCAAGCATTTCGGTCCCGGGGCAATGTTCGGCCGGGCCTGCAAATTCATCAATGAGGCTAGAACTCCAGGAATGGGTCACAATTTGGAGCAGTCTTGGGACAGCAATGCCCAAGTTCAGAATTTTATTAGTTGCATTATAGACCGATAAGATTGATGCACGCATTTAATTGGTAGATTTAATAGCCAATCCGCATCTGCTACATGCCCGTAAGAGACACGAGCTGCGTTTGAGGTTGTCAGCCACACCTCAGCCAGAATCGGCGACGACGAAGGCTATTGATCTCAGTCCCAAGTTATTTTGAGCTTACTACTCTAGTCTCCTCGTTGATCCTCCCCAAGCCGTACCGCCCGTACGGGGGCCCGCTGCCCAAACGCCTCCTACCCCCCACCCCCCACCACCCCACCACCAAATTTAACACCGTAACTCAGTTGGCTAGAGCGTAGGGATTCGGCCCTGGGATGCCTGTTTAAAACGAGCCGGTGTTATCGATCAAGACTGTAGTTGGAGCAACGTATAGTCTGCAGCGCGCGTGTCAATGGCTGTTGCGTGCTATGTACGGGTTCCAGAGCACGTGAGGACGGCTGATGCAAGCGTGAGGCGGATGAGCGCGCATGTGAGCTGTTTAAGGGATGCCAGTGCTTATGCCATATGCACACGCTAGTTGTTGCACAAATGCATGCGAAGTGCCTGTGAACTATGTTTTTTTATGTGTATTATCGAACTCTCTTACACGTGGCCTGTAACAATGAGGATGCCTTGAGTCTTGACTGTAGCTGGGTCAGCGATACCTGCCAATCGCAAGGTGCCGCTTGTGGGCGACGATGCGCTCGTTCAAGACACTGTGGGCGTAGATCCCTCAGTCATCTCCCAGCGCCTCTTGCCTTCGCCATCAGGAACGCAAACATGGAAGCTTTAGCGCGGCGAACGAGTTCGAGGACGCGGCCGTTGTGGTCCGCCGCCTGCTCATCAAGCGTGAAACCTTCTTCGAAGAAAATCTGCATAAAGGAAATAACATGTTGGGGACTCCGACTTCTTCTGCCGGTCCTCGGAGTCGCAGCCACGAGGCCGCCGCGTGTACCATTCGAATCACGCCTCGGTCAGGTTCGTAACATGCGCTTGTGCAGTGGAGCTTGAGCTGACACTGCTTGTTCTTGTTCCTGTGTAGCATCCACTCATCGCCTGAGAATAACATTTTCAGCCAGGAGCAGCCGTACCGTCATCTGTCTGTTGCTTTCAATAAGCTATTGAATGTCAGCCACATGATGACACCCAGCGCCACAGCAGTTGGTGTTTTGTTCTCTTGTTATCCCATTTCGACAGGATTGGGCGAGATGGTGGGTGTTTAGAGCAACGAACCACGCAAGCACGTCGGCGACTGGGATTGCTGCAGCACCTAAGCGCTCCTCCATCCGAGCTACGAACAAGCCTTGGGCGCGAAGCTCTTCATGAGCAGGATACTTGATCACGTATCCGTCGGAACCCTGATGATCTTGCGACTCAAGTTTAGCGCCTCATGGATGAGACATGTGCAGGCCAAAAAAGTAAGTCTTGCAGGCGCGCGAGGCGTTACTGGGTAGCGTGGTCAAATGCGGCGGCACCTCAGCGATCTTGGGGGATAGCTCGGGCTTTAAACCACTCAAGATCCGGGAAGCATATCTGTCCTTGCGAGGAGAATTGATGATGTAGGCAAATTTGTTTTCGTCTTCGACATATCCCACGAGCCACAATCGAAGATCCATTGCGCGGCCAGGCGTTCATACCAGTTCGTATGCTGAGCGCCGCCGCTTCGGAACGAGTGAGACGTCAGGTTGCCCGTTGCATCCGCCTCGACCGGGCGCTTCTGCAACCGGTTCACATACGCTTGAACACCGTGTTCATCGCGGGTCTGCTTTGTGGCACGGGTGCTGGTTGCGTCGCAGGTGAGGGGGGTGCCCGTTCGCGTAGAAGATTCAGCACGACCCATCCGCGAAGACGCCGAATGCAGCAACTCGAGCAGCGGAATCCCGGCGCCCAGCTCCAAGACAGCAGGCGAGGAAAGCGCGGGGGTCTGGCTTGGCGAGGAGGCGCATGGTGCTTCCTGCATCACCAAGGTCGTCGCTAGCGTGAGCATTGGGCAGGTGAGTAACTCGGCGCGATTGGGTTCAAGCGTCAGGACTTGTTCTCCGGATGTTTCCACGCAAAGCATGCGGATTTAGAAGACGTCGACAGTCGACATGGTTACGCGCTGCTTGCTCATGTAGACGAGGTCTGAGGAACCCCCGAAGAAGTGCTGCATTAGGCATGCAAGCGCAGTGTCTTCGTAGACAGATGACTGCCGCCGCCGAGTAGAACTGGTCCGTCAGCGACCGTAGGCCAACCTTCATGCAGGTTGGAGCCTTGTTAATTAAGCCTCCTTATTCACGCTTCACGCAGTGTTTTTCTAACGTTTGCTCTTTTTCAACAGGTCAGCCTCGCTAGGCTATCTAATTTGAGGGTGTTCCTAAAACCACCACAGCTTCACATTTCTAAAGTAAGAGATAGTTAAATTATGGAATAACGTACCTTTCTTATCTTCATGCGTAGCTAGATAGTAGCCGAATCGATCCATCAGCGCCGCGACGCATTTGCCAGCTTTATCGCTGAGTATTCACGCTTGGACAAAGCTCACGCTTACAGTCTCAGCGTGCAGCATCTGCTTAAACAATTAGATTGCGGTGGCGCGCTATCTGCGAGTTATCCGGGAGAAAGAGGCGAGGTTCATGCCGACTTGTGCCTCCTATACGTTTTTGTCGAATGCGGCGGATGGTCACAACTAGTGCCCACCACTGAAAACTGTCCCGACCTAGCCTAGGGGTGCGCTTGGTTGTCGGGACCGCGATTATATTTAAAAAGAAACTGTTTTTGACTTTACTTTTGTATTGGGTATACAAATTTTGGCTCGTATATTTTGTCCACCAGCCAAATGTGACTTCTGGTATGTGAGCTACCCCGCTAACTCTGATATCCGCAACGTTAGCGCATAACAGCGGACGCCTAGCATATTCCACAAAACATATTCGACGTACACCCTTCAACTCTCACTAGAAGCCGTTATCACGTGAAAGTACGAGTGTTTGTGTACTTTTGGCCGGCAGTGTAGCTGCATGGGATCAACCCCACTTGACGCATTGAAGTAAGAGAGTGGTCTACTGCGTCTGAGCGTGTTCACAATAACATAATGGTATTCCAACAATAAGCACGATATACTGGCTAGCGACGTGAATGAAAGCAATCTTACTTTGATTTTCTTCCTTCTGCTTGTCGAGGTAGAAGGCTTGGTTGCAGGCCTGTTCACCAAACGCATGCACTCATCAGCAACCTGTCCAACGTAGCATCGTCACCATACAGTAGTGCTCATGTCAAAGAGGGGGGGGGGTAATAAGCGGTTGTTTGATAAGGCCACCATTTGTGCAGGCTGATAAACAAGGATATACGGTTATTTTAGGCTTAGTTTAGGATCTGTGAGCAGCCAGTCATTCAAACGTTGCTGCCAACCAGTCGTCGCCATAACACCTAGTTCAGACATCTTGCGTGGCCCATTCGTCCCTTAAATTGAGCGCCACAACGTAATTTCCGTCGCACGAATACAGCCAGGCCGGAAAGGTATTCGTGTCGATGCCTTGCTTGACACCTTGGCGCGTGTCTCGAAGTAGTCCACGAATTGAATCTGCGAGAATCCGCACGCCACGAGTCTTGCACCACCACGTTGGCGTCGCTTCCATATTTGATCTTGAGGACCAACTTGCACTTAACCGGTCGTCTGGAGGGGTCACGTTTCTTCCATTTCCATGTTCAGTTAGCAATTAGGGCTTCGATTTCTGTGACGATTGCCTCACTCCAGAGCTCCCAATGTGGCGATGATCTGGCTTCCTCATACGACATCGGCTCGCCGATCTCCTTCTGCATGATAACATTGGCTTGACCTATGGTAGCCGTATTACGTCTCTCTGAGCGGCGTAGCCTCGTCAGCTCGTCGTACCATTAAATGCGCTGGTTTCATCTTCATTCAGGTAAATCCGGATCCCGTCGCCGTCCTCCGTTTCTCCGTCGTTAATCACGATCATTCGGCCAGTCAGCCCACCATCGGCATCTACTGCAGCCTGTAGGTCAGGTTTCGCTTCCCCGAGGTCGCCGGAACCTCCATGGCCTGTTTCTGCCGCGTTCTCAAGCAGATCTGGTGCTGTCGTAGCGTTGGTTCCGGTTTGGCCACGAAGCGTGCGTTCTACGTGTTGATGAGACTTGTATTTTTTTTTCGCTTTTTGTCAACGCCAAGGAACACTGCCTTTTCACCGCGCTCGTCTTGCTTGCTGCCTGGGCTCAACATTGTATACACACAGCACTCGCCGAACACACGAAGGTGAGAAACGGACGGCTTCGAGTTGAACATCATCTCGTATGGCGTCTTGCCGTTAGTTGTACTCTTCGATGTGATACAATTGCGGACGTACACGGCGTAGTCCACTGCTTCTCCCCAGAACACATTTGGCACACCAGATGCCAATAGAATTGTGCGGGCCATATTAAGTACAGTTTGGTGTTTCCGCTCGGCCGTTGCGTTTTGGTGGGGCGTTTCCGGCTCCGTTATTTCTTGCCCGATGCCGTTCTCTTCCAGGTACGTCGTAACGAACTCGTTGACTTATTTGCCCCCGCCATCAGACCGGAACACGCTACTGTCGATTTGCGCTTGCGCCTGACCAGTCGCTTCGGCCGCTTTTAGCACCGCTGCTATCGTCATGTCCTTCGTACTGCCGAAGTCAACTTTCGTATAGCCCAAAACATGGTGGAAGTAACTGTGGTAGTTTCCGTGATGAGAGCGTATGTTGATCAGTCCGACGATGTTTTCGGACGCGACTCGCTGCTGCTCGCTAAGCGGCCTCATGGTATTTGATAAGCAGATGCTTTAAGCCTGCATTTGCTCGAGAGATACAGTGAAAAGTGCCCTTTATTGTCATGGACGCCGCCCGATGATGATGAGATCCGGCTTACAAGACGCACAATGCACCGAACTAGTTTGTCGGCCTTGCTGCTGAACTTCTTGTTCAGGGAGATGAGCTGCTTGCCACACGCTGCTGGAGTGACAAGTGCATTGCGTGGGGTGAATTCGCGCCATCACGCATATGGACGTGCTCTTGACCCGGCCGCTAAATCTTCAGGATCTGAAGCATGAGCCTCAACGCCGCGCAACTCGAGAAGTCGCCCTGCTGGAAAGCATCGTTCACTGAGAACAAGCCGCAAAGGGATGCCTGGTCTGGCAGAGCATCCTGGGTTTGGCAAAGGACCGACGGCGAAGCACTCGAGGCATCTACATCAACAGCCGTATCGAAATGTAAGTCACACGTAAGTCACATGAGGTTTTGGAACATAATCACAAAGGTTACAAGCCAATAAACGCATTAGCAATCATTAGGTCTGAGACATTTCCGGAGCACAGGCAATGCCTGCATACTAACATGCTGTGGTGCCGGACAGAGCCCGGAACTCAATGACAACCATATGCACAGTACATGTATGATCAAGGTGCTTTTAGGATAAGGGATCATGAAAGCAGTTGACCTTGGAGCTGCTTGGCGAGTTTCAATATCAATGAAAGCAGCTCCGCGCATTGTCCTGCCTAAAAATGCAGGTTAACACACGCAAATGCGTGCGATGGTGCTGGAAATGCGTACCATCGCAAAGCTAGCGAGGCACTTGCGCAATGCAACGAGGGATACGCCGAAGCCATCTGACAACAACATCAGCAATATTGAAGGACGCCCTCTCTGTCCAGGTTTCCCAGATTCAGAAAATTATCAGAACTCTGATTCTGCCGGTATTGTCCAGGAACCTCTTCTTGGTCTTTTCATTGGTAGTGTCGCCGCGCCACGTTGCGAAGTTACCTTGCGTTGCTATCCAGCCCAAGCGCACGCTGAGTGAGCTGACGGATGGATCAGGTCCGTCGTTCTTTCACATCACCCTCTTTGTCTTGGCCGCGGTCTTTTTCTGCTTCCCCTTTCCGGTCTTTTTCTTCAGCTCCCCTTTCTCTGCGTAGCTGCTCCGATGGGTGCTGGTTCTACTGGGAGAGTCACGATTGATCCACCTGTGCCTTCAGTCGGAGGGGCCGCAGCTGCGGGGTCACAGAGGAGGCTTGGGCCCGACAGGGGGGCTGCTGGTTCTTCGACAGGTGCGCTAGCAGTGGGCATGAGCTTGAGAAGCTCCTTTCGTTTTGATTGTATGTTCTTGCTGCCTTTCGATCTTGCTGCCTCCTCTAACAGCGTCGATTTCGTGGCAGCTCGCGAGACGGCAGCAAGAAGGATCGCAAATTTATTTTAGCGAATGAGAGCTCGAGAACGGCCAACAGCTGCCAACTTTGATCTCGTTGCTGCCAAAAGTGAGAACCACTATTGAATCGAGTAATACAGAACGTACTTGCCTTCCTTGCCCATCCTACTGATCATGTTCCCAACGTCAGCCATCGTGACACGGTGGTTCGACTTCGCGGATATACTTGTACACACTTGAAGTGCCAGCTTGGGCGTCAACAAGCAGCTCTATTCCGGGCATCAGCAGGATTCGGTTGGAACCTGGCGAATACATGGATAAGACCTGTTAATGTCTTCTGACAGGCGGTGCTTGTGGCTGTACACTTCGCGCTTCATCACAATACCCCACGTGCCGTCCCTCCACTTGAGCCAGCATTTGAAATGTACACTCTGTTCGGAATAACTGTGGAATGTGCGCTTCCCAGTAGACCTTTCGCGCTCCGCCCAGCCGTGCGCACAAATGTATTTCCTCTGGAATGGATCCAACTCCCCCCCCCACGGAAACAAGTGGGATCTCAGTGTCAGGTCGGCCTTGAAAGCGAGTTTGGCAGCGAAGGCGAGGTCTGCATTGCGCCGAGCTGTATGTATGACATCATTCGTTAAGGATCTTCTGGCACGTGGATTCCATATATTCCTGCAACGCCAGCTCGAGAGAAGGACAAGAGTCGTGTTGGGCCTTGATGGAGGGACGTGGACCAGCTCCTCGTCTTGCACATCTGAACAGACCTATTATTTCCTTGGCGACGCTGGCTAGCGCGCTCTTTATTCGTTGCCTTCTGCGGAACTGGTGCTTTCTCTTCGTCATCCCTAACGCCTGGTTTGGCTTCTTCATCGCCATCTCATATATCGGCTTCTTCATCAACATCTTCTTCTCGGCTACATCATCATCATCTCACCGACCCACTCTTCTTCTTCTTCTGCATATTCCCTCTCTGTGCTCTTTCGTCTTCTCCTTCGCCATCTTCGCGTATGCGGCTGGGGCTGCGTGGGGTCCAAACTGCTGAGGCGAAAATTTGTTGGCGGACGTCAGTGCTCTCGTTTTCGCCGCCTGTGTGCGCACGCGTCCAGATTCGTTGGCTGCTCGCCGGCGCGCTCCTCCTCTGCGCGAGCTTCCTCTGCCTTCGTCGCCTTGATGTGCGTCGTCGCCGGAGTGCGCGCCATCGTGGGTGTGTCTGCAGTGGCCGGGGTCGTCAGTGCGTGCGAGGTGCCACGTGGCGCGATTCTCTCTTTTCCCCCCAATTTGGTGGCTGTGAGGCAAAATAAAGTAATGACGGTAAAATAGACGGATACATTGCACACCTGGATAATACGTGTGGGGACAAAACATGGACCACAAGGGTGCTCAAAATTCAAACATCGGGACATTATAATATTAGTCTATCCCAAACTAATTGCAAAGCGCCCCAAAAATGGCTGCTCTCAGCTTGGTTGCGATGGTGGCACGGGGTCAACCGTTCTAAGCCACTACAACCCCTGGGACGACGAGAACTGGGGACTGGGAAGGAAACCGATACCCCTGAAACTCTTTTTCGAAGCTCGCTCCTCTCCGCGAGAGGAGCTGCTACAACAATGAGATCGTGAATACGGGCTCATGTGTGTAGTCCACAATAACTGATCATTCTGACTTATCATGTTAAACGGAGGAGGATGCGGTGTTCGTAGATATGTAAACACACGCAATGTATCGATGTATATACTCACTAGCTATGACTGCTGCAAGATGCCGCCAAACTATAACACTCAATCCCAGCTGAATTTTCTTTCGTCTCTTCGTGACTCCGTCGCGCACGCTCCTCCTCCTACGACCTTCGACAACCTTTTGTGATTAAGAACCTGCCCAACATAAAGTCAATCACACGAACCAACTTTTACAAAATAGAAATAAAAAAATTGATCTCGAAAACGCGTTAGAGACAGCTACGAGCATACCCGCTCGCAGCTTCTCCTGTGATGGGGCCAGGTTCGAAAGCGGAACAGCACCCACAATAGGTGTGAATTCATATCAGACAAGCTAAATATAATTAAGACAAGCTAGACGTACCGTCTAGCTTCATGACCCTCAGAGAGGGGGAGTGGCAAGTTGCACATTACGACCCAGACCATCCAGCCGGACAGTATTCTGGGCTGAATGACGGACAAAACTGCGGGGAAGACTGACGCCGTTGTCGTTCCGTCGAACATGACTGCGTCGTAGTATTTGTTTTGTGCTTTCACAGCACATGCTGCACCAGGTCGGAGTACTCGTTCAATGGGTTGCTTCGAACCGTGCCGCAGCAGCAACGAAAATATTCGAGAATTGCTTCGTCGTTTTCATCGCAGCATGGTAGTAGCCCGCGACTTGGGCGTTCGAGAAGGCAGGGCCTGTGGTATGCGTGATGCGAATCATCGTGCTTGGGGTGCTGGACTTGTTTAGAAACAGGATTATTTAAAAAGTTAAAGCAGTGCTACGCATGTGTGAGAACCTGATTCTAAAGTATGGTTGGCAGGAGATTGGTGTTGCGGGGTAAAAAGTTACGTTAAAAGTCTAACTTTGTAAATTTTGTATTTCTATTCGTCCAGAAAATCAATTATCCCTTCAGTGATCCTTACCGAAGTTGTTAATTTCTGAAATAATGTTACTAACCCCTCATTCACCGATGTATACCGAATGTACCCCACGTGGAAACAATTGCATGTATATCGAGTACAGTAAAATGCGTGAATAGTCCACGGGGATATAAGTTATAGCCTGGCAATCTTCATAAGCGGGAAGTGAGGATGATGATGGGCGAAGATACTGAATCATTTCTGTCTCATCGCACTCATTCAATACACTCTTGCAAACAATATATATCAGGTGTGGACTACTCACAAATTTCCGAGCCATTTCCTATATTAAGCCGGAAAACATGTATATCTTACTGTATACATGTTTTCCGGCTTAATATAGGAAATGGCTCGAAAATTTTAAACTCCCATACAAATTCCAATTTAAGCGACTGGAATTTCCGGTAGTTAGTTTCCTTTTTTTGTCTGCAGTGCACGGGGAAAGTGGGTATTGGTAGATGTATCCGAGATGTGCAGCATGCGTACTTGTTTTATGTCGTGGAAAGCAAATAATATGCAGTCTGTGTACTTGTTTTATGTCATGGGAAGCAAATCATGTGCAGCCAGGGGCATTTGCTACAAATCGTCGCACGGGACAGGGCTTGCAGTCTGCAAGCACCGTTCCGCCCGACAAATTGCAATTTTCAGTCAACCGTATCTGTAAGTTATAGTTCGCTGGATATTTTGGCACCCAACGGCAGCTGGAATACCACCAATCATTCCA
Source organism: Phytophthora sp. 'mugwort' (assembly GCA_033558025.1). Taxonomy (NCBI): domain Eukaryota; phylum Oomycota; class Peronosporomycetes; order Peronosporales; family Peronosporaceae; genus Phytophthora; species Phytophthora sp. 'mugwort'. The sequence continues at coordinate 2,897,463 of JAUCEF010000011.1, forward strand.
GAATTCGCCACGACGAGTGCACGAGCCAAGAAGAAGCGGGAATATGACATGCAACGAAGCCCCGCGACGTACGCGCTCCGAGACGGCAAAGTATTGTACGTATGGATTGTTATGCGTGGTGTGTGTGCGGCTGTACTAACTAGAATATTATTGTGCAGACTTGGATGCCACAGCAGCTAGGGCCGCTGCGACTTCACATCATCATTCACCCCGATCACCAACGGTAAGAGTCGAGCGTATGAGCTGCGCAACCGTGAAGTAGCGCAGCGAGCGCAACAGGCGGGTACTGGGAGTACAGATACGACAAGTGCAAAGTAGCGACGCCACCCGAGAAGCCGACAAGTGCGAATAAGCCGACGCTAGCCGAGAAGCCAGTCGAGAAAGCGGTGTCTGCCAAGAAACTGCCGACACAGAAAGCGATGACCGCCAAGAAGTCGAAGACGACCGCCAAGAGGCCAAAGATGGCCATCACGAAACAGCTCGATCATCCTGTCGATTTGGGAGGCATGTAAAGGTTGCCTCCTCCGGCAGCGGTGGTCTCGGAGGAGGTTGCCGCAGCTGTTGACGACATGCAGACAAATAATTACACCAGGTTCGATATTTTTTTTGGCTAAGTCCAACATATAAACTCGACATATGTGGAGCTATTTTTTCATTCACAACATGTATGCTATGTAACATTCCGGCTTGAGGTATACTGTGGCGTAAAGCTGCACCAGGGTCAGGGATCACAGACAGTTGACGCCAAGTCGATCCCCTCTTCCGTCCTGTGCAACATGCGTCCGTCCATCCCCAGGAGCCGACGGCAGCACCACGTAGTTGGCATTGATCGCTTTTACAGCACCGTGCCGCTGTTCCAGGCGGCCGCCAAGATACGTTACTATGCTACCGTTTTATTATCTTATGCTTATATAACAACCTACGAATGATACTGTACATGACAACATTGTACCGCCGTCACCGGCGACAGCGCGCTCCCACGACCGCGACGTGCCGGCATGATGAAGAGGACGTCCCGCAGAAAAACCCGGACTTCCACAAGACAGCGACGGGGGGGGGGGCGAACAAGCGCTGCCAGCGGGGATGCAAGCTGTGCAGCCGAACCCGGCTGCGTATTGTTGCCTTCGGGTCTACGACGAAGACTGGAGTTGCGGGCGGAACATCCCGTTGGAGTATTAGGAGACGCGCGCGCAGATGCGCGCTCCTGGAGGGAAGCGCAAGGAAGACGATGTAGACGGAGGCGACCAAGAAGAGGAGAGTGCGCACGAGTAAGGACAACGTTAGGTTGTTGCATGTCAATGATAATCCATTTCGTATCCATTTCGTATCGATTTCTACTCTTTGTGTCACCGTTCCTTGAAGCGAATTCCTGATGTCGCGCCGTCTCTAATAAATGGTGCAGCAAATGCCTAATGAGTATACATGTTTCGTTCTACATACTTTTCAAATAGAGCTCACATCCCCCCATCTACATATCCATACTAAGCGAGTTATAAATAGCAAAATCCCACCCTTACCCTTCCAAATACGAAATCTAACATAGGTGAACGCAGCCAGGCATGTATACTCGATATACATGCAGCTCAAGTGTCCATTCCGTACGGTGAATGTGGGGTTAACAATACGATTTTCGGAAGTTATTATAGTTCCCCCTCGCTAATTTAGTAGCTGTGCAAGCTAATAATTTATCAAACCTAATACGTTGAGTCATACCATCGACTTCGCAATGCTGTCCCAGCTCTGATAGCTAATAAGCTGTTGTACATAATACGAATAGCTTCCACCGGACGTATTAAATTGGCGAGGGGAATCTGCACATTAGAAACCAGGCCAACAACAGACACAGTATGATGATTCAGTGAGTCTCAAAGGCTGGTTTATCGAGCTCTTACATGTTTCTCTCGAACGCTTAAGACCCAAAATAATACGAAACCAGATATTCGTCGCCTCACGCTTAAGGCCACATCCCGAGCGAGCTGACGGATGGAAAGCCACTGCTGGAAAGGAAAAGTGCGACGGACATGAGCTCTTCATCATGTCGAAGGCGATCCAGCAGTACTTGCATTTGTTCACGAGCGTCCGAAATGGTCGCAAGCGAGTCGAGCCACGCGTACAATCGATAATCCGCACTGCAAATACCCACAAAGAGACCCGTATCACTACGTTCGTACACCAGACGCGCTGCAGTGGCTTCTTGTAGCGATGAGAGCCGTTTGCCCAGCACTTGACTCTCACGAGCCTGAGCACCTTCCGGTGTAGGGAACATGAGGTGCTGAATCGTGGCGTACTGGTTCAGCAGCTGCAGACGTGTACCGAAATCCTCAGCGTCAAATGGGAACACGAGCTCAGGCTCCGCGCACTCGCCGGTAAGCTCATTCTTGTAGATAAAGTGGTGCAGCAGTGGTAAATCGCTGTGGGGTTGCCACTCTGAGTGATTCTTCACCGAAGAGTTAATAGCCTCCATCGCACCAATTTCTTCCAGTCTCTGCGCCACAAACTTTTTCTTCGCTTGGAAATGTGGGAACTGCTCCGGAGATTGCTGACTGCTAAGTAGCAGTAAGCACACGTCATTTGTCACGAAGACCACGTATGCGTACAGGAATCCTCTACAAAGCAATATGAACCACAAGAAGAAAGATGAGTACACCATCTAGAAGCAGAACTCGTTCGTTTACCCACCGAGCATTGAAGTTTGACAGGCAGATCGGTGTCCACGTCTCGCTCGTGGCCAGCGACGGCGTATGGTACACGAAGTTGATCAGCAATAACAGATCTACACATAGCCCAAGCATCCGTCAGTAGTTAAAACACCTCATTTTGAACCAACCATCTGCGTCTCACCGTCAACAAGCATACTAAACTGCTTCTTGTTCGGCTGAGCAATAGCTACAACTTGTTCCTTGGCCAACAAGAGGCCGCAGATCATTGTGGGCGTTGACATGTTCTCCCTCGCCGCCTCGAACTCCAACGCCCTTGTGACTTCCCGACGTCGCTCTGGTTTAAGCCGTACGAACGGCACCCCGCAGTCCTTGAACCTCAGCGTCGGCGTCGTCGCCCAGAGCTCCGTCAACGACCTTGTGACCCTCTCAGTGCCATTAAGAAGCTCGCGGAGGTCGTAGCCTGGCTGTCGTCGCAGTACGTCCAGGCCTCGGTCGCTCAGTACGAACAGGATCTGGTTCTGTAGCAGCTGCAGCAAGTGCCGCAGACACTCGGACGCGAGGCTCGGCACGTCGCCCCGTTCAATAGCGCAGAACGTGAGGCTGTCGGAGCTGCGGAACACGCAGCGACAGCCCTCGGTCTGCAGCTCCAGCAGCTCCTCGTGCTGCGTACAGGCAACGAAGGACAGGAGCCCCTGGAGCGAGCTGGCGAACGAGCTGGTGGACGAGTCGTCCACTTCCGACGGATGCTTTGCCTCCAAAGTGGACACTCGGTGGCGGAAGACGGGCTTGCCCGACGTGGAGCACACGACCACATCGAGCTCCGTCATCTGAACGACCTGGGACGGATGATATCAGCTTTTAGAGTGCTAAACAGTAGACGAAAAAGATCGGCGACCTTTGTCATGTGGAGCTTGCTACTTGGTGTGCTTCAGTGGTCCACAGTCGTCTCTGTTGATGCATGGCAACTGGAGATCACGTTCCCAGCGCAGCATTCGCACTGGCAGGTCTCCAGTCACGACGGATTGCTCGAGACATTGCCCGTATACTTCCAGACACACAATTTTCAGGTCCCGACCGACGGCTTCCTCTTCGTGACGGGGGATAGTGTCCCCAATGACGGCTACCGTCACACATCAGACGCAGCATCATTGGTTCTAGGGGGTATTGACCCGGGCACGCACTTTTGGAAGCTCGAGCTCAGGGCTTGGAATGATTCGTCTCATGCAGTTACAGAGGTGACGCTACATGTCGAGGTCGTAGTGGACCCTTCGGATGAGCGCTCGCCCTGGAGCTACAAATTACGGGACGAGGAGACGAAGCCCGTTGTGCTTGTGAACCAGAGGTCTTCACAGGATGAGCGCGGGGCAAGAAGCAGCGAGGTTCTCCCAGTATGTTACGTGTCATCGACGTCTGGTTCGTTTGATGGTCAAAAACGAATGTGGCTACATATCATGGAAAGGCTCAGCGCTACGAATCGTCGGAACTTTCACTTTGAGGTAAAGACATTTGCACCAATCGTAGCGGACGCTCCATTGACACGAGCATTGCGACAATTGAACGTGAGTCTTCACGGACTTCCATTGGAGGTGAGTCGTTTGTCCTTTTTTGGCTACAATACACAAGTCTAACTGCTGGTGCTTATAGATCCCTCGAAACGAGTTATCTGAACAAGAAGCTTCACGTGATAAAGTCATCGAGACGCTGATCAACAGCTTCTACCATCAATTTCCATGGGCAAGAAACGATTCTCGGCTCCTATCAAAGTTGGATCAACCAGCTCTAATCAATCTTCGTCCACCATACTCGGCTCGAGTCTGGAACGATCTGGTCGATGCCTTACGCTCTCCATGCGCCGATGGCCTCGTCATCTTCTCCAACTCGCGCAGTCTTTCAGACAAATTGCTCGTTCTAGCAGCTCGTCTCGCTGGACCTCGAGCAATCGTGATGGAACTCGCGAATCTTCACCCAACTCGACTTGACGTGGATATTCTTCTAGCACCTTCTCACTTTGCCAAGGAGCACTACTCGGTCGCGAAAAACGTTCGTGCTCGTACGAAAGTTGTGCTGTCAACTGGTGTGAATACCCAGCAGTTCGCACCTTCAGCCGTTCCGCTTCCTAAAGACAAGCACTTTGTTATCGGGTATGTGGGGCGACTATCGTCCGAAAAATCCTTAGGGATTTTGTTAGCCGCTATGAAAATCCTTGCTCCGATCTGCTCTCAATGCAGACTTAAACTGATCGGGGATGGTCCTCAGAAAGCTCACCTCAAGCTTCTTGCTGCCGAATGGGGGATACTTGGGACGAACGTTGAGTTTCTAGATGGCATTTATAACGACGAAGCTGCGTTAGTGCAAAAGTTTCGTCAAATGCACGTGTTTGCCAGCCCAATGTTCACCGAGACACTAGGACTTGCCGTACTGGAAGCGATGAGTGTGGGGGTACCTGTCGTGGGCTTTATCTCGGCTGGAACGGGGGAGTTCCTTCAAGATAACTGGAATTGCCTTGCTGTCACGAAAGCGACTCCCGTCAATTTTGCTCACTCGATTCTTGCGTTGGTAAAGAACGAGGAGTTTCGCCTTCGTCTAGGCAGACAAGCTCGACAAACGGTGCTGGAACGCTTTTCGGCCCACGCAGCACTCGAACAATTCGCAAGACTGTACGAACGATCTGGTCAGACAATAAACAGCAAGGATAGCGCGCGATGCATAAGAGAATGTTGTGGATTAGAGGGACTAAAAGCGCGTGCTATTGCTGCCATTATTGCTGGAAGCTAATGGAAGTTTGGTGGGCGACTCGTCTTTTGCTCGAATCACCTTCTTAACCTTTGTTTTCTGGTTAACCAGTGATTTAATGCTGCTGTTCCGAGAGCTGTTAATAGGAGGCAGTGAGATGCCATCTCCGCGAGTCCCGGCAGTCCGAATCTTGCTGGCCATGTTGCGTTTTGCGCTCAATAACGAGTTTTGCAACGTGATCACGATACCATGCGACTCGCCGAGATAACAACAAGTGATCTCCATCCCTTTCTTGTATGATTGCAGACTGAAATCCCAGCATTTGAGAAACTCTTGCTCGACCCCCACGTTGTGGTACGCAATGCCCAAGACAGCCACACGATCCAACTTGATATTCGGATCCAACTTGTCACTTTTTTTGCTGCTCAAGCCCTTGCGAGTTGGACTAGACCCGCCATTACCAGGTCGACCTAGTTGCAGCTCCTCATGCAGGAAAATCAGAGCTGACTGAGCATGACTAAGCGCGCTCTGATGCTTACCAAGCTGAGACAGCACGGCACACATATTGAGATGAGTGTCCGCCTTGTTTGGTAGATTCTCTAGACGTGACTCGATCTTAAGTGCCTCAGTCAAATACGTGAGTGCCTTGTGTAGATTTCCTTGTCGACGGTAATAACACGCCAAATTGTTGAGCGTGACGGCACGACCAGCAGGATGTCGTTCGGACAGGATCTCGGCCTTCTTCAGCAGCTCAAGCACCACACGAAACTCTTCCTGCTGCAAGTATGTCATGGCCAAAAGGTTGCACATCTCGCCCACTGTTCGACAACAGGTCCAAACTTCAGTGCTGTCTGCACCGAAGAAATGCTGTCTCAACACGAGCCCTTTCTCCATGCACTCGAGAGCCTCCGTGTACCTCCCTTCTTGCTGTAGTTGTGCACACTTGTCGTCCAGCCTCTGCAGTGCCACGAGCTCCCTCTGGTTCTCAATAAAGTGCGTCGCCTCCAGCTCTTCCAGCTCACTCGCATGTTTGGATGGAGCTGGCGACGGCGACGACAGCTTAACCTCCTCAACGGCTTCGCTGGCTGGATCCGTCGCTGTATTCTCCCCGTCCATTGTCTTGATTATCAACCAAAAGCTGCAATGCTGCATGAAGCGGTGCAAACCATGTAGCCATTTATAAACATGGCTACATGTGGAATTACCGCATCTACCTCATTACAAGGTCGTAACGGTCGGAGACCAGTCGAATTGTCGTGCTGGATGTACGCTACGTGGACGGCGCCGCCATATTCGATCACCACTTGACGGTACTGGTACCCACTTCAGTGCAATATTGAATCTGTACGGTGACACCAACAAGCGGCAATGGGTGCTGCTCCGCGCAATGAGGCCAGCGCTATAGCCCAGCAGCAACAGGAACAGGTCAGCGCGTCTGGAACCGATGACAGAGACAACGAAGACCAGCACAAGGAAGAGCATGCGACAACAATCGTCCCGTTGCGCGTGCAAGTTGACGACGACGCACAGAGTGAGGCTTTGCTAGAGTTCGAGTGCGACTGGGCACCAGGTATCGGTGGCTCTGTCTGGACCAGCGGCGAGTTGCTCGCTGCGCACCTAGAGCTGCAACGTGAGCACTACCGCTCCCTCTTCGATGGCGCCCGTGTGGTGGAGCTAGGAAGCGGAACAGGTTACGTTGGACTCATGATTGCTGCCTGCTTCAAGCCGTCGCACGTGTACCTTACGGACCTACCGACGCACCTTAACGGATTGCACCGCAATCTGGAGCGCAATGCTGGTGCCATGCGCGCTGGCGTGCAGGTGCACGTCTCGGAGCTGAATTGGGGCTGCTCGGAGCAGGAGGCAGGTCTAATAGAATCGATCGCTACGATGAGTGACGACGTCGACAACAATCTTGAAGCCACACCAGAGGTAGACGTCATCCTCGGCACCGACGTGGCGTATCTACGGGAGCTGTACGATCCCTTGCTGCACACGATGACCCGCTTGTCCACGGCGCGCACGCTCATTCTGCTGGGTTTGAACCGCGCCGATACACAACTCACGTTCTTCCGGCAACTCGAGCGGGAGGGCTTCGAATACTACAAGATCCCGGACTTCAAGCTCCCGCAAGAGTATTGGGGGCGCGATTTCGGACTGTTTGAGATCCGCCGCGCTCGCCAGGATTCTTGATCGCAGACGCTCGTGCACCCATATCCATCGGCATTGCAGCACACTGACAACCCTCACTCAGCGTGAACCCAGCGTTGCAAAGGCCGATACTGTACGACGGTGGGCGGAACCCAGCGTGGCGTCGCTGTCCCCCCCCCACCCCACAACGCCATGCACTTCTAGATGTACTGTACAAAAACAGCAGCATTTTACTATCGTAATAGACCATTATATACACGATTGCCGTGCTGCTTGGTGTCGGCATCCACCCGTCTCGCATGACGTCGTCGAACGGCGGCCAACTAACGAGTGTAGCCATCTCGCGCAGGCCGCGACGCGACTATCGACTGTACGGTAGTACAGTGTGTACCGTGCGACAGCCTCAACCTTCACTTTTTCTCAAGATCGGTTTCTCTTCACCGAGTTTCTCCACCGCTCGAAGCGGTGAAGCTTCAACGCGTTATATCTTACGCGGTTGTCCGCTATGCAACCCTGCTGCATTGACAGAGTTGAGGTTGCCATCCCACGGGAAGATTGAGCTTTGGCGTGAACTCCAATGTGCGGCTGCGCTTTCAAAAGCGATCGGATCGGGCTCCTTTTACAACGCGACGGCGCCATACACCCCGTCCGAATCCGACATGTTTATATAGCGCATACCGCTATGACCTCCCTCCCGGGGGATCTTTGCGCGCATGTTCCGCAGTTGGGGGCTTCCCTCGCTCGGCTGCTCCCTTCATTTTTTACAGCGCGCAGGTAGAGACTGCTCATGGTCCGTCGTGGCCGGCTTCTCGACACCCTCGGCCTGATCACTGCAGCGATAGCGCGGCAAGAATAGCATCGGACACGAACACTTGCAGTACTTCTCCCAAATATTGACGTGACGCTTCTTGATTTTCTTTGGCGTCTGCTAGAACGGTATCTTTTTCAGCCACTTTCGCACCGTGTTTATCGTCAACTTGCACACCTCTATGTGTTCATATATTTGTTTTGCCCTACCTATACCAGTAGTGTTTAATACTACCTGTAGGAATTCATTTACTTGTAGCATGTGACCCAGTTCCCACACCGTAAATTGCCGCAGTGCACGGCGAAAACCGGCTACACAAAAACGGCTATCGCTAATTGCCCCGTGCCTTCGCTCAGAACGAATCGCGCCTCAGCAGCAACAGGTCGATTAGGGCAAAAGTGCCGTTGCGGGCTCAGGTTGAAGCAGACGATGAGCAGCTCCGTGCCCACTGGCGCCGCCAGCTCGTGGCAGAAGCGCGTGGATCGCCAGAAGCAACAGGCCAATAGCAAACTCGGCTCGTGGTTCGTGAACAAGTTCGCGGGCGGCAAGAGCAAGAACCGGCTGCTCGAAGACACGGTGCAGACCCAGCGGCGCCGGCCGGTCGGCACGCTCAGCGCCGTGACCAACCAGCAGCAGGCCAACGCAGCGCGCCGCGAGGAACTCAGCCGCCCAAAGCCCGTGCGCCAGAAGAGCTTCCTGCGTCAGCAGCTGCAGGAGATGAAGCGCCAATCGGCCGAGGCACTGCTGCGCGCACAGAAGCGGATGGACGGAGAGAGAGTAGAAGAAGAGGATGAGCTCGATCTTGAAGAGAAATCATCATCTTCTTCTTCTTCCTCCTCCGACGAGGAGGGCCTTCACGTGGTCGACGACCCGGAGGACGTGCTGCGCGGGAGCTTGAGTAGCAACCCGGCGAGGTCCCGCAGCTCGTCGTCCAGGAGGTCCAGCACCTCCTCGCGACGCCGCAGTGCAGCTGAGGAGCAGCAGGAACGGGAGGACGAGATTTTAGCCCATGAGACACAGAGAGACGAATACTCACAGGAGGTGAATCGACGCATGAGTCAGGCCACGCAACTGTACGCCGAAGCGATCAGCGCCTTGGATTACGCGCTGCACCCGGAACGCCAACCAGACATGGAACCGTCTCCGAAACCGTTGCTCCTTGGGGTCAAGGAGGGCAGCGCGAATATGCCCAAGAGCGAGTGGATTTGATTAAAACTATTTGGAGAAAAAACGAGAAGGTTTTTTTGCGGATCAAGAATGACGCCAGGTTGTCGGAGGAAGGCAGTTTGAAGACGTCGGTCGACGAAAGTGACAAATATGAGTGACAATTGAATTGGTGGTGGATGGGGGCGGTGTATATCAAGATTTCTTCGCCAAAATGAGGACGGACGTAGCAGTAGTTTGGTATAAAAGGCGACGGCGATATTTTATTTTTTTGGAGATGAAGGAAAAGTACTTAGGAAGAGCACTAACTACAGTAGTAAGAGAGTATGAACGATGAATAGCAAGCAAACGATGAAGCTACGTGCGATAGAAAAATTGTCCTCCATTTTGTTGTTGTTTGTTTGGCTCTCTCTTAGGAAGCAGATCGAGAGAACGCGACGAAATGAGGATCTTCCAGTGGGTGATTCTCAACACGCTCATAGCCGTCAAATGTCAATTTGTCCGTCTTCATCTCGGCAAATGCTTGGCGTTGAATCTTCACGTCAAATGGCAAGTATCTGCAATACACAACGCACCGGTTAAACAAACACTAATTTGTAGTAGCTGGAACACTACAATGTACATGAGCTCTAGTGACGGCGTAGTTTTAAACGAATGTTCGTTGACGACGGCAACAGGGTTCAAGTCGAGATGTCTACCAGCAGCAAAGTAATATACGACCAGACCATCGTAAGCAAGCGAAAGATGGATCGAAGTACGACGCTCTAGTTGCGACTCACATCACTTTGAGCTGCGCTAGAGGGGCCGTCTGCGTGGTGAATGCGCCTTCGCTGTCGTTGACGTAGCCGAGAAACATCTCGGGTACCACTTTCGTGAACTTGTTCCCCGAGAGATCCCTGTCAACATATGAAATGAGGCGATGCGGTTTGCATTGCGTTTGCGTCCAGCACTACTGCAATGCTGTTTAACATCGTACAAGTGCGTGGTGGTTACCGGCAAGTTGATCGGCATTTCCTGCGAAAAAAAGCAGTCAGATCTTTATGGATTGGTCTCGCAATCGCAAAAATGCCGGCATGAACTCACCTCCAGCCCGCGGAAGTCGCAGTAAACGGACACACGCGCTTGACCAATGCAGTGGCACGCCGTCGGACACGTCTCCGCTCGCTGGAGCAAAGCAAACGCGGGCAAAGCCAACGCAAGAGGCTCACACCGCACCATCGCAAGCTTTCGAGCACCTTTCAAGATCGATTTCCAAACGTCGCGACGAGTACACTGTACCGACGAAAAGCGTTTGGAAGGGGCACGTGGCATAGCTTCAATATTCATTCATTGTCTGGACGCAAGTGACGCCGCTGGCTTGGCGCCGTAACCCTTTTGGGCGACGCTTAGTGATATGCGTTGATAGATGGACAAGCGCTGATGCCCCGTTTGTTTTCGAGGTTAAACTTTAGACCCTCGCACTTGACCAGACTGCACGCTAACGCTCAACGCAAGTTAACGAGCCTCGTCTAACGCCTGACGCAGTCTCCGGCTCTAACTTTGCTCCTCGCAACGTTAAAATTGCGCTATGGCTGCTATTCAACCCCTGTAGTGCTGAGACCACCATGACTTTAAGTTAAGGGAGCCTTCAGTCCGGGTAACCGATGGCCGCTTCGCGTGGTGATAACGCTTCTCTTCGTTGTCTCATGGTTACTATTGAATTTGCTCTTCAACTCGTATTCAAGCTCTACTACTGCGGTGGATGGCCTCGAGGAACATGGCGCGCTTGGAACGAGATCGTCACGTCTCGCCATCTCTTCTGCGGCATGTGCAACGCCTGAACTTTTCCGTGTTTGCGTGGTGCGGACCAGTGGCGATCGATCACCACTACGTACGACTTGTGCGAAGCTGTCTTCCGAGAAATTCTCCGTCGAGTAACGCGCGTCCTTTACCAGGTACCGACGCTTCTTTGCGGGATCCGTCGCACGTGTGGGGTCGCTACTTCTCAGCTTGGCTTGTCCGATGCCCAGTGCGCAGTACTAGTACGTAGGTACATGCAGAGAGCGGCGAAGCTTAAACTGAGCCCATTCGGCTTTTTGCGAACTACCGCACAAGTCTTCGACGGAGTTGTCCACTAACCTAAAATGCAGCAGAACACAGCCTCCGTCGAGACTGGTGCCGTACACCCGGTCACATACCGCTGGACGAGCGGCTGCAAGACTGCGAGCGCGGCGCACCGTAACCTCAGCGTGACATGCTCGCAGGATGATATTCGTCGCCGCCGAAAGTCCTGGAACGGAGCTGCTGCTGACAGTACCAGCGAGTTCGACGATGACTGCGACAGCCCCCGACGACCACGGACGACCCGAGCGGCTTCCTCGGTGACTTCTCCGACACGTGTTCGGCTCATTTACGAGGATGAAGACGCCAAGGCTCGAGTATGCGGGAACGTGCAGCGCCTGCTTAATGTCGTCCAGAAGAATCCCAAAGCTACGACTGCGAACGTGCAGTTGGCGCGTAAAGTGCTCAAGTACCGTCGAGTCATGGGGAGATTGGACGATGTAAACGTAGAGGACCCTGACTTCGACGCGTCCGCATTCTTTGGCGTCGAGTGGTGCCGCGTGGGTGCATCCTCAAGTTGATGGACGTTCTAGTTGAAATTGCCTGCTCCCTCTGCTGTCATGACATCGAAGAAAGAGGAAGGACCAACACTAACGTACCTGTAGTGAGGCTTCCGTTAGGAATGGCGCCGTTGACATGGGAGTTTTGTTTTTCCACCTTGCGTAATACTGACAAAGACCACCCGAACAGAGGCCGAATAAATGTTGTATGTGACTTTATAACGGTTTTAAATGTTTCCTTTTGACGTACTCGCCAGTGGGGTTGACGGTTCGATGGATAAACCTCGATACGAGATTAAAATGCTGGACAAGCTCTTAACGACACTACAGTACGCCAACCACGGTAAGCTACGATGGAAATGCAACAGCAATGACAAGGATAGGAAACCGATAGAGTCTGCGTGATTGAACACGCAGCGAACGAGTCATCGGCAACGACACGACATAGTATCGAACATGGAGTGAGCCGAACGAAACGTCTAACTGGCCCCGTAGTGCGGTCCTCGTGCCGCCAACTCAGCTGCACGGCTCTTTCCAGTGGAAAGTTTCCACGAAAGAAACACGTTCTCGTTGAGCACTACGGTAGCTCGACTTCAACATACCGTGCCTGTCAATATACATGTACCGACCGACGCGGCCAACGCTTGCGACATAGTACAGTATCTGAAACGACATGGCCCAGTCTGCAACTCGTGGCCTGTACCCGGTTATATGTGTATTACTAGTTAAACCTGTCCTAATTAATATCATCCGTACAGCGTTTTGAATAAGTACAACAGGAAATTAAATAAAAGAGGGATTTCAATACAAACACCAAGTCACGTGTGTTATGTAATAATGATGTGCTATTAAATGTTAGCATGTACAGGAACGAATTAGGACAGGTTTGACAGTATATAGTATAATCTTCGAAGTATGCGAAGTCAGCGTAGCGCGTTACTCACAGCGCTACTGTGCCTGCTTGTATTGCCGCCGTGTGCAGGTGTACATGTAGAAAACAGCGGGCACGTCCACCGAGACCTAAGGCTTGAGGTTGAAGTGCCCGCATGAAACCCAAGCTGGTGCAGCCGCCTCTTCGCCTCATTGCGGGAGTGTGTCACACTACCACTCGCACGACTTGTTTACTGTATCGCTCATTATCTGCAGTAGAAGGACAGCAGTGTATCCCGTAACTTACGCATCGAGCCTAAGATCAACAGCGGATTTGCACAGCCACGTTGCGCTTTCGCCCTCCTCGGCTTTTATCATAGCATCGCCTCGGCACAATGGCCCATCATTGATGCCAAGAACGAGAACCAATTATTTATTTCCGTTCGCCGTTCCAATTCGGAAGCTCGGGTGATTAAGCTGCAAGTTGCTCATCGGCCGTTCGCGTACACATTACACATTCTTAAGTCGCTCGTAGAAGATGAAGTCATACGAGCCACGTCAAGGATGTGTCCTCGAGTCCCTCGTTTGTAGAGTGCATGACACCCGAGCCACCTCTATAGTATCGAAAAAATCCTCGTGATTGGACTGCAAATACACTTCAACGTACACTATCACTTGATCGTCGTTAAAAAGTACTCCCTGAAGACAATCAGGCGCTAATTGAGGCCGTAGAGACGTGATGAATAGGTGCCAGTCATCCTCTTTCCGAGTATAAATCCCAGTCTTGTTGCAATTGCAGACTGCAAAGAGAGAGAGAAGTACAGTGGAAACTACTTGTACTCGACACGCCAGAGAGTCCCGTCCACTCTACCAACGTCCGCTAGCCATCCACTTCGAGCTGTGCAATCACCTGGTCAGTGCGGATCATGGCAAACTTCCAGCCAATGCCATATCTCCGCCCCCTCTGGACGCAAAGCACCAAAGTTACATCCTGCAACCCCGAGCATGTCAATGCGCCTCGTCAAGATGGCCGTTTGTAGTGAGCAACAAAGGGTTACTCCAATACACTTTGAGGCACGTCCAGCGTCCACCTCAAGCTTTTGTTTCGACATCGAAGTGTGCATTATCGACGGGTCTCGGCACTTTTAAGCCATAGGTATACATACGTCGGTGTCGTGACTTTTTTTCGTCATCCTAAAGCCAACAGCACTCGCTTGCGTCTCTCACCATCAAGGTGGTGAGTGCCGATTTCAACGCCAACAAAGAAAAGACTTAGAGAAGGCGGTGAAGGGTGGGGTGGACCTCAATCATGAGGGCGCGTCGCCCCTTCCTTCCTCATTTGCAGTTGCGAGCTGTCCGACGAAAAGCTTGTGCTCAAGGCAAAAGTACCACCTGCCGTCCCTCTGCACCGGCCAACGGTGGAGGCCATTCGAGGGAGAGATTTGCGATCGCTCGACGCTTTCCAAGCGGACCATTTGAGCTCTGGACCGCACACTTGGGCAAGAGCCAACGGCGTGGGACGTCATCAGGAAAACGCACTCGAGCACGCACTGAGAGCAAGAGGACAAGCGGACGCCGTACATCAACAACACGCCAGCAAACGATCCCACTAGCGAGAGAAAGAGTACAGTGTCGTCCGTCTTCTCTTGAGGTAGTTCATTCCGACATCTATCCCAGACACATATAAGCTCGGGCGAGTCTCAAGGTTACCAGCAGTACAACCAGCGCTTCCAACACCATCGTACGCGCTGTGATTCTACCTCGGTCGACCGACATCTCGAGCATTTCTACTGCACGTCCTCAGTGCAAGACTCTTTGTGGACGACTCCCTTTCCAACAACGTTCTTGGTCTGAAGGATAGCTCGTGAGTGCCAGCGTCGACGCCACTGATCCATCAAGACGTCCTACATCTCAATTTACAGGTAGCAACGTCATGGACACGACGGACGGCCCGAAACAAGAAACTCGTCGACGACGTCGGAGATCCGGTGGCTCGGTGCACTCAGTTCCGGGGTCCCCTTTTGAGACTATTGAGACTGCCGACCGCTCCGGAACCCACACTGCAACTGATACCGGCCGTGGATCTTCTGCTCCTGGTAGACCAGACAGCGCTGAATTAACTCCATCCGAGCAGCATCACGTCCCCCTGGCACCTGTTTCGACAGTCATAATTGACCACAGTCTGGGTACTACCACGCGGTCTCAAGCTGATTTCGCTTTTAACCCTCGCATTAGCTCTGGGCGACACACGGGCAAGCGTCGGGCCTCGGGTGAGCTGATCCATGAAGAGACCAAGACGATGCAGTTTGAGGTTCGTCGCCCAAATATTTCAGAGCCGGCGGTCGTTTCGACAACGACACTCTCAGAGACGTCTGGGGAGCAAGACGCGCAAGGACACGAGCTTAATGTGCCGGCCGTCGCTGCGACGCACACGCCGGCCCTGCGGGTGTCTACTCGACGAACTACCACGACGACGAGATGGTCTCCTTCGATGACGGGTGCCCGGGAGCACCCGTCCCGGGCGGGCGCGCGGCGTTCGTCTAGAGCAGCAGGACCTCAACGACCACAGGCTTCCTCTGGGTCGGTAGTGACCCCACCCGCGCGTCCGATCTCAAACGCTACGCGGAACATTACCTTCGCAATGCTGCAGCCTCATTTTGAGCGACCATTGCAGCGGGCAGCTGACAGCTTTGGCGTGTGCACGACTTTGCTGAAGAAAATCTGCCGACGGAATGGCATCAGCAATTGGCCGTATCGCAAGATCTGCGGCCTCCGTAAGAGTATTTCGTCCATGGAAAAGCAAGTGAACTACTTCGATGGAGAGCAGAAGCGTGCGTACGCTGATCAGCTCGAGAAACTCGAGTGTGAGCTGCAAGCATATCTACGCACGGGAAACGAGCCAACGCAGGAGTTCTTACACACACTAACTGCAAAGGCTGCTACCGAGCAGCAAATGGACCAATCTGAAACACAATTAGGCAACGAGGACGAAGAAAAGGAACCGCAACCGGTTCCTGCCTGGACGGCTAGACCAAGCATCGCACCGCCCCAATACAGTGACATACATGAATCACAACCTACTGGACACCTCTTGGCCAATGAAGTAAGTACTAACGCATGGAGTAACGTGCCCTTCCTTTCGCGTCAAGCGCCATCGTTTCCAACCATTGCTACACATCACCACGCGCTGCCGTCTATCGCGTCCATTCTACAACATCAGAGCTATTCTAGTCCGAGTCGCGCTGCCTCGACGCAGAATCCACCGCAATACGAAGTGGATCAGCAATCGCAATGGCGATACTTCTCTCCGACAAATGACGATGCAGTATGACGATGTAGATAAATTTATCGCGCAGGGCTCTCGCAGACATATATTTATCATTGTGGAGGTTGGTGCGGGGAAGAGGAAGGCGACGCGAACTCAAGCTCGCGAAATAGAAGCAATAGATTATGATTCATGTACTAAGCTCAGTTATTAATAGGATCATACTAATTTTTTTTTTTTTTTTTTTTTAATTTATACCCCGGGGCTGACCAGGAAGACACTGCAGGCAACAAATCAACCGTGACGTGATTGGTGTTAACTGGTACATCAGTAGACATTGTGTTTGTCATACACTCCCGTATTACATGTACATGTAGCAGTGCGTCAGTCCTTTTGATACAGTGCGACAATAGGAAATTTACAGCGTGCTCGGGGGCTTTAAAGTGAAAAACAATGCAAATAATAATAGTTACTATAGTCTCCTTAGAGGATACAGGTCGCCGACAACGTATTTCGCCTTAAGCTCGGAGTAGAAATAATACTAAGATCTATAAGTCATGCAGGGGGTTTTCGGAAGTGACATTCTATCCGTGCGGGTTAAAGTTCGAAGCTGCCAATCGACGCCAGATGCTGGGCGGAGGATTCAACAGCGGGTTTTCGGTGATCCCCTCGATAGTAGTAAACATCCTATCGAACAGGGCTGACAGTGACGACAAGGACCAGCTTACTTGCGTTCGAAAGCAACAGGATTACGGACGGGTAATGCCAGATGGCTGCATTTCGCTGACGCTTTGAGTTTGAACGCAGATTCCTAAATGTATTTAGCGGTTTGCGTCGATGATGCGGGCGCGTATCCGCAAGCGCTGGTTGCATCGCCCCATCCAGCTATCCTTGTCGAGGATCCCTCAGCGGAAGCCTGGCTGGTCTGCGACTGCATATAGTGCATACATTTTGCACATCAAGATGCGTGTGCGCCGTGTCAACGCCAAAGGGGATGCATCGAACGCTGCAGAATTACAGGGGATCCATGTTCAGGGGGTTCTTTCCTCTCGGACCGAGATATTGTCGATAGGCACAATGACTACAATTGGTACGACTTGAGACCAACTCCCACTGCGGATCGCATCCGGTAATCGGCACGGATGTTGTCGCCGTATGCAACGCTTCGCTCTGTCTTTGGCGCAAGGTCGCTGCCAGGCTAACTGTCCACTGGACAGTGTCCAGGCCTTGGCAGCAAGCTCCTCGGGGAGCCGCTGGCTCGATCAATCATGAGAGAGTAATGTACGGCTTCGCCTGTGCGGCAGATCGCTCATCCGTCCGTCGGGTGCCGATGAGGCCTGTTCTTCCCGTTCCGGCGCTGTCGCCGCTGCTGATGGCGGCGAGAAAAAATGGAATCGGGTTGCCTCGGCCATGATCGTGTCATGCCCGGCCTGATCGTGCTCGAGTCTTTGTGAAGTTGCACGTTCCGCGCCCTCGACTGCAACGGCGAGCTGTGCTGCGGCTTCTTGAGCTTGCCCCCGGGCCGAAAGCCCCTCGCTAAAGCCGAGGCGAATGGCCTTTTCGCGTAGTGGCAAGCTACGCCGCAACTCATGCCTGTCTGAGGGCGGATCCACCCGGCGTCGCCGAACCGGCCAAAAACCGGGTGGGGCTGCAGCTCGTGGACAGAGCATGGGGCTGCAGGCGCCAAGCGCGACATGACGGCTGTGTCGAATCCATCCGCGTTGCACTCATCAGTTGACCTGAAGGCTGCAGCGTGGGGCCCACGGTGGCAGGTGGGGCCAGACCGCGTCGTGGTCTCAAGTGGTACAAGTACTACGTAGTATGTACGCAAGTCCGGTCTCGGCAGACTGCAGCTCGGTATCCTAGAAAGAAAAAGAAACGGCGTCGAGAAGCTCCGCAAAAATCAAACTCACTTTTCGTTCCGCCATCTTAGCCACAAGTCGAGCAATCGACCAGTGGCTCGCGTCCGTCGAAGCGCAAGGAATCTGCCCGATCCTATCCAGAGATCCTGCTCGCGCGCTCTTTGAAGTGTAGTAAATTCTCGAAGCTACTGTTCATTCGAACAGACAAGCGCGTGCCGTGTTCAGCTTTACACACAATCGCTCGAGCCGCCGACAGGACATTCAACGCGACAGAAAACGGATACTTTCGATCCCCTTGTCCTCTCTGCTGTGCTGGACAGACGCCGCACCGACCGACCGGACTCAACAAGCCGCCGCCTTCAAATCCAGCGCCGCCAGTCATCTACAAACGGCGTGCGCGCAGCCATCTGACAAGCTCGACGACAAGAATTGCAGTCGGTCTGTCGTAACTCACACTCTCGTTTTACCCACTCGACGACAAAGTCAACGTAGTACAGTAATGGAGGCCTTCACACTTCCGGGCGGCATCGCAATGAACGAATCGACCACTGCAACCTCCGTGTCAGTGCCGCTGTTGGTTCACAAGCGTCAGCTCTTGAGTGCCACCTGCTCACCGGTCAAGCGTCGTAAACTCTCGGAGCCCGTCTCATTGCCTGGTTCGCCAATATCGACATCGTCCATCGGGTCGGCACCGCCCATGACGCCATCGTCCAAGTCAAGTGCCTCGCGTCCCAACATGACGGCTTCCAACAGCATCACGCTTGACATGTTGCGTCCTCACTTTGAAGAGCCATTGGCCAAGGTAGCAGCAAGCTTTGGGATCTGTGTCACGTTGCTCAAGAAGATCTGTAGGCGACACGGCATCGCCCGTTGGCCACATCGCCAGATCACCGGCCTCCGCAAAAGTATTGCCTCCATGGAGCATGCTATCGGCTACTTTGATGGTGCTCGACGCGAGTCGTACGCTGAACAGTTGCTCAAGCAGAAGAACAAACTCGCTGCGTTGCTGGAAGACCCGACGACGAACAACCCGCTTCTTGCTACTGAAGAGGATCGACGTGGTGAGAACACTAGGACACAGACCAAGATTTCGCCGGTGCAGGCTACTGACAATGGATACGAAGTGGCTCCTGCTTTGGTGACCCGGGCGACGTCGCCGACCGGTCCGTTGCTACTCGAGTCGCCGTACTATGGTACATCCTCCGTGGCGATGCCTACACAGTCATCACCCATGTGGCTGCCGGCACCGCAGCACACAGAGCCGAGCTACACGCAGAGATACCACCAGCTTTGTCCTCCGCCTAAGCTCGAGCATTCCTGTCCGGAGGATTACACTTCGACGAGTTACTTCCAGCCCGGCGTAATTCCGGTCACCAGCAGTGGGTCGTCTCCGGCCATCTACCTGCCTCCGCTTCGGCAAGAGGCGCGAGCCGTGCTGCCACCCATTTCGTCGTTGGTGGCTGGCAAAGCCAACAACACCAACCAATCCACGCCAACGTCGAGGTGGTGAACGATGGCTTTGAGAACCGAAAGACCTGTAGAGAGAGAGAGCTATGATAGCTCGCCTAATTATTGAATCTTAACGACACCCATATGAAGAATTACCAGCTCTAGCATGATCATGGTCACGACATCTGCAGTTTGGGTCTCCTGGGACTTGGATTTCTAGTTTCAATGGTCGTAAAACTGCAAGAAAGCTTGCGATCGACTGGCGCTCCAACATCACTGTAAAAATTCGGTACAGTAGCCATCCAGAGAAATATTCATAAATCAGTGATTTTCAGTGAGATCTGTTAAATCGATTTGTAACCCAGCAATGCACTGACTCAGCGATACTGTGTTAATAGTAAAGTGTTTATACTACCTGGCTTAGATGGACAACGCATATTACAAATGTGTTTGTATTGGAGCGCTTTCGCTGCCAGTGCCTGACATAATAGTAGCCTCATTTCGCGTTTGCCGTAGGTCATGGCGCCAGTGCTTAGAGCTCCGCGTAGGCAGCTCGGACGCCCAAAAAGCCGCAATACGTCGACGTGTTGGCGATCCCACATTACGTCAAGTACACCTACTAGCCTTCTCCGTAGGACTGGCTGCTGACGCTGCGGCTACGCAAAGGAACGGAGAAGCTATTACCGAGTAGATAACTAGCAAGGCACACTCCATCAAAATAGATTTTTACAATTGGTTCAGAGGAGAAGGCGGAAGATGACGGCCGCGAAGATGCGTCCATGGAGGATGCTGAGCCTGCGCCTACTTACGTCTGGGTCGCTGGGTGAACTACCTCAAGCGCCGAAGGATCTCGCCTGCGTTGACTGGCCAACTGTCGTTGACCTTCGCTAAGTGTGGCATTTTTATCAGTAGCACTAGTATTCACAGAGTATGAATTCAAATTTTGGACTTCGATGCTACTAATGCTATCACCATCCTCGTTCACGTTGAGTTTAGCTATCGCGTAGGCGGCGGCGGGTTTAGTTTTGGTCCCAGTAGGTGAGTCTGCCTATGCGCAGCTGCAGACCCAGCCCGTCAAGACGGAGTGGGAGCGATAGCACTCGCTTGAAATGACGCAGTGTAAGGATGTGGTTTGCAAATACGACACATTTTACATCGGTTACGTATGGGTAAAACCTTTGGTCCCGACACAATCGATATACGCACAGTCTGGTGCAGACGTAAAGTTTCTATCGTCCAAGGCAAAGGTCCCGGGTTCGAATCCCATCGATAACACATTTTATTTTGCATAGTTTGCATAAATTGCACATAAGGAGGCGCCGCGCGACACCACGACATCTTCCAAGGATCACGTATGTGAACTACACTCATGGTACACGCAATCATTATCATGATGACGAAACCAGAGAATGTCCCATAGTCTCCAGCCAATCAGATAGTCAATAGAGTGTGACGTGTAGGTTTGCATGTGATGTAGAGGTATGGTTGGTCACCGTGCGGAGAATATCCAGCGTGGCACAAAGGACACACAAGAGCCTCCATGGCGGCTTAGATATAGCGCTAGCGAACTAAGGACCGCCCAAAATGAATCACTTCCAAATTTCCTTCCTACTTGACAACTCCTTCTCCTTCTCCTCCGCCCCACATCATTACACGCAGGCTAAAACTATACATCAAGTTTCTAGCCGAGCGCCGCCGCGTACGCGGCGGTGGGTTTACATGTTAGTTTTAGTTTCAGTACAGCATACGCTCCCACTTCCGGTATCGTGGTCCGACCATATCCTAGGATGTGCTATGTATTATTGCCGATTACCTAGAGACTCAACTGGGGAGCCCGAATAATGATATTCTCTACCTCAACGTCGGTTCCATAGCTAGTGTCCTGCTTGCTCCTCTCATCTACAGCATTGAACACTATCCCAGTGTGGCGGACACAGTGTCCAATCGTAGACTTACCTTGTAGCTCGCACCAGATCTCCTTGATCCATCGCATTGCCTGCAGCTGGTCGACACTATAAATTTCCTTCTTGAGCTCTTCTACGCGCTTGGCATTCTCGTATGCCCAACGACGCTGCTTCTACCGGTACGCGTGCTTAAACGCCGCGATGATTCCTGCGTCCATGGGTTGTAGGAATGCTGTGGTATTCGGTGACAGAAACTCTACTCGGATGTTAGTACAAACGACATCACCAAGGTTATGGGACGAAGCGTTATCTAACAGCAATAGGATCTGTCGCCCTTCCGTGTGCATATCTCGATCCAAATTCAGAAGCCACTCCCGGAAATAATAGCCCCGTCATCCATGCTTTCTTGTTCGAGCGGTACAAGAAGCCTAGTTGTGCCGCCGTGCACTCGTTGAAACAGTAGGGCTGCTTCGCGTGGCCAAGAAACAGTGCTGGCAGCAGGTCGGATCCGTCAACATTTGCTGCTAAAGCGAGAGTAATCCGCGTCTTCTTCTTCTTTTTTATACCACGTGCAAATCGAGCCCGCGGGCGCCCATCGCGACGCACAACCCCGTCTCATCCATATTGTAGATGTCTTTGGCGGAGTATAGATCTGTCAATTCCTGAAGCTGTTGACGTCCAAGTCGGACAGCTTCATGGTCAGCTGACGCAGCTTCTCCAGGCCGTGAGCGAGAGCAAAGACCGTGCCTACGCTCGAACGCAGTGAGCCACTCGTCCGAAAAGGACAACTCCCAAGCATCACACAGTTCTTTTTGTAGATCTCGCGCCTTCATTTTAATTAGTTCCCGAGATAGACACACATTCTGCGCCTCTACCTGCTGTATCCACTCCAATAGACGCTCTTCCAGCGCCGCCGAGGCCACCTTCAGAAGTTTGCGCCGCCTGCCGTCCCCGTAGGACTTGCTCATGATGGTCGGGGCCACATTTAGGATGTCGGAAATGGTTGTTTGAGCCGGGTCCCGCTTGAGCTTTTAGGTTACTTTGGCCAAGGCGGAAAGCTCCACCTGGGTCATCGCCGGATAGTCGGCTGCCTTCTTGATAACCCTCTCTTCTGATCTATCTTCATCCAGCCCATGGGGCGGCCTGTACGCGGCACTTCTCGAGTTGTGATGTGTGGCACGGCCTTTGCGGTTTTGCTCGAGCTCCGCGATGAATGCTGCGTGGCGATTCCCGCCAAAAGGGAAGTTGTATGTTACCTGTCTAAACCGATTATATCATACGATCCGGGGTATCATTTATATGTGGTACCGGAACAGAGAGCGCTTACTGTATTGAAAGCTGGCAGGCCCACATAAAAATATATGTCTAAAGTTTTAACCAATCGCATAATTATTTTTACCAATGGCCGCCTTCGACGGGAGACTGTTTTAGCGAATGAGGGCCGCCTTCGCTGCGCTCGGCAGCCATGTTATTTTAGCCAACGGGGGCCGCCTTCGCTACTCTCGGCAGCCAATGAGATTGCGGCTAGAATCACGTTGGCGTGACAGACAGATGACGGACGGAGCGACGGGAATAGCCCACACGTGCTGATCGGTTTGGTTTGACTTCGTCAAACAGGATACTCGCGGGAAAAACAGCAACTCGCTGAAAAAATACTAACATGAATTTAGTTGGCACGGCCCTACTCAAAACTTTCCTACCTCCTATACGTTGACAACGACAGCGAAGCTCGCCTTAACCCGTCTTGAAGTTCGCCTTAACCCGTCTTCTCTTCCGACAGTGTGCTCATATTTCCCGCAACTCTACGAATGTTGCGGCGATGCAAACGCAGACTCTTGCAACCGAGTCCAACGCTCAAGAAGTGGCCGGACAGGACTCAGCACTACGAAACTTGAGCCAACGCCTTGTTTGACAAGCATTGGATTTGACATTTTGACGCCTCAAATCGTGTGCTCCTCCCCGTGTCGCACCCGTTCGTCGTCACTGTTTTCCTCTTCGGACGAGTCACCGTCATACAGATCGGCGGAAGAAGCCTCCGACTCGAACGAGAACTTGGGATAGCGACCGTCGTCGGCTAGCATCTCGGTGTTGCGTGCCTCAACGTCGCGCATTGTGATCGGGTCGACAATGTCATAGTCACTCCTCATGCTGCTGGCTGTCGACACGCCGAAGATCTGTGGTTTCCTGCTGCTTGGAGGGACAGCAGCAGCGTTTGGCACTTGGAAGTTGTATGTCGTCGGGTGCGCGACTCCGAACTGGTTGCCAGCTTTTCGTCGAGTGGCGTACGCCTCCTCTTCGTCCTCGTCGATAGCTGTAGGCATGAGCTGACTCACTGTCAATGGTTGCTGCCCAGAGCGAATCGAGTCCAGCTCGGATTCCCTCATTGACGTTGATGTGGCGGTCACGTCCACGAAATGGTTCCCTGTCCGGGTAGATATAGGCATGTTATTGTTCGCGTAGTGCTGTCCAGCACCAGCGACGGCGCCGGCCTCCAGAAGCTCAGGGCCCGTGCTCACACTGTAATCGGAGTAATACTGCGAATTCTCGGCGTACTGTGAGTCGCCGCCATAGTTCGAGAAGTCAGCTGTTGGCCGTTGCGCCGTGCCTGGCTGTCCGTGGTAATCCGGGCCGTACAGGCTGCTTCCCTGCGAATCCGACAACATCGAGATGTTACCCTTGCCGCCCTCGTCCTTGTAGCTATAGGTCGAATAAAGGTTGCCTCCAGAGGTGCCTGTGCCGAGCGTCCTGTCGGACCAAGCGCTGCTGTGCCCCGACGAGACCGTGTGCGCTTGTGTAACTGACATGTTCTTCTTCTTCACCACGCGACGGGCAACGAACGCCAGCACTATCAGTACAAGCACCACGGCGCCACCAACGAGCGCCAAATTGACAACCGCGGGCGATCCACTAGTGGCCGTCGTGTTGCTCGTCAACGTTTTCTCGGCGCCGTTGTCGGACGGCGGCGTGTTCGACGACTGGGTCGTATCCGAACCGCTCGAGGCCGTCGATGTGTTCGATGGAGCCGTCGTCGCTTTGGTAGTTAAGGAAGTATCATCCGCGCTGGTCTGGCTGCTGGCAGTGTCTGCACCGGTCTGGCTGCTTGTCGAGTCCGAGGCGCCGGACGTCGGCGTTTTAGGGACTGACGTCGGGGCATCCGTAGGTGCTTCTGTAGGGGTCGCTGTAATTTTCGCTGGAGTTTTCGTCGTCGTCTTTGTCGTCGTGTCACTTTTGCTGCTGCTTTTGCTACTAGTCGAGCTCGAGGTCGACGTCGACGTCGACTTATCGCATTCGGCGTACGACCCCGAAAAGGGGCATTCTCCAGACGTCTCCCGGCTGTAGCAAGAGTAGTCGCCGCCCGTGAGCGCGTACACGCACGGCGGACATGTTTCCGAGGTAAGGTCGCATTCGGTCGATCCCTCGGACAGACACGTCGTGACGCCTGAACAAGTCGCCATTGACTCAAGGGACCTGTGCGTGCGTATCATTGGAGTCGTGGGAAATACAGTTCCTGAAAGAGCTGTCGAATTTAGCGCTAATCAATATCGAAGGCCTGCGTTCCTGTTGCAAAATTGGCCTCCGAGTTCCGTGTACGAGTCCGAGAGTGGCAATCGCCAACGACTCGGCCGATGCTCGATACTCTACGACACAGTGAGGGAACGAAGAATGAGGAAAATGACCGAATTTCCCGATCTCGCCGATAGGTCACTGGTCGTCTCGACGTGTACCTTAAGGTCGCACGGAGGCACCAAATCTCACGAGCGACCAATTAGCACGAGGGTTCGTCCCGGTCTCTGTTGACCAGGATAAAAGCGAGATCGGACGGACGATAGGCGGAGAACATCCCGAGCTGGTCATTTTTCTGGCTGGAACAGCGTTAAGCGAGCGAAAAATTGTTTGTAATCGGCGTAGGGCAACGTAACGGCGCCAAAGGTGCAGCTTTGTGCAGCAAAAACATACAAGTTCAAGACAGTCGTTCCTGAAGTTGGGCTGGGGCCAGTTACCAAAGAATGCTCACTGTAGCTTCTTCCCAGACCAGCGTAAGTAGAGAAAGCGAAGGTTCTTAGGCGTCAATCAAAGGTGATATATGCATACATTTAGCATGCCAGTTTGTAACTGTGCCGTGAGAGTTAAACCTCGGTCACCCGCCATGAGTTGTGGCATAACGTCGTGAATCATATAAGTCTTGGCTTATCTGAATAAGTGAGGCGGGTCATGCATTGAACAAGCTGGCGTGTCAATAGGTACGAGCACTTTCAGCTCCTTGTACACACTAGGTCGATGTTTATCCTTCCTCGAGGTTTTCTATATCACCTTAGCCGCATTGAAGCTACAAATATTGAGGTGATAACACTTTATACAGCACCCGCGGCGGCATCGGTACATTGCCTCTCTGCACTGTAAGCAAGTACATTTGTTAAGAACAGCATCGTCACAACAGGGTCTCCGTTGACAAGATTTAGATACGTAGACTGAAGGCAAGATTTGACTTGCACATGTGAGTCATATATGCCTCCAGAATCACACCCGATTAGCCTTATAGCCCAAGGATATGGACGACTGGCGCATTCTACGCCCTGGGTGACGTCGTCGTCGGGCTGGTCAATGCTGCGGGCACGACAACGTCCACGTCTAACCCATCCGACTGGTTGTCCGTCTTGCTGGTAATCTCGGTACCTGCATAAGAAGAGGCTGCGCTGCTTCTGTCACTGGGGCGTGGGCTACTTACGGATAACTGCATGAGGTTTTGGAGCTGGTCCAGATTCTCCTGCTGTAGCCTCTCGCAGCGCATGACAGTCTCTGTCAGCAGCACAATGATGTCGCTGTGCATCTCCTCCTGTTCTCTGCACCATATTTCAACGTCCTCCGACAGCGTCGACGTCGACGAATGTATCGATGTTGTCGTGGTACGGTCCATGGCTGCAGCCTCGCCGGCGCTGAACTGAGTGATCACAGCATCGGCGCTGGAGGACCTCGAAATCGGCCGCGGGGCGCTCGTTAAGTCTCCATAGCCCGGGTGATCGATCGTCTCGTGCACAACGTCACTACTCTCATCGTCGTCGAAAAACCCATTCGTCTTGGGGTGGCTACCACCACTAACCGAGTGTCTGTCTGCAGCGGAAGGTGGTGCCGCCTCCTTGTTTTTCTTCGACCTCGTCGATCCACCTCGCGAGAAAAAGTGGCTCGATCTAGAGCCGCCGGTGCTGTTGCTGAAGCTGCCAGCCGGAGATGACGCAGTTCTGGGTGACGTCTGCACATTCTGGTTCGTCCTGAAGCCCAGTGAGATCGGACGCCGCGTCGTCTTCAGCTTCTCCACAATCTCTCGGAATTTCAGACTATCCACTCGTTCGTCGTTGATGCTCACTAACTGGTCTCCAAGTCGACAGTTGCTGATCCCTGTGGTCATTCCATCAGCATGTTGCAGCACTGCAATCTGTGCGCCAACCTTGTTGTCCTTCCGCGAGAAGTTGCGGAGCGAGATTCCGCACTCGCCGCTGACCCACATGACTGTGTAGCTCTCGGGGCCGATGCGTCCCGTGGACATGTGAGGCGGCGAGTAGGTCGGACGACTCTGCGGACGTCCTCGCTGCGAGTACCGGTACCCATGCTGCTGCTGGCGCATCATGATGGACGACTGGCGACTTACCAGCGTGTTCGAGTAGTGCGCATCGTCCAGAGCATCCAGTGCCGACAGGTCCTCGAGCGTCATCTGGCTGGCACGCGGGTCGAGCTGCGAATTGGCCAAGGGCGTGAAGATGCTGCCGCGCATCCCGCTCTGGCTCATGTCCAGCGAGGACGAGGACGAGATTGGCGCGGAGCGGCCAGCGTTCGGGTTGGGTTTGAGTCCCTCAGCCGCGTGCAGCAGCAGCGCGTCGTAGAGCTTCGACTTGCGCTCCATGTCTTCGCGAAGGGCCTTGAGCTGTGCCACGAGCGCCGGCAGGTTACGCGCCAGCTCCAAGGCCGGGGCGGCGTCGTCCGCTGCCTCGCTGCGGGACGGACTCTCCATGGTCCGAGAGGGTCGAGGAATGATGGAAGAAGGTGGTGACTTGGGACTGTGGCGCGGGACGGACGCTCAATCATGTGTAACACAAGCCAGTTGCGCAATGAAAGGGCTAATGTTAAGGTTAAATCGTGGCAATGTGGCGCGAGATGACGACACGACATACAGAGATCAAGTCAACAACGGTTATTCACGCAACAGACCGACGTTATTTAACAGCGTATTTCGTAGTCCTCCCTTCAATCCTTATGATCAAGTGACTTGAACAGGCTGGAAATGGAAATACCGGTATGTACATGTAAATGATTCCTCGTTCCAATCGTTTGCATAGCGCGAGGAGAGCGTGATGAGAACATGCGATGGCGTCACGCGGCACCGCGGATAGAACGGATGGACAATCTCCGCCAGCTTCCGAGAACCAACAGTTGACTGTTTTGGAGGAATTGGTTCTAGTGCTCGCAACCAACTCCCGCCGTTCAGACTGGCAAGCACCTAAATCGTCGCTGTCGCTAATTAGACATTTGCTGCATGGACCTCGTCGTAACAGCGCCATGAACCCGATCCAAACGACGCTGGCCTGTGGCCCATTCGCACTTGTCACCACGGCCGCCCGTATCCTATTATACAGAATATATGATGAATATCATTTTGTAAAGGTCATTTGAGTTCCAGCGTTCATATTTTGAATTTGATCGTTGGCGCTGTGAATAATGTCATGCAATGGTGTAGTATACACGCTAGGCCTCGCTTCCTCTAGCTCAGTGCGCGAACATTACAATAAAGAAATATACGAGCTGGTTCACATAATTAATACTAAATCTATTCACGATCTGAGAAGCAATACCAGAAAAAGGAGGAATACTTATTGTATTGTGTCTTCACTGCCTACGCCCTGTTTTTATTAACATCTAACGAATGAAATGTCATAAAAACTCGACGTTAAGAGACCAACACAAGAATTGGCCCAAAAAAACTTGTATTTGTAATTATCATAAATGTCAGCTACTTTAAGTACAAGTACAAAGTGTTTCGGTTTTGACTGAAAATGGAAGCTGTTCTTGTCTTAAGAACTGAATGTCGGTGAAAATCCTCTCGCAAGCCATTTCGATAACCTATACTAAGGCAAATGGTCAGTTTATTATAGTAGCCTCTCGCGCAGTGACCACAACTTCGGCTATATCTCCTAGACGATTGACCTGGTTGAGGAGCTATTAACCATCGGCAAGAGGCGATGCAGAGCTAATGTTCGGATGTTTTTACGCACTAAATGCCGGAGGTTTGAGCCTTCTTCATACCGGACATTGTCGTGCAGCATGTTTCCCATACGCCAATTTAGTAGCCCGACTATTCTTGACTTCACTATCCGTTGCTACCTGCTCGCACACATCAAAACGCTGCGTGGATAAGTAAGCCAGGAACTCTATTACGTTGTATTGAAAAAAGCTTAACATCTACGAATAGTTATCAGATCCTGCCAGATATACCACATCTCCATACATCTCCATTACCGGCGACGCTGTCTGCTGCTGCTGCGATGACTTCTTTTGCCTCGTTTGTTTGGTGGCTTGCTAAACGACATATACGCATCCTTTTCTAGGAGCTCGCGCGTTAGGATTCGCCCGCCAGTGTTCCTGCGTTCCCTCTTTCCGCCTTTAGAAAACCGAGCCGGAAGAATGTGCATTCATGCCGCACAATAATGGACACTTGCAACCAAGCCGTCTCTCACTGCGTTGCCGGGAGCCCATTGCGCTCGAATTTGGCCAGTTGAGCGTGTATGTGCACACGAGAAAGCGGGAAAATGCCGCCAGTTTCAAAACGCAGCAGCAAGATTGCTGCCCAAGCATGAAAATTGTACGCTAAAGCTGCTACACTCACAGCCGTTTACTTGTCCACGCGGCCCTCTCCGATATTAAGTAGGAGCTTGTCAGTCAATGACTCGAGACTGTTTTTGAACGGCGAAAACACCGCAACGTCTAAAGGCTGGAGGAGGTGTGTTCCGTTATACGATGATGATACTCAGATTTTTCACAGCGTCAACAACTTGCAGCGAAATATGTGAAGAGCAGCCGTTAAAAAGCGGCCTTCTGGTAGGAGTAGGAGTATCATCCGAAAAACCGCAGCCAGCGTGCAACCAACGGTGATGTCATCAATGCTTTCTCCATCGTAGTAACCCTCGCGGCCGGGATTTGGCACGTCTCGAAGAAGTCTCTCTTCACACTTTTCTCGGGGAGAATGAACAGGGGCGGGATAATGAACCCGCTGACACTACCACACGCAACAAAACTCAGGCGGAAGTGCATTTTAGCATCCTTATTCCTCCTCGATCCTTTGCTGCGCTCACCTGCATTGTTTTCTTGTAGTATTAATCGCTCTTTCGTTAACATGGAAGACGAGCGCAGCGACAACACCGTGCTCTATCATGACCTTGGCCAGGGGATGATAAAAGCACTGATATATTACCCTCACCAATTCATTACGGCACTTAGAAAACAGACTGCGACGATCGCATGTATAGAAAGGAGTGATACTCCATGAAGCGATGAAGCCACCCGCTCTCCACCGACCTGCAGCACATCGGTTGAGCGATGTGCTGCGCCTTCTCGAGGACATCACGCCGGCTGACAGGATGCCCCGTTGTTGTCGTGCAAGAACTCAGTCCCGAATACTTCGGCCTTTGTAGGCATCAGTGGTGGAGGCTCTCTGCGCTGGGTGCCCTTGCGAGCCGCAGAGACATGTTTCTTCAGAGTGTTGTACGTAATCTTTCTTTTAGTGCTGGTCGTCTTCGTGCTGGCCCCAGCAATAACCTTTTGCGTATTGCCTCCAGCTCCGCTCCAATGCTGCCGGCGTGCATGCCCATTTGATGGCGAAGTGGTGGCGCGCTGGGGTGGTAGCAAGAATCAGTCTACTGGACCAAATATTAAGTGCTTGACGGTTTCACCCAAACCCAACCGTTTCTTTTTTTTATCAAATCAAATCGATCACTTGATGGATACACCCTCGGCATTGGTTGAGAATGTCGTGGCTACTAAACTGGTAAGGGCTTCTAAACTTACAATTTGACGTATACGAAATTAGGTTGCTCACTTCCTAAAGGGCTCAAAAATCATCATTTTACCCAATACTTGTAGCTTGAAACTCACCTTCAGGCCCTCGGTAATTGTTTGCTTTACGTTATTGTCAATTCGATCGAGATCTGGGATCTCATCTGGCCCTCCTGCTTTATCTTTGAAATAGGTTTTGACGTGTTTGGACGGTGACCAAGTCCACAACTTATATTCTTCTACTACCTCCGTTCGAAAAAATAACGCCGTTTTGAAGTTGAGCCTGGGTCCAATGATAACGTATACTCCTTCAGAACAGATACAGGTGTCATTCGTTTGAATTTCCCACCCATTTGTTTAGCCCAAGATCAAGCACGCCATGCAGAGATTCCATCGTTTCCTAAGTGAGCTCTACCACTCATGACGAAGCAGATAAACGACAAGCGCTATCGGAGACAGGCACCTAGCTCCTCTGAAAGAAGCTGGTAATCGCGGTCTGAGTCATCTTTTCGTCATGTTCGATACGAAGCTGGTCGCGTACTCTTCTCTGTAGCTTGCGGAGGTCTCCTAGAGGTTTCATATCCAGATCGGGGTCCTCATGCAACATGAAAATAACTCGCCGTATGGCGTCCACTTTGTGCTCGGTATTTTGCTCAGGTACCACTTCCTCGTCGATCTCATGACTACTTACAACTGATGCATCGCCTATCATATCGTCTCATGTAGTATCAAGGTCAGTTGACTCGCTCAGTAGCTAGCTCTTCTCTCGTCAGCGTCTCCATCTCTGGGTCCAGTTTGGCAGGGTTGCAGACGAATTCGTCCATATTTCCATCGGGTGATGAATACGGAGGCGATTCATGCAGTCCAAAATCTCACCGTTGGTCAATTCATCGACCTCTTTGCGTGATCGACGCGAGGATGTCATTCCTCTCACGATACCAGTGTGACGGAAACAGTTCAGCACCAATTCGCATGTCAGTTCTGACCAGCACGATTTAACCCAGCGCATCGCTAAAAGCTGATCAACATTGCAAATGTCACGGCTGAGTCCTTCCTCTTCTTTGTCGAGTACCTGCTGTAACTGTCGATGCATGTATCGACGTTTTAACGCAACGCTTTTTGTTGTGTGCTTCGTGCGGTGGCGACCCTTGCCTCCAAGCCGTGGTCTGCCCACCAGACGCGGCTTGACGCGCGCAATGGTAAAAGCAGAATGCCATCGGCTTCAAAGTGACTGGCATTGGAGAGATGCATATCTTAACATGCGATTTTTAATAGGTTTGACAAGCTATTTTGATTGGCCAATACAGATCAACCTGGCACCTCTAATAGAACTCGTGGGCGGCAGCGCTCAGATATAGCAAGAATATCAGATTCGTCAGCTTACGGCTCTGCTCTGACTGGAGCACGCTTAGAATAGCGCTGATTGTGGCTCTATTGTAAGTATTTCAAATTCTGCGACTCCTAGCCACGCACCTCACTCTTGAATAGCGCTTGTTTGTGCTTTCTATATTTAGTATCCGCGACGGGACCTTGCAGCATCAAGCCAAGAGTAAAGTTCCATTCCAGATTTCCCTACCTCGCAACATCAAGCCACTCAGCCGCCTCCATGGGAAGAAAACAGAAATACGTTGGAAACTTAAACTTCGAGCAGAAAAAGCAAATTTGTCTTTGGAAAGATGACAATCCGTCTCTCAGTCAGAACCAACTCGCCGACAAGGCCACAAAAGCGTTTGCGCTTGTGAAGAGGCCAGTCCAAGGTACCATTTCGGCTATACTTTCCCAAAGGCAGCGTTACCTCAATGTCCGCGACCAAGCCTTATCCATTCGTCGCTAGCGCCCTGTGGCTTTTCCTGTGCTGGACGGGGCCCTTGCAAACTGGATCCTGTGCTGTCAGGCTCGAGGGGTGATTCTTGAGGGTAGCATTATAAAGGCAAAAGGGCTCCGGCTCCTCGAACAGATGGGAGGTAGCAAAGAAGACTGGCTCAAGTTCTCAAACGGATGGCCTCAGGGATTTCAAGATCGCCATGGATTCAAAACTTTTAATACCCACGGCGAGTGGGTCCGTCGACACGTCGGATATTCCCGTATTATTAGAAAAAAAAAGTCCGCGCTGAAGTTTGCATGTATGTCCTCGCCGACATCTACAACTTTGACGAGACGGAACTCTCTTACAAACTCTGCCCAGATAAAACGATAGCAAGTCGACAAATCGAAGGAGCTAAAACGAGCAAGACCCGAATTATTATAGCTCTCGTCTGCAACGCCGACGGATCTGACATGCGGAAACCATTTTTTATCGGTCATGCAAACAAGCCTAGGTGCTTCAAGAAGAAAACTGGAGCCCAACTTGGGTTCATGTATCGAGAAAAAACAAACAAGAAAGCCTGAATGACAGGGACTTTGTTTCGCGAGTGGCTGCATGCGTTTGACGCAGACATGGAGAAACAACGCAGGAATGTGTTGTTTTTCGACAACGCGTCGTCACATACTACCTTTGATATGGAACTCGGCCATGTTCATGCTTTTTTCTACCTCCCAGTACAACGTCCAAGCTTCAACCTCTAGATGCAGGTATCATTACGAGCACCTCAGTGAACTGGGGCTGCTGCTACCACGATACAATAAAGACAGCGAGCGGGTGAAAGTGGCGAGTCCGATCCGATAGCCCCGCAACGATAACGGGGTAGCCCGGCTGCGTCAACTTGTACGTTGGATCGAGATGCAGGATGAAAATCGCCGACTCTCGATTCGCTTGGCGCAATAGCTTCTTTGTGCTCACACCGACGGCAAACGGGGTACTGTCGCTACTGTTTCCAACCACGGGATTGCCTTCAGCGTCCTGGTCCAAGCACAGCGAACACGCTGCCGTCTACTCTTCTTCACCACTAAACTTTCGGTCTCTAACTTTAGCCCGAACAACATCAATGAGGTCACTGCCTCCAAGCTGACCTGCAATGTGGTAATGCACGAACCTTTGAACAGCAGCAAGGCTCGACATTCCTTCCTCATCAAGGTTAAAGCGTTGTTGCAGACCAGTCCAACGCGCTTGGCCTTCGGCCTTTGCTCAGTTCAGTCTTGAGCTACTCGTTTCATCTCCGCTGACAGCGAAGGCGGACGCGGCGGAGAATGCACAGCCGTGGTGTGAGCCTACCAGAGCTCGTAAACGGCGGAAACCGGGTACGCGCACCCACCCGATAGCTCTCCCTGAAGGCATTTGGGTACCCGTACCCGCCCGACATCAGCTGTCGGGTACCCGGACCTGTATAGGTCTATCATTAAGGCATTACGCGAGAAGCATGAAGTGTATTGGAGCTCTGCTGACTTCTGAGAGTGTTAGCCGACAGAATCGCTGTTTGATCTCAGTACTAGAACGTCGTCAAGCATTGCCGATTTGAAGGTTCGGGATTTACACAGCACCGTACCAGCAATGGAGAAGTTGCTTTCAGATGTCGCGCTTGATGCTGGGATACACAACAGTGATCTAGCCAACATTGCAAGTTTCGGATATTCCACCTTGCCAACATTGTTCCACCTTTACAATATCTCAAAGTCTGTCTTACAATTCTTTCCCTTTTTGCTGCTCATGTATCTGTCGAACTCCTGTTGCTCGTCAAAGATTTGCGTGTATATCTTCCGCATCACTCTCGTCCGACGAACACAAATCTGCAGCACCGATGATAAACGAAGCAGTCGAAACTTTGTGTCTTTTACGTGAACGAGGAGGCGCTAGTAAGTGCTCCTGTATCGGAGGAACCACGGGTACTTGTTCCTTCATCAGTGACACCAATGTAGCTTTTGCCCTCTTAATATCTGGTTCTGAAGCATCAAATTTACCTAGAAACTGTTCTGTCGTAGATCCAGCAAGGCTGCCATGTAGTGGTGAGGACTCATTTTCCATTTGGGTAGTGAGTGCAGTTCATCAATCTTGATCGCTGCCAAATTATTGCTGTCAGGGGGATAATTTTGACTTCTCGAGCATCCTCGCTTTGCAGGGGCCCTTCGAGACCTCTGCTTCTCTCCTTGCCGAATATTGTACGCTGAAATCTCGGTATGAGATGCGTTGCTATATTGTGCCTCTCGTGAACAACCAAATCGAGGGTGGGTGCCTTCCACTGCTCAAGCTTTGGCGTTTTTTCTCGAAAAGGGCGCAGGAAGTTCATTAATTCCTCCAGCAGAGACTTAATAATGCAGTTGATATACACCCGTATATCCCCGCGCAGCCAACAAACTTGTTACTTCATCGAAAGAGAGCAAAACACTTTCTAATAGTCTCAGTTAGAATTCCAATGAGTCACATTTTCTTGCTTGAGGGTATTGTCAAAAACAAATTCTGAAGACCGCTCTTCTTGATATACGAAACCAGGCTTTGCATCTGTCCAGCAAATCGAACACTTCAGGCCTTGATCCTTCTAACGATAAAACGGAGTCGAAACAACTCCGTTTTCTCTGGATGTAGTCATGCACAGGATCGTTGTTATCATTGTGACTAGTTTGTGATTCGCCCATGGATCCAGATATACAAAGATGGAATTCCTTCAGCACCACACATATTGGAGCCGCAGTCTGTCACCACCACACAACAAGACACGTCATATATTCCAAAATCCACCAGAGCGTTTGTGAAACAGATTCAAAAGAAAAACAGCTGTGTGTAATACACATTCTACTTGCTTTACTTGCAGGTACGAGCATGCAGCTCGAGCATTTCGGTGATATAGCGCAGCGTCAACGACATGAACGATCGATTCTTGATCGAATCCGTCCACAAATCTGTTGTAAAATCCAGCACTAGTTTCTTGAAAAAATGTCCCAAATATCTTCATTAGCTTCTCCCGGATTGATGTCGCGTCATGTCGGACGTTATTCCTTATTGTGCTGGAAACAGGTAGCAGTCTTTGATATCACACGATTGCTTTGAGCGCAATCCAATCTCAAAAATGACAGCAGCCAGTTCTCGGAAGTCATCACCTAACACAATGTTAAAAGGACGCAAGTCCAAGCAATACATTCTAGCTGCCGCTTTGATAACCGTTTTTTATCAACAAAAGAAATGTCAGCTTTCTCCAAGTATTGCACCAAGCTACCGGAGGCTTTGGGATACGTGAACACTTCTTCATATGCTCGTTCAAAGTTCTAGTTCCATTTGATGGGACATACGCAAACCTTTGCGCAAGTGGTGCAAGATACGAAGCGAGTGTTGAGTGCTTTGCAAGAATTCCTTTCGTCGTCTCATACACATGCCGAAACTGTGTCCAGCATCTCGCCTTCGTGCTGCTGTCGTCACGCAGAGTGAAGATTGGTTTTTCATCTTGCTGCTGAAGTATTTTACTTAGCTTCTGTTTTAGCTCATTCAGCTGCAGTTCTCGAAGGCCGACCAACTTTGCAGCGTTCGCTTCGGCGGCTTTGTCCTTCTACAATGCGAAGTTATGATGTCTATCTTCGACCTCGTTGCCTTCCATTGCTCCAGAAGTTGTCTTGATGAACGCGCTGCCAACTAATATGTGGTTGCGGCACCAACGCCACAGAGGGCTTAAGAAGAAGAAGGCGGTTACCTTCATCGGGGCTAGTACTTTCCCGAACGTCTACATATAGTTAGGATCGGGTATACCCACACACACCTGAAATTGCGTTCGGGTACTCGCACCCTACCCGACCTCGGGTATACCCGGACGGTTACAAAATTTACCCGGCTTCAGGTACCGATTGCGAGCACTGGAGCCTACACTTCCTCCACCGTCACAAGCTGCAGCATACCGCACCTCAAGAAACGCGCCGGTCATGGTCCCGTCTGGAGCGGCGCGAGCGCAAGTCTCCAAGGAGCAGCGAAGTAGCTGCACTCGTATAGCATGAGGGGCAGGAAGTAGGCAAACGTGGGATTGGCTAAGGTCGCTCCTCGCGACCTTGTGGCGGTTGAAGTCCTGGATGAGCATTTCCGCGTCCTCGTGCGGCGTCGCGGACGCGAGGGTCAACCAAGGAAGGCGAGGCATTACGACTTGAGTTGGTGGTGTAGTGAGTGCTTGTGAGGGGGCTTGGTGACTGGCAGCTAGCAGCGATGAGCTTGCTACTTGAATGATAAATATAACGTTAATGGTGCCGAGATACGCCACAGCCGTGATCTCGGCATTTCTTTGGTGCTCACTCAGAAGAAGTGGTGGCTACCACTCATTTGACGTGCCAAATTGTTATGCAAGTACCAGTAGAGTACTTTCGTGTTTGCTGTAGTATGTGCGATGTGGACCGAACATTCTCGTAGTCTTGTTTGAAGGTCTTCCATATCACTTTACCCTAGCTCTCCCGAGGACCGATGGCATCGCGGTTTTGGGCTTTGCTTTCAAAGGCAATCGCTGCGCTCCTGCGAGGAAAAAATTCTATGTTCGGCCCGCTACAGTGCTCGGCTCGCTGGAAAGCTCCTGCCTCCGCAAATACCGATCGGTCCTGCTTTGTGGGTATCCGCGCGAGTTCGCTGTGGCTACGCGCGCTCGCAATCAGGTTCCTGCATTAGTCGTTTTATGTGACTTTCACCTCCTCTCTTCCAGATTGGCAGTGCCCATTGCGAGGGGGGGGGGGTAATCGACACCGGAATACTATCCCGAAAAAGTGGCCGGAGCGGCGAGTTCACGCTGCCGAGTCCGGAAAGGGCTATTCCGGAAAATAAACAAAGAACGGCCAAAATCTGTCTTTATATATTCCCCGCTGGGGACCAGCCCCTATCGCCTCCAGAATAGCACAAGGACCGCACAGCCAACGCCATAACGAGGCATGACAGCCGCCAACCGGAGCACCCGGTCTGCCGCCATCAGGAACGTCGTCGCCAGTACGCCCGCCACCAGCATCCCCAGAAAGACCCGCAGAATCAGGACTGCTCCCACAACTCCGCTGGCACCAGCAGCACTAGGACGACACGGGGAACAAGGGCTACCGCCAGCTCCAGGACGTCCGTCATCCGCAGCTCCATGGCGGTCGACAACAGCAGCACCGTGGCCGCCGACAACAGCAGCTCTAGGACGTCTGCCACCTGCAGCACTGTGCCCGTCGACATGAGCAGGGTTGTGGCCACCACCATGAGCATTCGGCAGCCGGCACAAGCATCGTCAGGTCACACGTCATCCTGAATGTAAGAATCCTCTTCGGATGCATTTAATTCTGAGCTAATACTAAATCATTTTTGTTGTAGACTTCGTACCCTTTCTAATGAAGAAGCGAATCGCTCTCCTGCTTCTTATGGAGCAACTACTCACCAACGCGATGCCATTGCCTGTACGTGGAGAGCCCATTACTATTATGCAGACGCTTATAACTTTGGTCGTAGAAGGTTTCGCCCGCTTTGGTGTCCCTCTTTCAAAGATCAATCGCCGTATTGAGTGGTTTGCAAGGATATCCACACCGCACATGACGCTGAGTAAATTTCGGTAAATGTTTTCGTGACGAAGGCATCGTTTGCACGATTGCTGTGGAGCTTGGAGCCTCATATCGCGAAGAAACCCACCAATCTCGCCAAACCTTTGTCAGCAGCGATGAAGTTTGCTGTTTTTCTCTACTACGTTGGTCAAGGCTGCTCGTTGCACCAATTACGATCTCAATTCGGCATTGGAAAGTCGACCGCATCAGGAGTTGTGCGCGACGTGTCAAGTGCGATTGTTTCGTCCATGAGCTCGCTTGTGAAATTTCCATCGGGACGGCAAGGGCTTCTGAAGCTGGCCATGCGATTTGAGGATGGCTATGGTGTTCCAGGGTGTGTTGGAGCGGTATACAGCTGCCATATACCGATTGTGCAGCCTTCGGTAAGGAACAGCAAGAAATTCTTCAATCGCAAGGGATTCTATTCGCTTAATATGAGCACAGTGGTGGATCGTGATCGTCAAATTTCTTGGATATCGATGTGGGTAGCCTGGTTCGGTAGGTGACAACTGGGTCTTCAGCAACAGTGCTGTCGGGCGTCTTCACGAGTCAGCAATCTCTGCAGCCAGTGGTGGTGAAGGAGCAGGGTGCTTCAGACGGGGTGGTTTGAATACCGCAAAATCCCATTTCGTTCTTCTTGCTGACTCTGCCTACGCCAATACCAGGCACGTTGTCACCACCTACGAGATCCCTGAGACGCAGAAGGACGTGATCGTTAGCAAGGTGAACCGTAAGCTTGCCGGTATGCGCTACTGCGTTGAGTGCACATTTGGAGTCCTAAAGGCACGATGGCGACTACTTTCCAAGCCGATGGAGATTGTCAGAACAAATCTGACGGAAGTGCCGACTTTGGTCAGTGCGGTATGCATACTACACTTTTCCTTTTACTTTTTAATTTGTCATAAATGCGCTCGATGATTATTGGGATGAAGAGCAAGAGCGAAAGCACGGACAGTTCTACTTCGCAAACATCTTCTATTGACAAACGAGCAGAGGTGGCCAGAGAGCGAAGTTGAATCAAGAAAGACAAGAGATGCAATTCAGAGCTGGATGCAATTTCAAATTCAATAAGGTCGTCCAAGGTCGTGTTGAAAAGGAGATTAGCAGCTAATTTTGACTAGACAACAGTTCGCGAAACAAATCGCGGGTCTTTTGGTTTTTTTTCTTCTTCTGATGCTGATAAAACATCTCTGTCGCGCTGAAAAATATCTTCTATGGGCTTCACTGCCTTCCTCATCGCGTCGTGTATGATCGCGGCAAGATCATCGGGCCGCGACCGTTTTAAAGTACTCGGCGTTGTTCTCGACGACCCTTGCTGAACGAATAGCTCGGCTGCACTGATCTCAATCCCGTCAGACATAGGCTCAAGACTAGGATCATCTTCGAAATATCTCCAAGCGCGACATAGCATTCCTCCGTAAGAGCAACGCGCCCCATTTTCTTAGGATTTCAGATCGTTCCGCGGGCAGCATTTCAAACCACGCAGGCCGACCAGTACTCCCAACTAGTGTACCGTTGTTATGGTCGGAAATCAGCAGGTAACTAAACTTTAGCGAAGCCATCTTGTCTTCAACAGCTCGTTGCGATCTCGGTCGGATGCTGTCTTCAATGACATCCAAACCACCTTCAGGGCGTGGGGGGCATTTGCCACGGTCTCCTAAAAAACATCCGCAATTTCAACTTCATTACCTGTCAATTGTGATTTGGTCAGCAGCAAGCGGGAAATGTAGGCACTGTAGACGGCTGCAGCTGCGTGCTTTGCTGTATGCCCATCAGGTAGCTCCTCAATTGACGCCGCTTTCCAAGCTGCTACAAGAAGCAGGACCTCCTCACTCGTCCACACCTTTCTCTTGTCGATCGTTTTGCTGCGTTAGTCTTCTTGCTGCCCCTGGGACGGACCCCTACAGCACGTGGTTCGCCCGTTCCCACTTGGCAGACGCATGTAGACGATTCCGCGCCGACCGCGCCGCTAAGCTAGCACTTATGTCCTCGTTCTCGCCACTGTAGACGACTTCACCCTCCGTAGACGACCTGCAAACCCGAACTGCTGCCAACCAACTATCGAAACCGGAATTTTTTTTAAATCTCGAGACAGTTGATCAATATTAGTGGTATTACTATAAAATTCGGAATAGGCCAGCGTGGACGCTAGTTCGGCATATAGACCTGTGACCCCCGGCATATCCTACCCTGGAGTCGCCCAGTGTGCCCCCCTCCATTGGGCACACGAGTCACTATTATCTTACAGTATCTTTGAGGAAGGAATTTAGACGGTAGATTCAGACCTCCTAGGTCTTAATAATGATTCGGGAACAAGCGGGAGGAATATTACAAAACAGAGGTGCGTAACTATGGCGATGGTCTGTTACCAACAGGATAGCCGAAGAAGTCCAGCATTGACTTCTGCTGCTTGCGTCCTGGGTTATGTCCTAACTCTTCTCTCGCATTCCTTGGTGTATTGTCCGAAGCTCTGCAATTCGTTCCCGAAGACACCCCATCGCATCCGCGCTACCGTTAACCCCATCCACTGACGTCGTTCATTAGTTTTCGATGGAAGGGTTTTTCGGCATCTGGTCAACTAGCCACGTCTTGTTCGTCTCTGTCGTCACAATCGCCAGCTTCTAGCTGGCAGTGGCCATTGTCCCGCCCACCTCGCTCTCAATGCGGCAGAAGTCCTTGTCCGTGGGCTCGTCCACTAGGATATTCTCTTTCGGTGGGTTCAACAGCCCGTCTTCCGGCATCAGGTTGGAAGTATGCAGGCGTGACAACATCGCCGTTAGCTCATCCTTAAAGCCCTTTGACGTCTACGTGTAGTTGATTGACTCAGCGCGACACTTCCCGAATGTACCAACATGAATCAACTTGATTGGGGAGGCACCTACCTTGGTAACCAAGAACATCGGATTGTCGCACTCCACCGAGATGATCAATGGTAGCATCGCGTAGCGCAAATGAAGCTGGATGAGGGCGAACCTACTGTACCAGGTATGCGAGATGATCAGTGGTAGCATCGCGTAGCGCAAATGAAGCTGGATGAGGACAAACTACTATACCAGGCATGCGGCGCATACCTGTCAGCCAGAGAGGCCTAAAAGCTCAGGCCTTCACTACTATATAAACGAGCTGAAGTGGTGGTGGCTTTGC
This sequence comes from Phytophthora sp. 'mugwort', assembly GCA_033558025.1. Classification (NCBI taxonomy): domain Eukaryota; phylum Oomycota; class Peronosporomycetes; order Peronosporales; family Peronosporaceae; genus Phytophthora; species Phytophthora sp. 'mugwort'. The sequence continues at coordinate 2,938,510 of JAUCEF010000011.1, forward strand.
ATCGAACTGTCACAACGTCTAGCATGACGCATCCAGAGCCGCTGAGCAGAACTAGCTATCTGCACTCGAGACTCGCCGTGTGTGTTCGATTATTTCAGTGGCGAGGGCTCCAAGTTATCGCTCGTGTCCACGCGGCCAACGTAACGGTGTTTCATAGCGGCATCCCAGGGCCAGCCAAGAACTGCATTGTGTATGTAGACGAAAGGAATGTTCGTCTACCAGTCGTCTTTCGGCCGCATCTTTCCATCGAAAGCAGGGTGAGCATCACGCCCACTTATCTGCATGACCTTGACTAAGTCCTGCTTATTAACGCTCGGGAGCTTTGCCAGCGCTAATACGTTTCCCGAGCACCAAGAAAACGCTGCGCCTGCAAGCTGCCTTTGGACTCGGATGGCGTCGCTTACTTTAATAAGCGACTGGCAAGTATTAGTGATGCAGCTGAGCAGTGCGTCCGGCGAGATTTGTCCCCGAGCGACGCTTGAAGTTGCAGGAAGTCGAACAAACACTTGCTTGCAGTAGCGGGATTTGTCGATGCATCTGGCGGTTTCCGCCACGAAATTGAGGCGCAACACGCCAGCCACGCACTTCAACTGGTCGAGCCACGCACAAACAAACGAACCCGAGCAGACGAACCCGCAGCGGGTAGAGCACTTTCCGGTCCTTTACCACACTGCAGAAGGAGCCGGCGCGCCAATGCACCAGAACGAACGTGACGTCGCTGATTCGCCGCTGACTACCAAGAGGTGGCGTGTAGCGTTTGGCAGGATCGATTTCGCGATGTTACATTGGATTGCCATGGTAGAGTGGCTACAATTCGTGTGCATAAGCGATCCATCTCGGTTGAAGCTACGTCATAGTGAGACCAAATTATTGATCACGGCTCCTAGTGGTGGTGCACCAGAATGCGACGTTCAAGTTGCCGGTTCTTCCCAGCATCCTCACGCGGCATACGAGTTTTCGAAAATCCGGGCAGAATTTGGATCTCAGTCCGTCCACGATCACCGATACTTTTCGCACAGACAATTATCCAACATCTTCCAGCATTTTGGGCCGAATGCCCTGCGTCCCTCCACACGCTTACTCATTCTCGGCTGGCTGGCCAGCGACAACGATGACTCAGGCATACTGGAGTGCAAAACCTGGCATATTATCCGACTCTCCGCTTCGTATTGTTTATCAAAGGTAATTCAAGGTGGGAACGAGAATCCTTACAAAAACGATCAGGGCATATATTTAACTAGAGAGGTCTATTCGAATCATGGAATCGCACCGGAAATGCGTCGCACTTAAGTGCGCTACCGCACGGCTCTGCGCCTTGCTCTTAGCAGCGGCCGTTTCTCTAGAGTAGACGCGGCGCTGACAGTCATTCATTTCTCGAATTGCACCCTCTTGCGCACACCACCCAAGCTCACAACCACTCGGACTGCCCAACGAATGTGCGACGTGCTCCAGCTCCAGCCCGCAGGTGCCTTCCTCCGACAGGCCTATCATCCGAAGCCCGCGCACCCATACTCGGACCCCATCGCAGTCGTGGGCAGCTGCACTGACATCGATGAAGCACTGCGACTGCGCCCGGAATGTGACGAGGAGGACGCGGCGGTGACGCTAGATGCCGCTGTTGGCTGCCAGATGGAGACACAAAGCCAGCAGGACGAGCCCCAGGACTTCCTCGCGTCCATCCGCCGCGGCCTTGACGAGCTCGTGGCCGAGGCCTCGGACGACGACAGTGACGAAAGCGACGACGACAGCGACGATGAGGGCTGCTACTATCATCCTAGCAAGGAAAACACATACTACAGCCCCGAGCAGAAACTGCCCAGTGGTATCCTGCTGGACGACGCGTTTGACCTGTCGGACACGTCCACGGCCTCGTCGTCAGTGCTCACCCCTTGGGCAAATCACGAGTCCGTAGACGAGAACGAGGACAAAGACGACCTCATCTTCCAGCTCGAGATGTGAAGAACGACGACGTTGTAGTGTAGATACTCAGCCCTCATAAGACTATTTATTTAAGACAAACTGGCGGCGATTGGCGTCGATGATCAGACAAACCTCGCCCTCTGCATCACGTTCGACCGTGAGTTATCCTATGAAACGCAGGTGGACGTAGGGTGAGACCAGTTGCTTAGACCTCAAGAGCCCTGCAGCTTTCATTCCACTAAAATACCCAAGCTGGGACAATCAAAGTTTGAATTTCAACCGAAAATAGCCGCCTTGAATCCCTAAGATTCCTCATCTCGAATCTAAGCGTGTGCCAACGAAAACAGTCGTCTGGTATTGAACAAGATTTAAACGTATCTCGAACGCACTGGTATTTTAGTTTATTGGTTTGTTACACACCTACGGTGCTTTTACTTTTGTTTACATGCGGACGTGCGTGCTCGAAAGGTCCAATTGGACGTCGTCGATGCCCGAGATGGACTCGAAGTTGCGCGTGACCGTGCTCGGATCCACCTCGTTACTCGGCTCGTCACTGCTGCTGCGAGGGAAGTCCAAGCTTCCGCTCAGCACGGCGCCCTCCTGGATGATCGGTTCACCTGCAGCCTCATGGTCGTGGTCCTTCATACCGGGCTCACTGAACGTGAACGACACGAACGACGTGTTGGCGCTAGCGATCCGCGTGCCATTATCCAGCATCGTGCCGTGGTTCTCGTCGCGCGTCGTCAAGTAGCGCTTCAGTCCCTGTACGAGTCGGTCGGCGCTCGGCTTAAAGCTCATGCCATTGCCCATAAAGTGGAACAGTTCATTACGAGCGAGCGAGTAGCGTTTGTCGAGGCCTGGATCCAAGTCATTCAGTGCAAGAGGGAAAATGGGTCGTCCTTTGTCCTCTGCGAATGCCAATTGGTCTCGTACCAGCTCATTGCTCATCGTTTGTTTGGACAGAATCACGAGGAAACACGTACAGCGCAAGATCGCTTCTTGGGCAGCATGGATACGGTCTTCAAAGTCCTGACCCTCAACATTGCGGTCACCGTAACATACTACACCAGCCTCTGTGAGCTCACGGTACAGCTGCTGGACGAAACCTGCGTGCTTGTCTCCATGTGAGAGGAAGACAAACTGCTTCTGCGCGCCACTCGCGTCCGGGTCCCATTGCTGGAAGAGACGAGAGAACCCGCCCATGCCAGTATTCGCCAACATGGTCCCTGTGGCTGTCTGCTTGAGGCCGTTATTACGTCGACTGCTAGCGATATTCTTCTGCTGGACGGCGTCGCGGTTCTTCTCTATCTCGTCACGCACGCCATCAAGCAGCAAGCGGAACTGCGTCTTGAACTTGGCTTCGTCATAGTCGTACTCGATCTGCCGCACATTCGTGCTATTGCGTCTGGTTTGGGTGATGGCAGGCTCAAACGGGATCAACTGGCGTGTGTACAGATATACTTGTAGATCCTCACCAATGCTTACACCTTCTGTAGAGACAGCCAAGATGGGTGTGCCGACCTGTTTCGCTAGTGCCAGTTCCTTCAAGCACCACTCAGACTGAGCATAGTCCTCAGTGAGAAGACACAGCACCACAGCGGCGTTCGTGATACCCCGTGCGATCTCCTCACGCCAAACAGAGCCGCCGCCAATGCCACTCGGGTCCATCAAATCAAGCCATGTCGTCACGTTGGCGTCTTCTAGTGCCTTACGGATTTTCTTGGCAAACTCAGCATGTGAGTGCGTGTAGCTGATCATCACATCGCGCTGTCCCGCAGCACGCTTAATCTCGAACAGCAACCGCGTCGACGTTGTGCAGTCCAGCGGTCGCAAGCCTTCAATGTTCATCTTCATGAGGTTCCCACCGTTGGCCAGGATCGCAAGCGCTGACTGTTCATTCTCCTCGCGTACAGCAATATGCAGTGCCGTATCTCCAGTTGTTGGCAACTGGTAATTAATATCAGCACCAGCTGACGTAAGAATGCTAAATACTTCACGTGTCGCGTCAAGACCAGAGGCAGCGCAGATCAGCGGAGTCATGTAGTCCAAGTCTACCAATTTGGGATCGGCACCAGCTTGAAGAAGCGAGCGTACCACATCAGTCTTGTTAAGGCGTGCTGCCCAGTGCAGCGGAGTTCGTCCACGAGCATCCTGAAAGTTCGGGTCGGCACGTGCTTCTACCAACAAGTCCACTACTTCCAGAGCTCCGCTCACTGCAGCCCAGTGCAGCGGCGTTCGTCGGTTAAGACCCACGTAGCCCATTTCGCCCAAACAATCCACATCCGTCTTTTTCCGCAAAAACTTGCGGACAGCCAGCACATCGTTCCTGCCAGCGGCCGAGTGGAATGGAGTGAGTGCCACATCACCACCCCATTCCTCGAGCTCCTGAGCAACAGCGTAATTGCCACGCAAATACGCGAGCTGTAATGCTGTCAATGTGTTCATAAATCCAGGATCTGGAACTGCCAGAGGATCAGCTCCGTGCACAAGCAATTCACGAACGACATCAGGGTTTTCTGCCAGGAAAAGAGGCGGCACACGATCCGAACGGTACGACGATCGCGCTAGCGTACGCGCCGAAGCGCCACGCGAAAGCAGCCATCGCACGGCTCCCAACTGACCCGTCGACACAGCACAATGCAGCGGCGTCACAAGCGTCGTGCGGAAAATTGAGGCGGCCGATTCTTCTTCGCTGCCACCTCCGTCGACACCAGGACGTGCCACAAAGAAACGAGCAAAGTACCAGAAGAGATCTCCCGTTGAAAACCGCACACGGCTGAACTTGTCCATAGCTGTGATGTCGAACCCTCGAGCTTCCAGCAACTCCAACGCGCGAATATTGCCGTGGTAGGCTGCAACATGCACCGGGTTCTTCCGAGACTGCGCGAAAAAGCCCAAGAACAGCGACGCTGGAGCATAGCTTTTACGAGGGAATCCCTGCTCCTCGCTCGTCAAACCTGCAGCTTCCGCGTAGTCCAAAATGTCGCGCATTTCACGCAAGTCGCCCTGTCGAGTTGCCTTGTACAACCGCTTGCGCACAACTGCCAGCGCCTTGTCGGCCTGGTTCATCAGCTGGTCGACACCCGGATCCATGACATGGTTGCGCACGTCGCCAGTCTGGTCGCTCTCTTGAAAAGCTCCAAGCAGCATTTTAACGTGTTCACGGAAGCGCGCGAAGTACTGCAGCTCGGTAAAGATCCACACGAAGCACACAATGCTCACAAGTGCAAATATCTGCACCTCGTGCATCGCACACGTGAAGACGCCGCCCTTGAAGAACATGTAAAGGAAGAACATCACCACGACGGCCTGGAAGAGCAATAGCAACACTGCGACGAGCTCACAGAACTGAAAGACCAGTCGTCGCTTGATCTTCGTGAGGTTGCCATTGTCCTCTTCGTCCTCATCCAGATCCATGCCGCCATTTCCTGTCTCGACGTCCGCCTTGTCCGTCTGTGCCCCTGGAGCGCCGCTTGCTGAGGGCGAGAACTCTTCATCCCGTTTAAACGGCTCAAAAAGCCGCCATCCGGAGCCTGGCAAGCACAGCAGAATCACCGCCGGCAGCGTGTGATAAATCAACGCCGAGAAGCCCACGACGTTCTCGCAACTCGTCGCTTGGAAAGTGTAGACGAGACTCGGCGAGTGCAACATGAACCCGTAGGCATCGGGCAGCGTCGCGTTCAGCACGAGCTCCTTGGGCTTGTAGAAGTAGTAGAAGCCGAGTCCGGCCGCCAGCACGCACGCCAACGGCAGCCCCGTGCGCAGCAGCCGTCGCGCGAAGAAAGTGTTGTGTCGGAAGCGCGCATTGAGCCAGTGACGCGGCACGTGCGGCATCTTGCCTCGTAGGGCGACGTTAGTGTGGGCATTGTAGAAGGACCTTTTCTTGCTGGACATGGACGACGGAGGACGTCTGCGTAGCTGTCCGGCGTGAGACGTCCCCAACTGGTTGAGCGACAGGTGCGAGCCCACGCTGAGACGCGAGACGACGCTGGACGCGACGGACTTAGCTGCTCCTTGACCCATGAGCGGAATCATGGGGATGCGTTGGGCGTCGTCCTGGTCATCGTCTCGTGCCGCGCCGTGTCCGCCGACGGACACGCGACTTTCGTTGCTCATCGTCTTAGCCTCTGAGTCGGACATTCGAGGACACAATGGCGTCATCTTGTCGCTCTGCGGGGTGGAAATCCCCTCGTACATGTTTAAGTTTGCCAGCCCCCTGTCGCTTTAGACACAAGTTGGAGAGTGCGTGATCAAAGGTGTCTTGGCCTCTGTTTCCTTTAGACAATGGAGATGTAGTGTGTGTATATGCGAGTGAGAGAGCGGTTGAGTGGAAGCTGTTATAGGGCCGGAGTCGCGACGCGCCGCCAATTTCGCCTTTCGCTCCAGTGAAAGCCCTCCGTGAATAGCGAAGTGCTCTAGGGCATGCTGGTGTTTCGGCACCATCAGGACTCGTGCCCGACCCCTTGTTCACTGACGTTTGCGACGGTTGCGACAGAATTTTGCTTTGCACTTGTAGTCCCACCTGTGGCACCGTTAGCCTTCGAAATTGTGGCATTTTTCTGGCTACCATAATGCATATGCGGACTTTGCCGAGAGGTGGAAAGTCTTATCAAAATAAAACGCGAAATCGAGGCAGCATACTGGAACCAAGTGACCGGTGCGTTTAGCGGAGAGGCGTCAGACAGGGACGGCACAAGTGAGCCATTCGATACCTACGCCGCACTATGCAAGTCCTTAGATGTAGACTGAGGGCAATGCGTACATGCATTGACACAGCAGCACTTGCTGCTTGCCACAGCACCGGAACACGAAGCAGTGCTAGCCAGTATCTTTAGCAGGCGTGCTTATACTTGTATCCCGCACGCCAGGTGCCGCATGGTCGCCTATTTTAATAGCAAGCCAATCAGCATAGCAATCACATGTCAAAAGACTAGTCTTCGTCGCCGTAGAACCTGCTGCCGCTCGTGTATGGCTATTCGGAACCTGCGACAAGGACCGAATTCATGACAGGCCAATGTCCACCTTACAGGAATCCACTTGATCCTCGCCAGCGATGAGGCATGCTTCGTTGTCATGGCGGCACAATGACAATCGTGTGTATTACCGGATAGTAGGTGGGGTATCCGTAACTGACTTAGTGGTGACCACTTCAACTTGTACCTCTACAATGTGGTACATTTAAGCTCAAGACAAATACGTCACGACTCGAAATAGGTCTCACTGCTCGTGCCCCTTAATTGCCCTAGTCCACTGCGTCGTTGGAACTATTTAATTAATTGCAAGTGTCATGCTACATGTAGCAAAAGACGCGTCGTCAACTGAGAGCAGCAACTCGACTCCCTCCTCCTCGCCAGAAAAGCTAAGGGACAAGTGGGACATCTCGCGCATCAACAAACACTGGGAAATCGACCCCGATGTGCGACGCAGTTTGCCAGCTCTTGCACGTGCCAAACGCAGCGAGAACGAGACGGCGGGCAACAAGTTTCTGCGACTCAGTAAGCTGCCGTTGCCTGCGCCTCCTCCGCTTGACCCGATACTGCTGGACTTGGCAGCACCAATTCGCGGGGGCCGCAGCGTCTCCCAACGACCTATCACCGTCACTGCAGAGACCAAGGCCAAATACTTCGGCAAGGCTGCAAAGTCTGAATGTTATGCCATTTTCCGCCAACTCGCTGCGCAAAAATACATTTCTCTCGAGCCGCTCAGTGAATTTCTGGCAGAACAGGACAAGACCCAGCAACGCAATACGCGAGACGAAGACAGCAACGCTGTCGTGCCATTTCTCGCTACTGAGTCTGTGAGTCGCGGCCTTAACAACAGCTGTGGCTCCAGCCGGCATCGCCTTGCCACTCGTACTGGCACTACTACGTCGCATTCTGGTCAGCGGAACGGGACTGGCAGCGTCTTAAGTGGTGACCCGTTCACGGCACGACACAAATTCTCGTCGCTCTGTCTTGAGCGCGATCTGCCGCCATGCATTCGACTCATTATTCGCCAGTATTTCTCACCAGAAATTAACGTCTCACACATGTCCATAGGCGACGATCTCGCGTGCGTCCTTGCTGCCTGCTTGCTCGACTTGCCCATGGTGACAGCTCTCAACGTGCGCAATAACCGTCTCCGTGACCGCGGCCTCCAAGCTCTTGTCGATGTGGTTGTGACCAAATCCGATCTGTATCATTTGGATTTGTCGGAGAATAAAGTAGACAGCCATGCTGCACATGCCCTTGCGTCGTATCTGGGGTCGGCGTCCTGTAGATTGCAGACCTTGCGACTGGCTAGCGCCGATGTCGATGACGACGAACTCGTGCCTTTTGCACGCGCTTTACATTCGAATAAGTCTCTCCAGACGCTCGATGTGTCACGTAACTCGGTGGGTAGCAGTGAACATCTGAATGTTGTTCGACCTTCAGTCACGACGGGTGGTGAAGCGCTTGCTACCATGATCAGCATCAACAATACTCTCACGTCACTCGACTTGTCCTGGAATTATTTACGGCTTGCTGGTGCTGTGGATATTGGGCGAGCCCTAGCGTACAATTCGGGGCTCCGGGAGCTTAACCTGGCTTACAACGCCTTAGGAAATACTGGTGCACAGGCTGTAGGCGACGCACTGCTCTCGAATACGACGCTCCAGCGTCTGAACATGAGCCACAATAATATCCCAGCACAAGGAGCTCTTGCCATTGCTAGCGCCCTCAAGATCAATCACGCGCTGCCACTCACAGACCTCGAGCTGGGTGGTAATCCACTTGGTAGTATGGGAGGTAGAGCGCTATTGCACGCTGCTGCGGCCTGTGCAGACAACAAAAAGCTGTCCGTGTCTCTAGAAGGTTGCAGCTTCGACGCCTCGGGCGATGGTGACGGGTCTTTTGACCCAGCAGACCCCACGGGTAGCTACGACCTCAACATGGAGATTCCATACGAGCGGGCGGTTGCTCTCGAGTTGCTTCGAGTGGCCAACACGAAGCAAGGCTGCAAGTTCTTGTCTATCGTACATACGTCGCCAATTACTAAGCAGCGCCGCAACATCCGCGTCGAGCTTTGCGAATCTCACGAGGGGCTGGACGCGAGACGCAGATTGCTCAAAACGGCTGGCATTCTGTCCGATTTGGAGGCCCCTAGTGCTCGAGAAATGGTGTCACGACGTCTCGATCGAGTGTCCCTAGAAGAATTATTCCATGAGCTGGACAAAGACGTCTCGGGGTTTATTGACGAAACGGAGCTTCGAGCTGGAATGCGTAAACTCGGCCTACAGTTCCGTGACGAGGAGGTGCCACGCTATGTAGCGCTGTACGATCTCGATGGCACTGGCACGATTGAACTGGAAGAGTTTGTGGAGTTAATGGAGAGCTTTAACCTCGACGAAATGGACGGGGGCTTTAACCGCGAGTGTGTGGACGTGGAGACTAATCTGGCCTTTACGATTCCCACCGAGGGCCGATTGCAAATTGATTTTGTTGATTTGCACGTGTCTGCGGGAAATGACAGCGCGCAGTCGGACGTAAGTGTCGAGAGACTGATTGAAAACATTTCAATGAGCAAGAACAAGACGCAAATGTTGTTTATGGCAAAGGCGGGTCTCATCTTTAAAGCTCACGAAGCACAATTACTGTTGGAAGCGGTCCGTGATGTCTGTGATTCGTCGCAAGCAGTTATAGCGCTTTTGCCTCACATGGTGGACACCCGTAACGCGTACACACTGATGGAACGCAACCTCAGCTCGTCGGATCGACTGCGTGTTCAACATCTCATGGGGCAGGCGCTTCAGCCTATGCTAGGACTAGCAACTGGTCACTATCGCATTGATTTGAGTAATGATCTGGACCGGATAACGTTGCGGAAGCTCGTGGAGAATAGCAATCGGACGGCTTTCTTGCGTAAGAAAGGCGGTCTTAAAGACACAAGCCAACATGCCAATTTCCACGGCTTTCGGAACGAAGTTCTCCATGGTAAGCCTTTTATTTTAGAGGCCAAGTTCCTAGATACCGCGCCACGCTTTGGTTACTTGGAGCTTGACTATGTCCAGCTAGGACGCGCTCCGTGCCATGCACTCTCAACTAAACGCTTTGAACAAATGCTTCAATTGTGCCAGTTAGATCGCATGGGTCCCGAAATGGGGGTAATCACTTCAGCGCCTCCTATAACAGCATCCAAAGTACTGAAGAACGTCCGCTTGGCCAGAAATGCAGTGGCAACGCCGTCGACAGCCTCGCAGGCACCGATGAGTGCCGAATTAATGTTTCCACCTCAACGTCCGTTCACTCGTAAAGTGTTTGAAGAATACGAGAAGATGAACACATTAAGGAACTATATTGACTTCGGTGCTGGCTTGAACCGCTCGATGGAGCTAACCCCATTGGCTGGGGAGGAATCAAGCAGTCGGAAACATGATAATAACGAGGATGAGGACATCAGCGACTTGAGTTCGCGTCTTACACCTTCACCTGTTGATTCAGAAGATAACGCACTACCAGATAGTGGTGCAGGCGGTGCAGAGGATAGCGGAGGGGTGGATGAAGACGGTAGTGCATCCCAACGCGTAGCTACCCCATCAATCCCTCTAGCGTCGAATATCTGCACTGCACGTCGATTGTTATTCAACCTTCAGTGGTGTTTGTCCACACGGTGGATAACTGTACGGCAAGCCATTCGACTGCTGAGTGTTTGGCCTGTGGCTTTTGCAAGCTCTCGTAGTGATCTCGTGTGTACCTTGTTCGACCGCGTCACGGATCTCCACAACATCAGCGGCATCTTGTCGGCTCTCACGGATGACGAAGCAGCTCAAGCTCTGTATCGTCTTGGGATGTTGAACGTGCTGACACCACTATGGCCTGATAATTACTACGAGCTCGCTCTCGCTCGTTACGAAGAGCGCGAAGTGGCCAAGGCGCTCGTGCGACTTGCCATCGACGAACCGGGTGAGAACTGGCAAAACGAAACGTTTGGATGGAGCCGAGACGAGAAAATACCCGGCTGGGAACTCAACTACTCGTGGCTCAAAGACGGTGGGTTCCCAGAGAAAGGGTACCTTAGTCTCGAGTACTACTCGGGTGCTGACAAGGGCTGTGGCCCCGTGTGGCCTACGCGCCGAGAACTGGCGGCTAATACGCTCTGCGGATTGCCGGAGAACCTGGCGGCGTTCGAGATGCAGATCGACTCGCTTAGTATGAGGAATCTGGTGCAGCGGCAACAATTATGAAGGAATATTGTGGTACAAAACTTAACAGAGGGAAAACTGTCGACGCCGCCCCCACGGCGCCTCGCCACCCAAGAAGAGCGGCAGCGCGTCCTCGCGTACGAGAGCGGCGACGACAGGCTTACCGTAGCCAAATAGAACAACGTGTCCAGGGCGGCCGCGTATCTGCTGTGCAAGGCTGGTAACACGAGCCCGCCGGCCCGAGGCGGAGCTCGTGCAAGTGTCCTCAAGTGCACCGACGAGATTGTCGAAGCGATGGAGACGTACCTCGACGCTGACTGCACGCTGACGCTGGTGCAGCTGGTGGACAAAATGCACGAGAACTTCGGCGTCCAGCTGTCCACGTCGACAATCAGCGCCAAAAAGTCGACGAAGCTGATTACACTTAAGCAGGTATGTGCCTCTGAATAGCTGCTGTTATTCAATTGGTACTAACCCTACATGTACTGTACAGATTCGCAAAGAGCCTTCAACATGCAATAATGAAGTTGACAAAATGAAGCGTTTCGTCTTTGGTGAGAAGCTCGTACAGCATCAAGCGAACGGCGATTATATGGTCTTCTATGATGAGACAAACTTCAACCTATTTTGTATGCACTCACAAGGCGGTGCAGCGAAAGGCAAACGCGCTGTTGTCAAGATCCCGCCCTCGAAAGGGAAAAACCTGGGTATGGATATATCGACCAGATCTCGGTACCAAAAATGTAGGGAATCCGGTTTGTCCAGTATTAAAAGGTACCAAATTGGTTGTTAGTCCTTTTATCCAATCGCTAGGGTTAGGCCATACGGGAGGGGCGAAAATCCCAAAGCCGAACGGCGCCTGCGGTTTAAGATCTGTGTGCGGAGCACGCGGGCTTAAACACAAGACCAAGCATGGTCCCGTCTTGCTCGGCCCTATAGGGTTAAACCCTACAGGGACGGGTTTTAGGGGTGAGGCAGGGCAATACGATTCCTGTCGACTCCTCCTTTTTTGTGGATTTGAGGGCCATGATACCCGTCCTTGGCTGATTAGGTTGAGACAAAACGGCAAATCGAGTAATCTTATCTCGTCCGGTGGATATATCCTCGTCCGAAAAACTTGCAGGTGCAGTGAGCGGTGTCAGTCGAGGATGGTTTGGTGCTGCACCAGCTGCAACGGGGGAGCATTCGAATAGACGTAAATGCGTCCGTTGTGAAGAGCATAACACGGAGACGTATCGCAACTTCTTTGGCGTCAAGAAGCATGGTTATTCTGCTCGACAATGCTCCTGCGCATAATCAAACCGAGACACGGTTGCCAGAGGAGCTTGGAGAGCACAGTGACCTCGTGCTTCTCAGGCTCGGACCTTACTCTCCTTTGCTGTGGAGCAACCCAAATTAAAATGAAGCAGTTTGCACCCAATCTTATTTTCATGTACAATAAACGAGCGATGTCTCACTTTGCTGTGCTTCCAGTCTCACTATGCTCTGGCAAAGGTGTAGAAGCTGCCGTTTCGTGCAAATATGGAGCGGGTGATCCTTGACTGTGCGATCGTTGGTGTAAGGGGAAGCGTATTCTCCGTGACGGTCGACACAGACGAAACCCAATTAGTAGATCAACTTAAGAAGGCGATCAAGGCGGAGAAGCTAAATAACATTCAGTATGCTACTGACAACCAACCTGCAGCTCTTCGTGGCGAAGACGACGGACGGCGCGTGGCTGCCAAACGACGATAATCTGGACGCGATGTTGCGGAGCGAAGTTGACACTTCGTCGTATATGAAGATGCGCGCGTCGTGGAAGCTAAACAAGCCGAGTCTCTTTGGGCCAGACGTCGCTCGGAGAGGACGTGATCCACGTGTCGGTGGAGGTTCCGGAGCACGTATAACCACAACCTGGGTTGCGGCTCGTTAGTGGGATCGATAAAGAAGGCGTTGAACACGAAAGGGAATCGCGGCAGACTTTACCTCCCGGTGACATCATAACTTGGATACTACGATCTTGTGCGGCGCACCGGGGACAAGGATAACGCACAATGGTATAAAGACAAGACGCTGTACATCCATAGTCTATCTGAGTCATATAGTTCGCTCATCTCGTCGCTGCATGTAATATTGCTAGGGTGAACTAACTGTTTGTTTGACAGAAGAGAATGGTCTTGTGCTCGACAACGTAGTACAGGATGAATGTATCATACCAACGTCCCCACTCGATGGTCCACGAGGTCTCGACAAATGTAGCCCCATTTTCTCGGGAGTTAAGCGAACTTCGGCAAATCTACAGCCGGCATTATATTTCACAGGATACCGAATCGCTTTAAGTCACGATGCTATCTCTTGTGACCAACACCTCGATCGTTGACGTGGTGTCTGACGAATTCAAGTATCAGCGTATCGAGAGTGAAGAGTGGTTTTGGCCTGTGGGGAGGCACAGAGCTGTCATTTGATGTTAAGAGATCATTGCCAGAGATTTGTAAGCTTTCACAAGTATGACAACGAATAAAATGATCGCCTTGCTCTTTCGTCAGAACTGCACGACTGGTACGATGCTCGCACGTTTGCTGTGCCTTTCATGAATATTTTCGTTGAATCCTTGTACATGAAGGTCCGGTAACCGGAAACAGATACAAAATTTGAAGTTTTGGTGCACCAAGTGAATGCTTTAACATGTTCTGACAATGTTTGCGGTGCTATGGGTAAATCGGATCGTACGCGCGTTGAGTGTTGTATACGCAAGACTGATTCGCTGCGCTTGAAAGAAGGATTTGTTGCTGAGGATGGCTTGCTGATGTGGACATCTGTCTATGTTCAGAACCTGAAGGTGCTTTGCGAGTATATGGAGCGGAAGCGCAAGGAGTTAGAGATGAAGCGGAGAGCGTACTTTGACATGGCACCTGCGGTAGACTGACTACACTTGAAATACACGTCGTAGCGTTCGTAAGACATCATATTGAGGTTAAGCGATTGCAATATTAATATTTTTGATCCTAATAAATATAAAGTTAGTAATATACAAAGATGGCGTACTCACCTAAACAATACCAAGCTAAGGAGGACCGCATTAAAGCGGCGCAGAGGCGCTATTACTCAGCGCACATGCGAAGCCGCTTGTCCTTTCAAAAAGGCTACGACGGTAAAAATCGTGAGTGTATTTGAGTTCGTAAGAGAAAACCTAAAAGCGAACTTAGCCAAAACGAAATTGAACTTAACACCGAACTCACTGAAAACAAATCTCAGATAAAAAGCAGCATTGATATAGATGACTGACAACACCACGTTTAAGATTTTGACTGATGTACTTGGGGAACTGAATCAATACATTCATCAGGATGGTACTGGCATTCGGTGAAGGGTGACGGACGATGGGTGCAAGTATGTAAGAGCCTGACATATTCTAACCGGGGGTACTACCCCATTGTACTAGAGCATTGCTATTGTAACACGCCAATTAAACGGCACTTCCTCATTATTGACAAGAACGAGAACCACCACTTTGTAAGCTCTGAATGTGTCTCAAACTATATGGCGGTCACTACAAGGTATGCCCTCGCTGTCAAAGTCGATACCACGGTACTTCTCACTACTGTAAGGACTGTCGAGACTCTGGCTTGACGTCTTATAGTGATGAAAAGCTGTCTTTCGGAAGTATAATAAGCGCTCGCCTAAATCTCTATTAGGAGTTGATGACCCATAGATTCAATTCCTTTTTGGGTGCTCTACTGTGTCTGACACCTCTAAAGAAGTACTTAGCTCGCAATCTACTTCCTAGCACTTTAGTAGGATTCGGTAAGCATCGTGACAAGTCGTTACAATGGGTCAAGATCAATGATAAAAATATTATTCTTGGTTGAAAGGGTTTGATAAAGCATATGGGAAATGTCGCTGAATTAATTCATTCAGATGTTTTGTGTAGGCATAGGTATAATGTCGATCCTGATACAAGATCCAAATATTAGAGTAATTTTAAAATTAAATAAGCGTAAGATTTATAGCAAATATGTTTGGAGCTTGAAGGACTGAAGATTAAATATTCAAGCTGTTAAATGGGGAGCAGCTACCGCGTCAAGGTGCGCGGGGAAACTGGGAAGATAGTGCATGTTAGTAACCTTTCTCACCCCTGAAACCAGAAGTTGGTGGCTATATAATATGAAGTCTCTATGGACAAGCTCAAGAAGCACTATATTTTTTATTGCTTTTTATTTTATCGTCCCATTACAAGATCACCCCAAGTGCCGTTTCTATAAAGCGGAACACATGGAGTCGCATTTGTACGAGAGTATTCAGGCCGGTGATTTCTATGACAAGCTTGAGAACATTCTCTCAAGTCAAACGTCTGCTTTCAAAATCTATGTTGCTCTCGGGTATGATCCCGTTCGCAAGACCGATGAGGACGTAACTCGATACTACCACCCAAATATTGCTAATACGAATGTATTTGAGAAGCCTGTAGCTATCAACAGTAAAACTGATATCAGTAAGAAGGTGATTTTGAAATTCGTAGCATGGAGTTTGCTGACAAGCTGAACTACCCATCCTCTCGGTACAAATTGAAGGCCATCACAAGATTCAAGATCTATATCCATCATCGCAATCATGCTCCCGGTGATAGCGGAGCCGTCATTGCGAAGATTATCCGTGATAACAACAGCGTCATCAACTTCCCCCCAAAAAACGAACAATAAATGTGTCTTCCACTGCATTGCCTACCATACTTAAAAGGGGGAGAAGAAATATCCAAGAAGAATTCAAGCTGTGGTTAAGGAAGCTTTTAAGCGATACCGTACAAGGACATTAGCTACACGCTTAGCTTGCTTCGTGAATTCAAACCTATCGATATTCTCCAGTCCAGATGAGCCAGAGAATGTTTGCTATCAATGTATATACGATGAAAGTAGATGCTGGTAAGGTGGAGTGCATTCGTCCGCCGGACAAGAAGCATGACACAATCAATATTCTTTCCACGCGAACCATGCTTTTTATATCAAGAACATTGACATGCTCCGGCCGAAATACCAATGTCCTAAATTTGAAATGATTTTTTTTTTTCTAGCTCTGACATGCTCCGTTCTGTAATCACAAGAAGAATATGTGAGTTGGTGAATATCGATTGTTTTCCAGCTGAACCAACCATCTACAGACCAGCTTCGAATGCTATCAAATCGCTGCTAACGAAGAACCCAACCAAGGGTTAGTCACTATCTCGACCATTTCATCGTCTATGATTCGAAGCTAGTCTCACCCCCCCACAGGTGTTTAACACGGGAATAGTACGGTTTCGAGAATGAGCACAAGAGTATATCAGTATCAGTAGCAGACAGTCTTACCAACACGGTTAAATGCTGTGTTGATGCCGAACCTAAAGCCCTGCTTCCGGAAATGTTCAGTTATATCAATGATGTCTGTGAGAGGATTCAGGCCTACAATGCTAAGAAGTACATCGATCTGCTATCTGGAGTTAGTCTGCGCAAGAAAACCCCCTATAAACTGGAAGATGTTGATATTTGGATCAAGGAAGGTAAGTATTCAAATTTCTTCGAGTTTCAAAAGGCAATTGGTTTGGAAAGGATCAATGCGATTACTGGAAGATCAAGGACCAGCTCGATCAGGTCCCAATATTTGGGTTAAACTCGGGCGCTAGAACATCAACCTCATCAAGAAGGACATGCTTGCCGTTATCGAAACCAAAACCATTCAATCTGTCATCAATAATCCATCGTATATGTGCATCGCCACTTGGAATATGAAGATGCTTGATATTAGCAACTATGTTTCTGCTGGTTCAATAATGTTCTATTGTTGGATTAATCTCTACAGAGAAATATAGTAAAAAGCAAACATTATGACTAGGCTTGCATGAATCTAGACCACTCTGTCGTAGCTCTTGGTTCCAGAGACAGTATGTTTAAATAAAAGTTTTTGAAATTTGGAAATTCAGGGGTAAGCAGCTAATAGCATTGTCGTATAGTCGTGCGAAGAGAAGCGTGTGACAGGCCGTAAACGCCAACACCAACGTCGCCCAGCGCCTATTTTCGGATGAGGTCCTCCTGCTGTCACTTTGGAGAATAGACGTTTTAACGCAGTTCCCTTTAGATAGGCCGGCGGAATGGTGCTGCCCTGGCCGCCTTTGCGTGGGGACTGTTAATCACTTTGTCAGACGGGATTATTGCCCACCTACAACGAACACAGTTGAAACTTCAATGTAACGGAACTATTTCTTGACGTGAACGCCAGGATCCACCCAATAAAACGAAAAAAACAAAACTTGCAGCTAATGCTGCGGCCTAAGCAATTTGCTTTCGCATCAGGAGAAATAATCCATTGATATATTTCTTGGCGTGAAAACGGCAGGATCCCTCCCCCCGCCAAACAAAAATTGGTGAAGGGCAAGTCTGGTGAGCCACTTGCTATAGTTAGGTCAGTTTCCTGCGCTTGGACTTTTGGCTTCGTCGCGATTTCTGCTTGCATTTCATGGCCTTGGGACGGTGTGGAGTGTCTTCGTCGTCGTCATCAGCAGCAGTAAATTCAACACGGTAAATACCGCGGACTCGATACAGCCTGTCTTTTGCGTCCATGAGACCGAGCTAGTGGCCTTCATCATAGATCAGATGCGTGCGCATCTGACCTTTAATGTGGAGCGCCATACCGTGACTGAGGGTCTCCGAAAGCGAGCAATGCACCAAGTAAAATCCAGTCGGAAGGTCGGAATCGAAAAGCGAGTCAACATCCTTGCCAACATCTTTGAAAAAATTCTTGTCGAGACTATTGCGGCGTGATATACCCAACGACGTTGGGTGTATCGCCGTTGGCCTTCATCCGCTTCAGAGGGAGCGCCTTGGGCTTCGTGATTCCGATACCTTCATCGTAGGCGAGGACGTGAGCGTTGCGGAAGTCGTCCCAATTTTCCTCATTGATGAGGGCATTGCAGCCGCCAGCTTCGTATAGGGCATTGATGGCTTGAACGACGCAGTCTCCTGTTTCTGATGCCGTTATGTAGTTGCGGTATTCCTTGCGTCCCTTCATGAAGGTGACGTATGGCTTGATTTCTTGATTATCGACGTCGTACCACCAGTCGACCCGGTCACATGGTTCTCGGTGACCGTCGTCAATGAGGCTCCAACGGGGAATCCAGTCACACGATCCATCCAGGAACCGTACGTGGTAGCATCGTCCGCGCTCGTCTTCATCCAGGCGATCATCGATGATGATAAACGCATATTGGGGGGCCGTGGGCGTGTCCGAAGTTGTAAATCCTGGTTTTCTTGGCGACTGGTTTGGGAGGCTTAACCTTGCCGGAGTGAAGGCAGGTCCCGTCGCCAGCAGGAGTTGGCGGCGGAGGAGCTGATACTGGCGGAGTTGGTGCCGGCAGAGCTGATGCTGAAGGGGCTGGATCCGGACAGTCCATATCGACATCCGCATCAAAGACCGCCCGGGAGGGCGTCTGGGTGCATAGTGCGCGGTAGGAAAAGATCTTGGGGCAGATGGAGTCATGGATTGAAATTATCTCGTCCGGCGGGAGCGGGATACCCGGAATAGTGAGCCATTTATCTGGGGAGACGATGTCCAGCAATTCCAGGCTGGCGTCTTCCCTGGTGGGTTCGTAGTCCGCGACCGGACCTCGAATATTGGAGGGAACACCACATTTGTGCTCGACGCGTTGAAAACAGCGGATCCCGTGATTGCCACGGGCATCTTCGAATGTGAAAACGATGTCGTCAAGAACCGATTTAACCTCAGATTCACCGGGGAATCAGGGGAGTCGGCAGTTGGGTATGTTTCTGCTGGTACCAGCTACGACAAGTACTTGACGACCTACCTCGGAGGATGGAAGTGCGACGACAAGAATCGGTGTTGTGGGCTCGATAACGGAATCTTCCATATACGAGTACATTACCAGTCCTCAATGATACTCAACTCCCATCGAAACCAGCTTTCGACAGCAAGCTTCGTGGTACTAGTATCTCCAACGATGATTACAAGCGCGTCAAGTGGGTATAGGACCACTATGAGATGCGGTCGGTCAAAGATCTTCTCATCTGGTAAACCGATCTCGATGTCTTCCATTTTTCAAGGCTATCCAGGCATAGCGCAATTTGTTCAAGGGTTTCGAACTCGATATCCTCACCGATGGTGTGTCTCTACCCGGTCTCAGTAAAAAGGATATGTATCCGACTGCTTCAACAACCTCAAGCAGCGATGAAAGAAAGAAGGAGACAAACCATTCAATTTTCCGAAACGGCGCTACTTAGGCTACAGAGTTGGACAAAAAGGCTGGATGCTAATCCGGGATGACTATGCAACACTTGGGTTGACTACTCAGAAGCAGAAGTACACATGCGGGCTTTGCTACTGTCAGCTGACTGCAGAAACCGTTTCAGCCGACAGAACCAACAGCAGGATTGGACATAAGGATGACAACATCTTGATTTCCTGCGCTGAATGCAACGTTGCCTGTAATACATGAATTTGAAGGGTTTCGGTTTCAAGAAGTTGCTCGAGTTTAACTCCGACAAGTTGGTTTATTCGAGCGATAAGAAGGAAAGATGTATCTACGCAAAATGAAAAACAAACATTGCTGGAGTGCCATTGATTATCTTCAACCGCTACGCGAGACGGAACGAAACCAAGATTCGTTGTGAAAGCTTCGCAAAACCGTCATAGGATACGATGACAATGCACTGTACGTCTGGGCACTCGGTGGTGAGATGCCATGTGGTGGCCTGACTATCGTTGAAGCTTATGACGGAATCATCGGCGACATCATGGCTGACAAGATTTTCGGCTTTCTTGAGTGTGATATTCGTATTCCAAAGAATTTGAAAGACTATTTCTCTGAGATGGGTCCCATTTTCAAGAACGTGATTATCGACTGTACTGACGAGAAGTCATTGCCTCGCACATGTATGAGTACAACCTGAAACGAGAAAAGTAGAATGCTAAGCCTGCTCGCAAGCTAATTGGTAGCTATTTTGGTGAGAAGATCTTGATTTACGCTCCGCTACTCAAATGGTACCTCTCTCATGGGATAGAAATCACCAAGACTTGCAGCTTCATCCGAGCTAGCGCTCACAAGGCCATTGCTCAATTCATGGAATCGGTATTAAATGCCCGACGTGAGGGTGATGCTGATAAGGATAAATATATAATTGCAGAGATTATGGAATTGGTTGGCAGCAGTGCTTTCGGTCGCATAGGTATGGATATGACGAAGCACAAACAAATCACGTACGAGTCCGATGACGACATTATCAAAAATCGCATTGAGCACTTCCCCTTCCACGCAGTCAATGTCGCTTGTGAAATCACCAGGAGAAGCGACGCATCAAGAACAGGAATCCTATTCATCTATCAATTGCCATCTACCAACTCGCTAAGCTACAAATGCGCCAGTTCTACTACGACTTGTTGACTTCTACTTGAGCCGAGCTGACTTCGAGTAACAGGAGATGGAGACTGACTCAGCATACATAGCCTTCAGCCTGAAAATCCGTTTCACGAAGCTAATAAGCCTGATCTACGCGACTACTTCAAGCAGCACAAGTACGAGTGGTTCCCACGTGATTACAGTAAGGATGTAGCGACAAGTAACCAATTTTGATCGCCGCACGCCTGGTCTGTTCAAGGATGAGTGGTCTGGTGATGCAATGGTCAGTCTAGCTCCAAGGACTATATTCGCTACTTACCTGATGAGTCTTACAATGTAAAAGTTTCAGCCAAAGGTGTTCAGCAGGGGCGCGGTCGCAACGAGGATTTACTTAATCATGATGGCTTCGAGACTGTTGTCCGTGATCGTATTACACTTTAAGGTACTCAAGGCGTTTCGACTATCGAAAGAGACCAAGTTTATTATCACATAAGTCACAAAGACTGCGCTTGCTTATAATATTATGACAAGCGATGTGTTCTTGAGGAGGGTATTAGGACTTTATCCCAACTCTATATTTTAACCAACTAAATAAATTTTGATGTTGAACCGCCTAATGTAAATTCTCAATAGATTATATTTGTGGGATTATCATATAGAAAAGGGTCAAGATGCACCATGGATGCGCTACTAAAAAAACTCTACTATGACCCCGACATACAGCGATTAATGAACATAAAAATCGTTTCGATGGGTTCAAAATCGCATCTCACAACCCCAACTTCACGGCAAATGGACCTTGCTTTCTGGAATAAGCGACCCGTACTAACAGCTTTTAGCAATTATTTTCATAATTTTCGAATATATTGAGGTACTGTGTACATACCGATATAGAACATTAGATCGAAGTTTGAAGTGTTGTAGACTTGAGATCGATATCTTTAAGTTCTGCTCTATAATGATGTGTCCGACTTGCTTAAAATATGAACGTGAGCCTAATCAGCTTCATCGAAAGATTTGGGTCATTCCGGAGGTAAGCCGAATCAAAAACGAGTTGATGATATCGGATCCAGTTGCAATTGTCCGTTCACTGTTGCTAACCGCCAATATCGTAAGGAGTTGGGAAGATATTTCGAGTACCATTCCATTGCATCAAAGAACGGCATCTAAATATGCTGAATGAGCGAGATCAAAGTCATTTGTACAATTACTCAACGCAGGACTCAGTTATGACAAGCTACAGATAGAAACGGGAGGTTCTCATTATAAATATGAGTGCTCATATTTTATATCGATGATACCATACAGCACGATTCTCATTCTCAGATATGTCTCCAAATTTCGAATTGCTTGCTCAGCGAGAGCAAAACCACCAAGAGCCACTGGAACGAGCTCAACGTCGCGTCAAACGGGTTTCTATTAAGCGAGATATGTATGCTAGAACTCAGTGGGCCAGTGATACAAACAGATAAATGACTAAAGAGAAAAAGCCTGAGTGATGAATCCGCTCAGACAAACCCTGAGTTATCACTTCTGAAAGTGGTAGCCAAACTGAAGCTCAAACACCGATGTTGAGACGGGTACCCCGTCGAGTCGAGGGCAAAGCCCTATTGAAGGTAATGTACGGCAAATGGCTGATGCATAAGTCGATGCACGCCCTCAATTAAAAAATAAATACTGGTGGTGAAGTTCATGTTCGACCACGAATGGCTGATGCTGAAGTTCAAGTCCGACCACAGATGGCTAATGCAGAGGTTAGTTTCGACCTCGAATGGTTCACGCTGAAGTTGATAATAGTCCTCGAATGGTTGAAACTGGAGTTGATCCAGAGGTGAACCTAACAATAACAATCCAATGGACGTAAATAGGAAGTCGGAAATATTGATGCTGACAACGAAGAAGATGCTCACGAGTGGGTAACTGAATTATTTATCGATACTTCGAACTGGGTCGCTTTAAAATTTAACCCAAAAACTTAACCGCAGAACAGGTGAAGGCGATAAGAAATACTGACTCTATTGTTCCACGAGGACATTACGTTAGGTTTCCAATAATAGAAGAAACAAGGCCGATCACACGGTCGACGGGGTTGCTACTAAAAAAAAGTTCGAAATATATGGGAGAAAGGTGAAAGTCAATCGTGGACGCCGCTCTACCTCCCAGAACCAAATGTGGTTCGTCGCGTCTTTCCCCGACACACACGAAGCCGACGAAGTGCAGCTAGATACTCAGCTCTACACGATGAACGAGCTCGAGGGCACTCGCTACCGCGCCTTCTTCGCCCAACTGGGCTGGAAATGATGGTCTCCTGATATGTGGAGACGCAGCTCTCGAGTTCTTCCGCGAGTCCAGCCTCTCGGAGGAGCAGGGGCTGCAGCTGCTGTGAGACATGGACCACATGAACGAGACGGAGTTCGTCATGGCATGCGCTTAATTGTGTGTATGACCAAGAGGAACTTGGTGCAGATCCCACGCTGGGCTTGACGCCGGAGCGGACACTTAATGAGTCACCAGCTTTCGGGTTCCTCAGTCCTAATGTGCAGTCAGACACGTCCAAGGTCGAGTGACACGCCGTTGGTCCCTTCGGTAGATGGGGCTGGGGAACCGCCGATTTCTTCATTGCCACGTCGCCGGTGACGTCGGGGGGAACGTTGGTGGATGCGAAATCATCGAGTTATTAGTCAGCACGCAGATTCGGAGCAAATAATATTAAGTGAAGGTGTTGTCGCCTGTGGATCAGTCGAAGGCAAGAGCGTTGCTAAGCTTGCACGCCTGTCTGGAGCGTATTGCGGACCAGGTGGACGGACTGGGATTCCCAATGCCGAGCTCGGCGCTCGGTGGATGCACTAAACGATCTGCGGAATTTACTACAGAAGCACGTGCATGCGGCGAAGCAGAAGATTCAGAGCATGAGATCGATGCGCAGGCGCGGAGTGGAGCGTCGGAGGAGTCTCATGATACAGGTTCTCGTGAGGACTTGCTAAAGATTGCGAGCGGCTTGACCCAAGAGTTGATGGCTCTGTTAGCACCAAACGGCGCAGCTTGTGGCGAAGAGGGCGGATGTGGTTTAACACGCAGTGGCGGTGAAGTCGGGTGGGTCTGCCGCTGAAAGTATTATCGAGCAGGCGAGTAATTCAGGGTTTGCAGGGGGTTTAGACCTGCGTTTGCGTTGTCGAAGGGTGCGCTCACAGTGGGGAAGCTAGGCACAGCTTCGGCGTCCACGACTCCACCGAAGCATGCGGAAGGGAACGCGATCCTTCGTTGATGCAATCGAACAACAGTGTCTAGTGGTGTGTGGGGCACTTTTGGTGCTGGCACGTCGTAAAACCCACCTCCTCCACAGCCGTTTGGAATTAAGGCCGACAATCCGCCGGCTTCTAATGACCCATTCGGCTTTAGGTCTTCGCCTGCCACTCCAGATGCAGGCACGACTGAAGCATCAGGAGCTAAGAAATCAGAGTCGGCTCCGGTACCGGATAAGAAAAAAAAATTCGCCTGGAGCTCATTTCAGTAAGGCTCTGCTAATAAATTCAGATTAAAGCATAGCGCGTTTTTTCTTACTTGTTCTATATCTGACTTGCCTACTCTGGCCGTCTTGCAGTCAATGACATTTTTTTTTAGCTCATTCATCACTACCCATGTACGAACGCAAAATCATTACCAAAGAGAAACTATCGATTCTCTTGGATGGCTCAAAGCAGCACATTCGCTGCAATGTCCACTCGTCATCAGCAAACTGAATTGGGCGTTGCGGTAGCTCTCCTTGTAGCACATGTGCTTTAACAGCATTGTCGACACCAATACTGGACCAAGGATCCAGTCCGCTCACGATCTCGATGATGCACATACCAAATGAGAAAATATCGGACTCGAAGGATGGGCCATTGTCATGCTTTGTGAGTCTTTCAGGTGCCATCCAACGTATTGCACCAACTTGTTTGTCACCCTTAGAAGGTACTTCGTGAGCAAACAAGCTTAATCCAAAGTCGGACAGTTTTGCCTTGTGATCAGCAGTAATTAGAATATTGTTTCCCTTGAGGTCCCCATGAACAATACCCCGTTGGTGCAAATGGTGAAGCCCCTTGGCTGCGTTGTACAGCGCAGCCCATACTGGTGTCACGTGGGACTCAGAATAACTTGGCGACAGGTCTTGCCACCCTTGTTTTCGTGCAAAACTGCGGAGAGTCCCGTTCTCGGCGTACTCGCACAGATAGAATGGAGTTCCAACATGACATGCTCCGAAGAGTTTAATCACATTAGGATGGTTTAGCGAAAACCAAACATCGGCCTCGCTAAGAAATTGCTGCTTGTCCGCCTGAAACAATTTCTTCACAGCTACATCTGCCTCAAACCACTTGGCGCGGTGCACAAAACCAAATGAACCCTCGCCGATGTAATCATCTAGTTTGACCTCGTTCCACGGAACAAACCATCTTGGAACATTGATTATTTCTTTAGTGTCCCAGCCAATTGCCAAACGAAGTGAGTCGAGCGCACGTGTCATCGTTTGCAACACATCCGTACTATAGTTTGCTCGGCGTCGCTTGAGTTCAAAGGCGAATAATGTGGCAATCTCGATTCGCTCATCAACATCGCGACAAAAGTTAAAGAAGTCTGGATCATTTACGATGGTGGCAAAATTGTTCTGAGCGGTTTCAAGCTCAAGATCCCAGCGTTGCTTCCAGCTGTGGACTTCGTCATTGCGCTCTTGTAGATCAAATCGCACCAGCAAATCATCGATTCTGTGATGAAACGCTAAATTGTGCTGCCCAATACCACGCGACGCGATTGTTCTGGAAGCAAGACTTCTTGCCATTACACGATCACTGAGAGAATCCGTGAAATCTTTTGCAAGGTCTATAACAGCCTTGAGCAGTTCTCGTGGACACTTTTGAAGGCTGTCAAGGTAACTATGTAGACACTCGAGGCGCTCATACACGTGGCGATCCATTGGGCTAGTGTCACTCTCAATATCGTTCAGCTGGTCCTGAGCACCATCAAAAATGGATTCAATTGGAGTGTTGTAGTTCGAGAGGACGTATTCGCTGATGCATTCCACAACAAGGGGCTCCGACTCGGAATTGTCGTCCCCATTTGCTTTCCCGAGCACACCCAACTCATTCAACTTGTCAAGGCGACTGGATACGCTTACCTTCACGTTTGAGGAAGGGTTACAGGACGAACCACTGTCGGATTCGACTGTTCTCGCAAAGAAGGCAGCATCATGAATCATGTATTTGAGTGACTGGATCACATATTCCATACTCACACGTTCTGCAGGGTTCGCAGAGCACATTTTGAGCAGGAGATTCCACAGAGAATCATCATTCACGTAGCTTGGTCGTTTTTTGGGAGAACTTTACTTTTCTTCTGTTCAACCATTCTTTGTGGCCAAGAATTATAGTTCAGGGTGATAATGTCGTTCAAAGTTCTCGCAATGGACAAGCCAAGCTCAGATACATTCGCTGTCGCCGAGGGGGTTGTCACGACAATTTCACTCCGTTTTAACCAGCTTTTTGCGGCTAGAGATTCATCGATGAGCGTCTCGAGGTTTCCACCACAGATCATTCCCCTGTTGCAAGACTCACTAGTTAGCAGGGTATCAGGTGTAACACTGGTGCACACAATTCCACGTTCGTGCAGATACTGCAAACCTAGAGCGTTTTCAAGGATCATCTCCCGTAGAGACCGGCGCGGAGTGCTCCAGAATAGCAAATCCCTAGTAACTGGACGAAAAGATATCCTCCACAGAATATTGTCTGTGACGGTATGCGCCTCCTCGTAGACGAAAAACTTTAAGACGCCAACATGGCACGCTCCAAAGAGACGAGCAACATTCGGATGGTTCAGATCAAACCAAATTGCTGTCTGGCAAACAACATCGCTTCTTGCAGGTACATTCATAACGCCTACATTTACGTTTTGCCACAGGTTGCCATGATTCCGCCACGGAATTTCATAACGCGGAATAAACCACTTGGGCACCGAAATCACACAAATGTCACTGTGGAGAACAATTTCATTGTAAACTTTGGTGATGACCATGCGCTCCATCGGGGTGTAGACGTTCTCGGCGTATTTTTGATAATCGTACGCCAGTAATGTGAGCACTTCTAGTGCGTCGCATCGATCCTTTTCCAACAACGCAACTAGCTCACCTGGAACCGCCAAGCTCATCTCAAATACCTCCATGCGCCAATTTCGTTCTTTCAGCAGTATTGGACGCCAGTTGTTCAGAACTGATGTCTCGTGAACACCGTACATTGCAGTAGCTTCATCCATCAGAGTATGCAGATCCACACTTCGCTTCATGACAAACCCCGTTCGAGCCAAGCGAAGGAGCGGGTTACTTTCGCTTTCGTACGAGTCGCCGAGATCGGCAATCTGCCAGCTGATGGTAGTACGTATTTGCCCTCCAGGCTCGTAGTAGCCCGAAGTCTCATCGTAAAAATTTCTCAAACGCTTCAGTAGATGACTTCCTATCGTATAGCTGGCGGGAAACGGCTCCATCTTGCTGAGCAGCTTGATGTCGAGGAATTGCCAGGAGATGACCTAAACTCACAGTGGCGTTAAAGGGAATGGGTCACCTGAGCCGCACATCAAGGCCACACCGGTATTACTACCAGTTGCAGTGTTTCCCTCCAGAAATCTGTGCAGCAGACGGGCTTCATTGCTTCTGCCGGGACTTGCTGGCAAGAAGAAGCTTGACGAAGATAGGCCATTATCAGTTTTTTTAAAGGAGGTCGCGGTAAGAGGAGGGCGAGCACAAAAAAACACAATATGCGGAAATAGCCGAATGCTTTCAGTATTTCGGACTTCTTCATGGAAAAGTGCATTTGGTGTATTCTCGCGAGCTCAGATGCATGCAACAATGTATACAACATTGTCTACACATTGATAGTAGCGCTGAGTCATTCGCAGAGAATTCAGGGAGTTTTGAAACATTTGACAGAGTGATACCATGAAACGATCATCAGACGGGCCACACGGTCCACACCGAGGTATATTCTTCCCCTTGACCGCCTTGGTCGCCGCAGCATTCAAAATTCAAATGAGAGACAACGAGCGGAGTGGGGAAGACCCTGACCAGGAGCAGTCATCCCGATATTAGGTGCGCCAGTAAGAGCCTGTAGCGGAGTGGTCTCGATAAGTTGCAGCTTCACGCTGATGTCGAAGGATGATGGGCAAGAGGATTTTAGTCCCATGCTGGAAGTTTTTTCAATTTACCGAAAAAGGCATTCCCATCGCAACTTGACTCAGTGGTGTTGACGCGCTCACGTCGAGTGGGAAACAGCGCTCACCTGCGCGAGGACGCCATCGCATTAAAGTTTGAGACAGCGAGCTATTTAATAATACCAACTCCATAAAGTAGTGGTCAAGACCGCGATTACTTATTTTTCCAGCTTTCACCATATTGGGCCATTATCGCCCCTTTCTTAGCGGGATTGCCTGTTAAAAATGGCGTAGCACCTACCCCAGGACTCAAAATGTTGTGGCTAACCTCCTAATGCTGGAGTGGCCTGCTCCGGAAAAGAAAGCATACACGTAATCTCCCGTTCAAACAATTCCCAAGCAACATCATTTGGACACGCTCCGGTGCGCGCCTTGCAGCCAAGAGGCCAAAACGAACATGAAGACGAAGTTTAGGTGAAGTTGCGAGTTCAAAGCGGCATAATTTGCCAGGGTTGTGGTGCTGGTTAGGTGGTGAAGCAGACGAAGAAAAGGTAACTCCGAGATAAGGTCATTTCTTCGCATAGCCCCTTACACACATTTAGTGGCAGCTAACGTGCTCACTTATAGTGGTGCTGTTTCAATTGTGCAACGCTCCAACGTCGAGCAGACTCGACTGCCTTGCCATTTTGGACAGGAGCGCATCAAGCACGATCATAGTCCTCCATGATTGCACAAGTACTCTCATTTCTTTTAGCTTCCAGATAACAAAAATACATTACACTTTAAGGCTAGTAAGCAACCTACTTAGCTACCCTACTTGCTATTTGGGATCGATTTGACCCAACAATTGAGAACGAAGTATCCAATTGGTGTCCAAAAAAGGTCCATTTTCTCGAAAGTGGGTACCCTGAAAGACCCATTTTAATGTCCAGGAGGAAACTGGTGGACGTCCCGAGACCTCTCTGGGCCGAGTTGGACATTTGCAGGACTTTTCCGATGGGGTATATACAAAAAACCCAAATATAACCCGATGAACCAGGTGGTGGTGAGCCACCTACTTCTAGTGAGCTCATATAGCTCAGCTGGTTAAGCATCCAGTGTCGGACGGAAGCGGCCAGGGTTCAATCCCCG
This sequence comes from Phytophthora sp. 'mugwort', assembly GCA_033558025.1. Lineage (NCBI taxonomy): Eukaryota > Oomycota > Peronosporomycetes > Peronosporales > Peronosporaceae > Phytophthora > Phytophthora sp. 'mugwort'. Next base: position 2,967,252 of record JAUCEF010000011.1, read on the forward strand.
CGCCGACCAGACCTTTCGGACGATGGATGGGGTTTGGCCGCGAAGGTTGGGATATCTGGTTTTGTGACTGGACTGGTGGTCTTGGGGACTACTGGGCGCCGTCTCATGGGCTGTAGGCCTGGAAGCACGGTTAGACCCGGTAGTTCTTGAGACTGCTTGACCGGGCACTTCAGTAGGAGAGATGCGGGTCGTGGTCGAAAGGGGCAAAGCCTCCCAGTCGTCATCTCATGGGATTGTAGGCCTGGTAGTACGCGCGGCTCGAGAGTGTGGCGCCGCTCTAGACCTCGATCCAAAGAGTAGTCCAGTGATGTCGTGCATGCCATAACACGCGTAAGCGTCTGTAGCGTGTCGCGTTCTTCACCCGCCTGTCCGCCAACGTGGGGCCCCGCCTGGGTTCAAAAATCCACACCGCCTTCGGGTACAGCAGACATAAGGCAACGCCCGGTAAGCGATCGGCAAATGGAGCCGGGAACTTGGTGTATGGGCGTGAAAGTGGTGGAGACTGAAGCCAGTAATGGCCGAGCACGCCGCCGGCGGATTGTAAGACATCAGGATGAAGCCTTGAGCTTGTGGCCTTACCTTCGGGCCACAGGCGTCTCTTCCCGGCTACGGTTAACATAGCCGCGGGAAAGGAGCCCCGCTGACGGGTTTCCACCCTGCGATCGCTTGATCTGCAGCCGTGAAGGGATCCAACGCTCCGGACGTCTCTTCCATGTCGTGGTTCAACATGTCCGCGAGTAAGTAGTCCCACTGACGAGCTTCCGTCTCGTGGTCGTTGGGCCATTGTCGTCGAAGGGTGCCGACACAGGTCTCTTAGCTTCCAGAGGAAACGGGTCAGCGCCAATTCAAAGTCACGTGCCACTTTTCAATCAATTAACCTGGTGTTCACTCCTCGTACAAAGGTAACCGTGTGAGCTCCCATAGGTTGTCGCCTCTAAGCCTGCTGGGGCAGCTGTAGCTCCAACAGCTGCCCCAGCACCAGTCAATTGCTGGTAGCATGTACACTACAAGGGAGGTGGTCCGCCGAGGCCCTCAAGTCGAGGGCAGACACCGCGCCATAGAGCCAGCGAACTACTGCGGAGATTGCCACAGACACCTCCAAGCCGTGGTTGTACCGGCCGTGACGCTAGTGATCCCTGCTGGTGGGTGACCAGCGAAAAAATGGATCTCGATGACGTAACGGTGGTACAGACAAACCCCTCTATAAGGATTGTGTCGGGAGGGCCTCTCTATTCGAATAAAGAGGTATTTTTATAGAACGTGTACCATCAGTTTGGTACGCATTGGCATGGATGGTCTTCGTCGCTCACTTCCCCACGCGCCCACAAGATGCCGTCGACCAAGAAACATCGCCTGCGCAACTCGTTCTCAAACGACCGGCGTATTCAGATCTGCCAGCACACACGATGTATCCCGCTCTGACGCAGAAAGAGCTTGCGCAGTGGGCCAAGACAACATTCCGACTCACATGGCGCCCTGGACAAGTTACCATATGCAAAATCCTTAAGTCCAGCAAGAAAATATTGGACGCGACTCCGTTTTCAAAGCTGGAGTCTAAGAAGGAGCGCCAAATTCGATTCCCTGAGCTGGACACTCACTGCATTGGCTAATTGGGTTTCTTGGTGCGAGAAGCACAACGTAGCAGTGACCGGTGATACGATCTAGGTGAAGGCGCAGCGTTTCGCAGAGCTCCTAGGCATCCCAGAACCCCGCAGTGGTCGAACGGATTGCTATACCGCTTCAACACGCGTCACCGCTTCCAGGGATTCAAGGTGCACGGAGAGAGTGGTTCGGCTCCGGATGTGTGCATCGATGCCTTAAAGCGGAAGCTGAAGAATTATGAGCTTCGGAACATTTTCAACATGGACGAGTCTGGTTTATTCTTCTCGATGCCGCCTGACCGTTCTATTGCGCGAAAGCGGCTTGCAGGCAGAAAGAAGGACAAAAAACGAATTACTATCGCGTTTGCCTGTAATGCAGATGGATCGGAGATGCTCCCACCTCTTTTTGTGGGCAAATCTAGGAAGCCACGGGGCTTCACAAACTTTACAGCGACTGAAATCAACTATACCAACAGCCCAAAGGCCTGGATTACTCGTCTAATTTTTTGCAAATGGCTGCGAGAACTTAACTATCGTTCAAGTATCAAAATCGGAAGTGTCTCCTGCTAATAGACAATGCAACCGTTCACGGAGGTTATAGCGAGGACGAGCTATCGCACATCGAAATTAAAATGTTACCGATAAACACAACGAGCAAGTTGCGGCCATTCGACGCAGGAATCATCACGGCGTTCAGACGTCGCTACCACCATCGTCATAAACAGTATGCGTTGGACAAACTAGACGCTAACGGGCCTTGAAGATCTACAACGTCCCCGTACACCAAGCTATTATGTGGTGCATCGAGTGCTGGAACAGCATGCCAAGCTCGATTTTTGCTAACTGCTGGAAGCATACTGGAATTCTCGAGCACCATGCCTGTGAGAATTCTCCAGATGAACCTGATGAGGAAGCAATTGTCCATTATTTACGCTCGGTGGTGAGCCGATTGAGCCTGAATGAACCGATGACTGTCGAGAACCTACTTAATCCGGAGGAGGTGAACATCATAGCTGAGAAACCAACGAACGAGGGCTTTTGCAACATTGGCGACGACTCAGACGATGAGGACCAGGTGATCCCTGCTGAAGTCACACCAGCAGAGATGACCGCAGAAGAAATCAAGTTGGATCTCCAATGTATCAGCAAAGTTATCCCCCGCTGTGATGAAAAGAGCTTGCCGACTGGCGCGCTGCGTGTGCTGCGCGTTCTGCAGAGTGAGTATCGAGAGGAGTTGAGCCGCAAGCAGGGGCCGCGTCAGCAAATGTCTCTCCTGAGCTATTTTAGGCCGTCCCCAAGCTCGTAGACTTACTTCACATATTGGTCTTTCTCCATAGTTAAGCACCTCACTAAAGGGATATTCTGTTTATTTCATTCCTATATGTTTATAGTGGGGGAGAGGGATATTTGAATGAGGCGTGTATGGAGTGGTCAACTGGGAAACCGAAAATATTCTTATAAGAGGGAGGTTCCCATAGAAAGGGAGAATATAGAGGAGTTTGTCTGTATCTAACAGGTCTCGTCGACCATTGCAGCAATTGCAGCGGAGACCGAGAACTGTTTGCGGAACCGAGTCCGAAAACAAATCGACCACGAAAGCGACACGCTGACAATGATTGAGACTCCGCTGCAAACACCAACTAGATGGGGAGGCTCTTAGCATGAACGCCTTCATCATTATGAGGCAATGGCTCTGAGGGTCTGCTTGTCACTTTTCAGGTAGCGTAGCAGAAGGGATAATTAGTGGACCCCAAGGGAAAGTGAAAATTATTCATGCGTCTTACGCTAAAATCAACAATTCTATCAGAAAACAGAAGATCAAATAAAGCTCTACTCGTTAAAGTATTGGAGACGCTAAGCTTGCAAAAATTGACGACAGTATGCTTAGCGAAAAAAAGCTAACCCGTGAAAAAACACGTGAATTTGCCTTTACCCAAATTATTGCCGAAACCCACCATACCAAAATGCAGTATAAATCTGGGGATGATTGCTACACATCAATGTTTTGCAAGTCCTAGCGCGTGAAGAGCCGACGGTTCACGTCAAGTGTTTTGCGCCGTTTGCGAGCCTTTGTAGACGACGCAGGAAACACTAAGATCTCCGTCTGCACGATCTCTCTGACTTTGAGCCAGGAGGGCAACTCGAAGTCCGTGACGCACCCGCCATCTTGAAAGAGCTTGAGCCGACGCTGTTGTTGCGGTAGTGACACTGGCCAGAGCCCACACGCTCTAAAGCCAGCAATCACATTGGCGGGCTTGTCCATGGTGCCCACGGTCCACGTGGTACTCAACAGTCGAATGGCGGTATGCGCGCGATAGAACTTTCGCCTCCGTTCAGATTGTACTCGTGCATCACGACGTCGATACTGACATTGAGAGGCTTGAATAGGGCCACGTCCAGCGGCTGCAGAAGGTGAGTGGCGTTCGCTGGCAGGAATACGAGGATGATCTTGAGTTGCACCCCGTCACGCACCACCTCACCATTATAGTGGCCGTTGCATCTGTCGTACACCAGGATCAGCGGTCGCTTGACATTAACTGGCACGGCGTCCGAAAAGTGGCGGAGCCATCGAATGAACCCCGCGCTATTCATGGACCCACGAGGAGCGGTCGTGACAACGGCGCCAGGGACATCGCGCTCGTCCAACATGTCGTGATGACGCGTTCGCCGGGTAAAATGTACAGCGGTGGGTAGACAAATCCCGCTTCTGACACGCACGCGACGACAGTGAGGTGGAAGTTGCTCTGGGCAGACTTGCTCCACGCGTTCCGCGAGCCCTTGACCACAATCACCGTCGTCTGCCTGCTTTTCTGGGAAAATCCCGTCTCATCCATGTTGAACACTCGATCCGGACTTGCATTGCGCTCAATGATGTGCTTCATGTACTCGATGAAGAACTCCCGAAGACTCTCAATGGTGACTTCATTCCGAGCACGCTTGATCACTTGGCTGTCGCGTTGCGACAGATCCGGATGGAGCTTAAGAAAGCACGAAACCCACATTATCGTGAGGAAACATGCACTTTGCGTCACACCGTACTTGGCTTGGTACATGACGTTTGCCTTCGTTAACACCGCCGCACGGTTCACCGGCAGCCCGTTCTTCTGCATTCCGACCACCCAGTCGTGGAGGTCGCTCTTCAGCTCTTCTCCCAGAACTGGCGGCGGTCCAGGCTTTCGCAGTGCCACATCGTTCTTGAGCAGTTTGGCTCGTACCGTATCGTTCGATCTGAAACGTCAGGATACTCCTCTCAAACGCGGCCCATCTTGGCGCCCGAAGCATACGCAAACGCAGCAGCATAGATGCCTTCTACTGAATAACGCTTCCGTCCTGTGAGTGACCTTGTGGCCTTTGCGTTCTCCCCCTGTGCCGCAGGCTTCCTCCCTCGATGTGGTGACTATGTCTTTACTGCAAGGGAGAAGGAGAAGTCCAGCCTCGTTGTGTGGTGTGACACAGCAATAAACTGGGTAAATTAGGTGTCAGCCAATTACAGCATCTCCAGCGCCTAATTACGAAGTTTGATTGGCAGATATATGTTTTGGCAATAATCTTGGTAATCGAACAGTTACGATACGTTAATCTTATACTCGACGATAATCTCTCTCGACTAGAGTCGACTATCAAGGTTTGCTGGTAAAGACACGATGTTTATCTCGGTTTTTCTTGGTCGAATACTTAATGAAGTGGGCAAGCTCGTTCTTTGGCTCTAGCCGCTTCAGCGGTTTTGAAACCCCCTTAACCTATAACGAACGCTCCTTGAGCTTTGGGACTATCGAGAGGCCGCGTCTGGTTAAACTACAGCTGTTGCTGTAGAAGGTTACACCTATTCTCCCCAGTAATAATGTTAAGGAAAATAAACGACGGTGTACCAGTGTATAGTACTCTCGTGGCTCTAGACGGTGGGTTCCCAGAGAAAGGGTACCTTAGTCTCGAGTACTACTCGGGTGCTGACAAGGGCTGTGGCCCCGTGTGGCCTACGCGCCGAGAACTGGCGGCTAACACGCTCTGCGGGTTGCCGGAGAACCTGGCGGCGTTCGATATGCAGATCGACCCGCTTAGTATGAGGAATCTGGTGCAGCGGCAACAATTATGAAGGAATATTGTGGTACAAAACCTAAACTATGGTAATTGACCATCACTCTTTTTAACTTCAACTACAGAGTGAATATTGATTTGTAGTGGTCATATAGCGATAACAGACACGGAGGTGGCGCGATGACGGACGCAGCATGAACCAGCTCGCTCAACTGCAATCCACCCAGTTTTACAGCTGACGACGAGGTGACAAGCTGGTGAACTGTACACGGGGGGGCTTATTCACTCAGCGTCGTTTACATGCTCAGGAACAAATGCAGTGGGTGACCAACGGCAGAGCAAGAGCGCTTACCGGGTCGCGACGCTACGTTCTGTCAACAGCAGTCAGAAGCGTTTCCCTGAAGCAAGACAGAGGCGGGCGGGGAGGACCTCGACAAAGGCTCCGCACTACACTACGTACTGTACATGTTGATCTGGCGCGAGCGAAGCTTGCCACTGTTGTGCATGCGCATGTATTGAACACAATTTTTCAGGCGAAACTTGCGAGTCAAACTGTTTGCACGATCGCCGAAAGGAATTGTCGGCTGGTTTCCCTGTAGCAGAGCGGCCCAGCCCAAGCAGAATGCGCTCAAAGCTATTGACATCGAAGCGATCGAGGTCGTAGGTGTCGCCACTGACGCCACCGCTGTCTTCGGTCGTCCACAGCATCTGAGGGGGACTCGTTAGGGAGACTCGTTGTATGCAGTCGAAGTAGCCACAACTGACGATATACCATGCTGTTCGCAGCGATCAAGGAAGTTGCCAATTGGCCATCCGAGATGGCTAGCGTTACCGGAGTTTTGCGTGGTCATAAGCGGAGAGACGAGCGGCTCTCGGATCGCTACAAGAACATCTGGTCAGGTGAAAGGACACTGGCTCCACAAGCTACATGTAAGAACCAGACGTGTTACCAGAGCGACTGGCCATTGATAGGGAACGTGCTTACGGTCACTTGTCTTATAATGTATTGGACGGGCGGGGACGGCATGAATCTTATCAAGCTGAGCGCACGCGCTTGTCACCTTGATCTCGGATGCACCGACCTGGGCAGCCAGACCAGTATTAACTCTTCAAACTTTGCGAAGACTTTGACCAGGTGTCTTCTGCGTTCTCAGAACCAGCCGGGTACAGGAAGGGTGATAGTTGAGGCAGGCATCAAGAGGAATGCGTTCGGAGGTGCGTTTGGGGAAGGCTCTTCTCTACGCAGAGGCATTGTGTAAATTTCGCGCTGGCCGCCTTTGTTGGTCAAAAGCAGTGGGTGACCTTATCCCCTGTCGATTCATTCAACTTGTCGGCGGCATGTGTGGAAGGGCTAAATTCAACGTGTCGCTTTTACTGGTGAGTGCACATGGCATTCAGGTGGCCTGAGTGGATCACATCGAGAACGACTTTTGACAAACAACCCAAATGCACCCACCCGCTGGTGCTCAGGAGAAGTCGAAGACGGACAAGCACGATGCTACGATCGATGGTAGACCTACATATTGTACATGTACTAAGTGAATGTCAGCCTTTAAAACCGGTACATTTAATATTACTAAAATGGTAAACCTAATCGGCTACGGGAGCTGAGCAAGATGTGCCATCCAGCACTCAATATTACATGTAGAGGAAATGGGAAAAATCCACAGCTTTTTAAGGACAGCTTTACGGCTTCAGTCCACAGTACTCGCATATATATTTTATATGAGCCTTTGCTAAGGTGAGCGGGTGCGAGGGCGTAGCCATAGCAAACCCGTGCCGGATACCGTATTTTACGGAGGCGGGATCATCGCCGAGCTCCTCAGCGAGCCGCTCAATGTACTCACCCGAACGTATAATTCCCATAGCACGAGTGAAGTGAATAGCGGGGTGGGGTGGGGGGTGGGGTGGCAACCGAAGCGCATGGACTGATCCCAGGAATGTTTGGATTGCGCAGCAAGCTGTGGGCTTTTCCACACTCTCTGAACTAAATCTGCAAAGCTATGGATTTTGTCGGCATCCTGTGGACTATTACCACGTGTCGAAATATACTCAATGCCTATGCGTCGAGAAAAAAAAAAAACGCATAGGATTGAGTATATTTCGACCTGACCGCCTTTGCTCCACCCACACACGCACCTCCAAACGCATTCCTCTTGATGCCGCTCAGCTGTCATCCTCCCTGTATCCGGCTGGCAGAAGACACCTGGTCAAGGTCTTCGCAAAGTTGAAGAGTTAATGCCAGTGTTGACGTTTTACGTGCCTTTTTTTTTACTTAATTTAAGCGGAAACCCCTGTAAAGAAGTAATAAGCCGATTATAAACATGGAAATAGGTGAGATATCTTAGATCTTTGGCAAGCCAGCATCAACGGAGGATCGCCGACTTGGCGACGCCCTGTAGCGACTTCATCTCGCTCGCAGGCTACGACTCCGTACTTCTACTACCGGTCCGGCATGAGCACTTGTGGAACAAGTTCTGCTCTCAAGGAGACATGCTCGGGTGCGCGCGTAGCTCCCCGGCAGCATCATGAACGAGTCTGGAAAAACAAACATGTCGACTATTACCTGATGTGGCCAGGCATCTGGCAATAAAAAAAATGGGAAACCTGGGCACTGCCATCTTCTGCACGTCATCGAGCCGCATGTGGACGTTCACGTACAACAAGTGCAGCGACACGGTTTTTTTTTGACTCGCAGAGCCAGCGCATCAGCGCTTGTGACGACAACTCTGGCTCGGGCACGAACCACAACCATGGCCGCGGTGCTCCAGAGATCGATATCCTCGAAGGCGGTGGTTCAAGTTGGACCACGGATGCCAGCCAACCTTCGGCTGATCAAGGATACGGAATCTGCTTACTGCTTCTACGACTGCACCACTGCAGGCTCCAAAAATTAGGACGTGCCGACCGCGTACTACGAGAATCTCCGCGGACACAAGTCGTGGCGCCAGGGTCTCCGCTATGGCGCTAACAATCTGTGCGACGTGGCGATAGCTGATGCCTAATGTTTCGCGACGATCAACGCTTCAAAGGGCGTTACGGAAAGCACGTGCACGATAGACTTGCTCCACGCATGATACGGCATCAACAGCGACCTGATGTTTTAGGACAACGGTACAGTGCATTTTGTTTTTTGGGGGGGCAACAGGAATGGCACTTGCTGCCATGTACAATACGCTTACATAGGCGCGTACATGTGCCGTGTGCATTGCTGGTGACAACGCCTCCTAATGCACGTAATAAATTGATTCTACAAGCTCAGGATCGGAGTTTTCCTATCAATCGATGTTATTTTCTCGGACTGAGAGGTACACGTGGCTGCGTATTTGGACTGGCTCACCTACAGCGTCGAGTGGGTCATGGGCGACTAACGGATACGTGCGTTGGGAGATGGAAAGCCAAGTGATTTTGGAGATCTTTGCCTATGCAATTACCAACCCACGGTAGAACACGGCGCAAAAGAACCCCAAGAAAATCATGATCGAAGAGCTTATGTACATCTTTTTAACGTCGCGCTATCAAGCTCTTGGGGTTCGTCGCCTCCCAATACTTGCCCCGGAAGCTGTCATGGCGATGGCTCTGATGCCACGTCAAACGCCATTTGTGCCTCGTTCCCGATGTACATGAAGATCGACTACATTCGTCTGTACCAGGACACGTCGGCGCAGACATGACCAACGGATGCAATCCGTCCTCTCACTTTACGAAGCAGTGGATTAAGAACAACATCGACGACGACGCGGACACAGACAACCCGTGCACGGTGGTGGGGTATCGGTTTCTGCAAGACGGACGACGACTGCAGATTAATATATATACGTCGATTTCGATCTGAGCGTGCAGTTCAGATGACGGGTGCACATGCTCGTCGTACTCGTGGACGGGGCCTCGTTGCACTGACCAAGCGCGCTCAATCAGTACTGACGGCGAGCTATCCGGGACTCCCATGTAATTGCCATCCTGGTCGTCATCGCGATGGTTGAGATCACGGCGTGAATCGTGTTCCTCCAGTGGCGAATGGACAGACAGCGCGTTATCAAGGTGCGAGAGCAGAAAGCAGCTGTGGAACACGTGAGGAAATCAAGCAGGCGGCATCCGTGCGGTCTATCGGCGACGTCGACGTAAGCAAGACGGAAAAGGGCACGTGTGTGGTGTCACGGAGCGAAGCGAGCGTCACCAAGAGTTTTCCTAGTACTGCTACTACAGCTACGACTGCACCACGTCCCATTTCTACAACATGCGCGATCACAAGTCACGGTGCCAGGGTCTGGTCTACTGTGCCAACAACCTGTGCGACGCGGGGGAGGATGACATTCAGACGCTCGACATGGTAAACGCGTTATCAAATAAGTATCAAGCATATTTAAATTGTTGCTACTATACTCGAGTAATTTCGCGCATGCGGTGATCCACCCGGCAGACGCTGTGATGTCGTTTTTCGTGCAGCAGGAGATTTCCAAATCCATCTTGGGCATTGACTCTCCGATTGAGTGCACGGAAGGGAAGAAGCTGCGGTGATATCTGCATAAGACAGAGAAGAAAGTTCTGAATTCCGGCAATCTCTTTGCTACTTCCGAGTCTTCACCTTCCTCATGCATGCCATCGAACTTATTTGCTGGTTAACTAGCGACGCCAGACTTGTCTTCCGTGCTCGGATTCCTGTTCGGATTTTTTTCTTGAGGAAAGATTGGGTAATTTTCAGGAGGATAAGATTGTCGGTACGCCGCTGGAATTGAATCTCCACAAGACCTTAGCCGTGCCGTTGTAAATGGTGAGCCATTGCCAGCATTGCTGTTTTCGTCGTCCATGATGTCATTTTCACCTGCGACGCTCTCGTTTTGATCCTCACCGCCGTTGGAAGCGCCCTCACCAGTGCTTGTATCGGACTCAGGGTTTGCTCCGCTGTCATTCGCATTGCTGGTAGAACCTGTGGTGGTGTTTGGCGTGTCCAAGATGTTACTCCACATATCAACCGTGTCTTCGTCTCCATACTCTCCAATCTCCTCCCAGTCAAAGTGCTCCAGATATTCATCTAGCTGTTAATCGCTGAGAGCAACAGTATCGAGTTCAGCAGTCAGTGTATCGACAGCCCCATCATCAAGAAATGTTTGGCGACAAATTGCAGCGGTAGAGTAGGAAGCAGTGGGCGGATCTGGTGGAGCAGGTCCAGCCGCCGCAGGAGTTTAAGACATTGGCGCACTAGCTTCCCTCTGGCCCATGCTGCGTGCTGCAACCGGTCCGATTTCTTGCTGCTCAGAAAACAGGACCCGCGCCAGTGGTGTTGACTGGAGTTGATCTTGAACATGCCGGTCAGGGGTAGCAAATACACTTCGAGACTCACGAGTAGGATTTCGATCAGGTGCAGGTATCGGATTCGCTGGAGTAGTGCGGGTCGGTGTAGTGCGGGCTGAATTCTGTGGCGTGGCGATGCAGGGCCGTTCGCGTGGGTCTATCGTTCGTAGTAATTTCTTTGAGCTCGTTGGTATTACTTTCCCGCGACGATTGCTTTCAAGGACGTATTGACGCATGATCAGATGCTTCGTAGTCTTCTCGATGCTCATGCGGCTCCGTTTCGGCGTGAGTATGAGTGCAAGTTCGCTAAAGATGCGCTCACACGTTGCAGTGTTAACAGCAATTGACAGGACCGTAAGTACAAGCACTAGCAGCTTGCAGTTTTGCTTCGACTTCGTTTCGTACTCCCAAAACGTGGCCACTGCATCTTCGTTGAAGTCGATGCAGCGCGACGTTGTATAATCTCCCTGAATCCAGTTGAACAACTCACCACGCAGGCCGCAATCATCATAACTAACAAAGTGACGATAGTAATACTGTGCGATTTGGCACACATCATCAAAATCAGTGAGCCCGGTTGGAGGAAACTGCCGTGCTTGTACCACATACTCAGGGTGGAGAAAATAGCCCAAGATGAATAAAGGCTGCTCGCAAGCATTCCAGCGAGCTTAAATTAGTCCAGTCAGAGAGTCGCTTAACTCGGTGCAAGCAAACCAAGGCATATAGGAAATGACCACGTCAGGTCAGCCGCGGTGTTTTCATCTCGCTGCGGACGAAAGGAAGCGGCGCATAATGGACGAACAATTTTCTCGGCCGTCTCCAGCTTCATCCAAAACTCGTGGTCACGAAGAACGCGAAGCTTGTCCGTCAGTTCGCTGCTGTTCCGATAAGAGAAGACCATATCTTCCAGAGCTCCTCGTGCACGGAGGAGCGACGCAAACCATGCCTGCATTGAATTCCATCGAGTCTCACATAGCGTGAATATAGCAAAACTAGTTCCCTAGCGCTTATTCATTGCCTTGAATGCACGTACCAGCCATTTAGAAGTAGAAGTGTTCAAATAACTGGCAATACCTGCCGCATCCGCGGAAATCTGTTTGAAAATTGTTTTGAGGACATCTTTGACGAGGTTATTGACAGCATGAGCGAAGCGATGCACGAACGAGCTCTTTGGGTATCGAAGAGTCAAAATGCGACGGGTACGTCCACATTGATCGGCATTATCGATCACAATAGCACCCACATTCCACTCCGACGCAAGAAGCTCCTCGATCACCCACTTCTATTTGTTCAGCAATTGCGATCCCGTCATGGCAATCCCCAACATGTCGCAAACCGTCATTCATTACACGACCAAACAGTGCAACCATGCGGCCCAGTTCATGTAATTTAGCTATCGTTTCCCAGACATCCGAGAGAATGTTTACTCTTCCACTGCTTCGATCTTGGACCGCTCTAATATTGTTTCGTTGATCAATCGAATGCAGCTCTGCATACGCGTTCAGAACACGGTCGCCCATGATATGGCGATAGAGCACGGCGCCCGGAACTCCAGACCGAACGTTCAAAAATGTGAGCAACCTCCTGAATGACAGTAGTTTCACAAAAGAGTCCGGAAGCAAGGGTTCCGTTTGAAATTCCAATAGCAAACGCCAAAAGATCAGTAATTCGACAGGCGTAAATGAAGGTGGCAAGATACATTGGAGTTTGTTAGTTTCTGCATGTTCGTTCGCTCCAGCTTGATATTCATCGCTCTGCAACGAGTTACCGGTTACTCGAGCGTAGTACAATCACACGGCCAAGTGTTTCTCCCAAGCTTCCTTTCGACCGCGAACATGGAGTGGAAAGGAAACGGTTACTCTGTCGCTTATGTCGACTGCGTAGCAATACTTCACACAGTCCACCCACATCGGTTTGTTGCATTTTTCATTCAGCCGGTAGAAGTTTGTGCTGAAGGCACTTGGAGGGCGTCCGCGCTGTACCTTCAGCATGTTCATCACGCAGTCCGGGCAGGAGATCCATGAGGATGCAGCAGCCGTTACAGAAAGATGACTCGACGACGACGATACAGGTTCGGGCAGAGAGGTTGTGCTAAGCAGACTGCTTCTCTTCTGGGGGAATCGCTGGAGTGGTGAGGTGCGCCGCTTCACCATATCTTGTTACGTCAACAATGTAAAAGATCTCGGTAAAAATGTTATAAGGCGCGAAAAAGCCCTTCTCGCGTAAAAATGTAAAATGCTAAAGTAAATATGCCAACTATGGCGGGGCACACAACACCTGGCGCACAGGAAGTGTGACTTCCGGAGAGTATACAAACTCTTAGTGAAGGGCAGTTCACTAGTCCCTGGCCTGTGGGACTGTTACCAAATTAGGTAGATTTAAGACGGAATATATGTATAGGTGACCCCTTTTAATGCATCTACATACTAACTATTAGTCACCTATAAAGTTCCCTAGATGTTATCCTATTGAGTGGCTCTGAGGTCTTTGTACCATATCTGTGGTATCTATCCATGACTTCATTACTGTCAACGTCATAGTGATGTCGGCTACATCACTTAGTATACTTGGGTACAGCTGCTCTGAAGAGTGATTTGGCACTCTTCATGTAACCCCGTTACATCCTCCCCCACTTAAGTTCGGTTTACCGACCATCCAGGGCGAGTGAAAGGAAATCTCCGTCTTTCACTCTCCAAGTCGTATTACATCGACTTCGCTGCGGTTGGTTTCTGCAACCGGCTCATTTCCTTTTGAGCCCGAGCAATTCCGCGTGCTCTTCTTCTTCTTCGGCTTCCACGTCAGCCTTAAGCATGACCAAGACTCGGTCTGGTACCGGTGCTAAAGCGCCTGCGAAGCCTGCTGCTTGGAAGCAGCAGGCTAAAAGCTCTAAGCCGTCTGGCAAAGGCTTTGCCGCTAAGGGATCCACCAAGGTGGCATCCAAGATGACCTCCAAGGCAGTTGAACCGCCTGAGGAAGACCCTGAGCTCCTCGTGGACTATGAGGACTCGGACAAGTCTCCCATATCCTGGGGTGATAACGAGATCCCGCTCGTGAAGGGGGCTGACGGCGACCCGAGTCAGTTGGACTCGCTTGGGTCCTGTACTCCGCTGCCTAGCCATAACGGCGATGATGGCGACGCGCCGAAGACGGCCGAGCCTCAGGGGAGCCCATGCTCACCCAAAGAGGACGAAGAGAATCCTCGTTCTCCAGTCAAGGCTGCTAAGGCCGCAGCAGCCTCGGAAGTCAGCCGCAAGCGGCGAGCTGCTTCCGATCCGTGAAGGGTATGGAACCCTTACGCTCACGAACAAGGAACTCTTCGATTTCTCTTCCGATGAGGAGGAAGAGGGCCAAGTCGGCCGAGAGATTTCCAACGATCTCGACGGGAGCAGTCGGAGGATCAGGCTGCTCATCATAAGGGAGCGCGGTCCCCGGCGACCCGGTCGCCTGTGAAGTACTCTTCACCTGTTCGTGGGGGTCCTCCTTACGCTCCCGGGCACTTCCCTCCTGAGGAGTCCCACGGAGCCGACGCCTACATGGGCCAGCTCCAGCCGCCTCGCGTGCATCTTGGCGGGCGCTCTTCTCGGGGCGTTTATGAGCGCCATTTGGTGGCCAAGCAGCCCCTGTTCCGAAACGTGGGCATTGCTCGGTGCGTGCTCCTGGCACCGCACAACATCCCGCTCAAGGAGTTCACGAGCCGGCGAAAGAAGCCTGAGCTCTGGTCGGGAACTCCGACCTGTGTGTGGCTATCCAGCCGTGATGCCCCCACACTGTGGCTCTTTCCAAGAGGCCGAGGCCGTCTTTTGGAAGTGGGCAGCTACGCGACGCTTACAACTCGAGGTTCTCCGGCAGGATCTCACCCTGGAGACCATCCTTGACCTCCGAGATCTGCGTACTGAGTTTTCCCATGTGTAGGCAAACGGCAGCTTTCTCGAGAACTGCAGAAGCATTCCGCTTCTAGCGCTCACGATGAGCGCGGGTATGGTCTTGGTTCCACGACCCACACCCCGTTCGGGCAAGAAAGCTCGAACTACTTACGAAGTCGCCGCCGATTCTGTTCCCAGATCGCGACAGCCTTCGGGCATCAGCCTGGATCCGTTCGTACGGCTCCCATGAGCACTCAGCTTCTGAGTACCCCCTCCACTTCACGCGAAGCACACGCTCCACGTGGTAGTGGGTCTCCCCATTATGGTCGAGGAGAGGGGGTGGTGCCCTCGAACGAGTACGAGTATGAGGCGCCACCCCTCCGGTCCAGCTCAGGACTTGTGTGCCGCCTTCGGCTCCATCTCGTGCCGTTGAAAACACCGCTCTTCGTCGTCGAGTCCTTGCGGTTGAGATTGCGCTCGGGCTTGGTGAGAGGGGGGGAGGGCTGCTGCCCGCCCAGGCCGGGAGAGCTGGGGTCCTTGGGCCGATTCGTGACGACATGAATCGTCTGGTCGATGATTTGTCGGCCCTCGAAGGATGGGTCGACCGTCGTACGAATGACGTGGACGAGATTTTCCAACGTCTTGATGCCTTTTGGGCGTCCATGGACCGAGTCCAACGGGAGTTGTCTCTTGTTCGGGACCTACTGCCGCCTCTGCCCCAGGCAGGAGCGCCTCCTGCGTACTCCCAGCCGTATCACTATGGCTCATACGCGGCGTATGCAGCCGGGGTTCCTTCGTATGCAGTCCCTTCCGCGGCCCCGCAAGGGACCTGGGCTTCTGGCCCTGGGCGCGCTCAGAGAGAAGAGTCGCAGCCTCGCTTTGTAGAGCTGGGGCCGGTGAGCCCTGCGAATCATGGTACCGCTTCAGCCGGCCCACGTAAAACGTCGGCTGGGTCGTCACCGACTTAGGCAGGTCAATGGTATATGCCGCACCAAGCCTGGCCAGGACCGCAAAGGGTCCAATGAAGCGGTGCTTCAGCTTGTTGCTCTACGGAACTTACCGTGGCGAGTGGCAAGTTCCTAGTGTCTAGTAGGACTAAATTCCCCACATTAAACAGGCTTAAGTTTCCTCTTCCTTTCTTGTCAGATTACTCCTTTTGTTTGTCCTGTGCCGCTGACATGGCATCACGGACACGGCTGATTACGTTCAGTCTGGTGTCTATAATAGACTCCACTTGTTTCCGCAAGGAAACCGGTCTCATATCCGGGCCCTAGAAGGAAAGCGCTTTCCAAGCCTCTCCACCACTTAGAATTGAAGCGGTGGGTGCTGCCTCGCAAAGTGAGCGGCACCCGTAGATGACGTAAGCCATTCAGATAGAACTGGGTATATCCTGTCGATGCGTGAACCGCATTGCTGAGTGCAAACTCAACTACTGGCAGCGTTCTGACCAAGGGCGAGGAGCCTCCGCACAGAAACTGCGTAGAGTGTCCTCAAGCACTCAGTTGACACGCTCCGTTTGCCCATCCGTCTGAGGATGATCGGCAGTGGACATGTGCAGCCTTGTTCCATTAGTTGTTGGAACAGCGTTCACCAGAACGCAGCGGTAAACCGCGGGTCATGATCCGAGACAATTGTCTCCGGAAGACCATGATCGCGGAAAACGCCATCCAGGAACAGCTTCACAACCTGTTCCCCGGTGACTGTGTCTTTGACCGGAGCAAGACGCACCATCTTGCTCAGTCGGCACACGAACACCAGGATGCCGGTGTCTCTGTGGCCGTCAGCTGGAAGTCCGAAGATGAAATCCAGACTCCTCGACTTCCAGCAGACGCTGGAACGGGCAGGCTCTGCACAGGAGCCGAGGCGTGCCCGGCGGTTTTAACCGGCTGACATGTTCACATGTCTCCACGTACTGTGCAATCCACTTGTATATGTGGGCCATCAAACCTACTGAGAGACCGATTGGAAGGTCTTCTCGCGGCCCAAGTAACCGCTGGACGGTGCATTGTGCGCCTCCTGTAGGATGTCAAACTTGAGATCCTCGTCGTTTGGAACGACACCCGAGGGGGTTCATGGGGCTCCACTCGATAGCAGAGCAGGCCATCTGCCCACTCGTATCGATGGAGCCGACTGGCTGACGTGGCGTCAGCCAGTCGGCCTTGGCTTCCTTGCCAGCGGTCTGGAAACGCACCAAAGGTGCCAGGGCTTCGTCGTCCCAATCCGCCATGCGTATCTGATCATATAGATCGGTCATGGCGCGACTTATGTTCGCCAGCTCATAGTCCGGCCTGCGTGACAACGCATCGGCAAGCACGTTGGGCTTGCCAGGCTTGTACTCGACCGGAAGTTATATTCCGCGAAGAAGGACAGCCTCTTCGCCATCCTTTGGGACAGATGGGGCGAGTTTGTCGCCATCCGTAAGGATGCGTGATCCGTGTATATCACAAAGGGCTGGGAGCCCAGGAGGTGCACCCGGAACTTGACAAGGGCGTACTTCATGGCAAGCAGCTCCTTGTCATGAACGGGGTAGTTCCGTTTCGGCAGCCTTGAGCTGCCTGGACCGAAACGAGATTACTCGTTCACGTCCTGCTGCATTGTGCTGCAGCAATGCACACCTGACTGCATAATCGGATGCATCACAGACGACGCTGAACGGCTTCGTCTCGTCCGGCAATACCAGGACAGGCGCCTTCTGTAGGCTCGCCTTGACATTGTCAAAGGTCTCCTGGTGTTCACGCCCCCAGTGCCAGGTATCCTACTTCAGAAGATCCGACAAGGGTCTAGCCAGACCCGCGTACCCTTCGCTGTACTTATGGAGGTAGTTGGCTAAACTCAGCCACTTCCACAGGTCCTTCTGGGACCTTGGCGTTGGCCAAGCTGAAATGGCCTTGACCTTCTCCGGGTCAGCTTGAACGCCGACGTTGCTAATGAAGCAACCGAAAAAATTGATCTCTTGCGCCGCGAAGACGCATTTGCTGATGTTGGCATAGAGCTTGTTCGCTCTAATGACCTCCAACACTCGACGGAGGTGCTCCAAATGCACCTCTCTAGCCATCTTGCCTCCCTCGGAACGGCTATGGACGAAGATGTCGTCAAAGTACGACTGTGCTTACGCACGCAGTAGTCTAAACAACTGCGTGACCAGGCGATTGAACGTCGCAGGGCATTAGACAAGACCTGTGAAATTACAAGCCACTCCCAGAGCATACCGCTCGGGGTGCTCACTGCGGTGAGCGAGATGTCGCTCTCGCGCATCAGGATCTGGTAGTATCCGTCCACCACATGCAGGACGCTGTATAACTCGCACCCGGCCATGTTGTTTAACAACACATCCTTTCGCGGGATGGGTGTCGGGGCCGGCACCGTTGCGCTGTTCAGCTTATTAAAAGCATGAATCAGACGCCACTTCCCGTCTGGCTTCCTAACACCGAAGGTTGGCGTCGAGTGCGGGGATTTCTATTCACGCACCAATGCCGCCTTGGCCTTTGCGGCGAAGAAGGCATCCATGACCTCACACTGCTCTCGAGTCACCGGCCATTGTCTGGCGACACAGTAATTTGTGCCCGGCACGAGATTGATCTCATGCCTGATCCCACGGTCCGTTGGGAGTTGTGACGTTGGATCCTTGGACACCATGTCCTCGAACTCCTTCATCAAAGGATACACTGAATCTTTCGGGTTCTTGTGAATCTCAGAGCCCAAGCGCGAGGCACGTTGGGAGGAGAATGCGTCCAGGACGCTCGTCCATAACCGAGGAGGAATTCAATTCCTCTGGAGTGGACTCTTGCTTCGAGAGTACCACCTTCGTGATTTTCCCAGCCTACAGGTCGAGCAGGAAATCTGTCAGCGTCAACCCTTCGAGGTTCAGGAGCTCTGACACCTCTGGTGGCAGCTCTAGCTGGATGCCGACTGCCTTGACCCTATGGCCGGTCTCGACGTCGAGGTTGTGATAACACTCTTCGACTGGCCGCGTCGGAAGAACCTCTTCCTCTTCAGTTATGGTCTGGGCGACCTGGTGTGGAACAAGGTTACCCACACAGGAAGCGCATTCTGCGCCTTTTTCGTCAGTTTCTGTCTGGGTGACTTGGTGTGAAACGTGGGGTTACCCGCACAGGAAGCGCCTCGCGCGTCTTCCTCGCCAGTTTCTGTCTGGCTGACTTGGTGTGGACCTAGGTTACCCACTTGGTCGGTGCCTCCCGGGCACCGCCACTCATGAAGCCTCAGCCGCAGGTCTAGATTCCGGCGGGGATCGAGGGCTGTAATGTAAGGACTGCCGCACTCGGCCATGTGCAGCTTCTGCTGCCACCGCGTCTAGGGAGTCGCTAGATACGTCGGCGGCTCCCAAAAATGCACTGGATGCTCTTGCATCCCGGTGCCACATTCGGACGCCTCAGTTCCTGGCAGAGGTAGGATCACGACTCACCAATGCTCTGCCAGTAACTGCGGTCCGGCTGGCCCCGATGGATTTGTTTCGCCAATCCATCCATGGCTCATGTTTCCCGAGCCAGGGCATGCCCATTATCAAGTCATACTTGTCCATCCCCAGGACAGTAAACTGCTTCATGCTGTCGAAGGTCTCGAACTTCACAGCTAGATCCAAAGTTTGGCGGCGTGCGAAGTTCATCGACCCCCCGGAGTCAACTAAGACTCAGAAGGATGGGTATACCCCGTATACTTACGTGTACTACTAGCAACCCAACGCTGCCCTTCTTCGATTCATAAGTACAAAGACTCTCAAGGGCTAAGTCTCCATGGTGCGCGCCTCCCGCGCACCGCTCATGGAGACTTAGATCTTCCCCAGTAGGGCGCCCCGCCCCTACTGATGTCCTGCGTTCCCCTGCCCGTGGGGTCGCGACGCCCTTGCCAGCGAGCCTTGAGCGCGACGGGCTTGGGAGGGAAACGCTTTCGTTGTCTCCCCGCAGGACAGGCACGTGCCATGTTCCCTAGCTTATCGCAGCTATAGCAGCGAATATCATGCTGCAAAACGAGCCCAAGTTCCGTGGGAACTGGCCCGCTCGGGGCCCCACGACTTGGTGTCGCTGCCCCTGGCCACATCGCCGCCGGTGTGCGTGCCTGGCGGTGACTGTACTCCTCTTGGAGGGCGACCTGGATCGCCTCTTCCAGAGTATTGGCCTGAACCCAAAATAGCTGGGTGCGGGCCGGGCCCACTCTTAGGCCGTCCATGAACACCGTCACTTTAATGTGTTCATGGAGTGGGTTTCCCAGGAGGGATGCGGTGAGCTCCCTCATCTCCTGGATGTACTCGTGCAGCTCATGTCTTCCCTGTTTTATGGCAGGAAGCGTGACCGGTGGCGGTACTCAGCTCGGCTTGCGTTAACAACGCCAAGCTGCGCAAGGCAACCATTCCAAAGATGCCAGTCATCTTACGGATGGACTCGAACTTGAGTCGTTCAGATGGAGAAACTCATTCCGGTCCATGTTGCTAGGACCCAGAGGTTTCAGGTAGTAATCCGTGTAGGCGTGGATTAATTACAAATGCTACCAAGTGTGACGGGGCACACGACACCTTGCGCACAGGAAGTGTGACTTCCGGAGAGTATACAAACTCTTAGTGAAGGGCAGTTCACTAGTCCCTGGCCTGTGGGACTGTTACCAAATTAGGTAGATTTAAGACGGAATATATGTATAGGTGACCCCTTTTAATGCATCTACATACTAACTATTAGTCACCTATAAAGTTCCCTAGATGTTATCCTATTGAGTGGCTCTGAGGTCTTTGTACCATATCTGTGGTACCTATCCATGACTTCATTACTGAGGACGTCATAGTTTGTTTGGCTACATCACTTAGTGTACTTGGATACACTTCACCGTGTTACTCCAACACTGTTAACGCGGGTCTACGCTGCCCAGATCGGTGCGTCCAAGATCAAGGTGACAAGCGCGTGCGCTCAGCTTGATAAGATTCGTGCCGTCTCCGTACGTCCAATACATTGTATAAGACAAGTGACCGTAAGCACGTTCCCTATCAATGGCCAGTCGCTCTGGTAACACGTCTGGTTCTTACATGTAGCTTGTGGAGCCAGTGTCCTTTCACCTGACCAGATGTTGTGGTAGCGATCCGAGAGCCGCTCGTCTCTCCGCTTGTGGCCACGCATGACTCCGGTAACGCTGGCATTTTCATTGATCACTGCGATTCGCAGTGCGAACGGCATGGTAAATTGTCAGTTGTGTCTACTTCGGCTGCATAAAACGAGTCTCCCTAACGAGTCCCCTTCAGCTGCTGTGGACGATCGAAGACGGTGGCGACACCATCGACCTCGATCGCTTCGAGCGCATTCTGCTTGGGCCGGGCCGCTCTGCTACAGGGAAATCCAGCCGACAATTCCTTTCGGCAATCGTGCATACTGTTTGCCTCGCAAGTAACGCCTGAAAAATTGTGTTCAACACGTGCGTCATGCAAAACAGTGGCGAGCTTCGCTCGCGCTGGATCAACATGTACAGTAGCGCGGCGCCTCTGTTGAAGTCCTCCCCGCCCGCCTCTGTCTTGCTTCAGGGCAACGCTTCTGACTGCTGTTGACAGAACGTAGCGTCGCGACCCGGCAAGCGCTCTTGCTCTGCCCTTGGTCACCCATGCATTTGTTCCTGGGCATGTAAAAAACGCTGAATGAATAAGACCCCGTATACAGTTCACCAGCTTGTCATCTCGGTCTCCGGCTGTATAACTGCGTGGATCGCAGCAGCAGCGAGTGCTGGAGCAGGGGCATGCTGCTAGCGTCGTGCATGTGTACCGTCGTACGACCACTCGAACTGCATCACACGACCATCATAGACGTGGTACCTGTCGAGCATCGTAGCGGCGTCGGTTGGAGCCTCCATTTCGCGTTGGCCGACACAGTCTCCGCTAGCAGCTGGAAGCTGTCATCCACCTGAGAAACCAGCTGCCGCTCAAGGTGTCAAGAGGCCGGTTTGTGCGCCATACAGAGCGCAGGTCAACTTGATGGAGCTTATGGATCGGACTCACTGTCCCAGCCTTTCCAGTCGCTACTGCCTGCTGTCTGTGCTTAAGGAGAGAGAGCCACTGAGCTGTTGTCCGCCGCGCCTTCTGGTCCGTTGCCCTCTTCATGGCGAACATGGCGCGGCTTCCGTGTCTCTGCCTCATTATTCATTTGATCGCACCGCGGACACAGGAACCACCGTCTCGCCAGTCATGTCGACGTTCTCAGCGCTCCGTTTGCCGCACCTGTCGGCGACCGGGCCGTTCCAGATGCACCCTCAGCAATATCATTTCGGATGCATTCCACACGCCGCCGACCACTCCAACCCGGCTCAGGAGCGCATGGCGCTTCCGCCGCTTAACGTGCTGCAGTCGCGCGTGTACGCGTCGCAGTCGCAGAAGCCGCTATCGGCATTGGTGGCGTCCCCGGCCGCGACGCTCTCACACCAGCCCGTTCAGTCGCCGTCTAAGAAGCGCGTGCGTGCGCTGCCCAACGCGTCAAAGTCCATCACTCTGGGCATGCTCCGTCCTCACTTCGAGAAGCCACTGGCCGAGGTGGCCAACATCTTCGGTATCTGCATGACGCTCATGAAGAAAATCTGTCGGAAGAACGGCGTGCCACGTTGGCCGCACCGTCAAATCCGCGGACTGCGCAAGAGCATCTGGTCCATCGAGAAGGCTCTGCGTTGCTGCGAATCCGATGCCCAACGCCGTTCCTACAACGACCACCTACAGAAGCAGCGAGCGAAGCTGCTAACGATCCTCAAGGGACCTGCCAGCCCGACCAGCAAGGCTGCTTTCGAGCTCGTGCTGTCGGAGCCATGCTCTCCGATGGCGACGCCCACGGCCGCCCTGAAGACTTCAAGCCGGAGCTTCACTGCTGCCAGCCCGGCGGCTCGCTTCCAGATGCGAACGGTGTACTCGCAGTCGCCGAGTAGCGTGTACCACGCCCAGCAGCCTCTGATGGACATCGCGTCACCGAAGCTGCCGTCGATCGCTTCGCTCCTGATGAAGAATGATGAGCAGCGCCCCAAGTGCAACTACCAGTTCTGAGTGTGGACGTTCTGGTGATGTGTGTTCATGTGTGTCCCAAGTCTGTGTTCTGTGCGTGATCAAGACGTGTGTATAAGTGTTTCTATGTAGTGAGTAAGTCAAGTGGTTTTGCGTGCTTTTCCACCACAGTATGTCGGTGTGGAGCTTTGCGTTAAGTGGACTGTAAGAAACGTCTATTTATCCCAAACACTTTGCTTCGTTTTACCGAGTGATCCACTTTTTCCGAAGAAGGTTTCCAATACTAATAGTACAATGTAGCATCACGTCTATCTGCTCTGCATAAAGGGAAAAGCATAAGGGTCCGCCATCAGCCACAAATCTCTGTTCGAGACAGCTACCGCATCTTATTGAACAGATCCCGGTCCCTAAAATGACTCTTCACTAAATATTGCGTCAACAGAAAGGAGGAACGCGGAAATGTAGTCATAAGAAATCGCCTGCCCTGCATGGTGGGGAGCGAGCTGCCGCATCTCTACTGCCTCTTCGCACCAAACGAAGTGCTGCTGAATACAGACATATTGAATACGGTAAACACAAGTACTTCGTAAAAGAAATACACTGGGATATAGCATAGTACTAAACTATATAATATATATATCGCTGGGTTTAGTACATTTCGAGACTACACAAAACAAGAGTAGGATTAGCGCTTTTCTATCCGAGGGACTACTATTTACACGAGACAAACACACGTACCGATCTGACCAACACAGTACTTGCACCACATTAACGCAGCGACAGTCCGTGCGAGACAGCCCTTCTCTTCTACCAAGCGCTAGCTTGCTTGACAGAAAGGCCGGAGCTGAGAGAGGGGGTGGGTGTGTGTGTGGGGGGGGTGGGGTGCTTCTGTCCGCACAAGGTGTAGCCAGTATTGCTTGAAAGTGGCTGTAGTAGAGGCCGCAACGGCCGAGCAGAATTCAAATTTGTCATCCTGCCGTTGGAGCGCGGCGATCTGCGGAGGATCCAACACTTGCAACGACAACTGACGGGGATCAGCGCATTGGAACTCCCTCCGGATCCCTGCACGCAGGGACACGATCGAGTATTACTCGATGGCGCTCGTGAGGGGATACTGAAAAGGGCATCGCGTTTCTGCCATCCTGCGCGTGGATGACACTGAGGGCGAGGAATACTCGATATCGTTAGACACCGGGGAGTTGCTGTCGCAATACATGATGCTGAAGTGAAGCTTGTATCGCCTTGGCAATCGATTCAGAGATTTTTTCGTAATTTAATTAATTAAAAAAACTGGACATTTTTGATAAATAATTTAATATTATTATTAATATAATATATATATAAATATTTAATAATTTGAATATAAGATAATTTATAATACTTTTTGCATTTTTTGAATATAAACATATATATTTATATTATTTGATGTTTTTACTATATTTATATCTATTAATTTTATATTTTTATAATTAAAAATATTTTGAAAATATTTAATACCATAACTAATTATTTGAATAATACTACCTTCTAATCCTTGAATAGTTAAAGAAAAAATACCCAATATTATAAAATTCATATGAGCAACTGATGCATAAGCAATAATACGACACGTATGCCAAGTGGCGCAAGTTGCGAAGCTACCGCTTGATTTCTGGGAGCTTCAATACTGCCACACGAGCCTGACTTCTCAACGCAGCTCTTCCAGGCGCAATTCGAACCGCCGTCGTGGCTTCGATGCGAGAGCCACGTACCCCGCGCGAGGAAACTGAGCCCAGGTCGACGAGGACTCCGAAAGAGACTCAGAGGACTCAGTTCCCCGCGTGGAAGTTTCGCCGCCGTCCAGAACTCCGACAACTTCATGGGAGTCAAATCCACCTAGTTGTAAAGCTTCGCCTAGGTTATTACCAACTTCTCCAATGGAGGAAGTCAAGAACATCAGGTCGCAGCAATCGGAGGAAGCGGTAGACATACCATCACCCTATTCTGAAAATTGGACGCTGTCCAGCGCCACGGAAACGATGGAGAAGGTGTGTTCAGGTCGAGGAAAAAATGTCAGTGGGCCTGGTGGTGCAATCCCACATGAGGAAATCTGCCAAGAAAATGATCATGTCGACGGAGATGGGTCTTCGATATTGATTTGGTGGCAGCGCAAGAATATATTCAAACAACCCTGACGCGGTGGCAGCGATGTACACCATGCCAAGAAACGAGCGGGAAGGTGGAATATACCCCGATCGCAGAAGCGACGGAACCAAGCCAAGTGCGGAATCACCCGCAGCGGAACTCAAATTTATCACGCGAAAACCCTGAAGGTGCAGAAGGTAAAACAGCTATTGCGTTTGCCTGAAGTAAGAGCGCGATTGCTCGCGCTTCATGCTAGGCGACGTCAGTACGTCGAGATCAGGAAATACAGCATCGACCATGAGCCAAGCATGGTGGAACAGGAGTGGCCGGAGGAGGTGGAATTTATTACTGAGTGCGTAGTACCCGAGGATATTTCATTCCCAGACATTGGCGAGGGGGACGCATGCACGTGTATCTGGGATTGCTTCCTGGATACATGCCCCAATGCCGCTCTTGCTATCTGCTGTACGCAATGCGTTTAGAAAGGCGGCATACCACAGGAACTACAGTAGGTCCTCCAGCATACGCAGATTGCAGCGATGCGTCGGTCCACACCGCGAGCAACTTCTCTCGGGTCATTTCCCCGACGCGACGTGTGAGGGCGGCAGCCGAAATGAAATCGAAACGGAATTGGCGGGTACTACCAGACTGATTCTCGCAATACTCGCTCAGCTCGCGCACCAGATATCCCATTTTCAAGCGGCGTCGTAGGGTGTAGTCTCTTTTGAGTAGCGCGTTATACGCCTCCGCAGGATTGTTAGTAGAGGCAAAGCTACTAGGCGTGGCGTAAATGTGCCACGTACTGAAGCGCCCGAAGAGCCACTGCGCGCTCCTGTACTGGGCGAAAGCGTACAGGTATGGGTCAGCCATCCACTTCTTGACGACGTAGTCCCGCAGACGCAAAAACTACATTTCGCTCCGCGTGAAGTGGAGATCATACATGTCGTGCACTATCTCAGCAGCTACATGCGAGTGAAAACTCTTAATCGCTGTCTGACCTTTTCCATGACGTGAAAGAAACACATCAACGATTGAAACCGAGTATTTTCTCCAAATACAGAATGCAGCGCGTTAAATTGAGCCTGATCTGTGTCGGTCATTGCGTACTGGACAACGAGGTTCTTCCGTGTGATCCAGAAGTACAGTCGATGTAAAGACCGCAACGCAGCCTCGACCACCGGTTGAGTCTCTTGAGATATAACAAATAGATTCACTAAGTGAAATCGTCTGGATCGATCCGACACTCCTATCACAATCACTGGGTACTCGCGATAGTTCATCTTGTACGTCGCATCGATGTGAAGGATGAAATATTACGGGGGCAGCATCATACGCAGGATCAGCGTTTTGGTCGTGATCCCGACGATGAATGGCTTTTCGTCTGAGCCGATACCAGCAAGTGGCTTACCATTCTCATCTATTGCCAGCCAAACGTGAAGGGCTAACCCATTTCTTCTGCGCCAGTGTATGTCCTCGCATGAACCCAGTCTCTGCGTTCCTTGGCTCGATCATGGTTCTCTAAGTATGTGCGAGAATAGTGGTTAACGAAGTTCTGGACAGCTTTCAAATTTAGCAGTTTTGCCAGCGGGGTTGCGTACTTTCGTGCCAGCGCGGGACGAAAGCGCATAGAGCGGTGATGATGTCCGCCATCTCCATGCCAAATTGTTTCTGCCTCTCCGTCAACTTCTTGCGCTTCGACGAGGAATTCTCTGAGCTGTGGCCGCCAAACTCGTAAATAGATAAGAGATTGGTTTCTAGACAGGTCGTCATTTCGCCTCGCCACACGCGCTTGAACTGACTGGCTTCGTAGTACGCGTCAGAGCTGCAGTCGAGGAGTCTGTAGCGTGTTTTGTGAGGCTCGAAGCCCGTGCAATCGGTACATTTGATCGTGTTACTCTTCGTTATGTCAAACGACTTCAGCATTTCGAGCTTGGCGTCCGCTTCGTCCGCTTCGTCAGCATCGACACCAACGGCTGTCTCCGTCCAGGAGATCCCGATGGGCATGAGGATTTTCGGCTTAGAAGATTTCCTGTCTCGGAGGAGCCGCGGACACGCGGCTAGCAATGATCAAGTCGTGCCCACCAACGCGTCGCTTGTTATGAGATAACGTTGACTACCAACGCGCCGCTAGCAACCCGAACGTTGCGACACGTGCATGCAGCGGACTTTGATTGGCCGACAACTACGTACCCACTACTCGTCTGTGTACCCTGCAGAAAACATCCACCGGATCAAAGACGCCACGCCTTTGTGTGCTGATCAGTGGCGATTGTGTGGTACAACATTTTTAGGGTGCTGCAGCAGACGTGATGTGCTACAGCAGCACGGGAGTGTGCCCGTAAGTCGTTCTCTATTTACGCTGATAGAGGTGTCGGTGTTTTTGGTATTTGCCGTATTATCGTAGTCCTAGGCGTCGTTAACGATTCCCCACGGGTCTGGTCGCGCTGGCTGGTGCTGGTTCTCGGTCTGGTTATCAGTCAATGGGTAGGGTTCAGGCGTATTGTGATTGGTTCATTACAAAAGAGGTTAGGGTAAATTGTGTGCTACAGCAAGAAGTCGGGAACTCGAGCAGTGATCGGGTCCCGAGTTCTGTGTCAGGCTAGCAGGCTGACAGCCAGTGACTCCACTTTGTAATTTCTGCGTTTCGGCCTATGCCAACGACACACTGACTAGCTGGGATCCCTGCGAAGACCGTCGGTGCAAGCGTCGCGCTAGCATGTGCATTGATGCTGAATAGGAATCCTTTAGTGAATCTGCTTACGTTTGAGGCAGCTATTCGTGTGAGTCTATGTTAGTGGTGAAAGCTATAACGCTTGGTTTTGTCGTCACTTGCGTTGTACGCAGGAGACATTCCACAACCTGTGCAGTATGTTACAAAACGTAGAGTTTTGAAAGAGCTGTAGCTTGTACGTTATTTCATCTAAGATCTAGTGGAGGTTTTCGAGACACATTAAATGTCTAACTTTCGACACACCAAATGCCTGAGTTGTTTAATTTAACTTGGTGTATTGTTAACGCTAACACGGTTGTTCAGGAGCTAGCAGCAATGCGAGCTAAATGTATCAGGCTACATCAAATATTCGACGAATGGGACTCCATTATCAACGGCTTTCGTCAGGCTAGAGGAATTCCTTTTTGCTATGGTGCCATGGACGGCACCTTAATCGCGATCAACCCACCTAGAGATTATGAGGGCTGGTACAATCGAAAAGATAATCATGCAGCAGATGAATTTCTCGTTCAACGATGCTGCTAATTTTTTCTGATGATACCTAGGTTTCCCTTCTGTCGACGTGCAGGCTGTTTGTCATCACTGCAAGTGGTTTCTGTCTTTCGATGTGCAACCAGGTTCATGGAGTAATGCCAAGATTTTCCAGCATTCAAGTTTGGTTGGAATATTGATCGTCTTCTGCCAGGAGGGCATCATGTTCTGGCGGATTCAGGATATGGTGTTGCTCCTGCGGTAATGACACCGTACGCTAATGACGGTGGTACTTTCACGGCGATACAAGCAAACTTCGACTTTTACTTGTCGTCGACATGTATGGCTATCAAAGGTGCATTTGGACTGCTCAAGCAACGTTTTCGAATTTTGAAGAAGCCTCTCGACGAACGCTCACCGGCAGCCTCCGTACGGATCGTTGTAGTTTGCTGGTGCTGCGCAACCTTTAATCGACTTGAAAGACACGACGCCAATACCATCACCACTGTAGGATTCAATTTATGAAACTGAAGAAGTAATCGTGCATCTTAGTATTGCACGAGATCGAACGCTTAGAGCAAATCTAGGAAAGCAAAAGCGAAATGATATTGCAAAATTGCTGGCTTTTTAAACGCTTAATATCTACAATACATTCTTTTCCGCAAATGTTAACGCTCCTAGTTGACGCTCCTAGTTGCCACTACCACGATGCAGAGTAGACATGAGAGCCGCAAGCTGCCGATTCTGGATCTGCATCTGAGCAAGCTGCTCATCGTGGCGCTGCATCACAGCACTGAAGCATGAGTCGATTAATGCTACCATGGAGCGATCGGTTGGCGTGCTGGCAGCGGCTTCTGGTGGCACCATTGCGGCTACCATGGCTTGAAAGCCTTCGGCAATCGACTGCATGCCGATTTCGAAACTGTCCACCATTGTCTTGCGACGTTTGCCTTTCCCACCATACTTTCCAACGGGCTGCTCTTCGCCGCCACTGTGCGCGTCTTCATCTGACGGAATTCTTGGGACTTCGCTTCACTGTCCACCAGTGTCTGACCGCTCATACCTGCCGATCTGACTGTTGCGTGCATTGCATACATCACACGTCAGTCCAACATCTGCATTTTGTACCTTACTCTCAAGCCCCAGCACTGACCCAGACCAAACTCCTGCATTTGTGCGAGCCCTGGGGCTCGAGCACTTCAATCTCTAAGTTTCCGGTTGCACGAATATCAGCGTTGTAGTTCTGCCCATTTCCGCTTAAGCCACTTCTGGTGTAACACACCACATCCATACATAACACAACTTCCATTTAGAATGCATAAAGGCCAACAAACATTATGTGCTTCACATTTTACCTTGTTTTTGCATTGGTCGGAGGATTTGGGCATCTTTTAATGCTTGCTCAGCTCCGTCGCGAGCAGCAACCCGGCATCTTGAAGCGATGCATTGTTTGTTTGCTTTCCCAAAGCGCGCGGCGTACGTCTCGTACCGAAGCGACACTAAGTCGTACACCATTGAGTCGGTCCACTCCAGCCCTGCGCTGGGCTTCTTCTCCACCCTGCTTGCCACCCACTTACCTTTTCCCCGGGCCTGCTTCTCGTTTCCACCAGCGGAGGTAGCGCTCTGATCAGCCGTGTCGTTGTTGACCTTGGATCCAGGCTCAAGCAGTGATGCAGCGCCGTCTGGGGCAGACGACGCCGATGCGATACGAAACGCTTGATTAGGAGCCTCGCGTGTAGCCATGCTGTTGCGGGTCAGAGCGCCCGAGTCGAGCAGGCTACCGAGTGCGCCACTGGTGTCTCCATTTTCTGGGAGAAATCCGCATCGAATCCGTGCATCCTCACGCTCAAGATCTGCTGCCATGCTCACTTGGGGAGGGACCACGTGCTGAGCAACCGCCGTCTTTCCATCTGCTCAGAGCGAGCCCACATGTTACTATAGCCGTGGTATGAAGGCGTCGACGCAAGAGGTTCCGGGCTGGTGGAGTCTGTGTAGCTCGAGGGGGGCATGGTGCAGGTGGAGAGTTGTTGGACTTGGTGGAAATATAGTTGATGCTGTAGACCGAGAGCTTGTCTGGGTCAAGTAGCAGACACCGCCAGTACCTCACCGACACATCGCTGCCAGTGATCAGAACCAGACAGTCGCTGATTCTGATCACTGGCTTTACATACCCCTCTCAGGTATGTCCGAGAACCAGAACCAGTCAGCGTGACTAGACCTAAGGGTCTGTACCAACGCAAAGGGATACATATATTTTTAGACCCTCCCACAGATAAAAGAAGGTTGGTCCTGCAGCCCAGGTTCGCTATAACGGGTTAGGCAAGAACAACAGGGGCATTCGCCATGTTGCGCCATGTGTTGGCCACGTTTTTTAAATAATGACAGATTACTTACGGAGACGGTAATTAATTAAAATTACCATGTTTGTCCCATGATGGAACATGTCCGAAACATGTTTCTAGCACAGCATAAAAAATGAACCCTGATTGGAGTAAGAAATATATGGCGCGGTAATGCACTCGTCAGAAATTACTTCTTGGAATGTACCCACTGAGTGCGATTTTCTATAAATATGGTACCACATGGAATTATGGACAATCATGGAAATATGGAAATCATGGGCAAAAAACAAATTGGTAAACACGGACATTCATATGGAAAAATTGTACTATGTGGTTAGCAGTAAGATCCTATCCACCAGCGTCCATCTAACTTTTAATCTCCTCAACGAAGATAACGGTGGTGCGCAGAATATCACATCACCGACGTTGCATTTGGGCGTTACGCAGCCGAGCATTCATAGCCTCACTGATAGCAAGCAGCTTATGCGTATCGTTCTCATAGTTTTCAGGTAGCCACCCAGCTTTTCCCAAGACTTGTGATATTTCTTGACAGCGGCAACGTAGTGGGGCTTAACGTCGTCATCCGAGTGAGCGCATTTGCGTGAGAGGGGAGTACCGGACGCGCACGCGTTACTGTCTTTGTCGCTGTGATTTTCACTATCGGCATCACTGGGATTGTTATCCTGGTCGTCGCTGAGTCACCCGTGTCGCTGCTTCCACATGCATCACTTCGATGCGTCTAAACCGGTCCAAGTTCCACACCATCATCATCATCATCAATGTGTGTCTCCTGGGCTTGCGAATTACCTGCGTATCCCTCTCCACCCGTGCGTTTGCATCGTGAACTCCAACTTGTTCTCCATCCCACTGCCAGCCGTAGCGCGTACACTACCTGTTATATCGTCCGTTTCATCTTCCCTGCTGATGTCACATCCCTCTCAGGGTATCTGTAGTTGCCGCAGCAGATCAGCAGTTGTAGCATCTAAAGACGAAGCCACCTAACAGTAGGTGGGCTGAGCCCTTAGAAATCGCGTATTAGTCAGCGGTCGCTAAATGAACCGATAAATAAGCTGGCGTAGTCGACAGTAGGCAGGAGGCGCAGTCTGCTGGCGACAGGGTGTACGATACTGTGGCTTCACTGGGCGAGGGCGGGGGGGGGGGAGCACCTCGTGCTTCTTCGCAATAGCTCCTGCTTCCCCGCGACACGTATAGGACATGAGTGGGTAGAGAAGCTCGCTTAAAAGTTAAATTATTAATTTTAAAGTTAGTTGCAATTATTCATAATTTTAAAGCTAATTGTATATTTACAAACATGGCCAAACATGGAAAGAAATATGTAAGAAAATATGTAAGAACATGGTAAAAAAGCATTGGGCTGTAGATTTTCCGATAAAGGAACTGTTTGTCCAACACTCTCCAGAAACGCCAAGCTAAAACAGAATAATGGACCGTACTCGTATCAATTGCCAAGGCAAGAAGCGGAAGTCATATTAGCGTACCGCTTTGGCGTATTCGCACAAGCGTGACGTCCTGAATGCAATGAAGATGGCCGGAACCTCGACGAAACGATCCCGCATTTCTATGGCAACCTGAAA
Organism: Phytophthora sp. 'mugwort'; assembly: GCA_033558025.1. NCBI lineage: Eukaryota > Oomycota > Peronosporomycetes > Peronosporales > Peronosporaceae > Phytophthora > Phytophthora sp. 'mugwort'. Next base: position 2,999,275 of record JAUCEF010000011.1, read on the forward strand.
GGTGGTGAAATTCGAGCTAAAAAAATATTTAACAAGTGGATTAAGAACAGCGCAGCTATTCGTGCAGCGTGTATGTCTGGTCGCGGACGCCATAGAAATCTACGTAATCGCGGCGAAGCAACAGTCCTTTCAAAGGATGCTGAAGCAAGCCTCGTTGTATGACTGAACGTGCTCCAAAAGGGTGGAACCCCTTCCTCAAGGCTGATCCTCCAACTTCAATCAAAATAATAGCTACGAATGGTTTTTTGGGCGAAAAAATTGCTGCGTCACCGACGTGGATTAAACTTTCTTACGACACCACAAGCTTTCACTTCGCGCATGTACGCGGCAGGGCCAAATAACGTACCAGGACGCCATGGCTGCAGTAAAATCGTTCCGGGCACTGGTGTTGCAAACAATGGTGGATAAGAAGTATGTGCAAGCGTATAATGCTGACCAAACAGGTATACTCTTGTTCCACTTTTTATTAAACATATTTGCTGACTACAACCTTTGGCTGTGTTTTTGTTTTTTGTTCTTGCCAAAGCAGACAATATCTAAACAGGTAAGGCCGTTTGCATCAAGGATCAAATAAAAAGGAAAAAAGGGCAACATCGATGCTTTAGGCTGGTTGGGAGGGTGCCAAGTCGGCTCTTTTTCTAATACTCAAGTGCGGTCCGTTGACCATCCACGGAAAACGCGACGAAAACGATGAGTTGCGTCACGGTTCAGTCCAACTATGTGGAATCGCGAAATTCGACCTCTAGAAGAGCGCTATGGTTACTAAATTACGGTAGCAAGTATGCGTGATGGAATGCAGATTTATCCGTTAATTATCTGGAGTTTCACTGTGCTGAGACAGCTCCATCGAAGGCGACAATATCCTTTACTGCGGATTAATTTTTTGTGTCCATTGGACTTCTGAGTCGATGATTATGCTGCATCGATTAATATGTTTCTCCTTAATCTACCACCACGGTACAGTATGTCTGCCAACCGACATACATTCCTGAAATAAACTTTTAGAAGATCGCTTGCGTTCTCTGTGGGTTGACCGACTACGAAGCCAACTTGTAGCTTACCGTGTCGAAGAAGCAAAGCGGCAGCTAAACCCTCGACCGAGATTACGCGTGCACGCAAGGCGATCGCAAAGATGCAGACATCGAGGTTGAGTTTAGCTATTGGAGCGGTGCAAACAGAAGATCTGCTTAAATTATCAGCACCAAATCAGGCGGAATTTGATGAGAGGGTATCAATGTGCTGGGAATAGCTTTCGAAGCAGACAATTGCCAGCGGATTTGCCATGTTGGCATTTTACGAACGCTCCTACAAAAAACCACATCGCCGATGCCGACAATGAGCATATCAATAGTAACATCGTTGAAGAGATGGATATTTTTCAATCTGGCAGATGAGCAATCCGACGAAGACGACGGCATCGGATCAGACGACGTTAAGCAGCGATAACGATGAAGCCGAACTGTATTTGTAGTACACTCCTCTTGAAAAGATGTTTTGGATGGTATGTTGACGCAAATGATTTGCCATACTTAAGTTTATCCTATTGAAGTGACGTACGGCTACGACAATACGACGTTTTTGGTGGTTTCCGCTACAGTGATTCGTCTGCGTTCATTATTTGTCCGACGAATTTCTGAGCAAAGTTATTTCAGTAATTTATAGTAAGTTATTCATTTGGGACGGCGTGAAACAAAGCAACGCTAGTTAACCGTATACTAAAGTGCGAATTGGGCTCACAGCTATAACGTAATATACAATCCATAACAAAACACCAAATGAAAACTATTTATCCCATGCAATGTAACTTCTATATATCAATTTAGTAAACAATATACAACAATGTAATCAATAAGTCAAGCACTCCACTGAAATAACATTCTTGATCTTCTCATTAATGGATATTCGTAGGTTGAAAACTGTCGTCGCAGAAGGTTTTCGGATTTTCGTAGAACAACATTCACGCTTCACGCACAGCTGTATCGGCGGATAGCATGGAACAACATTCGCGCTACATACACAGCTGCGCTACTCGCGGATGCTATGGAACTACGTTCGCATAACTCACACGCAAGCCTCGCCGGTGGCAAAGAATGAAACTTTTCGAAAAACAAAACGGCACGATTGGCGCCTGCAGTCAAGCTCAGTCTAGCGCCTTCGGCGGCATTCATTGGAGGCACTCCAATACGAGCTATTTGTGTGAATAGCTTCGGGTTTTGTACCTTTAAACTGCCCCCCTTCCTTCTTGAACATATATAACATATTGTAATTAACCAGTTGGACTCTGATTGATTTTGTTTATTAGCTCCTTTCCCCACTGAAGCTCCATTCTTACAGCTCGCAACACATGATAACGTTTCGATGCCTCGTAACGTTTGAGATACGTGCGAGCCATCTATGTACTGGCGTTCGTTTGATGACGTAAAACAAAAAACAAGTAACATGATAGTCCCTGTCCGTTGCATAAAACGTTTTTTTTAGATTGCGAGGTCGTTGGCGACTTCAGGGCCAGTAGCTTCAACACAAGATAAAAATCAGTTAAAAGTGTGTTGAAGGGCGAGTGGGAGTGTAAAGGAAGAAGCTGGTTGAGGTATAGCTGTCAAAAGACTAAGTAATGCGATTGAGGCTTAGTTAGGTGCCGAGACGATGACTGGATAGTAAGAACTACCCTAGTACTCATTATTCCGTAGTCATAGCTAGTATAATAGCCATAAGGAGGTCTCTGATGAGTGGTCATCACTTTATGGAACGATGCACCATCGGTCAAGGAACCTCCAGAATTTGGATCACAATCTAGACTGTGACATCCAATATTGTTGCCGCGTCATTATGGCCCCTCGATTCAGTAACACCAAGCGACACTGGCGCGGAGTCCGCGATCTGTTCCCCGCCGCTCTCGCCGACGTCTCAGTGGAAATGACCCTTGCAGTGCTGCTTCCTGTGGCCTTCGTATCCACAGATGATGCTGCAATCTCGGTCCTGGCCGCTCGCACACACATCCAAAAGCATTCTTCCCATGGACTTCTCCACCTTGGCATTCGCGTCTTTCACATGGCCTCGCATCCTTCTTCGTCCTTCTCCGCGCGGCATTCCTCTCCGGCCACTGATACCTGCCACTGTGCCCGTCTCAGCACCATGGCCTGCGCCCTCTTGCGCTCCCACTTATAGGCCGCAATGTCAAGCTTTCTTTTCCGCAGACCTTTCCGCTTTGAGGATGGCCTGCTCGGTGCTGCTGGAATACCAGTCCTCCAGATCGTTACCATGTCGTGCCTGTGACGCCCTTCTTCCCAGACAGCAGAACTGAACGGGCACAGTCGGAACAGCTAGCTTAAGGGCTTCCTCAGCTTACGATCCTTTGGAGACTGAGCCGTCGCTTCATGCGACCTGCATCGTTTATATTCTTAGAATATGCACTATACCGACCGAAAACAGGCAGGGAGGTTGTTGCACAACCTCGCGCTCGAATCGAATGGCACACATGCCACAAGTTTTATTAGTCTTTCGTCGTGGACGGGGTATCAACAAAAATGTTTTATTGTCCATGAGGGACTTGTATTCCGATTTAGCTGCATTTCGCCACTGATTAGAGTGCATCGCTTCTCTATCCGTAGTGGGCTCATACTCACTACGTATCGAGACACATACCGAACGGCTATTAATGTGTGCACTAAGTGTTTTCGCTGCTCGTACTCTTGTATATCTTCCTCAGAGTTGAGGGTTACTTTCGTATCCTATGCAAGATAGGGTCGCTTAGGTGCAGGGGTTGCGGATGTCGTATCCGTTCGAAACGAATAATGAACCGTGTTCCGGCCCTGAATGGAGGTAGTGGGGCAATTCAGCAGAAGGAGGCATTAGAGGTGCCGTTACAGATGCAAGGCGGCTCGTTTCCGGCTGTAATGATTCGCTTGACGGCTGTTCCGCTATATGAATCAGACTACCCAAGGGTAGGTAATTCATCCCCCTTAAAAACTACATCTCGACTGTAGACGATAGCAGCGTGTTGAAGTCCATCGCGCCCCACCCACATTCTTATGATCTGGGATACCAAGGTACATGCACAACCGCGCTCGGGCATCAAGTTTGTCTTAGTATTTCTCTTTGGTGTATTTCAGGGATGAAGTAAGATTGTACCACAGTTCCAACGGTGTACGGCCGTCCGTTCTGGAACAGGGTGTCATATTGAACAATGTGGTCGCATTAGTACCAAAGCTTCTTGAGACTATTGCCGCCCAGCAGCGAAACACTCACTCGCTTCATAATTGTGTGCTTGCGGGTTCAGCAATTCCATTTTGTTGACCCGAGTGTACGCATTTGTAAAGTGGGCATGAGTTCCATATATCAGGCAACCGAGTTTTCGTATTCTTTCGAATAGTCCGTCTGTCGCACTCCGATGCTTTCATCGTCGACGAGCCAGCGACGCCATTCAAGGATGTTAACATCCTTTATTAAAATATTCAATGCTTGCTTCCTGAAATCCTCGTAGCACCCTTACAGGTCACCGCGAGCTTTTATCGGGTAGGTGAACATGAATCAAAAGAAATCGTCGATAAAGATCAAAACATAACGGCAACCCGCAAGGCTAGGCACAGGGAGCGGACCACAAATATCTGGATGCACTTTTCCAAACGGAGGTGTAGCACGTTCAACAATTATCTTAGAATGGGTGGAGAGCGTTGAGACTTCGCTTATGTGCATGTAGTGCAGAAGAAACCGCCAGGTCGAGTTATAGACGCAGATCTACCAAGTCCGCGAATGGCTTGGCCCCTAGATAAGTCATGCAATATGCGTACGTTAGGATGACCAAGGCGTTTGTACAAGAGCAGAAAATAACGTTAATTACCTGAGGCAACGAGTGCCGTTGAGGTCAAAGCTGATTTGGCGTGGAACTGGTACATATCCGTTCTCGCCGCTATGGGTGCCTTTTGAATCCGGGTCACAGGGCCACGTTATGTGCATGCATCGCTGCGGTCTTGGATGGGCGTCCCTTCAACACCAAAATAGTGCCCTCTTCTGCGCATCACGCTTAACAAGCGTGATGCGCGGCACGTACTCGAAGCCAATGGGTGTTTTATCAGCATTGAAGGCGACATCCACGCCAATGCGATGCATGGATTCCCGCATTCTGGTATTGAAAGGACGTACCGCAGCCTCGCTGTCAGCGGGGTTGTTCTGCCTATGGCGCGTGCGTGCACGGAACCGCAGCGCATAGCGATGCCAGAAGTCAGCCACCCAAGCCATGTGCCGGTGAAGTCGCCGCGCGGTATGTCAGGTGCTGACGCATACTTCTAGGCCTTGAGTGGAAGCATTAGAGCTGAGACATGTGGCCAATCTGCTAGGTAGTCGTTAACCCAGCGAACCAGCTGAATCTCCCTCTCAGGTGAGAGCACCGTAGCACTCCCAGTAGGTCTGAGTTTGCGCAGCGCGCAGGACGAGCTGCTCTTTCCAGCCTTCTCGATCGTGACGCGGCGCTTCCTCCACAGGTAGATATTCTTGCGCTTGGTCTCACGCGAGGTACCGGTGACGTCTGGATAGAATTTGGCGATCGTAAAGGACACACGTGCGCATCACAGTGCTGAACGACATGAAGGCGGAACTCGTACGTCGGTGTAGAGCGCTTGTACAGCCGAGCGCGGTGACCTCGACCCGCACTGGCTCGTGTGCGCTCAATGGAGAGTTGGGGAATGACTGAGCCTTGAATGGCTGGTGCCTAACTTTTAGCGAGCCTGGCCACCAATTTTTGGAAATGACAACAAATTCAGATGTGTCCAAATTACTGGTGTCTGATTGGCTTATTTGTCGTGTCGGATATAACATTCTGCCGGATACTACCGGTGCACAGGTTTTACGCTAGATACATTTAGGAGATTTGGGTGGCCGCATGGCACCATCATGCAACATAGAGAATACGGTATCTAAAAACCCGTTTCTCAAACAGAAGACTTCGCTTAAGAACGATTTCAGCGTGCCAACTTTGATTTTAGCAGCATTTTGTTTGCCGTTGCCTCACATTCTAAATTGGAGTTTGATTATGGGGCCTCACCTAGTCAACGATGCGATTTCTTGCACTCAAACGCTGGCTAACTTCGAGGTGAATACCTCATACCGCTGTAACTCTCTAAGTGCGAAATACATATATTATTATACGAACAATTGAATACTTCTATTGTTCAAGGTGCGGTTTTGTGCCGTCTCTAATATTTTATGGCGAGCTGTCCACAGGATACAATTGTTTCTTTCTGCGTCCGACATCTCATGTTTGTCGTGTTAACAAGTAACCCATCCACCACATTCAATCAGTCATGGTACATTTTATTGCTCTGTTTTTGGCTGTGCATGTTCGGTTCCTAAGAGGTCATGTAGCAGATATGTCTGCGTGACACCACCATGAACTCGTGACAGATGCAGACACCAGAAGGCCCACACATGAAGGTGCTTGAACTACCCTGCTGCTGAAGACACAAGCCCGGTGAGCAGGTGGGCCTGCAATAGATAGTGGGGGTAGGAAGGTTGCTGCCGTCATAACAACCAGGATGGATGACGGTCTCGGTCGCAATAAGCAGACGCCTTCCCTTCTCTAATTTAGCGCCGTCATGGCAGGTTCCTCCATGCGACGCGCCGCCTCGATCGACGACGAGCTGTAGCAACATGGTTGCGGAGCCGGCGCAACAGGAACAGCCATCTGCTCGTCGCAGTGGATGAGCTGCTGCTTAACGAGAGTGGGGCCAGTTGCGTGGGCTCCTTCTCTCAAAATCACCAGTCCACGGGGTAAATCCATGGACGGGTCCATACGCTGCATCGCTTCATATACGCGCGAAAGCTTCACCCAGTGCGGCGGATACTTGAACCTCGCCACGTCCATCAGCAACACCATGTCTCTATCAGAATGGTACCCTCCAATTGGTGAGAAATGGCCGTCACCAGTCTGTCCCAAAACCTGGCGGCTATAGTTCAGGACCACGATCTCCGAGCTCGTGGCGCAGCTGTGCCTGACAATGTCCCTGAACTGCTCAAGCGTGAAGTCGTTCGTGGCTCGGTAGTCCTCCGTCAGCACGCCGTTGCAGCGTGCCAAGCAAATGAACTCCGACATGCTGATACCCTTCTCCTTGGCCACACTGAGCGATGTGCAGCAGTCGAAAAGCTCCTCACTGAACCATCTCCACGGTCCCTTCCAGAGTCTGCCAGGGTCGATCTCTAGTGCGTTAAGACACATGGCCAGCGTGGCCAACCCGCAGAATGCGGGCTCAGCTTGTGTGATGAACTGCTCGGCCAGCGGGAAGTAGATTTGCATGTAGTTGCTGCTGCTGTTAATTGCGTCGGTGAAGAGCTTGCGACCTTCAGGGCTCGAGAAAGCGATACAGTCCTGTGGCAAATGACGGCGGTGGAAACTGCTCTGAACTGCGCTGTTGGTGGCCGTGGACCTGTTAATCATGGCGTGCATCTTGTCGTGCTCCTTCTGCTGGTTGTCCTGCTCTCTGCGACGGCGCTCAGCCAACTCCAGCGCCTCTTTCTCCTGTTGCTCTTTCTCGCGCTTGGTCTTGCAGCCGCACTCCATGTCCATTGGCAACTTACACTCCTTGGCGTCCCCCTCCTGGCTCAGTTTAACTGCTAGCACCCGTTTGGCCAGTTGAATTCTGCGAAACGGCTTGTGAATGATACGGGTCTGGTTGGAGTGTTCAACCCGCGGGTGCAACCTGCTTTGCGGGACGGTTTGCGAAGCAGGTGGGCTGCGACTGAAGAGGTGGGTATGCACCGAACCCAGAAGGCCAGTGGGTGGTGGCGTTGACGACGTTACCCTCGCAGTACTGTGGCGGTGGTGTGGCGCGCGGGCTTGAGCCTTGGCGGCGGCGGCGGCGCTCGGCAGCTGCTTTTCCTCGCGCAGGAAGAGCTTCCAATGGGTCGTGGGCGCGAAGCGCGCAGGCAGCTCGCGGGTTCGCGGCCACATTGGCTCAGCTAAAAATATACTTGGAGGTGGTCAGTCAATGCGCTCAGATGCGAGGCCGGGGTGCTGCTTTTAGTACTTGAATCTGCAGATGCAGCGCCTGAGACGGAGATCGAGCGCGTTCTCGTGGGCAGCCCAAAAATAGCCGAATGTCGAGGAGTCTGCTTCGCGTAATTGACAGGTACGAGGTTAATGGCAGCGAGGCAACACGCACGAGGAAGAGCGACAAGGGTGGGCCAGCCGTTCCAGAAATGAGAGGCTTTCAGTGCAGAGACCGGCGTCTGTTGCTTACAAGGTGCAAGTGTAACGACGAGTTCCAGGCGCTCTGGACTGGAGCAATCTGGACTAGGAACTCGAACGTTTAAACACGAACGGCGCTGATTGGTCGGTTTGAGCGGATGGAGTGCCAATCGAAAGATACGGTTGCCCCGAGGCACGCGCCTATTCAGCACATTGGGCGTCGGGGTGCCGTGTGCAGCGGCAAGACACGCTCCAGATCATGAGCCCTTCGGCTGTGCCACGTTACCTTTGGTCAAAGACAAGCCACGGCAATTTTGATCTTTGTGCCCTGCTCACCGTATGCACTGTGCCGTTGCTACAAGTATAGGATCATATTCCGCCATCAGACTGTGGTGTGACCCACACAAAAGCAATTTCAACTTTGCTGTTTGCACAAACTAGTTGGGACGACTCAGTTTCATACAGATCACAGGCTTAATCGTTACCGATAATGCGTTGCGAGATGAAGTTAGCCGAGGCAGATTCAATGCCAAACAGTGATGCAACGACGAGCAGGTAAGTACTAAGTTGTGGTGGCGGGCAATGATGGTGACAAACAGGTCGTTTCAGACTCTATGCACTCACAGGGGGGTTGTCGACGAGAAGAGATACAGCGCCAGTTTCTGGGTATCTAAATGGCAAAAACCTGAGGCACGGGTTTCCAGGTGCATTATGTGGCTAAACCCAACGAAGGAACAACTGTATTTTATTTTGTGATTGGGATGCATGTTGACGCTCCTGGACTGTGTATGACTAGAAAATGCGATCATGGAGTGTCTTGTCCTTATAGCAATACTTAGGGAACGAAACGAGAATCCACCAGTACGATATCATTATGGCAAGTGACCAGATATCCGTTTCGTACGCACTTTGGACATGCTTGACTCATCATACCTCTTAGTGGTATCACCAGTAAAGCTGCGGCTAATACGTTTCTCTAGTACATGTACATGCCGATAGAATTCGGGGCTGCTATAGACATTAAAGTTTCAACTTCGAAATATTGGTATGGTTACCTAAAGTTACGCAAGAATACCGTACGAACATAACGCTTCGTGTAGGTACCGGTATCGTTTACTAGTACATCATATCGATCCCATTTTTCGAATCGTGAGTGCGCAGGATACTGACCTGAATAGATGTTTGCAAGCGTCATAGCCTGGGGATAGATTCGAATGGAGTGTGTTTTCTTCTAGTAAATAAAAATAACTCAATCAGGGTGCTTCAACCAACCTATATTTCTCCTCTCTGCTTTAATCTTGGTCTTCTAAATGGAGAATATCGGTCTTGATGATCGATTCTGGCAGAGGTATCTCCAGATATTCCACTGTCTGAATACGGCACTTCTTCATCAGACCATGGTCTTCAAGACATTTCACAGAGTTTTTCATAGCTAACGGTGTAGAATGCAGTAACTTTTTGCGACAAGACTCATACACCAACTGGTAAGGCGCAAGCTTCGTGTCCTTGGACTTCCGGTTGCGGCTCTTCAATGTATCCGAAGCTGCAAGTTGCAGGCGCGCGAGCTCTCGCAACGTGGCCACATCAGTTGGTGTCAGACTCTGAAGAATAAATTTGACACCACTACTTGTAGCATCCGCTGTTTTCGCTCGTTTGGTTAGCCTCAGCTCGATCTCGTGTGTGTACGGCTGGCACGTGTCAAGATTCTGGCTAATCCACTCAAAGCGTAGTGATTCCTCCTCTTTCCAAATGGAAGGGCCATTGATATGATCCATCGAAGCGATGAGGCCAATGAACGGCGCCTTCGCTAGCCAACTTAAGCAAGTCTGAGCTTCTGGATTTCGTAGCGCCACACCATCGATCGAGTGCACTAGCAGGTAAACTGGAGGCACATGTCGTGATGGTTTAGTCTTGGTGATATCTTGGCACTACATGGATGCAAGACAACAACAACAAAAATGAAAACACTCAGCAACACTCCAACAGAAACTGCAGCAGAATATTGTACCTGTTGAGAAAGGGATTGGTTCTGCTTCCCGCCAATGTTCAAGATCTATCATCAATGCACCTTAAGTGTCAGCACTGTACACACTAATAGGGCGTGTTTGCTTACCTTCTCATGAATAGCCTCGACCAGATACTTGAGCGAGACAACAGGTAGGTAGCCATGTACCTGCATCACAATGCCATCGCTTAAACAGGTGGAGGCAAAGTCCTGATTCACAAGAGCAATTGAGTTTCTACCAGCCACATAGCGTACGACCAGTACCACTCACTTGTAGCAGTGCGAGCTTGGAACCCACACCATAGAAGAGCAAGTTGTAGCCCGCGAGTAGCTCGCTCTTCCACGCCGGAAAGCGCCGCTCGAAGCGTCGGTCCTGCGACTCAACGTGCTCATCTGCCGCTCGCAGCTCCTCCAGCAGCTGACCACGCGGCAGTAACTGCAGTGTATTGCTCTGTTCTTCTCTCTCTTCTTCCTCATCTGCTTGGTTTTTGGCTGCCTGTCGTTTGGTCGTCTGCTTCTCGACATGTCGCTCCTTCAGAGGCGGCGGTTTAGGCTTGCGGGGCACGCGTTGCCGGAGGCGCTTGGACGTGAAGTAGGCGTTGGCGGAGGAAGCGCCCAGCTCCACGCGGCTGCTCGGCTCCGTCCGCCGCTGCTTCCAACGCGCGCGCAGGCCATCAGAGCTCATTCCGGTACAGTGTCACTATGACGCGGTAAGGTAGTGACACTGGAATGTTGAAGTGGACTGTTGAAGCTACTGTAGAAGTTGAATTACAAGCCCTCTCTGTATTATATCCCGCCCTGTAATTGAGCGACCACCTTCTAGAAGCCCCCTTCCATTCGAGCCCCGTACTGAATTATGACATGGGAGGCCTGTCGCTCAAGAATTATCGCTTGAAAAGCAACAGTCCTGCACCATGTGGGGAGTGAATTTCATCGCACCTGGACTCCCTTCTCACATTTTCCAGGCGCCGCAGCTACACCCTCTGAACGAAGAAAAAGGTGGTCATGGAGGCCAAGCAGATCGTCACGCGAGTTGCGTCGCCGTGCCGATGGTGCCGGCCGCCCACTTGTGTTCGAGGAGCTTAAGGATTTGCTTGTCGAGTGTGACACGGCAGTATTCGTGGCGCGCCGCCCCCATCGTCGAGGCGCGCCACGTACACAACCGTGTGACCCAACGCAAGTGTGTGGAGGTGGCTGCGGACATTCCCGCGAGCATGGAGGAGGAGAAATATGTTGACGGACGGCTCCAATGTTTCCTTTATCGCCACGACCTCGTCAAGCAGAAGGCGACCAACAAGCCCTGGCTCAACCCTTATGCTATCTCGTCGGGCGGATCGAAATTTATTTGCCACCTTCGTCAACTTGTGCAGGACTACTGCATTGCCCGTTCAACATTTTGAACTTCGACGAGACGGCCGTTTTCGCGGATCACAGCAAGGACATGATACTGGAGAAGAGGGACGCGACTGACGTGCCCATCAAGTGATTTGGGGTCGAGACGGTCCTTGTGTTCGGGGATCGGGGTGACGGAACTAAGCTCATCCATGCCTCATGGTGAGGGCCAAAGTGTCAGGTACGACGACTGAGAACGGCATCCCTGGGCTTGTCAACAGGAACTCGTGGATAGACACCGAGTCGTTCATCCGCTACGTGGACTACATGCATTTATTTGCAGTGTCCAACAACTTCCTGCTCGTGTTCGACTCTGCCAGGTCGCACATTAGCAATAAGGCGAAAGCCACCTCCAGGGGATTTTGTTCGCCCGTCATTCCTGGTGGGCTCACGCCTACCTCCAGCGTGCGACAACGCATGTTCAAGACGCTCAAGAACGCACTGGCCGAGATCGTCAACGAATGGAAGGAAAAGGAACCACATAATATCACGTCGGATGGCAACGTGAAGCCACCGACTCGTGGAAGAATGCTCGTGTGGATGAAGACCGCGTGGGAGGCTGTTGCCTCCATCAATCCGCCGCAGCTTTGGCAGTTGCTTTCTGTGCGCTGACGAGGAGCTGGCTCTTGCTCTTGAGCTCTACGGCCTTGCGTTTTGACGTCTTACCGCTGGCGAAGAGCCTCAGGAGATCGTGAACGAGGTGTCCCAGCTTCTCTCGCTGACGCAGGCAGTGACATGGACCAAACTGCCAGCAGTACTTAAGCGGAGGCTATACACCTAATAAGTCAAATCGGCCGACACTGATCAAACTATACGGAAAAAAGTATATAATAGCATTCTAGTCGGCACGGGAGGACGGGTGTCATTGTCGCCCCGCTCAAGCGGAGACGAAGCGTGAGAGCCGCCGTGGGCTCAGTGCTCTGGCCAAGCGAGCGCAGGAGCGGTAGAGTGCTATGGTTCAGCCCCAGCAAACGCAGCTAGTATTAGTGTCGGTGGGATTGCGCGGAGCGCATAGCTGGGTGATAATATTTAAGACGACACCACGTATTTTTGCATGTTTACGTCTGTGAGCAGTGCCGGTTGATGTCAGAAACTTTACGCTATGGGCATTAACGACGTCAAACTCGACTTCGCGTAGAGATGCCGACTGGTAGGCTAGTCAAAGTGAAATAACTTGTCTTAGTAGATGCTTGCGGTGTCTTCAAATTGTAATTTGACCCTCTCTGTATTTGAAGCCCGGTTGGGGAGGGGCTTCTATTATTATAAGACCCGGACTAATAATACCGCTTTTACAGTGCATGTCGGTCGGTGCGTGACCGCTTCTGTGCCAACGCAGTGTCCCGGTACTGACTGCGAAGGAATTATGGAATGGCTGGACAGCATACAGCATGATGCATCATCCCACACGAAAATCAAACTGAATGCAGCTGCCCCTGGCAATGATTGCAGGCCACATCCTTTTATTTTCGTTTTCTGTTCCCTTGACGACAATGAACTCGTTCCGAATTGTCGCGTTTAGCCTCCTTCGCCGTGCCATATAGCCCAACGAGCTTACCGGAAGCAGCAGCAGTAATAGAATCATAGTCATCAGGTGTTTAGCGCAACGTTTGTAGCTCCAGCGCAACCGCCCCGGGTGTGAACGCGAAAAATGCGAAATGGCAGGAAACTTGCAAAATACAGGAATGGCTATGTTTGGGTGTGTACCACACGTTTCCTGGAGCAGAATAGGATGCATATGTTGCGAATAAGATGCATGCATTAAACCAATGGTATCCGTCTGAGGCATTGATCCGGTCACTTAAGACACCATACAAATATCAAGAAAAGGAAAGGGTGTTTAACAATCGTGGTGCATATGTCCGGTCACTATTGACTCATACAGAAACCAAGATTGTCATACTATATTCTAGATAAAATGTGTTCGTAAGTTCTAGCTCACAAAAACAATGACTTTGGATCTATAATTGATCTATATGCTCCTTGAAATTGGTAATATATTTCGAAAGTGGGAGCGTGTTTTAGTAAATTAGGCCGTTTACCAGCATGCCTCTAATTGTAAGTATAATGTGTAGCTTATTGACAATTTAAAAAAAATCGAAGCAAAACTGGGTCCCAAGGGTGAGACCAAAAGTCTCACCTTAATATAGTGTTAGCTTGACCGGGAAATGAGCACTGACCGGAAATGTGCCCCAGACGAATAAACCTAACTTGGTGTGCTGGGGAGCTGAGATGATCTCTTGGACAAAAATTGAAACAAACAAAGATCGGATGAATCAGATTCAAGTATATCTGCTCACAAAAATATTTACCGAGGCTCGTTTGCCGCGCTGCACCATTACTTTCATAAATTCTAGTGACGGACATCCCTTTCGTTGAATAAGATGTTGCATCATATTAGTTAATGCACTTAGGATGCGTTCGTGATAGGACGGGTGCACGCATCAAACCAACACTACGCCTAACCAAAGTCCACAAAGGAAATATATAAAAAGAAAAGATCGAGCAAAATGCAGCGAAAGACAAGACGCACCGTGAAGATCACTATTTGCACTGTAGCTGCTGCTATTGTAGCCGTTGTCAGGACCTGCGATGGCGGCTTCAACCCCAGACTGGCCTCGCGTTACTACACGCTGCGAATGGATGCTTGGAATGCGGCGTTGTGAGACCCGTCGTGCAATCCAGACAAACATGCGCTGCTCGGGCAAGACGTTCGACGCGATTATGGCCCGCGCTGAACAGCGCTGGGCACGTGTGCTTGAAATTAGCCGTCCAAATCCGCGCTTTGGCGCCCGTGACAGAGTTGCGGTCGCCGTTCGCCCTGTACAACCTCACAAACGGATGTTCTGCATACATCGCAGAGCAGAAAGTGGGTGCTGAAAAAAGTCAGGCTTTGACGTACATCAGAGACGTAGTCATCATATTGAACACTTTCAAAGGCTCTGCCATCCATTCGCCAACAGCACCAGCACAAGTTGAGCGCGTCTTTGAGCAGATGTGCGTGCTCTGGATGGCACGCTTATTCGTATTCAGCGCCTCGCTGACTTAGAGGGATTCTATTGCCGAAACGCATTTTTTGCTTTCAATATGCAGGCAGTTGTGAGTCACCAGCATCGGTTTATGTCATACGCAATGGTGCTCAAATGATTAGTCAGATTAGTCAGTATTGAACCTATCCAGCTAGGTAGATAATTTCCTCGTGTCTTCCGCAGACTAAGTACTGCCTCGGCGACGCAGGCTATCGACTCATATCGCGTGTTTTAACACCGTATCAGATTCGGCTTCGTATGAACGCTAGAGACAGCAAGTATAACTACCTTCATAGCCGCACGCGCTTCACAGTGGAGCAAGCATTGCGGCGTCTCAAAGGAAAACTTCGCATTTACAAGCAGCCGCTCCAGCAGGAGACGCCATAACACATGGCGCTCGTTATTGTGGCGACTCTGATTTTGCACAAAATGGTTGGTTGACTAAAGCATAAGTGCGCAAGCGAAAAAAGAGCATCGGCAAGACAGGCGTGGTGCCGCTCAATGGTAGACAATTCCATTCATGAACACGAAGATGAAGTGTCAGCTCTTTTATTTTATTTTGGGGCGAAGTACGATATATACTGTGCTGCATTCACTAAGCAACATCTAGCTAGTAGGTGAATCATGTACCAGGTGCTTGACGCATCCAAAACAAGCAAGACATGCGTGCTTACATCTATCGATTTCTCGACTACTTCTCGAGCTGGTCTAACGAGGTCATAATGTTCACTTGTGTTTTCTGTACACTGGCAAGTTGCTCCTTCACGTCGGCGGACAGTCGTACCTCTCCGGGCGGTGATGCTAGCGCTGATACCACCGAATTACTAAACTCGACAAAAGCGTCAGACAGATCCAGCTTCTGCCGCTTCTAAAGCTCAAAAATGGTTCTTGATTTCTTGAGTCATCTCTCCTTCGAGCACACTGCCCGTGTCACCTTCGCTGTCAGAGGCTTCGCTGTCGGAGCTGCTACCAGCAGCACTGGATCCGCTGTCCAGCCTTTTGTCCACTTCGTCCCAGTTGACGTTGACGTCCTCTCTGAAGAAATGATGGTACTTGGGTTAGCGGGCGCCGGCTTCCCTTCTTCCCTGCGGGATGACGACTCCACCTCTTGTCTCGGTAGCCCTTCCATGCGATGGCTGGCAGCACCGGCCCCTCCTCGAGCTGACGGGCACGTAACGTTCTCTCCTCATGCTGGTTTACCGACTGTATCTCCTTTTGCTGCTCCGGAGGATGGGGCACCGCTACTGAGTTGCGTGATGGCGACGGCTCGCTGTCTGAAGACCTGTTGCGAAGGTTTTTCCTGTCACCAAAGTAGTTGGCGAGCAGAGGCCAGTAGGAAAGGTTACAAGATTGCGTTCTCTTGGTTTGCGGTACCCACCTCGTCCGCGCGGATCTCCGCAAACTGCGCCATCAAGGGCTGACACTTGTTATTTACGTGGCTGACCGATGCTTTAAGGCGGTGCTTCTTGTTGATCTTGCGACGGCCTTTCTCCCACAGCTGTGCCAGCTGAGCTCGATCGTTGCTCTTGCGAAAGCTAGCCCCATACTAATATCGCGTGCAGACACTACTGCCTCGCTTGCAGCAGTATCTGCACGCAATCTTCCGACCAACCAACCGAGACACTCGCTGGTATATCTCTATGTCCGACATCGCGATAGACAAATTGCTCTCAGTCAAAATGGGTAAGCGGTAGTATTCGGTAAGGAAGCGGGATGACCTCTTCTACCCTTTCTTCTTTTTATCTCTGATAGACGATCGCTTTTGCTACATCGGCCTCGCTCTTATCGAGAAGTCAACAAGACTTGATTGTCGTCGACTACCAGCAGTTTGAGTGTATGCCGTGTACAAATATATTGCTGTACACGCCACCATTACCACGGCCTCCCCTATAATTTTATCTCAGAGACAACAACGAAACTAATTCAATACGCATTACTTGATCAGCTTTATTTTTATTGTAGGATTACTGTATCCAATCCGAAAGACAAACCCCACTTAAAAGACTTCCCTGCCCACAGTCAATGGAATTGATCCAAATAGTGTTGTCGAACTGTAGTTTGTCCATCCATGTTTTGTTAAGGGTAGGGGTAACTTATTCCATCTAATATTTTGGAATAGGCCGGAATTTCCCAAATGCTGTAAAATAATTCGGTTTACTAAGGCCAAGACAAGTCTTGGTTAGTACTCTGCGACAGAATGACATTTCGCGTTGAAACGGTTGTCTGTTTATAATAGACAGGCACAAGGAAAGCAAATATAGGTGCCCCGTTTAATTACGGGCCATTGCAATTTTGACTGGGAAGAGCAATCACGATCAGGAGGACATGACACCCCGCAGGGAACTGTTGGGCAGGTGCCGGCAGTGAGGATGTTTGATGGATTCCTCAGAGAGTTGACTTAGATGGCATTCATAGAGCTTATAACGAAGCCTAGCCTGTCCACTCAGAATGTACTCACTTCTAACAGCTTTCTCCATTTTTGTTCAGACGAAAATAAAAAGAAGCCCGAGCTTCGGATGGTCTGCTGGCCGAAGCTACAGCTCTTTAATATATTTCGCAAATGGTAAACATGCTGCAATTGTATGTCGCTCTACTGTCGGAGCGATATAGATTGGTCGCACTTATATGAACGTGTCCTCTACAAGCGGAAAATTCGGTATGCCCCCGCGCACTCTTATTATCATATTCCCCTGTTATAAGCGTCAATATGTTATAAGCGTCACTTCACTTTACCTAATCATATTTTCTCGATTAATATTTTAGGTTTCCGCTTTGTCACAAGCGTCACTTTTAGAAAGACGCATAACATTGTAGGCCAGGAATAAACAGCGATGGAGTGCACAGCAATGAAGGCCTTAGTAGCAGCGACAGCGAAGGCGTGTTGCTATAAGACGGGTATCGGGGCCTGAAACTTCAATACGTTGCCAAATCTTTTTCATGCCAATCATTTCTATAGCACGCGAAAATCATGATCCGTTGCACGCTAGTCCACATGAACGCTACAGACGTAAGAATATATGCACCGTTAGCTATCATTTCCTCTGAGAAAACGCAGCGTGCACACGATTATTTGCTCTTCCTATTTGACTGTGACCGTGACTATACAGTATGTATGGGTTCTTTGCATAAGTAAGGTAAATGGTCAGTTTAGTAGCCCGGAGCATGGTCTGCACAAAAATGGTGATAACGTCAAGAGGAATGGCCAGATTGAGGATCCACTTGCGGCATTGCAAAGCGGAAATACGGGCCGACGTTTGAGATGTCTTATGCGTCGTGTGCTACAGGTTGGAGACGTCTGCACGGCCAACAATGCGGCGCACCGAATGAAAGCTCTTGTCAGTTTAGTAGCCGATTTAGACTGTATTTCAGTATGGTTCGCTGCTTGTGTGAGTGACCCGCGTTGCTTTAGGGATAGGGAAGTCAAACCTCTCTCAGACTATAATGACAGAAGCTCACCGCTTTAATGAGTTTATCAATAGCGAAAGACTAAACCCATGCCTCCTGAACCACCGCTCGCTGCGCCCCCATCACTTGATGTGACTCTATTGCTGACAATACCTCCTCTGGTGTACCAGTGCTGCAATCGCTTCCTGCACTTGAACCTCTCTGTTTTCGCGAAGAAGATCATTTCTTTTGTTTGGTACGCTTGCTAGATGTATCCTCTTCGAGAAGCTTGCGAATTTCCCCCCTGTGTTCTTACGCGTTCCCTTGGTCTTTTTAGGAGCTTGAGCAGGAAGGACGAGGAAGTCTTGCCGGCACTGTCGGAGCCTTTAAGCCAAGCTGTTCGTCTGAGCGACTTGGGCAGTCCATTGCGCTCAAGTTTACCAGCTTTAAATGCATATTCACACGTGATAGCGGAAATATACAGCAGCTGCAGAAGCCAGCAGCGAGGTTGCTGCCCAAACACGTATAATCCAGGCCAATGCCGCTACACCCATGTTGTCTGCTTGTTGACGCTTCCCTCGCCATACTAGGCCGCAGCTTGTCAAGTAGGAACTTGAGACTGGTCTTAAATAGAGCGAATACTGCTACGTCCAAAGGCTGCAGAAGATGGGTTCCGTTATGCGGCATGCAAACTAATATAATTCCAAGCTTCTCCGCTGCGTCCACAACTGGCAAGGAAATGTGCGAGGGACACCCATCCATGCGAAGTAGTAGCGGCCTTTTAATTGGAGTAGGTACCTCGTTCGAGAAAAATGGCAACCATCTCGCAAACAGGGAAGCAGTCATGAATGCCTTCTCCGTGGTGGTCACCCCCGCGCCCGGTATATCACACTTGTCAAAAATGACGTCATCAACACTATTCCCTGACAAGATGAAGAGCGGTGGGACGACGAAACTGATTGCACTACAGTGCGCGCGGAAATGATAGACAAAATCAGTTTTTCAATCGAATTTTTGTCATATCACGTGCAATAGATTTCCGATTGCTGACCAATTGTAAGCAGCGCGTTGCGGTCCGTTTGCGGTGTTAATCTCTATCATCTGAGATCTCAAGTCCAAGAAACCCTACTTAGCCCTTTTCGCGGTTGGTGCTATCAGCGCGAAAAAGATATACGAGGTAAGCATTCTTGGATCTTAGGGTAATACAGATGCCTGATACGGTGCTCCAAACATGAGCTTAGATAACACACTGACAAAGTGTAAAAACACAGATTGGATCAGTTATATAGAAATTGGCTCGGAAATGGGGGTACTCACACTTTGGACTACCTCTGTGGAGGTTCTGTCGAGCCTTGAAGAAATACTAACTGTCGACACGCCTTCATTTAATGTCACCGACAGGGTATAGTTGCCACATCGATGCACACATGTGTTTACAGCTCTCGCCACCCGCGTTTGCGGACGACACGACTTATATACATTCCGCATAAAAACCAATATATTTGCATTTTCTCTGGTGGTGTCAGGACCAGCATCATCTCCAACTCCTCAAACTCGTTGTAACTGCATACATCGCATCGTTATTCTATTGTTAGCTAATAGAAACAGATTAAATACATCAGGAATGCATGTATCGTTTTTGTTATGCGATTTATTTGGTCTCCTGATGACCCGGCTACCCCATTTCCGAGCCAACTTCTATATAACTGATCCAACCTGTTTTTGTGACTTCGTTTTTTGCTTAATGTACGCCAAACTTTGTCAGGGTGTGTAGATTATGAGGGCGCATGTTTGGAGCACTGTATAGCACTGTAGGAGGCATCTGTATTACTCCAAGATACAAGAATGCTTACCCCGTCTATCGTTTCCGCGCGAGGTCACTTTGTTGAAGACAGATTATGATCTGTATTTAATAACCAGTTGTCGTATTACAGCAAGCTGCACCTCAAACGAACCACATTGATTAGATTTTCATTGGCTGAAACGCTCGCTTTAATATATTTTGATTGGAAGAATAAATACCCAAAACCAGGTTTTCGTTTATGATTTCCACGCGCGCTGTATCACAGGTCACAAAGCTGAAATGAAAGTACGTCTTGATGTCCTTATGCCACATATTCTTCGAGCCTTTAGCCGCAATCACTTGCTTGTGCTCCCTTGTCGTGTTGATAGCTGTTTCGTCTACATTAAAGACCCGCGCTGCACCCCATATTCTTTTCAATCATGATCTTTGCCAATGTTGCGAACGGCACCGATGGATCCTGCTCTTCAACCTCATTACGGCACTTTGATACAGACTGTGACGTCGGAGAGTGAGAGACGGGTAGCGCTGCGAAAAGCTACGCAACCACCCTTCCCCACCGACAACCCGCATACAAGCAACGCAATTTGCTTCGCTTTCTCAACAAGGTCGCGGCAGCTAACATGATGCCCGACCTGCTGCCGACCAAGCACCCAATCTCGAATGCTGTCTTCGACCTCTTGGGGCATTATAGGCGGCGGTCCATGGCGCCTTGGCTCGCGCGCGACGCCTTTGCGAGCGGCTGCGACGTGTTTCTAGACAGTGCTGAGCGTTATGTTTGCCTTGTCGCTGGTTGTCTTCGTGTGGGTCTCGGCAAGCACCGCCTGTACAGCCGCGTCCAGCTCGGCGTCGCTATACGTGGCGCGAAGGGGCCCCATAGCCGCCGAGAAGAGGCGAGGACGCGAGCTTGTGGTTTGGGAAAGGCGCGAAGCGAACTGGCTTAGTGTATCAAGTGCTCGAGGTTTTCACTCAAAAGCCGACTGGGTTTGTTTTTAACGAATCAAATCGACAAACGGGTGGGTGCATCAGCAGCATTGGTTGAAAACTGAGTGGCTACTAAACTGACAGAGGCTACGAAAGTGACCATTTACATTACACACAATTTGCTAAGTACGTGTACATCGATCCGTCAACGGAAACCTGTACGCCTAACCCGGACGTGTACATTGGTGACGCTTCTAACAAGGGGAATAGCGCAGCGGAGGCGGCCCTCGTTGGATAAAACAACATTCCATCGAAGGCGGCTATTAGCGGAAAATATGAATTAATGATTAGTTGAAAGTTGATGTATATTTTTAGCCCGCGTCCTTTCATTGAGGCCGCCACATACTGGGTGTGCGAGGCGCGAGTGGTGCCGCCCCCGCTCAGTCTTGACGGGCTGTAGCTGTGTACGGGCAGGCCCACCTATGGGATTAAACTCTCCGCCGCGTAGGCGGAGGTGCTCGGCTAGTTGACTTCAACATTAGCATGTTGAAGTTGGCTTGTGTACACTACGTCACATCCTTCTTGTAGCGATTACATATTATAATTAAAAGCCCCTAGCTACCCACAATCCACCACTGCACTGCAGCGGCATCGCCATCGCCGGCACATTAAATAACACGCATCAACCTCTTTTCGGCACAGTACGAAGCGTGTACGCCAGTCCACGACACCTATACATGCGCAAGAAACGTATCGATCACTAAACAGTTACATCAGCTGCAATCGTGACATCACAGTGAGAAGCTGGTACAATGCCGTGGTAGAAGGCTATCATAGTTGCATGAAATGCTGCTTGGTGGCAATCGACTGGTGTTGACTATGCAGTAGGTAAACGTTTCAGATTAGAAGCGTGATAGAGCGAAACTCACACATCTGTTGCGACCTTTGATGGCGCGCGGCCGGAAGCGAGCAATTGACCACGCGGTTGACGGAGCTGCTGTGGTCCAGTCTCTCCAAGCCAAACGGACGAATGTAAGCACAAAGCGAACGTATCAGTCGAAGATAAAGGGCATGGTAGAGTGGCTTGCAGCGCACCACCCTGAAACAATTGACAGCTCCAAAAAGTTGATGTGTGTTCCCCTCCCCAAAGATGCTGTTTTTAGGTTCTTTGGACACATTTGCAGCCCCGCACAGGCATGCGGTCTCAACAACGTGCACGCAGACGAAGCTCCTAGCGCCTCCTTATCGGTGTCAAGTATCTGGGTCTAGAGGAGCGCACTAGTGGACCTTACCGCTCGAAGCTGATTGAGCTAGACCCACAACTTGATACTGAGCTGCGTCGCGTTCTCGACGGCTACGAGAAGGTGATCAACAGCCTCAAGAAGGGTGGTCTCATGAAAATCAACGAGGGCACGCGCGACCTGAAGTCAAGTGGTTTTGAGCTGCTTGCGCTGAGGCTGATGAAGGTCACTCCATCGCGCAAAGGCCAGGCCTGGGGTACGGTTCTGTTTGGTTGGAGCTATTTCGTCCTGATGTGAAATTTAGTGAGCCGGTCGGAGTCAATAGACACCATAATGCTGCAGCATACGGAATGGACAGAAGACTGCCTCAGCATAGAGGAACAAGGGCACAAGGGTGACCAAAAAGGCGCGGAGAAGTTTGGCAAGCACGTATACGCGAATCCCTTCACACCGTCCCAGTACCCAATCATTGCGCTTGCTGTTCATCTTTTCACCAGCCCAGAGCGAACAGTTACGGGAAAGCAACAACTTTTTATCGATTCCGACAACAAAAATCGCTTGGCCGCCCCCTGCACCGTGTTATTGCTGCTTTGGATGAAAGGAAATGAGAGTCCTAGGGTGCAACCCTACTGATATAGGGACGCATAGTATCCGCGAGGGCAGATGTTCATACGCTCTCGGTCAAGTTAACGGCCCGACTCCAGTGTCTGTGTATCTGCACATGGGCCAAAGTCTTGGCAAGTTGAAAGACCGGTATATTCACTTTGGTGAAGGAGCAGATCAACTATGCGGCAGAATGATTGCTGGACTACTCTTCCATTCAGAGCGTCTTGCAGTGCTGCCGCCGCATTTTCCACCCGCGTTGAGTGCAAAGATGACAACTAGAAATGAAATGGTAAGCGGGTATCAAGTTATCCATACGGAGTTCAATCAGTCTTTCCTTTTCTATTGGCTTCAGTTATTCACCACAAACAGTATCTACGAAATGTCCTCTCCCCAACCCACCCGATCTTCAAAGCGAGAGTATTCTCCGCAAATACTCTACTACAGCAGCTCCGCGGCGTGCTGGTGTTCGGGGAATCGCCGGTTTGTGGCCTTAAGACGACCGGGATACCGGACATTTAGCAGTTGCTAAGCAAGTGAGCGACCTGCGAGAACAGTCGCTACGGTTCGTAACGATGTGGAACTACTGAAAAAGGAACATGTTAGAAAAGCTACCTAACGAAGTAGCGGCGAAGGTAATGAGCGAGTTGCGGCAGCACTTTGTGGTTAATGGCGTCGCTCCTGTATCTCTGCGCGATATTAATGAGAGAATTGGCTCATTGTGAACCGACCTAGCCTCAGAAATTCGTCATGCAATTACCTCAGTCCACGGTTGTAGTGACGGACCTTCTACCAACCCAAGCACCGAGGAAAATCATGTCTGGCGGTCATGGAATTGGGGCGACGGCCAAATAAGTCTTTCCGTTCCAATTGGTTGGGAATTTCCTGCTCGATCAAGTGCTAAACTGATGCTCAATCTCTGGTTTTTCGGCGACAAGGACACGGGTATTCGACCTTATAGATTAATTAGCAAGCAGCATTACATCAAGCCGCAGCACCATATGCGGCACTGCCGTGTCCGCATTGTGATGCAGTACATGCAGAAACTCGCCGAGGAGTCCAGGGCTTTGCCAGACGGAGTGACTAACATCTCAGCGCTGGAATTGGAAGCTGCAGATCAAGTTTTCAGCGCCGGCCTTTGATATGATGCTCGTAAAGCTGTAGACAGGGACTCCCAAACGAGCAGAAGAGCTCTCGTGTGGCACGCTATACAACCGACTTTGTAACTTCCGTAAGAATTAGATACAAGATCATTGAATTCTCTCCGACCAATCAGAACGTGATATTCATTGTGATCTGATTCCTATCACAAACGCAGGCATTATACATTTTTATGTTAAATAGTCGTGCTCGGTCGTATACACAAACCCTACACAAAACCCGACTGACTGAACTTCAGTATCCAACCAACCAAAGAGGCCGCACCGTCGCCGGCCATGGAGTGCCCTTGCAAGTCGAAGAAGCAGGCAGAGGAGGAGTTCAAGGCAGGCGTTATGCACCACCATGAGCAGCAGCGATGGCAGAAAGAAAACCCGCAAGCATCCGACTCGCCCCCCGTCGCTAAAGTTCAGAACAGCTTTTACCGTCGCCATTTGCCTGAAGACTGCGTCGCCTTCTCCAGCTCGGAAGGTCGCAAGCTCTTCACCGAGGCCCTCAACAGCTGCAGCAACTACATGCAGATCTATTTCCCGTTGGCTGAGCAGTTCATTACCCAGGCTGAGCCTGCGTACTGCGGGTTGGCTACGCTGGCCATGTGTCTTAATGCGCTAGAGATCGACCCTGGTAGACTCTGGAAGGGACCGTGGAGATGGTTCAGTGAAGAGCTCTTGGACTGCTGCACGCCGCTCAGTGTGGCCAAGGAGAAGGGCATCAGCATGTCGGAGTTTATTTGTTTGGCTCGCTGTAACGGCGCGCTGACGGAGGATTACCGAGCCACGAGCGACTTCACGCTGGAGCAGTTCAGGGACATTGTCAGGCACAGCTGCGCCACGAGCTCGGAGATTGTGGTGCTGAACTATAGCCGCAAGGTGCTGGGACAGACTGGTGACGGTCATTTCTCACCAATTGGAGGGTACCATGCCGAGAGAGACATGGTGCTGCTGATGGACGTGGCGAGGTTCAAGTATCCGCCGCACTGGGTGAAGCTCTCGCACGTGTTTGAAGCCATGCAGTACGTGGTCGAGGCGATGAACGCGCCACGTGGACTGGTGATCCTGAGAGCAGTACCACATCCAGTAGATTTTGCTTCGGCCAATCACGACCCCGGCAACAAGGGAACGGCTGCATCGTTGAATCCAGCTCCGCAGTCGTGTTGCGACCGCTTGGCGGCGATGGAGGCAGCACGCCGTATGGGGGATCATACTGTAACGTCACCACGTTAGAGACGTAAAGCGCGTGCCGACGGACGACCAGGACCCTCATTAGTCCTGGCTGCCAGTCGACTCTTACTTTCCACCCCACTATCTATTACAGGCCAACTTGCCGAACCTCCTTCGAACAGTGCGCTTCATGTGCGAATCTTGTACTGAAAAAATGATAAAATTGTGCAGCCGTGTGAATATACTACGGCAACATACGTCAATGCGGGTAAGTTATATGTACTAAATATATAGCTTCCGCGATTTAGCTTTGTTCTCTACCGGTGGCAGTGCATGTTCATGAATTGAAGCCATTTAACTTGATTCAGTTCGTTTTTGTTTGTGGTCAAACAATTCGACACGCTCCTAAACAGAATTGTGTGCGATTTAGATGCCACAACGGCGCAAAAAGTTGTTTAGCTCCAAGTGATTAATTTTTAGAGTGAACTACTCCATACATACGAAGAAATACCCCCCCTGCATCAACTTTAAAACGTTGGAGGTTGTTCCACATCTTCATCTTCGAGCTAAAGATTTTCGTTCAGGATGAACCACCTTCAATTACAGCATCCTGGCTGACATACCCTTGTTTTTATGACACCGACCACTACAGTTGAGCACAGAGCGCAAGGTGTGAACATATTGTCAAGCTGCATTGCGATCCGATCCTTGTGGGCTTATATACGCTGCCTACCAACTGATATGGCCTCGTTCAGAGAAGAGTGACAACTGCGCCCGTACTGTAGTCGGCAACAGTATATTAATTACCTCTTCCGTTAGGCTCCATCGTATCTTTCGCGACTACCGGAAGAAAATGACGATCTCGACTAATGAGTTCGAGTTGAAGCTATCTTCTAGCACTGCGAGAGCAAACGACTGGCGAGATCAAGTGTTGCACTGCCAAGATCAGCAGTTCACAACGGTCTTTCCACTCCATCACGGTACTGAACACTACATAAGTATTCGACTGCGACGCGTTGCTACAAGTCTCAAATGGCTGCTATCTATTCCAACTTTATCGTGTATATGTACATGATCTTCTTACTGCTGCAACGTGAAGCCACACCTACAACATAACGCTCTCTCTTGTCTCTTCTTCCGTGGTATTTTGCGCTTCATGGATCTGGCACAAAAGCCCTCGTCGAACTGCTCGAGAGCAGCCAGGATGCTCACAGCGCTTACCACCGCCATGTGAGATGCAAAATCCGTTGCCTCGATCCTTCTTCTCACAGTCACCAAACTGACACTTGCGGATCCCGCCGTGGACGTAGCAGCGCCCCTTTCGCTGCTGGCCCCGCGTACAGCCTGGGAACTCGCAGCGTTTGCCACCTCCATGAGCTCGGCAGAACCCTCCGCCTTGCGAGCTTCGAGTGCAGCCACCTGGTCCCGAATACTGACATCTAGCACCACCACCGTGAGCTTTGCAGCGACTGTTGGACTGAGCACGGCGAGTACAGCCAGCCTCAATGCATTTCTTGCCTTTTGAAATCTTGGTGTTCGACTGCCCACTGCTGTTCTCCTGACTTACAGGAGATACAGACGTCGTTCGTGCAGCTTTAGCCTTCGGACGACTGCCCGAGTCAGTTCGAGATCGTTTGGTTCGAGACATCAGCGGTGGCGCACCGAAGTCAGCCGACACGATGAGCTCCTTCAGTGCTTTGTTGGTCAGAGAAGCTGGCGGCGAAATTGTCAACGAGTACGGGGGCCGCTCGACCGCCGTCTTGATGACATCAACAGACGGCTTACTTGTGCTAAGAGGTTTGCGTCCTCCAGCAACTACTGGCTGGGTGCCCTTGGACGTCGAAAGCCACAGTCCAAGAGGCGATGAGTGGTGCAGCTGCGAGTTTGCAGGGTTAAACATGTCCACGGAGCCAGGACTCGGTTGATGTTGCATCATGGGGGAGGACATGCCCATGCTGGCCATTGCCACCATGTGCTTCATCGTATGAACCCTCTGGAAGTTGTTGCCGCCCGGTGTGGAGACTTCTGGTCCTGCTTGCATCCACGCGTGATTCGGCGGGGATAACGGCGGGACACTCGAATAACCTCCGAAATACGGTTGCCCGCCCAATGGGAACACCGGCATCATGCTGGAGTCCAGCCCGTAACCATTATTGCTCACACTGGCACTGACGTTCGTGGACGAGTAGACGCTGGACCTCATAGACCCAGCGGAGCTAACACCGCTCGAGGATGATGATGGCGGCGTTCTAAACTGCTGGAAGTTCATCTGGGGGGACTCGCCCACGGTGTAGAAGGCGTCCTTTAGTGTCTGATCTCCGCTGCTCCGAGGCAGATCCAGCGGCTCCAACAGCAGCGAGTTGCCACTCGTCGGGGGCTTGATTACGGCCTCTGACTCCTTCTTGAAGCTGCTGGTGCCGTGGAAGTCCTGGAAATCCTGGTCGTTGAGCATCTGAGTAAACATGTCGTCTTCATTGAGCCGCACGAAGAGCGGCGCGTCCTCGGCCGTAGGGGCCTGAAACGGCGTCTGGAACTGCGCGAGCGCGATGCCGCCGCCCAGCAGTGAGTTTGGGGGTGGAGGCACGACGGAGCCGTTGCTGTTGCTGCTTGGTGGCGTGGGCACTAGCGCGCGCTCTGCCGTGAGCGCCTTGACTCTGCCGCAGGACGGCAGCGGTGACATTGACAACGGGAAGAGACTCGAGGCAGCGACGGCCGACCGCATGTCGGGCGCGAAAAGCGATTCTACAAATGCCACCTCATCCATGGCAGGCGGCGGGCGGGGGTGACGGCACAAAGCTTCTTTCGGGATGGACTGGGGACGGTTTCGCCCTTGAAGTTGCCGGCAAAAAAGTAGAGCCTGGAAGTTATCGCGGCATTATGACTGCGCGTTAGTATGGGGAAAACCCAGGCAGACGCGGCGACCGGTTAGATATGAGAAAATCGGAACGAGGCGCACCTGATTTTCGTTTGCAAGTTTGTTGCCAGTCAGTCCACCCTTGTGTGGGCGGCAGAGAGAGATAATCGATGTATGTGATCCCCTTGCTGGTGCTGTTATGTGAAGGTTGGCCTTGGGCGGCGGCAATGGCTTCAGTGTTCACGGACGATGAAAATTTGGCCAGCACTTGCCACTGGTTATTGACTGGTGTGACAATGCCGAACCGAGATGGTGTAGACTCGAGAAGTGGCAGCGGCAAGGCAAAACACGAAAAGAATGAGGCGCAACCCGATGCACTGGCCGAAATGGCAAGAAGGAACCAGAACACGGACCCATCTGGTGCGCGGCACATGGTGCGGAAATTGCTAAGGCCGGTCAGATCAGCATGTTGATGGGCGCCAGTGGCGGCGGCGATGACTTCGAAGCTGCGGTGCCGATTGCAGCCGTTCAATTGCCGCGGCGGAGACTTAGGTGGGCTTACCTATGCTATGCTACTGCGCCTCTTCACGCGATGTTGCTTGCTGCTCACCATTCGCTTCACATGATGCAGGGCAGGCGGCAGGTCTCATACATGGCTTCACTTGCTTGCAGCCATCTGGCGCACTCGCCGACATATGCCAGTATGTCGCCAGGGCCGCTGAACTTTGGCGGCCCGACGACCAGCTGAGCGCTGTTTACCAGCCAGCATCCACACCCACCTGAATCCGAGCCCTTGAGTCAACAGTGCTCACATTTGCTTGATGCCCTGGGCGCTTCAGCGAACGTTGCGACAGGTGGGCCGGCAACCGACCAGGCCTCGATCTGCATCGGCGCACGGCAAATCGTCCGGCGTCAGCAGGGGGCCTACGGTACCCTGGTTTTCATTTCAGCCGCGAAGACACTGGCACTTTGTTTGTGTGAGTTTCCTTTCTCCCTCGCAGTTGGAACGAATGCGACCGTGCCAAAATATTTTTTGAAAATAATAGTGGCGTGGGATCGGCCTAAAGCCGAAGTAATCTTGGCAACGTAGCATACCCACCTCAACGTGCGCTTTTGAGCCGAGCCTTTTGTCGTGGTGCGGGAGAGCAGGATCTCGTCTTGGTGTACCACACAGGGGCGACGGTGTCTGGCTGGCACCACGCTGGACACGGCTTTAAAAGGATGGCTTCAACGCCATCCTTCATCATCGTTACGCGAAGCTCAGATGCAGCATCCAATTAGGTTCCAAATGCTACTGTTCTCAGCGGCAAAACCAAGCCCAAAAGTTTGACAAGATGTCATTAAGAGCTGCGTCTCCTTGGATATTCAGACTTCCTGTGAGCGTGACATTGCCACAATTTGCCCCGCCGTAGTGCCTAGTATCGCCTTGGACGCGTCTTGTCACAAGACTCTTGTGCACGTCAAGGACTTCGACTGCACAATGCCTGAATCTCGACCTTATCGCGGATGACTGTCGAGGCGGCAAAGCGTCCCAGCGCAACTTCGTGCAGTCAGGTGGCAGGTCGTCGCACGTGCACATGTACCGTACATGTTACAGTTTCCATCAAGCAATATCAACTTGATATTCAAAATCAAGAGGCTCGAACATGCATGTATGTATCAAACTTTCGCGAGCGTGCTGGTGACTGTGCTCACGAGCCCCGTTTGCTGGCGTGGGTCCGCAGCCAGCTTCCTGAAAAATGCCGTCAGTGGATCTTGCCTTTTGTTGCAAAAGTTTTGCAGCAATGCTAGGGAGACTTTCAGCGTGGCAAACAAAGGCTAGGTACCATATCATTTCTAATTTTTGCTGGACTCATGGATTGTGCAGCTAGCGTGGAGTCTTTTCAGCCCCGTTTGCCATGTCGTGTTTAATAGATACACCTGCACTGCAAGACCTACTGAACACACATTAACAGCGACGCATCTCGCTGGGAGCGCTTGCACAGTGACAGCGCTGCTGCCTTGCACTGGTTGCCTCCCCGCTGCAGTCGCGTTAATCTTTGAACACGGGCCTTTCCGCTGCATTTCATATGAAAGCAATTGCGCGTGTGTAATGCTACGATGCAACTCCGAGCGGCGACCATCAACGATCTGGCACAATGGCACGTCACGTTGCATGTTGCCCGTAGTTTCACCAATTTGGTGAAACTAAAAGCCAGCTATTCAGTCAGTAGCACCATTTTCAGCGTCCGAATGACGATGGACTCGCGGCTGGACTCACACCCGCCATACTCGTCGGGTAGTCCGCGAGCTGATTGCGAGCTGTAGGCGATGCTCACATGATCCTCAACTTAGATCATGTATTATGTATTCGTCCCTCCGCGCACATCGTTGAACATTTTTCATGGTCTTCTTCTCGTCGACTTCTTCGAAGAAAGATCTTGCGAAACGAAGCTTTTGAGCCGGCCTTCCACATCCAGCGCATCTGCAACCTGTGTAAACTTGCTGTCACGTAGGATAAGAGCAATAGACGCGTGGACAGTCCCGCGCGACCGCCGCTCCTTTCCCTGCCGTTCGCACTTCGCATCAAATGCAAATGCCCCGGGATCGCCACGCGGGGTCACGGTGACGAGAGACCACATCGTGAAAATCCCGGCACATTTTGCATACAAATGCCAAGGCTTTTTTCTGCGTGTGTAAATTGAGTATTACAATCCAACAACCGCAAAAATCCGCAAACAAACGGCAAACACTTCGTGCTTCGCTGATGCCCGCCCGACCGACAGCCGTCCTCTGCCGTCTGACCGAAGGCGCCAGTGCGCCACTCAACGGATCATCCCGTCCAGTCGTAGGTACCGACCGACGCACGGCATCTTTGCGCTGCCTCACTCACATGGCGCCGCTAAGCAGGCACTCAGGTGCGCCAGCCCCCCCACCCCCCCTCCAGCCCCAGGTGGCGGCGCCTCCACTTGGTCATTTGTTGATTTCCTGTCAGATAGCAACGCCATCTGCTTGTGGCAACATCGACCAGGCGTAAGCGCGCCCCGTGCCACTCTCTGAAGCCTATCGCGGGCTCGTCCACGTCCGCTCCGTTTCTTCCCACCCCAGCAACAAACAACACTCTGTGAGCTCACAGCGATCGGGTTTTTGCGGTCACAAGGGCCATTTCCAAATCCGGCGAGCCATCCGCACGACAGATTATCAAAGTCTCCCTCCACGTTTTGCTACTCTTCTCGAAGTAGCATTCGTACCTCCCCACCCCTGCTCGACGCCCCCCACAGCATGTTCGACCCGCGCATCTGCTCGCCCGACTCGCCCGTTGACTCTGCCATGTTCCCGCCCGTATACAACCGCTCGACGTCGTCGTCGTCCACGGCCTCCATGTCCTCGTGCCCTGGAGACGCCAGCACCGCACCGCTACCACTCAATATGGATAGTAACGCCAGTAGCGCTATTAACAACGACCCGGTCAAACCAATGGGCCCCGCACGCACTACCTTTAAACAGGAGCTTGAGCCTTTCGAGTTCCGTTCGAATCCGAATTCGAATCCGACGCCCCGCTCGCAAAACGGCACGTCGCTCAGTTCCGTCTTCGGGGACCAAGACCTCATTGACGCCATCATGTTCAGCCTTAACACGGAGCATCAGAACAGCAGAACGAACGCTAATGCCAGTGTGGCCAGCATCGCCATCCCAGCCTTCAGCCCGGCATTCGTCATGCCACGGCGCGTCATCCAGCAGGTTCAGGTTCCCCAGCCAACGTCGTTCACGGCGCTTATGCAACAGCGGCCTATCGGTGTGCCCATGCCCGACGGTCGCATCAAGTCTACCTTGGCCGGCCCATGCCTCCGTAAGCCCGGTACTTTTCTCAACAAGGACGGACGGTGGATCAAGGGCAAACCCTGTCGAATGGAAGGATGTGATAAGCGCGCGCAGTCCAACGGTCTGTGCAAGGGCCACGGTGGCGGTGCACGATGCAGCTTCGCCGGCTGCAGCAAGTCCTCACAAGGTGGCGGCTTCTGCCGCGCGCACGGCGGTGGCAAGCGGTGTATGCACGAAGGGTGCGAAAAGGGCACTCAACGCAACGGCTTCTGCTACCTGCACGGCGGCGTGAGGTCCTGCAGCGTCGAAGGTTGCGATAAGAAGGACCGAGGCAACGGAAAATGCTTCTCGCACGGCGGCGGCCGCAAATGCCAAGCACATATGTGCTTCAACACAATCCGGCGGGGCGCTTTCTGCGACCTGCACAACGGCAAGCTCGGCAAGTGAACGGAGGACAGCAAACTCCACAGAAAGAGCCCGCCACGCACACAGACACTTAAGTTAAGAGACCGGAGATTGTTCAACAAGTCGTGGCGTGTTCATGATCTTATAAACCCCCAATATACATACATTCGACGGTGTCATGGTAATGCCGCATAAAATCCCTTACGTCTTGTCACCCATGAATATTTTTTTTTAGGTTGATACTGTACACTCAATTGAACAGCTGAGCTATGGCGGCGTTTTGTACTGTTGCACCGGCGGATCCCAGCTGACTGTGCGCTTATCTTACCGGACAAGAAAAATTCACAACGATGTCAACCACATGGCGAGCAAGGAAAAGGACAAGCAAGGCCGCAACCGTTTGCGAGCAAACGAGATGCCGTTCACATGGGATTTGCTCAACTGTGCAACTGCACTACACTACGACATTGTCGTCGACAAGGCGCATAAAGTTTGAAGGTACGGTACGATGTGGTACAGTATCACTTAACTCAGATCGTGGAATATCAAGAGTTGCCCCCTCCGCGAGCTTTGGAATCGTGCTCCACTTGACGATTGCAAAGGCCGGTGCCTCGACTGCAAGCCCGCTGTCTCCTCCAGCTCCCAGCTAACTCGGTCGACGACAATGACGCCAGGACCGGCCAGCGAGGCGTAAAGTGCCACGGCCTTGGCCCTAAGACCGATTGTGGCCGAAAGGAGACAGCGATGTGTAGTCCCGGCGGCGGATGCAGTTCGGCGAGACTGTGAGGTATGGCGCGGGTATTACAGGACATGTACCGCAGCGGGACTTACTGATAGCAAATAATCCACACTGTCGGAGCAATTTTAATTGTTTAAAAACGACGATCGGCGCGGCGCAGTCCCGCCAGCAATCATCGCCGGCGAAGCGCAAGGCCCTGCATGATGGGAGGTTGGTACAACTCGCGTCATCGACCACCACGGAATTAAGATCAATAAGTAGATTTAGAGAGCGATACTAGTGCAGTATGGATTTTGCCCGAGATTGATTCTGTTGTTGGCAACTGTGTGCTATCAATGGCAAGCCATAAATTGCTTAAGCTACATGTACAACGGTACAGTATCACAAATGTAAACCCTTGGTATTGCTAAACTAGAAGCGCTTTTTAAATAAATCTCAATAATTTTTATAGCTATGTTTCGTCTCACCTCAAATGCAGTGCTGAAGCAAATATGACAGTGGAATGTCAAAAGAAAGATAATGTTTTTTTTCATAATGCTGTTTGTAGCTCGGTCCTGGTAAGGCATTGAAAGATCAGTAGCTTTATTTCGTTGTCTACCATGCGGAGTTGAGTGGGGAACCAAAACTTACAGCCGTCGTGACTACGAACGAGAAACTGTCGGAGGTACTCTAACCCGTAACTTGGATGCTAGGCGCTATTAAAAAGGCAGCCCTCCTACAGCGAAACCCCTCTATAAGGATTGTGTTGGGAGGGCCTCTCTATTCGAATAAAGAGGTATTTTTATAGAACGTGTACCATCATTTTGGTAAGCATTGGCATCGATGGTCTTCGTCCTCACTTCCACCCCCCACAAGATGCTGTCGACCAAGAAACACCGTGCGCGCAACTCGTTCTCAAACGACCAGCGTTTCAGATCTGCCAGCACACACGATGTATCCCGCTCTGACGCAGAAAGAGCTTGCGCAGTGGGCCAAGACAACATTCCGACTCACATGGCGCCCTGGACAAATTACCATATGCAAATCCTTCAGTCCAGCAAGAAACTCCGTTGTCAAAGCTGGAGTCTAAGAAGGAGCGCCAAGTTCGATTCCCTGAGCTGGGCACTCACTGCATTGGCTAATTGGGTTTCTTGGTGCGAGGAGCACAACGTAGCAGTGACCGGTGATACGATAAAGGTGAAGGCGCAGCGTTTCGCAGAGCTCCTAGGCATCCCAGAACCCCCGCAGTGGTCGAACGGATGGCTATACCCCTTCAACACGTGCCACAGCTTCCAAGGATTCAAGGTGCACGGAGAGAGTGTTCGGCTCCGGATGTTTGCATCGATGTCTTAAAGCGGAAGCTGAAGAATAATGAGCTTCGGAACATTTTCAACATGGACGAGTCTGGTTTATTCTTCTCGACGCCGCCTGACCGTTCTATTACGCGAAAGCGGCTTGCAGGCAGAAAGAAGAACAAAATACGAATTACTATCGCGTTTGCCTGTAATGCAGATGGATCGGAGATGCTCCCACCTCTTTTTTGTGGGCAAAACTAGAAATCCACGGGGCTTCACAAACTTTACAGCGACTGAAATCAACTATACCAACAGCCCAAAGGCCTGGATGACTCGTCTATTTTTCTGCAAATGGCTGCGAGAACTTAACACATCGTCCAAATCTTAAAATCGGAAGTGTCTCCTGCTATTAGACAATGCAACCGTTCACGGCGGTTATAGCGAGGACGAACTATCGCACATCGAAATTGAATTTTTGCCACCAAACACAACGAGCAAGTTGCAGCCGCTCGGTGCGGGGATCATCGCGGCGTTCAAACGTCGCTACCGCTATCGTCATATACAGTATGCGTTGGACAAACTAGACGCTAACGCGGGTATGGATTCAGCAACAGCCTCGAAGATCTACAATGTCCCCGTCACCAAGCTATTATGTGGTGCATTGAGTCCTGGAACAGCATGCCAAGCTCGATTTTTGCTAACTGCTGGAAGCACACCGGAATTCTCGAGCACCATGCCTGTGAGTATGCTCCAGATGAGCCTGATGAGGGAGCATTGTCCATAATTTACGCTCGATGGTGAGCCGATTGAGCCTGAACGAACCGATAACTATCGAGGACCTACTGAATCCGGAAGAGGAGAACATCATAGCGGAGAAAATAACGGACGAGGACTTTTGCAACATTGACGACGACTCAACGATGAGGACCGGTGATCCGTGCTGAAGTCACCACAGAGATGACCACAGAAAAAATCAAGTTGATCTCCAGTTTATCAGAAATGTATCGCCCGTTGTTATGAAAAGGGCTTGCCGACTGGCGCGCTGCGTGGTCTTCGCGTTCTGCAGAGTGAATATCGAGAGGGGTTTAGTCGCAAGCAGGGGCCGCGTCATCAAATGTCTCTCCTGAGCGTTTTTAGGCCGTCCCCAAGCTCGTAGACTTACTTTACGGATTGGTCTTTCTCCATAGTTAAGCACCTCACTAAAGGGATATGCTGTTTATTTCATTCCTATGCTTATAGTGGGGGAGAGGGATATTTGTATGAGGCGTGCATGGAGTGGTCAACTGGGAAACCGAAAATATTCTTATAAGAGGGAGATTCCCATAGAAAGGGAAATATAGAGGGGTTTGTCTGTACATCGGAATCCTACCGTACATGTACAACTGAATGAATATTTTCTTTCCTTTTACTGACTTTCTCACCACCAACTTATAATCTACATGTACTGATATAGATTAACTCGTCGTCACAAACTCCAGGCGGATGCTCTCAATTTCGTGTTGCATGATGCAAATTGCATCATGCCATGCGTACGGAACAGTTCAGTACTGTACATGCACCTCTCCTTTACAGTGTGCCATGTCTCCGCAACGTACTGTGCACAATGTGCAAGGAGAAGTTGTCATCGACGACGACTGCCGGCGCGGAGCCTCGACGGCCTCGACGCGCCCCTTCATCGTCGTCCGCGCAAGATGATGACGTCGCTCACCAATGACGAGTCGTCATACAACACCCGGTAGAAGCCGCGGGCGTCAAGCCACAGGACGACGCCTGTCCCTCGCCTACCAATCGAGCGCCATGTTAACTTGCGTCACACGCGTTCACATTGAGCCTGTAAAAACCACCAGATGGGTACATTCAATCTACTAATGGAGACGGAGTGAGACGACTGCAGTAACTCTTAGTGGCGTCGTGGGTCGTTACCGGCGCCAAAGTCTCGTAAAAATAGGGACGGTGATCACTCCGTGGGGGCAGCATGACGGCGACTGGACTGTGACTGCGCTGGTCAAGACATGATCCGGCCGTTCATGGGCAGCGAGCCGCCGTCTCCTCTCGCCTCGCTCGTGTACGAGACCGTCCTGTGTACGGAGCTGCCTGCGTTCGACCCAGTGCCGACGCTGCGGTCTGTGCTGCTGCTGCCCGCGAATCTCAAACGGTTCGAGGTCTTCTTACGCAAAACGGGGTGGCTCACAATGCCCATTTACGGCTGCGGCTTAATCTTGCGCGTCCTCGTGTGCTCCGTGCCGGCACCTCTTGGTCGTGCGCTCTCCCCACTGGCCGCCCTTCTCCACATCCCGCCGTGCATCGTATTTGCAGCGGGGATCCGAGTGGAGTTCGTCAAGCTCATTCTCTCCGCGTTCGACTTTTGGTTCCCGTTTGCTGCTAACACGATATTCATGGTCGTGTTCAGCTGTGTCTTGCAAGATATACGGACCCTGCTGGTTGTGGCCGTGTGGATCGCCTTCGGGTGCTCGTTCCTGCAGGAAACATACTTCCGAGACTCGCGCAACATTGCCCTGTCGGCTTTTGTCGAAGCGTCTCTCCTGGTTCT
This sequence comes from Phytophthora sp. 'mugwort', assembly GCA_033558025.1. NCBI lineage: Eukaryota > Oomycota > Peronosporomycetes > Peronosporales > Peronosporaceae > Phytophthora > Phytophthora sp. 'mugwort'. The sequence goes on from JAUCEF010000011.1 coordinate 3,035,769, forward strand.
GCTCATGGGCTGCATCTCACTCAACTTCATGGACGACCTCCACCACTCGAACGTCATTATTGCTGGCGGCCACATTATCTCCACCAAAGATGTATTGGTTAATGTCATTGGGACGATGGCGACGTTAATGATCCGTACAATGTACCGGAGGCTTCGACTCATGAAGCGTCAAAAGAAGATGAAGGGCACAGCTACACAGTCACTTGGATACCGCTGTTTTATCGCATTAAATCCTACAGGTCCAGGGGTTTCTACACACAACAGCGTCGTGCCTCAGCCGCTCGGTCCAATGTTGTTCTTCACCTCCAAATCTTCTTTATCACGAAACAAAACGACGGAATCTGTTAATGGTCGAAGGACTAGCAGACATTTGTCCAGTCTTATACTACCCCCTTTGCAGATCCACCTCGTCAAGGATCCTAGAAAATATGACCCACGGGACACACTTTGGCTGCGCATTGGCACAGTCGATCCTCTAGCGATGTGGCAAGTGTTAGTACTACAAACGTGCGGAGCTACGGGGTTTATCCTAACCATCCCGTCGATCTTCATGCCGCCGTCAAGCCCTACCGGAGAGATCGAGGCGATGGGGACCTTATGCCTGGTAGCCACGGCGGTCTTTTACGCAGTAAATGTGTGCTGCTGTCAACGTATTTTGTATAAGCGAGTGGTGCTCTCATTCGACTATTTGTTCTTGATCTTGCAGTTGGTGGCCGCGCACTTGTGTCTCGCAGACATTTTGGCTTGGCGATGGACGTCGACATGTGGCGTCACGTCTAGTTTTCTCTGGGCCCAGTGGAGCTTAACAATCGACGCGCTGACGCCAGTGATGCGGCAACGACTTCACGTTAAAAGCTGGGTGCCGACTTGCTCCATTGTGCTCTTCCTCGTCATTCAGCTGCTTGTTTCGCTCGACATTTTGGTTTGGGACTACGTCAAGATCCGCGACCGGGTCTTCTGGGACCTTCATTTCCTCGGTCGTCGAGCGGAATTTCGAGTTGTGACGTTCCTCTGGAGTCGCGTCGTAACCATTTTCATTTGGTACGGCCGTCTGTACTTCATCTTGGTCACCCGAACACATGAAAATGCACTTCTCCTCTTACGAGGCAACGTCGAATTCGACTACCAGACATGGCGGATACAAGCAAATATCGCGCGAGAAACGAGGCGGAACGCCAAACCCGCTATATCTTTCAAAGCTATTGTGGCTCCAATCTCCGAGTAGCAGTTGCTTAAACTATCAAGTGCAATGTCATCGTAGGACTTATAGACGTCAATTTTTGACTCTCTGTTGTGAAGTGAAAATGTCTTTTCAAAATTGTAACCTTTGCCAAAGTAGGACGAGTGTTTGCTCAAATTTCGGCAGCTGCTAAACATTCCCGGCATGGCAATATTTTCGTTACTATAGCGTCAAAATCCTTGTTAGTTGCTCCACAAACGGAATTCTACCACATCTGTTTGACCACCCCCCACTTCTTAAAAACTTTGGAGTGGCTCGGCGCCGAGGGAACGTCGAATTCGAATCGCTTCATATCGTTTCATCTCTTTTTGTGCCCTTAATTAGTTGGACAAGTATTGATAGCAATATTTCCAAGCCTCCTATTTCTTAAATACGTTTTGACCTCAACATGTATGGTGTCATCCATCCTGTCGCTGAGGACGAGACGGCTTCTGTTGGCACCGTGTGCTATCAAATCGTGGCGTGGAAAGACAACTTGCCGGCGTTTGACCCCCTTCCAGTAGTCAAGACCAAACTGCTGAGCCGAAGCTCTCTCCAAGCTTACAACCGCGTGGTCACCGTGCTCGTGCCTCTACTTATCCCCATCGTGTATACCGGCCTCGCGATTCGCTTTGTCGCATTCGCCGCGCCAGCAAATGTGGGGAGAATCCTCGCTCCAATCTCAGTTTCCCTTCATTTGTGTGGCATGATCACTACAACTGCCCAACTACGTACCGAGTACGTGAAACTGATCTTGCGCACCTTCGATTTCTGGTTCCTCGAGGCAGCCAACACAGTCTGGGCCATTGTCCTGGCCGCAGTCATGAACGATGTCCGCGTCGTGCTGGTCCTTTTCTGCTGGGCTGATTTTACGGGCTGGCTACTCCAAGAAACTTACTTGCGCAATTCTTATTCAGTTGTTGTCATTGCTTTCGTTGAGTGGTTATTTTACGTGCTCCTCATGGTCGGCATCGTGCTGGATCTTGTCGATGAGGTCCGCCACTTTACATTGATCACGACTGGGAATCGGATGCTCTCGACAAAAGATGTTTTACTCAACGTAACAGGGACGATGACAATGTTATCTTTACGAAATTTGTATCGCAGATATCAACACGTGAGGCACCAGACGAAAAAAACGGGTATGAATGCAATGAAAGCCTTGGGATACAGGTGCAAGATCGCCCTGAGTCCGTCAGGGCCGCAGTTTATATCGATCCAGACCAACCGATTGATTGTCGACAAGCAACAAAACCTCAATTTAGCAACTGGACCAAGAAGAACCTTCAAACCGGGGCACCCACCGCTCTTGCAAATGCATCTCTGCGCTGAATCTGATCGCTTTGATCCACGATACACAGTCTGGCCACGAATCGGGGGGCTTAACCCGCTGGACACATGGAAACTAGTGGTGCTGTATACATGCGGTGCTCTCGGTGGCACTTTTATTCTGCTTTCTCTCTTCCTGTCGAAAAATATCGTCGGAATTGACATCGTTGCTGCCGTAGGACTCGTGTTGAGCGCCGTTTTCAGTGGAGTCTACGCTTGTTGCACCCAACGCCAATTACTCAAGCGCATCGTGACGTCCTTCCACTTTGTTTTCCTCTCGACGCAGATCCTTGCAATTGGTTTAAGTTTCGCGGACATGTTCAATTGGCGCTGGGTTCCCGTCTGTGGTGTGGCTTCTTGTCTGATACTTTCGTATTCGATTTTAACCGTCGACGCCTTGACCCCGATCATGAAACGCCGACTACGCTTCACGTACTGGATATTTATCAGCGGTATTGCTCTCTTCGCGGTCGTGCAAATAGTGCTCGCGCTAGATGTTTTAGTACTGGGGCGGTGGGAATTACAGGATCGGGTGTTCGTAGACTTTACACTTCTCGGTCGACAGGTAAAATTGCACATCGTGCCATTCCTGTTTAGCCGTGTTTTTACTGTGTTCGTGTGGTCCGGACGCTACGTCTACGTCGCTTTAAGTCGCGTTGATGAAAATGCGCTCCTTTTGCTTCGTGGGGACGTCGAATTCGACTACGAAAGTTGGAAAAAGCTAGCGAATCTCAGCCGTTTGGGAACTCAAATACACACCTGATGGTAAAACTCGTAGCCGGTAAATGCCAATTTACAAGACGGAGAGCTTCGTCGGCTTTCAGGGACTTTAAACTAACGTGACAAGTGTTTAGCTCGGGCCAACATCCGCCTCGTTTTTTTCAGCATGATCTCGCGATCCGCTTCTACGATCCAGAACCTGGAATATGTATACACCATTGCACGGCGTTATTCACAGCGCCAACAATCAAATTCAAAATGTGAATGCTGGAATTCAAATGTCCTTTACAAAATGATATTCGTCAATATATTCTGTATAATAGGATACGGAGGATAGGATCTGGGGCCTTAAAAAATGGCGGGAAGCTTCGCACGAACGCTGCGCTCACCAGCCTACAACCTCAGTTTGCAATTGGCAGCATGCCATCGCCAAGCTACAAGAAGTACTCGCAGGAGTGCGAGCCTGCGACCTGCGCGCGGCCAAGGAGGCCAAAACTTGAAGATCGTCGCTGAGCTCCATGATGTCCCCGAGCGAACCGCCTGAGGCTGGATCAAGGTAGCGATGGACGGCGGCGACTGGAACGGCTCCCAACAGCGGCGTGGCGGCTCTACCAAGAAGCTTATCGAAGCTCATATTGAGTATCTGTTCGACGAGCTCACCAGGACGCCAAAACTGACTCTCATGCAGATGACTGAGCTCATCCAGCAGAAGTTTGACGTGCATGTCAACCATAAGACCGTGCGTCGTGTTCTCAATGCGCACAGCTTCACACTGAAGAAGATGCGCCGGGACGTCGTTAGTCGCAACGACGCCATCAACCAGCAAAAGCGCTACGACTATGTGGTCAAGTTCTACGCGGCCCTCGCTAACAACAAGAAGGTGTTCTACCTGGACGAGACTAACTTCAACTTGTGGTGCTCGCGTGGACGGGGTAGGAGTGCCCGAGGACAGTGAGCTGTGCAGACAAGCGTGGCAAGCAAAGGTAAGAATATCCACGTTATTGCGGTTATATCGAGTATAGGCCTAATCTATCAGGAATCCCAGTTTGGGTCTTTCACGTCAGAACTTGCGAACGAGTTCATTCGACGTTTCTTGCGCCACATTCGCGCTTCCACGCCGCTCGAAGAAGTTGTTCTTGTCCTCATCAATTCCCCCTGCCACACCTTCGCCAAGGACGTCTTCGAAGAGGAGGAGTTCGCAGCGGCGGAGATGCTGAAGCTTGGACCCTACTCACCCATGCTCATTCCTATAGAGAACGTGTTCTCTGTCAACAAGAGCGCTGTGAAACGCTTCCTCGCTCGACGAGCTATTCTACGCATCCCTGAAGAAACGACCATAACGGCGCACCGAGCCGGATTCTTGGAGCTCGTTGCGGATCCTCTTTTCGCTGAAATTGTGACGCCTGAGCTGTGTAACCGAGCGTTCTGCCACACGCTTCCCCACCATCAGCGTGCTCTCCGCTTCGAGGACATGGAAATTGGTACTTAATGTATCGAACAGATTCAGCAGGTATATAAAAGCTTGAAAGTAATATATCTGGCAGGTTTTTTTATTTCCAGCGTTCACATTTTGAATTTGATTGTTGGCGCTGTGAATAACGCCGTGCAATGGTGTAGTTTATCGAAGTGTTGGGGGCTGTCTCCCGGTGTTTAGTCCCTTTAAGCGTGGTGAAAACCGATGGATTACATGTATAGATGGTTGTTTTGGCTGGTGAATGAGACGCAACAAACACTAGGACGCCAGAAGCTTGTGATTCGGAAATCAAATAAGGATCATCGAAGCACTCCTGAATACCTAGAGGAATAGCATTGCATGAACTCAATATATAAATAAGCGCCCAATCAAACCTCCACCCGCTGCAAATGCAATTTGCACCCTACTTCAACTCTTTCAAGTTGGAAAATAATAATTGTTATGCTTCACACTTTGCGACAGGTTAATATATAAAAGTTATTGTAACTTCGTCAATTTTTTTACGAGCAGCGAGGTGCTGTTTAGATATGTACGAGATATTATAACAATCGCAAGCTGTAGCATAGCTCCCATAAAACTCTTCGGTTTCGGAGCTGCGACAAATAAATCGGACAAACCACAATTACAAAAACCAAGTGTATTAGAATGATAGTATTCTCATAGTGCGTCCTGTCAGCGTGGCATTGAGAATGTTTTCTGACCTACCAAAACCACGGAAAGCCTGTTGTCGGTCCCGGCATATCTGTTTTCATGGAGTAAGAGAGAAACAACAGGTTCTCCGTACTAATAACTTGCAACAATACATCAAGTAAGGTTGAAGTTTGTAAATCTGTTGCTCGGCATGAGTATACTCGAAATCCTGAAACAACTTAATGAATATCATATGCATTATAAAGTGGTTAACAGATTTAGGCCCGTGAACCAGTAATGAATGGGACACATCGCTGATGTATTGGCGTGACTTTTAGCGTTCCTGGCGTTTATGGCGATTATTGACCCTCGTACGAACTCATCGACCTGGTAATACTTCTCATCTACGTGGACCATACCACGCTCCACTCATATACACCGTCCTGGTCCGATAGTCGGACACCACCAACTGTGCCAATTCGGACTCGTAAAAAGTGCGTTGTATGGATCGGATGTCAGCATAGGTTCAAGTCGATCAGGATCCCAGAAGTTGCTTGGCAGGTGCTCGAGTCAGTGCGCTTACAGGAGTCCGTGGTCTTCGCGGTGCTCTCGTTACGGGAATGCGCTCCGTAGCAAGATCGAGATTCAGTTTTCCCAGCAGATACAGCGACGCGATAATATGCGAGCAAATTTATTCAGAGTGAGTGAGTGAAGCTCTTACACGTGCATGTAAGTATGCATCGGATGCATCCAATCTAGCGAGCGGTAGCAACGATCCTTGTTAACTACAGAATCAAAGTACGTAGCAGCCAATTGCACAAGCGTACCTTGGCAAGTGTCCATGTTGGTTGGAGATCAAGTACTGACATTGCTCGAGCGCCTTCGACGTCGACAGTGACTTGTTGTAACAACAAAAGCATGAATTCCATCTGGAGAAGATTTGCACGGCGGCCGGGTCTACCTCCCAACGAAGAAATAAAACTTAAACGTTTTGCATACGGATCGCAAACTGTTTGTAGCTGTTGCGTGTATTCCACGCCGAAAACCTGTCGTTCGTTTCCCTACTCCATGCAACAGATAAGCCAGGACCAACAACAGGTTTCCGTGATTTCGGTCGCAGCAGGTAGATAGTATATCTGCAACAGATAAAAGTTACTACCCCTTGACATTGGCTCAGCAAGAGACAGTAGCAAGTAAAGCGGTGTAGAACCCCACGTCTCGAAAAGTGCAGCCTTCAACTGAGGCACGCTATTAAACTGTTTATCCAATATACTCTCCTACTCATTATCGACCATAGGTTTTCGATTATATTTAGATTAGGTGACTTCAAAGTCCAATACAGGTCCTTCAAGTTTTGCTCAGCAAAGAACTCCTTGGTGCGCGCCGATGTATGTATATTTGTGTTGTCTTGCTGGTGCATAACTCAAAACCGTAGTTAAGGTGGGCGAAAGGGAGGGAGAACTCAGATACCGTGTACATGTAGTCGTCTGAGTCTGCCTCCACGTCAGGATCACCAACGGAGGCTTACCCCCGCGCACTGAATGCGCCCAAACCATTCCGGATTTCACCACCAGCCTGCCCTCTCTTGGTCCGGCGGGGTTGGCGTCGCAAGTCCCGCCAATAGAACTGAATTCCGTCGGGTCGATCGAGATTCCATTTCTTCTTATCAGAGAAGATAATGGATCCCAAAATGGCCCGGCGGTCTAGCAAAAGCTTCTCCCTCACCCACGAGTCGTGAACAGCCATCTCCTCCGGCTTGAGTAAGGGCGTGTTCTTCATCTTAGTTAAGTCCGGCCACTCCACTCTAGCAAGTATGCGCTGGATGGCCCGCACATGCACGTCCAGCTGCAGCTCCATATTGAGCTTGGACGCGGACAGCTCTTGGCGTGCTGCAGTGCGGACAATTCGCCGCATTGCGAGGTGAGCGTGGGAGGCGATCTCTGTCGATTAGGGGGCTTGGGCTTCTTGCGATTCTTGGGTGGTGGAGCCGAAGCCAGTGCCACCGCACGATATCCCGCGTTTCACAGTACGCTCTACTGCGCGCTTACTCGTGCTGGCCTGATAAAGGCCTCGATCTTTTATTTCTCTCTCTCAGTCAGGCAAGGCTTCTTGGTCTTGACCACCTCTTCAAATGAGCTCACATGTAGGGGTCTGCAAGCTCAGCCGTCCGCATATACAGCCAGTTATACTTACCACTATTCTAATACACTTGTTTTTGTGCGGGTGGTTTGTTCAATTTAATTGTCGCGGCTCCAAAACCCAAAACTGGTATGGGAGCTCTGCTGTTACCAAATTTTCTCTGCTTGTAGACGGCAAATCCTTTAAGTGCGGCCAATCATATCACTGTATTTGTCGCATTCGGGAGTTCCACATGTAAGATACGCTACAATCATTTAGATATAAATACCGGTAGGCCTGACTGGCGCAGGGTGTCATTCATTTGGCGATGACCATCGCTTCCGCCCGAAGAGGCGAGCGTCTTTCACTGCCCGGGGAAAGCTCACGCACATGCGCAACTTAAAGCAACTCAAAGACATCGGAGAGGTTACCAATGATGCGTTCCCGACGTTTCCAACGACGATGCGTGTGGGGCACAACGATAGCCGCGTTGATACCTGGTAGAACCAAGGCTGCGCCTCCCGCGCAGTGGTGGGCGTGGAAGGCTTATCTGAGCTATGCTGCTTGCCCTTTCCAGCGCCAAAGTCAGAATACGAGCATCCATTCTCTGGCGCGTAGTTCCTAAATATACAGTCCTAAACATGCAGATCTTCTCGCCCGAAGTGAGAACATCGCTCACGGATGACTCGAGCACAAGTCTGTCGTCCTGTCCGGGGTGCCTGACCGGACGCCAAGGTGCTGGGTAAGCCGAGGCCCTTCGACACCTCACACGTCCCGAATCCCGCACACGTTTCAGAAAACACGTTCACCATCCGCACAAGTGCCTCCAGTGAACACCCATTAACCCAGAAGCGTACGAATCTCGCAGGAAGCTCCTGCTACGATGAATGCGCGATAAAGAAATTCAAGAGAAGCAGTGCACAGTTAAGAGACAAGAAAAGCACGACCAGAAGGAATATGTACGAAGCTGAGCGCCGCAGCTGAAGAAGATAGCCTAGTTAGATGTTTAGTAACCTTCGTGAAGAAGGTGTACACATGTCGTCAACGATGCTAAAAATGGGGTCAATGATGTTGCAGCCGAGAATGGTATTCACGACTTAAATGCATCTTTGAGGTGGATGCGTGTATTTAAGGTTCGCCATAAGCTGCTCATGAGAGCAAGAACACGCACTGACCAGAAGACACCCGCCGACTTAACTGACATCGCGGCGGCCTTCACTGCGGAGGTAAAGGCGACGATGCTAAAATTTAGCGTCAAAAAGGTGTACAATGCGGACCAAAGAAGTCCTATATTTCAGCGACTATATGCTATAATTGACTTTAATCTAACTTGCTCTGGCGTTACACTGGTCTTCTTTTTGAACTTCCCTACTGGGATTCTCAATGCTAACAGTGCCAAAACCGACTGGACGCGTTGTGCTGGAAAGACATAAGAGAGAGCCCCAGTGAGGCTTTTGGGCGACTCGGATGGATCTCATAATCGTTCTTTTGTCGTTTTTAAGGAGAAACCCTCGAAAGTGCCTGAGAGGGAGGAGGGAGCAAGCAGTTGCATTATGGCTTTGGCGAGACAATTTGGCAAGACTTAAATACAGCCCATCGTGAACAGCATCTCGAGATTATGGCAATGAGAAATGTGAGATTATGTTGTTTTATAGCGGCATAATCGTTTTTAGTGCTTATACTTCTATTCTATGTCAGTAAAACAGCAAAGTTTCCATTCAGTTTCTGAGATATCATTAAGCTGGCACGGAGGACATCAACGAGCGAGGAGTAAGCGGCAATATGGACAACAGGCCAGTGTGCAGCGGGTCGAGGACGTTGCAGTTGGGCGGCTGGCTGGTGGGTACATTGCGCCAGTGAGGGGTCACTACCCTCAAGCAGCAACAGACTGTGACCGAGAGACCCTTGCGGTGGAAGAACTCATCATACAGTCGGAAGTGAACGGCTCAGAGCGCTCGACGCGATATTGGTGGCTGCCAGGACTGGACGAGTGCGCGACGAACCAAGGTAAGCGGAGCTGACACGAACTCACCTCGCAATTTGCAGCCGGGAACTCACTTCACAATTTGCAACCGGGAACTCACTTCACAATTTGCAGCCGGGAATTCACTTCCCAATTTGCAGCTGGGAGCTCAAGAGGCAATCTGAAGTGATGAAGACGCGGGAAGACCAGCAACGCAACAGCAACAGCACGACCTCGACACAGAAACGAGTAAGGCGACGAATGAGGTTGAGACGGACGTGTGAGTACGGACGGACGAGTGTGTCGGGCGAGCTTGGTGTATGCGTACGGACATTTGAGTGCGGACGTATTGGTGCAGACGGACGAGTTTGACGAGCGCGTGTGGTATACGAGTGCGGACGGACGAGGACGAGTAGTCGAGAAGCGAGAACAGCTTTTCCAAGTGTTGAGAATAAGAAAAATAGGAACGGAAACGTTCCGGCGCGGTGAACCGAGACAATAGGTGTTGACGTTAAGCGAGGTCGAGCGTGGACCTCGGTAGACCACTGCAGCAAGCACTGTAGCTATACGAACCCGCCGACAAGCAGGCGTCCTGAGACTTGTTACAGTACGAACCCAAATCCAAGCCGTTGTTGACCTAGGCCTCCTGACTCAAAGTGATATTTTTTTGTAACGTTCACGCCGACCACACTGTGGGGACGTTCGTTCGCAACCTCAAAGACCTGTTTATTGGCGACGCACACGTTGTCAACGAAGCGGATGCGATCTCCGTTGACGTGTGCGTTGTCGATCCAAACACATTGTTCACAGGCGTCCTCCATGTGTACACGCATGATCAACACGTAGCCGCGGTTGCGCGGGCGCCGTGGTGTCTTTGGAACGATACTATGCTCTCACCTAGTACCTGGCCGGCTCGATTGAGGAATGGCTGACTTCAACGAATCTAGGTCGTCAATAACACGTTATGGTACCGCCCTTCATAAGCAACAGATCATCGATAGACACGAAACGACGCCACTAGACAGGAGCTGGCCAAACTGTACATCCGTATACGGATTACAGACAGTTGGAATAAACGTTGGGGTCTTCCATCACATACCGTACATGGAGGAGATTTAGCGCGATACTAGTTGGCTCCAGCCATTCATATTCGGAACTTGGCTAAGTCCCACAAAAGCTGCTGGCATACTACCTCAGACTTCGTTGATAGCACGATTACGTCATATTTCGATTAAAATCTTTGTGTTGCTCAGCCGCGCCGTGAGCCCACGACGTTTCATCATCTGCCCTGGTGATCAAGCAATGATAAAGCGGCGTCTTCACTGACATGTAAGCGCAACACGATGTCTGTTCAATGGAAAATGCACAAATGTCATACAGTGACACTTTGTTTCAGCAATGAGGCTGTGCATACTCATGGCGATATTGATATTGCATCTGAAGTGCCGCCTCTTCGGCCCAAGGTGACGCCTAAGGCTTTCATAAATTTGGCAAAACCAAAATTCCTAATCCACCCCAAACGCATTTTCAGCAACCTACTGAGAGCCCTCGACCTCCTGAAGACAGTACTTGGTGCCCAAGTTCCGCACAGTGTGAAGCATATTCGGTGACTACAAGGATTGAACCATTCGATACTAATATTCAAGGAGCTTGTTCGGGCGAAGGCATCACGGCAGATATCGGCCCCGAGACTATATTTGGCAATTATGAAGTAGGCGATGGATTTCCCGTTTCTTCGGCATGGAGAGGACGAAGAACCACCGATGTTGGTGCTTACGATCGCGATGCCGACGAAAAATTGGCTCTCCAAGAGCGGGAACCTCTCTGGAATTATATGTGAGTGCGACCTTTAAGCTCTTCTCGGCTACCCGGTATTACCTGCGGCTTTAGAGTCATAAGAAGCGCTTGTCACCTTGATGGCCTCTTTGAGGACTCAGGTACGCCCACGGTTGCTCCCCTGTCACGATAACCTCCGCCGCCAAAAGCGAAGAAATTTGTTAAGCCGCGCCGCTGCTTTCCACTGAACGTGCACAATTTTGTTTTACCGATTCTTCTGTTGGAAGCGTCCTCTATCTTGGTGAGCACACATAGTGCGATGACGATCTCAGAAACATATCAGGTAGCGGGATTCACGATAAATCGCAAGCATAACGGTAGGAGGTGCAAATGTTTCGGAGGGAATGCCTGATGGATGACGATAAACTGATTGCGCCGAGTTTCTATCGTTTGGCTGTAAAATGGTCGGTGCGTCGCGCGCACCGTGCGGGTATACCGCAGGGTGGCTTGGTTTTGCGGATAAACACGTTTTGGAGGGCTGTGTTTACTGCATCAAATTCCGCATCTATGTCCACGTCGTTTGCGACCGCGTGGCTTTTGGATTTAAGTGTCCCTGGTGTTTACGGACAGCAAATCTAAAAAAAGCGTATTCGATGAACCCGTCAGTCCGGACCCGGTAACAAGGCTAGTGCAATAGTTCGATGTGAACAGCAGTATTATATTTTGTGGAGGGTCTCCCTACGTCTGTTAACTCGCTGAATGCCGTGGTTCCGACGGTTGATGAAGATAGCACAAGGAGAAAAGAGCGACATTTATCAAATGTAGCTCTTTTCGATATGATACCTCAATCCAATTGCAGTTTAGACCATATCCATCTTCAAGATGGTCTCGTTTCCAAAATAGACGCATATTCCAGAGCAGAGAGTAGCACGTATAATATATGTATATATATCAAACCTAAACTCAACACCAACGTCCCTCCCTCCCTCCGTCCGTCCGTCTGCCACGCCATAACGTGATGTCTAGCCGCAATCGCATTGGCTGCCGAGCGCAGCGAAGGCGGCTCCCATTCGCTAAAACAATCTTCCGCCGAATGTGGCCATTGGTGGGAAATATAAATTTAAGGGTTGGTAGAAATTGATGTATATTCTTAGCCTGCGTCCTTTCATTCCTGAAAATAGAGGCCATCACATGCAGGTTGTTCGAGGCGCGAGTGGTGTAACCCCCGCTCCGTCTTAACTGCAGCCTCGCATGGGCAGGTTCACCTACGGGACCAAAACTAAACCCACCACCTCGTAGGCGACGGCGCTCGGCTAGTAAAACGCAGAAACCCCAAGTTCGTAATATTGACAACTGATTAAATCTACAGGTTACGGGCTGCGGGTCTTCCTCGAGCAACGTATAAGAAGCATGTCGGAATTTAGCGTAGAAATTGACATAACTGCGCTACTCTCGCTAGCGCCAACGTTGGCAGAGTCGCAATTGGCAGGATTTTAAATGGAAGGTAACTTTCCGGAACTTGAAAAACGGACCCCCATCCGTCGACAGATCGACCGCCAACCGCTAGCATCGCCTGCATTCGATACACAGTATCGGTTATGCTCAGACCTCCTCTAAAGTGGGAACACGGGAATCAAATCCCACTTCTCCCACTTTCCTATTTCACAGAATTTGATCGAAATGTAGGAACACGGCACATAGATTGCATTCTCACCAAAATTGGATTCAAACCGGAGATCTGTTGAGCGTAAACATAGTTTCACATAGTTTCACACTCTTTAAATCGGCCAAAAGGGCGCGAGGCATTATGCAGCAGCTCACAGTAGAAGGACAGCCAGCCCAAAAGCGGAGGAAAGGGTAGGCCCTTCGCTATCGAGCATACAGTTCAGCTCGAAAAACTCTACCACCGCCAAGGTGGAGACTGTGTGCAGATTATGTATCACGTTTGGACGAGAGCGCGCTCCTGGTGCAACATCGGCGAGCTCAACGACGAATACTTCACAACCGGATAATTCCGTACCGATCTCTACAAGAATCACCTCAAATCGCAGCACCCGCTGGTGTGGGAGAAGTACGAGTATGCCTCTGCCACTGAAAAAGAATGTTTCTTCGACACGCGTGAAGTACCTCACGTGGAAACTGTAAAGGCTGCGTTTGAGAGCGAAACTTCGTTGGAGTTTGCCGTCGATACCACAATAGTCGACATCATCGTTGGGAAACTACTCTTTCACCTAGATGACATTGCATCTAATGCACGCGTTCGTGAGCGTGCTCTCGAAATACTTACTCGAGAAGGCGACCACTACTGCGTGAAGGAGCTATACCCGTCCCGCCTCCGTCTGTGTGTGAAGTTCATGAGCCGTGGTGCAAGTTTGATGGTGGCCGGTTTGGTGCAGGATGTGACTGGAATCGGCTGCTGTAGTAAGTGTACATACACTGTTGTGGCTCGATACGCAAGGATTCTCTGTGCAGTTGCTCTCCAGCAGCTATTAACCATCATCAAGACTGTGTGGGTGGTATCATTTGCACTCGACTGTGCAACTCATCAAGGCAGTTCTTATGTGGATGTTCGGTGCCGCTTCTCTACCTGTGCAAGTCTGCACAATATTCATTTGCTGTCCATCATTATTTGAGCGACACACTGCCGATAACATTGTCAAAGTTGCTTCTGAACTATCGTCGATACGACCTTCAATCCAAATTGGTTTACTCGACCTTCGGCTTAATAGGATCGGGGTGCGAGTTTTCTCGATCGTTGGGTTACTGTGCACCGAGGTGTGTGTTTACTCGATCGTCAGCCAATAGCCAATATATATACCGTAAAGCACGGGGGTCATGTAACACACGGTAATCCAGGCGCACCTTGTAAAAAGAGTGAGAGCATGCCTTTTTACGTTACCACGACGAACTGCTAAGATACCCCCCCCCCCTCCCTCTTGCAACTGACACCCGACCTTTTCAATGCATTGATTTATTATACTTTAACTACTTCTTTACTAGAGGGCGTCGGTGTTGCACAGACATCTTCTGCATTGCGTGGGACCGTCGCAATAAAGATTGCTATCGGGAAGCCGTTGAAGATAGATTCCTCATGGAACTCGTCTCATGCTGGCAGGACAACCGCCGCAATACTTCGCCGTTTCTGGGCTGCATCAGTAAATACGCCGTTCTCAATCGCAAACTTCATATATATCCCTGAACCTATCCTGACAGGTTTCATAACGGCAAAAAGATATCCATAGGCTGTGTCAGCCCAGTCGTCCCAGGAGGCACGTAACCACACGCGTGTGCGCATGCGCCACCAAGCGCGTTCGAATGCACTCCTTTTATGCGTATAGAGGTTGTCGAGGGCCAAGACAGTTGGCCCCTGGATTGGGAAGCCCGGAAATTGTCAATCCACTCCTCCATGACCTTCCTGTTACAATATGCTTTAGCCTGAACCGTATAGTATCCTTTATCCCAGTCGTAACGCTTATTCTCCTTGAGCTCCTCATGGACACTTGCCCCTGATGACCCCAGCAAGCACGATCATTGATCGTAATTTGCGACCCGTAGCCGAGGCACCCAAGAACACCGACACGCGAAACGAGTCAGGTGTCGTAGCTATATGCACACGCAACATACAGGTTATTCAATCGCGTAGTCAGTTGATTAAATTCGCTTAGTCATTTGACTAAATTTAGTAGCATTACTAAACGACACTGAATATCATCTACCGTGCGCGCGCCAACAAACTCGATCGCGCTGTGCGGATTCATATCAACACATACTGATGTATGATCCATGTTGAAAACGAAATACCTGTTCGGCATTCCAAGAGAAAAGAAAGCATTGCTCTCGATGTAATGGAGCATCGAATTTGAGAAGCGATCAGCGACAATCTATTAGAGCGTTAGTAAAAAGATGGACCTTTAATAACAGATATTCTTTGCCTACAAATCGGGCCGCGTGGCACGGCCACGGCACGATCCGCCGATATTATCCCGGCCAAAAAAGCCTCGGACGGAAATGGTAATTTAAAAGCTTCTAATTTAAGAAGTACGGTTCCTGGCGACCAATTGCTCAAATTTGATGGGACTACCCGCCTTAGACAGCTACGCATCTAAATATATTCACAGAGCTACATGAACACGTAGCTAGGCCGCCATAAGTCAAATGGCGGTCGGTAAGAAATTATCTCCTGCTGAAAACCGGCTGGTGGTGAAGATCTACTTCCCCGCAAAGAAGGCTGCGGCGCCGCACCTATGGAAAGCTGATGTGCGCAATCAGGCCCATCAGTGCTTGGGCTTCGTGAAGAGCACTATCGCTTCGATCTGGTCTGCCTGGGAACAACAACACGACCCCAACTTCGGCTCGGTACGTCGTCAGCTGACGTGTTGCAATTGATTAACAATTCTAACATTTCATTGGGCCAAATATGATATATGATAGATGGAAGGTTTGAAGCCATCTGGTCGACAACCCAAGTATGGGGAGGCTCTGCACCCGAGCGACCAAAATGAACAAGAGCAGAAAGCCTGTTGCGGCACCGAAACTGACAAAGGTTCTTAAACAATTATTGTTTCTGTAAGGTCCCTCCGTCGCGTGCATAGACGAATATTTATGATATTATTAATAGTAAATCTCGCAAAATAATGGCAGAATCAGTAGCAAATGTTGCCTTTCGCGAGCAATAGTTGCGAAAGAAGGTCACGAATTTGAACCGGAGGATTGTCCTTATTCGACCCGAAGTTTATCTGGACGAGACGTTTTGCTGTTGCACCACACGGCTCAGCTCTCTTGGGTAGATGATGACAAGGTGCGATATACCAAGAGCGGTCGCGGCCCGAGGTAAGTGTATTTTCTACTATATGTTGTGATATTTATCATTACTTTTATGTAATGCAAGGTTTTGTATGTGTGTAGCTGCTGATATCATTCGTCGTGCGAGAATTGTTGGAGAGCTTGTTGAGAGCTCACGAGAAATTTGGCAATCAAATCTAAAGCGCAAGCACGGTGATGATTACCACGAAACTTAAACACGGAGCTGTTCGAAAAGTGAAAATTTGAGTGCACAATTGCCAGCTAAGTATGGTCCCTGCAATATTCACATGGACGGTGCCCGCGATCACAAGAACCGAGTGAACCCAGCACCCACAACCAAGACGCTCAAACTTGGCATTCAATAGTGGCTGGAAGACAATAGTAAGTACCCTTTTGTATACTTTTAGTGGGTATAACAACTAAATCGTTATTTGATGTGTTATTTAGATATATGGTATGATGAAGTCTACACATAAGCAGAGCTAATGATGCTTGTTCGTGCGAATAAGCCGGAGCCTGTCTACCGAGCTATTGGGATAGCAACATCGCACGACCACTTGCTTTACTATACGCCGCCGTACCACCCAGAGCTTCAGCCTAGAGTTCATATAGGCGAATATCTAAGGGTAAATTGCAGATGACCGTGCATCCGACATGGCCGAACTTCGCCCCAAAATTGAATCTGGCTTTGATTTGCTGCCGTTGGATACTTGGACTAACGCGTATATGCACGCCCAGCAGTGTGAGCAGCAATACCTGGCACTTGCCAATCAGTGTGCGCTGGCATCTGACGCACCGAAAGTGAATGCGAGGTCGACGATAATGGCGAGGACAACGAGTGATCCATTGGCTAGTTTATACACATTGCATATTACATTTGCAGTTTTTCTAACAAGGTTAGTATTTTTCTCAGAATATTGTGTTATGACCACCATAGAAAAATGACAGTAATATATCGATTACGATTGGGGAAAAGCAGCTGGTTTCGGTCTCCAACCAATCAAGATCGTGCTAGCACCTATGTGGCAATCGGACAATGGCAAACAAAAACACGTGATTTACTTGCACTTTTTAATTACTCATTAGAAGGATGGACTACGAAATCGCAAAATCTGACCATAAATTCTGATTCCCCACTCTATTTTACCCCTTATATATAACTGTTGATATCAGTTTTATAACATGATAGGATTCATATAACAAGGTAAAGTCCGTCCGAGGTTCGGTGGCCGGGATTATAGACGGGCCGATTGCGACGTAGAAAACTGAATGTGTACATTTTCACTGCATCACGACTTCTTGACGCAACATACTCGGGTCGAAGTATGCGAGATCGTACCACATGCGCTCTGTAATGATGCAAAATATTTAGCACCCCTAATGTGCCTAATTCAGGCAAGTAATCTGATAGCAATGCAAGTGAGAGACCAACATATTGCACCAGCATAAAGAGGATGTGTAGTTTACCGTTCTTCGATGTCTATCGAGACTGCCGTAACCGGAACCTTAGCGACTAAAAACACCGACTTTCGGTTTGACATCTGTCTGTTGTCGTCTTCATCGCCATACCGCCGCGCGTGTGATACCGTAGGAGTGCGCGACAGCGCTAATTGGCTCGCCACTGTCAACGCGCTCAAGAGCCCGTAGCTTGTCGGGATTTTGGTGCTGAACTTCCTTTGCACTATCATGTGGGCGATGAAGTAATTAATGGCTCTACAGCAATCACCCTGTGTTACATCGAAAAAAATTCTCAATAGTTTTTACACTAATCGAAAGTGAATTTTACGAGGTTACATGATCACCGTGATTTACGGTACCTGTTCAGTGCGATGTTTGCTGGGACGAGGTGAAGCAGATCTACCAACATTATAACGACTTCTACATAACGAGAACAACCGGGCACAACGAGAGCATTGAAGACGAGAGGCAGGCACCATGTTTACCGTTACCTGCAACTTAATGATTCAGGATTATTAGAAGTGGTCGTGCCAGCGGTAACAGCGCCAGGTCCAACACAATAACGAAGGCATACACTAGTGAAGGACGACCGCTCAGCATGGGCATGACCTGGCGGCGAGCAATGCGCGTCTGTTCGAGTTGACGAGTGGCAGCTCATGCTTCGTTCGTGCGCGATCGAGCACCGTATCGTTTGCAACAAACAATATGATACTCAGTACGTAGTATCTAATCACGAACGGACATGATCGATGGTCGTCAGGACAATATCAACGTCATGTGAGGCCCAAGTTATAATGAGCATGAAACCATAATATAGATAAGGGAAATGACAGTCAATGTTCGATTATCTAGTGTAGCAAGTACTGAATATACTAGGTGGGCGGGTTATGCAAGCGTTTCTTTTTTGTGGGGGGGGTCTGCTGGTGGATAAAAAGTTGTTCTTCAGGTCGGGGATAATCGTGGCGTGCCGGTGCGTCGACGAGGCCTGGTTGCCTTGAAGTAGGCGTTCCTGTGGGCAACAACGATGTTACGCCGAATCTAGCACTCATATCTTCAGGATGCAGCGTGGGCATTATTCTGTATGGCTATATGCCCTCGTAAGGCGACACATTGTGTCGGAAGGCGACCTCTCAACCACTGTCACCAACGTGCTGAAGCTCCATCTGATTAGTGCATTACATAATGTTCTAGACGCTTGGTTGGAAACGTTTTCAAATGCAAAATCGTGAAGGAAAGCCTGCACCGCCGAGATCAGATCAGTAGTCCAGACGGCTCCGATAAACCATTTATGAGCTCGGAAGGGGGTCCATTTCTAGGTTGGGCCAGCAACTCGGTCGTGGATATACTTTGTAGCTCCAAGGAACTCGCGTTTAGAGGTCCAACCTGGCAGATCCGTCGCGTGCGGTGGTATTTAACTTCACATGCAATTCAGCAACTCTGGGAACGCTGAGAACAAACCCATGCGCCCACAGATTACATGGCCGCACGAGAGAGATTGTAAAGACCTGACACGCATATTCCAATGTTGCCACTCTACTTCCTAGCGCAATTTCACGACTTGCAAATCGTCTATCTTAGAAATAATATGAATGTCCTCGTCGCTTCGGCCTTCTGCAGTTCTCATGCCCGCTAATTATTCCGAGTGCATTGTGTAAGCTGCCCTCACATTTCCCATGACGGCAACTATTACGTGGGGCTAGTTCATTCTGAAATATTTCAGTGTAATATCCGATTCCTCACATTTTTGTCACTGGCCAATGCTGATAAAGTTGCAAGTTGGTACAGGCGACGTTAATCAGTAATTAATGAAATGATTTATTAAAAGAGTTAAAAATTTTCAATTCACAGCTTTTTAAGTTTCGCTCTTTGAATTCATTTTTACTGTAGTATTTTTTGTATACATATATCTGGTGAAAATCAAATTGTAATTATAGCAATTATATATTATCCTGTTAACCGCAATGTGCAGATAAGGTAATTTTTATATATTTCAAAACATATATAAAAAAATATATGAATATATATTCCGATTTCATTAATTTTGGTAACAAATTCTGAATTGATATATAACAATATAATTAGCATTTAATGAACGTTATTAACAGCAACCGGTAGGAGAATTATACGAAATTAAATATGTAGTAAAATTTCGTAGAACTTGTTTGAATTTTTATATTAATTAAGTCAAACATAAAATAAAATGTTATTTTGATTCAGCACTTACTCATTTATATATATATATTCGTTGTGAATCTAATTAAAATGTTATTTATATGTACGTTAAACGATTATATACATTTTCAAAACATTAATATTATTATTTGCTTTAAAGACAAAATCATTTCATGCAAAATAAATGATTTTGTACATATATAATAAGAAATCATTTTGTCGCTAATTATTGTTTTATTTTGTATGTTATTATGCTGTGTTATCTCATAAAAACACATAATAAAAACGCATACTTACTCTTTCTACATTAGATTTAAATAACATTGGTTTTTATATTTGGTGATATTATTTCAATTTATATTATATTTAAAGGTAATCTGTTAAATTTTAAGTTCGTTTTATATAAACAAAGGATAAAATATTGAAATATATTGAAGATTAGTACTGAAATATAAAATTTATGATTATTTTCATTTTTATATTATTAACAGTACCTTTTCACAAATAAAATTAGAAGTAATCATAAATTATATCGGGATATGCGAGACCACTTGATCTTAAGAACCGGCATCTAGATGACAATTAGAAATGGCTTCTTTGCTTGATGAGCCAAAATACAGAGCATGAGATTCATTATGGACGAGTATCCTCTTATACTGTATACCAGTAGCAGAGGCTAATTGTCCTCTCCATCTCGTACAAGTAGATTGGCGTTGTCCTCCCCATGCAACCAGCAAATGTGCTAGGCACTTCGTCGAACTTGGCCGTAGAAAGGATAGCCCAGCGCAGGGTATGTGTGATGTGTGGTCTCCGGAAGAGGAATTGTCGGACGAGACAAATGACTGAAGCGCGACCCTCTTCCGTGTGACCTGACTGCGCCACGAATGCACGACAACACGTGTCTAGAGCCGTGTCTACGGCTTGCCGCATCTGCATATTGATGCCCGATCTGGACAATTAGTGTCTACTGTCGCCCATTCATGTCTATTGTTGATCTGCTGCTGCCTATTGGTGTGTCAAACGGTGTCTACAGAAGCCCCAGACTCCTGGTTGAGTTTGGCGTACCTTTTTCTCCTGATTTTGCATGATAGATGCTGACAAAACTCAGTACAAGACATGTGATGGCTAGCTTCAAGGATCTTTGGTTTTGATGTGCTGGTTTCACGTCAATCAGAATGTGCACAAACATGCAAATACAGAAATTATGCATGGGGTTACTGGAAAAAAGATGTTCCGAGATCCGTGCGATTTGCACTTTGCTGCAACAGAAACTGAACACTTGCGGAAACATGAGTTTTTTTGTGCTTGGCGTGCCGCATGTGCGTTGTGCGTGCGTTGTGCTCTTGCGTAAAGCGTGCTGTGGATCACATGATAAAAATGTGGGTTGTAGGCACACGTTTTACTCCGTGGCAAGCACGCCTATCACACGCCTACGGACTATGCATCAACGAACCAACAACCTTTCAGAGACTTACCACCATCCGCTCAAGGCGGGTTTTAAACGCGCCTAAATGCTCAAAGCGCTTGAGGCTGAGCACCAGGAGCGTTTGATGGTGGTGCTGATGTGGACAAAAATCACGAGTACTACTCGGCTAACGAGCAATCTGACGAATCATCGTCTGCATCTACCTCCAATGACCGAAATGGTCAGTGAATTGCAGGCATCTTATGTGGGGAGGCATGCCAGAAGGCGGCTTAGTCGTAGACCCTGCGGGGCTACGTGCAAGTGTCTGTGTTGACGCAAGGCGGGCATGTGCCACCATGTTTTCAAGGCCACAAAGGTCGCACACATACCATGTTCCGCCATGCCCTCGCCTGGGCTCTGATTTGTTAGCCTAGCTAGCCCACCGGGAGGCCGGTCGACGCGCGGACGTACTTCTCGTGCGGCCGACCCTGCTCCGGACCAGGTCTATTCAGCCGAGCGATGATGTGCTGTCTCTACAGGACTTTTCCAGTGGGATGCATTCCGCTAGGGTAGCGCTACCGTAGGTCGAAGCGAACCTACGGATGTTATTTATTTCAAGCACACCGAGATCGACGAAGATGGAGAGCTCGATGGGGATAGCGAGGCGTCCGACGGCTTTGACTCGACAGAGGCGCATAGCGAAGATCGTGGTCGGACAAAAGCTCCTCTGAATCTGCCGATGTTACAAAGGCGATGCCGCAGTCAGCTCAATCACGAGACAACAGACCCGACCGATCTGAAATGGATGCTGACGTCGAGGAGTCGCAGTATGCGGTAAGCTCCTGCATGGACCTCCTTATTTTCAGCCAGGCGCTCGAGCCGACGCAGACACCCAACGACACGAGCTCTCGAGTACGCTCTGAGCAAGCGCCGTCGCTGCTAAGCAGACAGGAGATTCATAGTCACATGATATCAGGGTACGAATCCTTTAAGATTCCATATGATATCAACATAAACTATATGAATACATATCTCCGTATCTTCCGTTCTTGTCCTCATTGTCAGATTACGCTGACATCGAGTGCCTGGACGCCGACGAGTCCGAGCCACAGACGCATGCAGCGTGGTCGCCCCAAAGCGATCCGATAGCGGGCTAGCACTCACGGAGAAAATGCCATCTCTCGTGCCGTCCCAGGTAAGCATCGCCCCGTCCCCTATGGGTTCGCTGCTTCCGTCGTCTGCCTCCTCCTGCCCAGGCGCTTCCCGTTGCCCACCCCTCAGCATTTCACGCATGGAGACGAACTACTGTTCGTCAACTACGTCGAGGACACGCTGCCGTTCCGTACCAAGTCCGACGCTATCTCAGTCGCGTGGGAGGATGCGCAGCCAAACCGGGCAGCAACCCCGAGTTCTCGGAAGATAACAACAAGTGCCCCATCGTGCGCGCTTTGAGAACCTCGTGTCCGACACGAAGACAAGTTCACCCCAAGTGCTCGATGTGCTTTAGGAGCAGCTTGCAGAATTGGTCGAATTCCGAGTAGCGAGTTTCTAGAGCCCAGTGTCCGCCTTCACAAGGGTCTAACGTGAGTGCTGCGTTTGCGGCCAGCGTTGTGTTGTAGTTCTTGAGTCCTCTCTGCTCAAAGAACGTTTTCATAACCAAGATCACTATGTCAGTCAGCGCTTGCTGGTCTTTCTCACACTCCTCACGTCCGAGATGAAGCTCCCGCTCTCGGCGCTCTCCCTCCATTCGGCGCTATTCACGATGCAACAGGAGCATTCCGTCCACAACGAGTCGGAAACATGCACAATCAGTGCCACAAATCGGCAAATATGAAGCGTATGTCTGCTGTTGTCATGGAGCGCGAAGGTACCCGGTTTTGCCCGCCGTATTGGCCGCGACGTCTTTGTTTTGGTTTTTGGAATGGATTGAACGCATGTGGACCTTTCCGCGCTTGCTTTCCGTGAACTTGAGCTCCGTTGCCTTGAGGATCTTGGAATATAATATTGTCCACGCGTTTTTTAATCTTGGAATATAATATTGTCCACACGTTTGCCCACCAAAAGGAAAAGAAAATCTTAAGGCGACACACGCAACATTTCGCCGTCGTATTGAACGCTTTGTGCCGCGCTATTTCATCGCAATTCCCCAAGAAACGCACCAGCTCCTCAATAATCGAAAGGGTTTGTTGCAGCAGCACCACCAGCCGTACAGATGCCGGTTACGGAACTTATTGGCTGTCACCGTCACCTCGTTTTGATTCACGTGCGACAGGAACGTGGCGAGAACTTGGCTCTCGGAAAGTTGTTGCACAGCATGATCAAGATGTCCACGTTGCTCGGTTTCACACATTCGGACTTGGTGGCGATCGGCAACTTCTTCTTCTCGGCCAGAGGCAGCAGCACCTGCGTCAGCAGATCTGCAGCATTCGGCATTGCATCCGCGGTAGATTTCCGCGCGTTCTCATCTGAGTACCCGAAGAAAATGGAAACGCTCGACATGAAGTTCCCGGGCTTCATGATGTCAAGCAACTTCTCCAGTAGCGTGCGCACGACAACCAGAGTGTGCGGCAACGTAAACACGTCCATCGTTGGGCCGATGGACGCCTAGTCGCCCAGCACGGCTTGGTCCACGCGCAATGCCGAGCGGAAGTTCTTGCGCAACCACGCGGATGGTGGCGTGTTGGTGGCCGATTCGCCCATCTAGTGGCGAGCCTCCTCGTGGTGGTCAGTTAGGGGCGCGTTAAATTAATATTTCTCGACAACTGCTCGTCTCATTTGCGTGAGGAGAAATGCAAGACCGAGCTGACGAAACCGAATTTCAGACTCGAGCAATATATATACAGTTTTGTGTCAACCCGCAGACTCGTTCGTCATAGCCCAGATCATGGACGTTTGGGGCACGCAAATGGAATGAGAAGGGGATTGATACCATTGGAATCGGCCCATAGCAATATACAATTAGGAAGGATGGTTCCTGGTCTGCAAGCTGAAAAGTCCCGGCAAAACGTTTTCTCGAAGCTCGCAGCAGAAGCTGCATGAGAAGTAAACTCGAAACGAGATAACAACGACGTCAGCTATGCTCGGTGGGGGGGGGGGGGGGGGGCAACGATCCGATGCGGACTGTCTCTGGATGTCGGCGGGACCTGGAACGTCAAGCAGTAAGTCCCAATATCCGGGAGATTGTTCACAAGTACCCAAACCACTTTGCCGGCAAGGTGCCCTCAAGCAGTGACGAGACAGTGAATGAAGGCAATGAAGCAGAAGGGGAGATGTCATCGGCATATTGTCTAGTGTCGGGTTAAATGCTGACATATGGCATGGGCTCTTCTGAGATTATATGAGGTGCCATCGTGCAATGCGAAAAAGTTACTGTACAGAATTTAACCTGCATTCATAAATAGTCTCAATTTGTATGGAAATTTAAAGTGTTTTCTCACAAAACAAAATCAATTACTGTGACTGCTGTACCTGTTAAAGGAATTAAATCACTTGAATTTATATTGTATATTGCGGGTTCTACCGGGTCGATTGGTTCAATCGACCGCACCCAATCGACCCGGACTACTAAACGGAATAATATATGTATTTCGACGGTGCCAGGTAGCCCGGAGTTTCCCTTGCAGCCCGCATTGTGCAAGTTTCCTTTATGATGGCGTCCAACGAGAGTGCTCAAGACCCTTTCCTGTTGCCGGCTACAGCTCGTCGCTCGGCACGAAAGCGTCGTCTCCGGCGTTCAGCACCGTATCCTGTGCCTGTCCACCCGCTAGCCGAGCGATCCCGCAGACGCAAGAGATGGAACTCCGTAAGAGAGCACGCTGCACAAAGTGATCCCGCTACGTCAAAATCTTCAATGCAACAAGACATCCCTCTCCATCAAGAGAGTTCATTGCACCAAGACACATTGCTGCAGGAGGAGAGCCCGTTGCACCAGGACATCTTGCTGCAGAAGGGGAGACCGCTTTACCAATACACTTTCGCTCAGGAAGAGAGCACGCTGGGCCAAGAGAGCGGGCTGCGCGAAGAGATAGAGCACCACATAAAGAAACTCATCTGCGCGACAAGAGTGTACTGCGCCAAGGAAACCCGCCGCGGCTAGACCACCCACTTAGCCATGCAATCAATGTGTCCGAAGGATTCCTAGAATCCCCGCTGATTCAAGAAGGTGTTCTGCACCAAAAGATCGCGCAACGACGTGAGGTGGCGACGGTCTACGATACCGGCATGATGACGGACGCGTGCTTTTCAATACAGTTCTGCTGCCCAATCAACATGAAGACCCTCCGCTAAGTCAAGAGCACCAACTATTGCCCATGTGACCCATCTGCTGGACGAAACGCTGCATTTGCCGACGCAGGCGCCAATACAAGAACAGCTTCCGATCACGACACAGGAGCAACTTTATCAACTGGTAATGCGGCCAATTTTGAAGACAATCGTCGGGCAGTGGGATACGTCTGGCAACACTCTGGACGACATCATCTTGAATGGCGGGTCATTCAGTAAGATTCTGCAGAAGATATAGGACCAATTTCTTCCTTGCATTAAATGCAGAGCCGTAGAGATTGACGGCGGTTGGTCTAAAGAGAAACCCGCAGTGCCGAATGGTCGAAAGTAATGTAGTTCAAAGTTAGAGGCACGTCGTGGACACGCAAAAAAAAAGTCCGAGCAAGCGTGAAATCGATAGCTGGTAAATACGCGCGGGGAAATGGCGACAATCGGAGTATATGAGGATGGTAGCCATCGCACGGACCCAGGATTTGAAGATGTTCAAGGCGACGAGCATTCCCCGGAACAGGTTGACCGTGCCGGCGCGACAGCTGAGTTATTTCTACAGGAAATTGTTCTATGTCTCCAAGAAGAGTGGGGGCGATGTTCCAGGCAGACGTTGTTGTGTGGAGGATGTGGGCCAACCATATCACCCGCAACCTCAACAGATCCACTCCGGAAGAAGCGGTAGAGCAGTCCCCACCGGAGTTCGTGGCCAATCTAGTTCGGCCTTCAGATTCGCCATTGAAGCAGCAATTGTCCAACTTAGCGCGGTAGGTAAATGTGGCCTTAACCCGGTGCGCTTTACCAGCAGCCCACCGTGACTGGGAGGCGTTTGGGAGACGCCTGAATGAACACGAACGAAACTTGGAGACGCGCAGGCGAATCATCGAAGTCTTCATTCGGGACATGGCTCCGCCGTCGTCAAGCACAGTGTCCGATCCGTTGATTGAGCTTGAGAATGTTGACGGCATCGACCGTGCCGACTAAAATGGGAGGGCTGATTTGAAGTTCCTGTCTTCGTTTCCTGATCCATGCGATTCGTCAAGGGTAAGTGAATACGTTCGTTATCGGTGACAGAATGAAGTGAAACAAATAACTCGTTGCGCATGTTTAAGTATGAGCCTACGCTTCTGCAGTAATCGCCTGAAAATTTAAGTTATCCTGGCTGCTTTCATCAATGTTGAGGTCTGGTGCGGCTTGGTTTTCGCTGGATAGAGGTCCAACTAGATCGAAAAAGCCTTGGATTCGCCAGCCGCAATGCTCGAGCACACTTCCTATGTTGAAATTATCGACGCGGAGAAATGTCTGGACGACGAAAGGCAGCAAGTCTCGCCGACTTGACTCGACGTAGTGACGTTTGAACGAGCGCTTTACATAGCCAAAGAGGAACGCTACAGGGTTGAGCAATGGGAAGTAGACGGGGAGGAAAATCGCAACAACGACAACACTTCGGAGGTAATGAACGGTATCGGGATATTAATAAATGACAGCTCCGTCGAGAATCCGACCGAACTGCTGCCCGGATACTGCCGAACATGTCCTTGGGTAGGATGGACAAACTGCTGGCAGCACTTCGTAAACTCCACACGATGAAAGGTTCCTTCAGTGCTGAAATAGTCGATGACTCCGTTGAAAACCCGTGGGTTGCGCTGGAGATCGCCCCAAATAGCAACGTTTTGACTTGAGAGCATATTCACGCTAGCGGATCATCCCCCTGTTGTCAAATGAGACCTCGTCGAGGAATACCAAGTTCTGATGTCTCCAGTCCACATTGCTGAGCTATTCTGCGAAGCGAAATATGTCCTTCTCCTTGATGGGCTTGGCACGACGCTCCAACATCTTCCACGTCAGCCCGCTAACGTGAATTATGAGCCAGACTGAGGTTTCTAAAATAGCGAGCCGATGCACTCGTGTGAAAGCGTCTTGTGCTTCGTCTAGGTATACTAACGGCTTCTGCTCGTAGTAGCGAAGTAGCCATGCGCGCTGATCAGCGGAAACGTCCTATGTGAGGAGGAATTGGCACGATGAAATGCTCCGGTTTCACCTCGTAAGTCTTGATTCAGTTGCTGAGGGTGCGCTCCGACTTGCAGAAGATGTGCGCGAGGTGTTTCTTGCTGTATCGGAGCTTGTAGTATGCGTAGAGGCAGTGGTACACCGTATTCAGGAAGCCACGTTGCCGCTTCCTCCACTTCAACACATGCACATCAAGTTGGGATCAATGCATTCTGATTCGTCAATATTATGGATATTTTAATGAATTTGACCAATTATAGCATCCTGTCAGTTCGTTGGCGATTGCCGATGCCCTCGAACCGAACACGTTCCGCAATTTCGGCCGAAATTGGCTCGTAAAAGTATTTATAAGATTTTCACTTCCGGCCAAAAGTATACGAACACCCATACTTCTGCTTCTAACTCAGCTGTCATAGCGAGTTGAAGGCGCTGCTTTTTTTGATATGTTGTCTGAAATACGGTAGGGAGCACCGGATATGTATTAACGTGGCGGATTTAAGCGTCGAAGGGGGAGCTCACATACAGAAAATTGTTTTGGCTGCCGGACAAAATTTACGAACAGAACACTGACTAGCATCCCATACAGATTCCTATATTAAGTGATTGTTGTAGGAGTGGTACGATTAGTAATGAGTCTTGTTTCCTTTCTTCTCGATTACCTCGATGCACCTGCGAGGCATGGAGTCGATCAGCTTCGAGGTAGTCTCGTTGGAGATGTTGTCCTAGGCCTTATAGAACGCCGCGGTGAGAGAGGCTACACTGTCGTACTGTACGCCGTTGCGGTAAACATCTCGGGACATGATCGCCCACAAGTTCTCGACAGGATTTAAATCTGGAGACCGTGCCGGCCAAATCCATTACCTGCACGCTCTGATCCTCAAAGAAAGCTTGGGTCTCCCGCGATGTGTGGATCGCAGCGTTGTCTTGCTGAAAGATGAAGTCCACGCCATACTGTAGATGGACAAAGGAAAGCAAGTATTCAGCCAACGTATAGACGTAGTGTTCTGAAGCTTGGCTCCCCGCGAACACAGCTAGCTCAATATTCCCAACAGCACTAAAGCCGGCCCATACCATCACAGAGCCACCGCCCATTTGCCGCCTGTTCGTCTGGCGCGGCGGCTGGCGCAGGTCTCTCCAGTAGTGCTGGAGGCCGTTTGGGCTGTTCAGATTCCACTTTTTCTCGTCGGAAAATATAACCTGCGCCCAGTCATCCGGCCGGATAATCATCGCCTACGCTAGTCGTGCAGCCTTATAGGCGGCTGACAGCTGCAACGTTTTCTCCGTCTTGGAGTAGACTAGCCAGTCTACTGCCGAGATGGAGCGCCGAACCGTGCGACGGAGCACGTCAGTGCCAGCTGGCCCTTGAACTGGGTGGCTCCCATGGCTGCGGTGCGTACCAGACGTCGCAGCGTCTTCTCCGTGAGCGCTTGTGGTCACCCCCGCCTACAAACGTGCCGAGTCTGCTTCGAGCGTCGAAGAGCTCGCATTACGGCGTCAGGTGAGCGGTGTGTCTTCGTTGCGATTGCGCGAATTCCAACACCACCTTCATGGAGCACTCGGATCTTTCCTTTTTAGCGCTTTTTCCCTCCCCATCACTTGGAGGATGAGCGCTGTTTGCTGAATGGGCGCCGGGCCATGCAGAGGAATGCTGACCACCAAAAATTCCTATCATTTAATATAGGAATTTGTGTGGGATGCTAGTCAGTGATTCTGTTCGTATATTTTTGTCCGGCAGCCAGATCAGATTTTCGTATGTGAGCTCCCCCTCAACGATTAAATCCGCAATGTTAAGACATATCCGGCGATCCATACCGTATTCCACACAATATATCGAAAACAGAGCTTTTAACTCACAATAATAGCTGATTTAATAGCAAAAGTATAGGTGTTTGTATACTTTTGGCCGGGAGTGTACTAATCCAGATTTCCTGATACAAAAAAATACTTTGAAAACTGCAAGATTTTCTGGCAGAAATTTTTTAAGGGAAATTTTATATCTAACTATACAACTTCCCTTCTGATCACGTGAAACGATCGCAACTTGCCTCTGTCCCTCATCTGTCGACCAAAACACTATGATACACTGCACAACTGCCTCGATATCAGCACGTGGAGCTTCAAAGCTCGTTCTTATCTTCCGCAATCCCACTCAGGCGGGTTTTAGTGATTACACTGTTGGGGCAACGACTCAATGGCCTCTTATTCCTAACTCTACAAAGCAGCACGAACCATCGCCGTACAATCGTCGTCTCATCTCAACTTCGACATGCTCCGTGCTCCTTTCAATCAACTTGCGTCGGCCTCTCAGCCGTCTTTTATACGTCAATTCAGTGCTGTAATGCTACCCCTTGACTCTGCACCTGAACAGCGAGCGGGTAAGTCTCACCTCCAAGACTCGTGATTCTCGGTCCACCAGCAGGTGGCAAAGGCACTCGATGCGAGCTTCTTGTTGAAATGCTGGGGGTAGTTCACTTGTCAACGGGAAACATCTTCCGGCAAGCTATTCACGACAAAACGCGTTGGGACTCCGGGCACAGGAATTCATAGACCACGGGAAGCTCGTACCCAATGAACTTATCGTTGACGTCGTGCTCGGTCGACGAGCTGAAGATGATTGTGCAACTCGTGGTTGGTTGCTCGATGGCTTCCTCGAACCGCTAACCGCCGAAGGTGGCACGGCAACTCCCGACTGTGTGTTGGAACTGGAAATTCCTGACAAAGAGGTTATCCGACGTATTGCCGGGCGTCAGGTGGACCTAGTGACGGGGATGACCTACCACATCGAGTTCAGCCCTCCCCCGGCACTTGTGGCTAGCCGAGTCGAGCAAAGAAGCGACGATACTGAAGGGAAGATCCGCACTCGACTCATATAGTTCTATGCACATGCTGAAGCTGTCCGAGCAGCGTTTGAAAGCTACTGTGGTAACTTTGGGGCTTCGATTCAGGTCATGCAAGCGTGTGGCTACCAGCCTCCTCCAGCCATCGCTCGAGCCTTCGCGGACTTTGCCTTGCAGCCTGCAGCTCATCGCAGCCTCTACCTCATCCGATAAGATATCTCCAGGTGCCTGTCGACGATTCGAGTCTGGGGGTCGCGGTGTCTATCACGCAGGGCTCCGCAAAAATCAAGAGCAGTTATAATAATTTCCTGTAACTTACCAATAACTAATTCACCTCCTACCCTCAATTTAGCGCAATATGAATGAGCAACCCGCCTCCAAAATCTATAGAAAAGAATGGCACTAACCAAGCAATGCTAGCCATCCAATGACGAAAACTACTCCGGGGCCTTCATTCTGGTTATTTTGCAATGTTGTTCAACCGCACACTACACCCCACCAACCTCAAGTTACCCCCCCCCCCCCCCCCCCCGCCTCCAATGTCTTCATTCCCCCCAAGATCTCTCGCTTCCGCGCTCTTCGTTCCTGTGGAGGGAGACTACTACCACTGCCGTCTTTGATTCCAGCGCCGAAAGCAAGCCCGTGGCACTGGGTATACAAACCTAGTGGAACACCTCGTACGCTGCCACGCCAGCACGTACGAGGATGAGTTTCGCTCCATCCAACGACGCGAGGGGAAGCTCGACGCGTTCATGAAAGGAGATGAGTTCTCGCGGAACATCTACCACTGACTCGGTTGGATAATAATGGAGAATCGCGAGCTGAGCATGTGTGAAAAGGTGAAAACGCGTAAGTACACGAACCTGAGATGCGTGGTGTCAACACGCTCAAGAAGCACGTGTTTGGACTGGAGGAGTTTGTACAGAAGAGCGTCAAAGCGCGATTGTCCGGTAAGAAAGTTGGCTTCGCAATTGACGCTTGGACGGAAGACGGAACTCATTTTGTGGCTGTCATCGCCATCACCGATAAAGACAAGTTCTTACTGTGTTTCTCGACCTTGTTGGATGAATCCGACATGAGCTCGGACGCGATCATCGAGCTGCTGGATGATCTGTTCGACACCTGCGGAATTGATTCCTCGCAGCTCTCTTCTACGCGTGTGACTCTCCGTCGGTGAATGTTACTATCGCAGAGAAGAACCAAGTTTCAATGATTGGATGTGCTAGTGATCGGATGAATTCGGCGATGCAAGCTCTCATGCGGGAGTACGGTGATCTGTTGGGGAAGGTACAGCTGTTGATGACGAAGATAAACACGATCAAGAATTGGCACCACCTTCGGGATGTCGACGCACTCATGCCCGACTTTCGCAACGTCACGCGCTGGAGTTGCACGTTTGCTATGATAAACCGCTACTTCGCGATTTACTGCAAGCTAGACCGTGTCGATGATGATCTGGCCGACTATATCCCGACTCCACGGGAGAATGTTCGTTTGAAGGCTCTTCATGATGATCTGAAGAATCTGAAGAGTGTCAACAAGAAGCTTCAGACAGAGTCTGTGAATTTGCTAGACGTTCGATTTCTTTTTTTAAATGTGGTGAAAAAAGACACTATCCCATTACAAGCACGCACCTGGATGCTTTCGCCTCCGTCGTGAAATTTCCTGATTTTGGAAATGGCATTACCAAGGTCCTTGCTGGGAAAGATCGGTCTCTTACGCGTGCCGAGCGTAGTGCTGTGGCAAAAAAAACTACCTAATACTATGTCTACTTTTTGTATTATGTTCGTAATATGATAATAGGTGTTAATGGCTTGATGGTACTAGGCCTGTGGGGTATAGGACTTGTGGTAGTTCAATGGAACGGAAATTCGCGGCGGGAGTGAGCGCACCTGCTTGGCTTAGTTCCGTAGTTTTCATGATGGTGGGATTGGCGACGACGAGTCGCTAAAGATGGATAGCTCCATGATGCTCACGATGCTTCGTCATACTGAAAAAATAATAAAAATAACACCATTATTATTAATGGGCGGGGGCTCGACCCTACAACCAATCCGGTATTGCATTGTGAGCAGCCCTGCTATCACGTTCCGAATCCTCACAAGAAGCCATCGTACCCGGTCCATGCCCGCGTCCGAGCGCTCAACGTCCCGCACCACACACAGTTTATCCCCGAGCCTGAGCAGCGACTAAAAAAAAGAGTTTATGGAGTGCTGCACGAGCTGTTTCGCCGGCTACTGTTTGTGTAAAAGTAAAACATTGTAATTTTGATTTTTTGCCAATTTGACCGTCGACTACAAAAAACTATGTAGCATAATAGACCCACATTCCTTTGTCTTACCAACCCCGAAGAAGGCAGACGGCGCTGAGCTTCCCCGCTGCTTCCAGAACCTTGCGCAATGCGACGTGTTCGTGCCTCGAACGCGATGATTCTGGTTGCCCAGCGACGTAGCGAGCGGGCCCGCGTGGCAGAGGTCATGCAAGTCCAGAAATGCATGCGAAGCCACCGCTAGCGAAATTTGCTTGGATTTGTCACGTGCCGACAGATACGACATACCCGCCTTCCTGACATGTTGCCGTTAACTCCCCCTGGCGTCGCCGTCTCTGACCAGTTATCGAGGGTTCGTCTTCTCGTCAAAGCAAACAGGAGCTGTTACCTTCGTTACGAGTGCCATTACGATACAAGACTGGAGGAGCGAGCTACAAGCGGGTAAGATAATGCCAGTTGTCCAAGCAACGTTGAAGTGTCCAGTGCTCGCGGCTATGCAAATGCGGAGGTGGCATCGCCACGCGCCGCACCGAGCATTTCTTTGTGCCGGTTCCATTTACGTAAAAGCTATTGACCAATCCGATGGCAGGAAAGATACTTTAGCGCATTAGCTGACCAATTGCAGTCGCGGAAGAGTCATCTCAATTTGGGATACCGAGAAAATGTAGGGTCCGACAAAAGTTAGTGAATGGCGCCACTCTCACTCAGTTCACAGCGTGGAGATCGTCGGGTATTATAGTGGAAGTTGGAGCGATATGGACCTACGACCAAGTGGTATATAGAATCATTGATATGGCGCACAGCTCTTGCAAGAGGAGGCTGCTTACACGTATCTAGAACAACTTCGATAGCTATAGCCACGCGTTGCCCATTCAAAAGAAACCACTTAAGCGGTCGCGCTTACTGTGCCTTCGAAGGTTGGAAAACCTTCCTGGCCGTAAACTATCAGTAAATGTAGCCACTTTCCAGAGAGCGCCCAAAATCAGCTCAAAAAGTCCCACAAAGTTCTCGCTTGGGATGAGTCGCCAGAAATTTCCATGCTTCGATGCGCCTTCTTCAAGCAGCTGCAAAGCTCACGCGCGACATCGAAGCCCAAAACAAACGCATGCCCCCCACTATGGCGCAGAGTGGGCCACGACGGACACGGTCATTCTGAGATTTACCTCGAGTGTGTCAAGCCACAAAACTCATGATGTCGCTCGACTCGCGCCACCGCTCGTTGTCTGAGGGTTGCTGCCTCAACTTCTTGGTCGAAGAGGTTGAAGAAGAGCCTTCTTTCGCACTGCCGCATGAGGAGCACGTGGACGACCACCACCCGCTCGTGCTGGCCGTGCATCACGGTGGAGAGAGCCTCGCAGCGCTGGAGCAGCGCTCAAAGTCCGAGAGTTTCATCTGCACGGCCCAAGGCATCGTGTTCCAGGACACCAAGTGCCAGCAGTACCAGACCAAGCTTAACAGCCTCATGGCGCTGGCGGCCAGCTCCTCAAGCTCCCAGAGCAACGTATTGCTGGCCAAGAAGGCGCTCCGATATCGCAAAGTACTCGAACGCCGCTGTGCCATGGCATGAGAAGAGCAAGAGATGACAAGAAGTTCGCCCTGCGCTTTAGATGCTGCATCGCAGATGGCTGAGAAGCTAAAGAACTGCGAGAGCTCACCGTCGCGACGCTTGAGGGCTCTGGCAGCTAACTGACGTAGCCGCCTTTGTATTATGAAGATCCCAACTGTTATTTTAGTGATGAAATAGCCTGTAGCTATATATTTAACGCCAAGAAAAAATTGCAGCGACCTGCACTTTTGCGCCACAACTTACACATTTGGTCCTTGCGTTGAGGGTGCATCCTGAAGGTGAGCTATCCGATAAGAACCTACTCGTCATTAATGTACGTACTTCACGATGCGTCCGCATTAGTATGCCGCCATCGAAGAAGAACGATCGCACACCCGAAAATCCTCTTGAGGACTCCAGAAAGGAGGTCCATTGTCATACCCGATGAGCAGGCGCCTAAGTAATTTCCTCCTCATGAGCTGATGATTGTCATCCAGCCGAAAGTTCAGCTACAAGAACTACAATGCTGTAATCCCCAGTCTCCAGTTGCGTCAACAGCAGTGAGGGGACTACAAAGCTTTCTTTTTATCGGGGAGGGTAGATTATCGAGTCCGCCAGCTTTACAGGCTTGACGAAGTTTTCGTCACGAAGTAGGTGTCACCCCGCAAGATCTAGGTCACCTAGTAGGTGAGGCCTGTCGCAACTGCTACACCCAAGCATGTTCGGAACGAACGTGACGTCCGAACAACACACACGGCTACGCAACCGGATGGGAGGGGACGTCTTATCCCGTTTCGCGAAAACGGTCTCCTCTTGGACCACTCTACTGTCTGTCGAGACGACAGTCAAGCAACATCGCAAACCATCTGTGGAATGTTGAACCACACTGATATCACGTTGATATTCTCATGATCTCAAGACAGTCATGGCATGTTAAAACTTAAAAATCAGTCCACGCAAGTAACCACTTCAACTACTTAAGCAGTGCTTTTAACTACACTAATGTATCCATGCTAACCTTTTTTTTCAACCAATCAGCGAGGCAGTTCTATTTTTGACAGGCTCAGTCAAGAAAACTAGTGGCCAATGGAGGCGTGGGTGCGCGACAAGGTGTCGGTGCTGAGTCTGGATGCCTCTGTCTACGTTGAGTACGCGCTGGGACTGCTGCAAGATGAGGATATGGACGTGTCGGAGCGCGTGGACAGCGTGATTGCCGTGTTCTTAGGAGCGGCAGACGGCCTCGTCGCGCAGGACATGCTAGACACGACTCTGGACCCGGCGAAAATGACGCAGGACGTCGAAAAGCTTCTCCAGACCGCGCAGCAGCAGTCGCAGCAAGAAGAGGAACTCAAGGTGGCGGAAAAGAAACTTAAGGACCTGCAGCTGAGGGAGAAGCAGCGTCAGGAGGCCGAAGAGGCGGCCGAGCGCGAGAGGCAGAAGGCTGCCGACCGTCTCAAGAACATGACGCGCGAGCAGATGGCCGCCCGCGAGCAGCTCATCAGCGAGTACGGCTTCACGGTCATGTCAGAGTTCGATGAGGAAGGCAACGTGGTAAAGATTAAGGACAAGGAGAAGGCTACGGAAAACACGGGCCCCGCCAATTCGAACAGACAACGGGTGCAACAGGCGCAGAATGACATGAGGGACAAGATGAAGAAGGAGCACGAGAAGAAGGTCAAATACGAGAAGGAGCTGCTGGCCAAGGACAAGGCGCGCAAGGACAAGGCCAAGAAGAGGACCATGAAGAAGGAGAAGCAGCGTGGCTGTGGCTAGACAAGAAGAGATGAAAAGACAGTGCCTGATTCAAAAGGGTGTTTTATTATACAGGCAGGATTTGCACTCTAAAACTGTCTATTTGGGATATCGGTGCCTAGATGGACATCTTAGCTGTATTCGTGTCGACGTTCCATGGTCTTAGTGCGATACCTGAGCGCCTTCATGGCGAGCAACGCGTTGCAACTCGAACTGCTCGGGTTTGATGCTAGCGCCATGAGGTTGCCCAGTCG
Source organism: Phytophthora sp. 'mugwort' (assembly GCA_033558025.1). Classification (NCBI taxonomy): domain Eukaryota; phylum Oomycota; class Peronosporomycetes; order Peronosporales; family Peronosporaceae; genus Phytophthora; species Phytophthora sp. 'mugwort'. The sequence continues at coordinate 3,071,776 of JAUCEF010000011.1, forward strand.
GGTATGGTAGTTAGGGTACTTGTCTTCGAACTTTATCCCTTGTGCGGTGCAGATGACGCTTTCGGACTTGGAACGCTTCACTAGAGCTGCCGGGACTGGGTTATTGCATTGACTTGGCTTTAATTGAGTCTCGTCGAGTTCGGTTTCCGGCAGAGTTTCCCCCTCAGTGAGTGCAGCCCAGAGATGAAAATGGCTGCCCTCGGACAGGGATCGTCGCCGTGCAACGCGTGCGTTTGTCGAGCGTGACAAATCGCTTTGAGCAATTACTGGAGTGGGGTGTCGAATCAAAGCAAATAGTGCACTGACCCACTGGACCATTGCAGTAGACAACATTATTGTGTGGTCGGAACTTCCTAGATATCTTTGGCGGCGTGGTTGAAGAAATCCGGATGGGGTCGATATAGCGAAACCGCTTGGCGTTTCGCGGGAGATTTTTTTATAGCGAGTCCAGGCCAGAAAAGAAATAAAGGATTTTCCTGCACGGACAGCCAACGCTTTTGGTTGCGTACGCCTCGCAACAGGCACAGACCAACGGCCACAGCTCTGGCTGGAAACGCAAGGTTGACGCTCCTTACATGTAAGTAAGTCAGTAGCGTTGTCAACATCCAAAATTGGGCAGTTCATTAAAAAAAAAAAACAGCTCTGCTGTGTCATCTCTAAGCTAACGCCTAAATAGTTGGTCTCTTCGTTTTCTGTCAAGCCGCTAAACTCTTCTCGAAGCTGGGGCCGATGGCATTGCAGCACCGCTCCTGCCACGTCGGAGTAATTCCATCTCGCTGTGGCCTCATCATCGACCTCGTTCAAACCTCGCGTGCCAGCAGCTTTCGCGTTACTTCTGCCTTTGTGGTTGTATCGAGTTGAGCCCGGACGCTCTCGGTAACTGTAGATCGCAACTCATCAAAGATGGCATTGGACCTTTCTGGAGTCAGACATTGCAGGACCAGTGTGCTTCGACTCAACGAGCTCCACTTTGCGTGACGGAATCAAAACACAGGTGGAACCCACACGTTGGTCCACGAGTAACGTACGGTATACCAGCCGACGAGAACAATAACAGACAAGACGCACATTTCGTATGTTTCTTCACTCATCCGAAGCGACGAGCCGTTCTAAACTTCCAGGCAATCCAAAATCTTCGTGGGACTTACGAAATTCTGTCCCCCACCTACCTTAGTCAGAAGTAGCAAGTCATGCGCATGATAGGAGCGCAGACAATAAACGATAAGCTCTATATGTACTGTATATTGCTGACAACTACTGACAACAAGTACATTTGAGACTCAACGAAGGCAGCAAGGCTAACCAAAAGCGTAATGAAACTTTTCTGCCGCGATTCGTTACGCAATGGAAGCCTGGGATCTCCCACACTAGGCAGCCAACGAGACCACCCTGCAATGTCGAGGCGATTTCAGGCATCCTATCACCAGCTTCTTGCAAGAATGCAGTGTCGCTACGATTATGTCGACATTAAATATATAGCAACATTACTAGGACTCCATCCATCGAGTCCCCATCCCCTCTCGGTGCGAGCCACCTTCACACCTCGGTAGGGCTTCTCAATACACAAACAACACATCTGCTTTATGTTGCAGCCGCAGCTCTCCTTGTGGGGCCTCGAGCGTCACAGAACTTGGGGTGGCTCACACGAAATGGTAATTTCGAAGGTCACCAGTCTACTTTCCCAGACGACCTTCTGCTGACGCGAGGCCTCTCACGAGAGAGAGGTTAGAGACTTAGTCACTCAATGATACGACGGCGCACCATCGCCTTGCGATACCGGAGCGCCTTCTTGGCGAGTAACACGTTGCTCTTCGTGCCGAGCGCGTCGGTGTTGGCCGCCAGCGCCATGAGATTGCTGAGCTTGGAGCTGTACGAGCTCTTGGCGTCCTCGAAGACGACGCCCTGCGCCGTGCAGATGAAGCTCTCGGACTTGGCGCGGTGCTCCAGCGCCAGATAGGGCTCGCTCTCATGACCCACAGCCAGCACGAGCGGGTGGTGGTCGTCTAGATGCTCCATGGACTGCAGCAGCGAGCAGCTCGGCTCCTCGATGTCCTCGTCGCCCAAGGACGCCAGGTAGTGGAGCTTAAAGCTCTCGGATAGCGAGCGGCGGTGCGGCGAGATCGTCGTCATGAGGCGCGTGATTGGGGGAAGACGTTTTAGCGGAACTTGTTACGGACCGAGCGAGTCTCAGAGTGAACGCTTCGACGAGGCAGTTGTCGGTCGTGGGTGGCTCCTCGGCAGCCTCGGGCGGATGGCATACGGCCGCCCCAGGTGGAAATTTCCATCGACGACTCATCCCAGTGAGATTTTTGTTGGGGGCGCGACTTTTTTACTTCATTTTCAAAATTGGGCGAGAACTCGCTCGTCGTGCTAAACTGCTTGGCAAATGGTAAAACAGTGTTTCAACGTCGCTAGCAATGTAAGCGGCTCCGACTGCGTTGCTCCAAACTGTGGCCATGGGCGTGGGTTGGAGGAGCAATGCTCCCTGACTGAGCCTTTGGATCACGAGCTAAAAAATCGAGATATTTTTCACCATATAATAACAGTGTTCTTGATTCAAGCAAAAAATGGGCAGCAAGTTGTAGACAATGAGGGTCACTGATAGCAGAAGCGAAGACGTATGAAGCTGGCGAACGCGACGGCGGTGAGCCGTAATTCCTACCGAAGCGAATGCAAGGCAACTTAAACGTGCTTGTCATCGGGCTCTACAATCCGATGTGGGTTTAGCCTCTCGTATTGGGCGGGAATATTGCGCTTCAGCTATGTCCTGCGTTGGGATTGGTCAACTATTGTGAAAAACATTTTGGCACGTGACTATGCTCCCGATCTTTAGGCGCACTTCAACATCCGCCGCAATTGCAATGGCAACTGACACTTTAAAGTGATTTTCGAGAAATTTTTCAGCAATTCCTACCGACTTGCTTGGGGTAGCAGGGACTTACGTTTTCATTAGGTACGGTATGTGGTTTCGCCTTCGCATGCGCTGGCTGAGGTCGGAGACAAAAAGAGAGAGGGAGAGCTGGAAGGTGTCAATTAACGGAGATGTTCCCGCTAGCGCAGGTGCCCGCACAAACTCCTGCTTTTCTCACTACTAGCTCTCCAATTCGCAGACAAGCCAACATATAACGGACATCCGTGACCCGAACACACCAGCCAACGTTGACTGCAATCGGCAGTGCCCCAGTGTTAGTACGCAAGTAAGCAGCTCAAATTTAATCAGTTGCAGTGTCTGAAGGAAGATTTTTGCTCGCTGCGATGTAACCGCGTTGAGATTAACCTTACGCACGGCGGAAAGCCGCATGACTTACTCGTGCAGCTCTACCATGGAGCGCAAGTCATGCCACTCCAGTATCGTTTGTGTTTTTACTGCTCCAGACGGCCAGGAGGCACGACCGACGAGCACTTTCGCTGAACTCAGATGGTTTTTAAGAAAAAGGCACCGAAATCCGAGCCCATGAATCATGCGCGATACGTCGCAACTTGCGTTTTGCTACGATAGTAACGGATAATAACGGACTTGCTCCCTACAAGACCAGGAGAAGCCAGCTGCATCAGAGACCGGCCATGGTGGCACTACGTCGACCCACGGAGAGCTCCAAGGCAGCAGTGGCCACAGCTACCAAGTCTCTTTCAGCGGTCTCACTCACCAAGAAGACGGTGGGTCTTCTCCATGATATCCATGGATTGTTGTTGTATTTTATCAATTCCTTTTTCATTCCAGAATACTTTGGTATCGGACGTGGAAGAGCTCAAGAACAACCTCGAGGTGAGGAAGCCTGAGGTTTTGTGGGGGGTCAGAAACTAAGCCAAGTTTGTGAGTCGCAGATTCAAAGCCGAGAGGTGACGCAACGTGATGAAACGATACAAGAACTCGTCGGCAAGGTGACGTCTTTCTAGTGTCAAGGTTCTAGTGACTGTAGCTCTGATACGGACCCACAATGACCAGGTGGACATGTTGCACGACGCCTTCAACTCACTGTCCGACGTCTTCACATTTGAAGTCGGTAGGTCGCTGCATGCATCACGAGGGATCGTGCGTTTGTGCTTACATACATTTTTTTCTGGTCAAATATTTTAGAGGAGATGCAGATGCAGTTTGCAGCCACGACGTCGCAGCTGCAAGATCGTATTGCTAAACTGGAAGGCTCTATCGGTTTGCTAGAGTCCCAAGTTCCCAGAATGGATGGTAAGCGCCGACAGCTTCAAGAAACATCCGAGCGGCGTTTCCTCAGTGTTCAAGAAATGTGCTCCAAGCTTGAGCTTGCATTTTACGGGTCGCAGGCAGAGTTAGCTCTTATAAAAAATGCCTCGGAGGACCTCATGACACGCGAGCGGGAGGCTGCGCATTTGCAGAAATCGATACAGATTTCGCAGGAGGATGCGATGGAAGCTCTCAAGAGACTGAAGGAAGAGAGCAGCCAACTCCAAGTCGAGCTTTTCGCACTGAAAGAACAAATAACTGGAACTACGACAATTGTTGCGAGCGATGTCCAGGTACTAGCTAAAGAGTACTCAGCACTTCGGAGCTCAATATCAACGCAGCAGTCGCAGTGGGTAGGCAAACTCAAGGCGCTACAAGAAACTATTGATCGCCAAGGAAAAATGGACAAAACACAAATTAGTCAGCGAGTTGACGCACTTTCGGACACTGTTGCATCCCAAGAACGTCGTAACAAGGACGCCGTCGACAATCTGTTAAAGAATCATGTTCGCATCCGGTGTGCAGTCGACGAAGGCATGACAATCTGCTCGCGAGAAATTCGAGCTTTGAGTAACGACGTGAAAGCAGTGCAAGCCGACCAACAGGATAAACTCGACCAGGTCGTCCAGCAAATGGCAACGAGCTCCATTGAATGTGGTCAACGACACGATGAGCTACATCTCTCGCTTCGATCCATCGCACACCGACTCAAGGTCTCGCTGTAATCAATCTCGCACCCCGAAGCAATGATCATAAATAACTTTATGACAAATAAAATAGATCTTATGAATCTTAAAAGATCAATACTTCTTCATCCTCACACGTAAAAAGCCCCAGTCTCCCTCGAATTCTCGTTCACGGGCGCAGCCTCTGGGGCCACGTATTTCTTCCTGTACTTGTCCTTCAGCGACGCGTACTTGCTCGAAATGTCCTTTACAATAGCACGGTAGCATCAGCAACTACGACACGCGTCTGTTATCAGAAAAAAAGTAAGCCTTCCGGCCCTTACCTGCTCCTTCTTGACCGTTAACAACTCGTCATCCAAATCACGCAATGTATTCAGTTGTCGGTAGTGATATTTCCGGTGAGATCGTGCACGATGCAGCTCACTACTGCAGCAGAACCTCAGCACTTCCATCGCGAACAGCATCAGCAGTGCATAAGCCGGAATGAATTTGTCCTCTTCAAGTCTCCGTAGCTGCGCATCGCTATCCGACATTTAAAAAATAAAACTTAGTAAAGTTCCCAAAAACTCACAAAACTTCCCAGAAAACTTCCTCCACGTACGTAATTTTGAGTTCTTGCTGATGCTGCCGTAGGAACTGGTCAATAGTGGGTCCTTGGGTGAAAATGACCACAGCCAGCATCAGCTCGGCCAAGGCCAGCAGAATCAGCAGGTATGACGAGCACGAGAGGCACACGGAGCAGCTCCGGTTCGAGGCCCCGCACCAGCTCATAAGCGTCGACAGGATCAGTAGCCCCCCCACAGCCATTATGGGTCCGTAGAGCCATTCCGGGGCGTAGTGGTTCAGTCCTGCGATATATTTAAGATTTTTTGCGTTTAGTTGTAGCAGATACGACTTCTAATTTTCAAATACGATATCGGTACCAATGTAGAGGCTGTAGACGGTGAGAGCCACGCCGCACAGTAGGTCCACGCCGTTGAAGATGAAAAGCGCGCTGCCGGAGCAGCACTCGCTGCACGAGTCGCCGCACATGGTTTTTCACTTGGATTTGACTTTTATTGTGAGCGCTCTTGAACTGAAGTTTCATTTGGGTAGAATAGTACAGTTTAGGAGCAAAAAATGGATACATTGTTTTTTTATGTTGAAGTGGTTGCTCTTTCACGCGATTGTGACTGGTCGTTTGCCGTTTGGGGGCTCTCACTTGTCGAGAGCACTGAACAAGGGACTATTTATACAGTTTACAGTTTCGAAGCGCGATTGATCAGGCCCGTGTTGCGTGTTGTTGCTCCTGGGATGGACTCACCGGATTTGTTTAAGATAATACCTCAGTTCATTTACACATGAAACTCGTTTTTACTTAAACTACTTTATTTTCCAGGTGTCTATCGTTTTATAAGGATTTGAGGTGCATTTGTTTCGGCCGTCACTAAGATAATTTATGATCGTTCGCTTCGCACGGGGCAGCTCTGCGCTCGAAGTGGCCTCTCTGGGTGATGCATCGGTCGTCGCGCACGCATCTCGCGGTACTTAATCGCCTTCTTGGCGATGAGCGCGTTGCGCTCCGAGCTCTCCGGACTCAATGCCGTCTCGACCAGCCGTTCGGCCTTGGCAATCGTCTCGCGCTGGAATTCCTCGTCTTGGAAAACCACGCCATCGGACGTATGCACGTACAGCTCAGTCAAGGAGAAGCGCGGGAAGGCCGGTGTTCGGTTCTCTGAGGCGAGCGGCGACTGTGCCAACGATGCATGGAGCTCAGCGGCCGATTTGGTGGATCCCTCCGAGCGTGAGCGCCGTCGAGAATCCTTCGGACGCGTGGTGGTGGTTCCGACCATTAGCGCGAGAGCCGAATTGTGTGTTTAAGCAGCCGGTGAATCCGTAAATGACCCGGTGTGCTTGTGTGCGGGCGGGAGAAGCAGCCAGCCTGGGCTGACGGCGTTACGCCGCACGAAAGGCTGCGGAATTTTTCTTGAAAATGGTGCCGAGTCAACAGTGTCCAGACGTTTCGGAGCCACAGAGGGAAGTGACACCTCCAAAGTGTTCATTGAACGTATTCAGCTTGCACATTCGGCCAGATACGATTCGACTGGCCCACTGGCGCGTGGACACGGAGCGAGTATCCAAAGTAACGCGCCCATATCCCAGCGCCAGGCGACGGTCAGGAATTCTGGTGGCGCTAGCGCTGGCCGGTGCTCGCTGTGTGATCTGCCTACGAGCAACACTAGCGGTGTACTTACGTCAGAGGCTTGTGAGGTTTCTTCCACAATCACACGCAGGAGTTCGGATTAGTGCCGCCACGGCAATCATTCGCGTTGCGTAATACGGCACTCACATGTGCGTGTTGATATTCGAATATTAAGCGGTATGCGGCCACGACCTGAAGATAATATCTCTTTTAAGATATGTATTGGATATTCCCTTTATGTAATGCAAGGAACGGCAAATTTTACGATGCGTATTGGTGCAAAAAAGCAGCCAATCGAAAATTCCTTTTTTCGAGGTTTTGGGCTACTTACCATCTACCAAACCCCGAAGATTTCCGAAGCAGACCGTTTTCGCAGAACTAGAGGAAAATGTATCAAGCAAGACGAGGATGGCTTGTGGCATAGCATAGGGCCGCGCCTTGTTGCCAACGAGTCGTGGGGTCCCTTGGAGCGATCTCAGGCACTGGTAACCCCCCCCCCATCTAGGTAAACGAGACAAGAGAGACGACTGTAGCAACGTAGCGTTGCCGTTGTTGCGTATTAAGAGACTTCGAGCTGCCACCCGTTTCTAGGTTTCAGGATTGTATTTTTATAGCAGTGCCATTAGCAGTTGAAAATCCACCAACTCTTAAGATATGGGGCCAGTTTTAACGGCTCTTCTGGATTTGGGTGAAATTTGATACGAATGAAACTAACGCTGCGGAACGAAGACATGTGCTCCGCGACTAACTCAGCTTAATTTTGGTCTACGAAACACGTCGCTTTAATTCTGCAACAGTTTGTTGCGTTTAATAGTAAACGTCTTTGAGACGGGTCACACTGCCCCCCCCCCCCCCCCCCCTCTCTCTCTCTTCGAGCCGGCTGCGCTGCCAAAGGAAACAGATCTTCCTTCACCTTAGAAGATTTTCCTTTCCCCCCATCAGGAATTTGATTAAGTACTTCGATTCAAGTTTCTCATCATAGGAGCTTGGGTATAAATTCAACGTAACAATGTCCGTCTAGTTTCCAGACAATGTATACTCTTAATAGATATGTGACGTCGAACTCACTCACTCACATCGCGGGTCAGGTGATTGCCAGGCGCCAAAAGCGTCCCCTAAGGAATGTTTTGCCCGCTCCGAACAGTTGCGTACACCAATCTTCAACCAAACTCTACCAGCTGAAAACTAACTTTGCCAGGCACCGTGGAACTCAGTTGGTTGAGATCCTCGACGTGAAACTCTTCATAATATGATACATGTATTATCATCTTGACCTCCACATATTGCGTTAGTGTTGGTGGACCAGTTGCTGCGGGCATGGTAGTCGATTTTGCAATACGCCGCTGTTGCTGGTCAATAGAGCCGAGTTTGCTACTCACTTGCTAGCTCATTCGCGTTCGTTCCTAACATTTAAATTGTCTGAAGTCATCCAGTATCCTGTGAAGAAACCGACCTTTTGTGTGGCCATCGACCTGAGCAGACTGCAAGCTTCGCTCAACTCGGAGATCAAAAGCCGGTGTAGAAATAGGAGGAGTTTCAATTCGCAGTTCACACAACAGTCCGCTATGTGCCTTCCACGTTCTGGTACAGTCTCTTATCGTACCCCAGCATTCACGTGCTAAACTGTAAACATCAGAACTGGTTTCCAGCACAAAACACCTCTCATTCAGAATTACTAATCACAGCGCAAACCGTCCTCCTGGAGCCATGCTAACTTCAGAGAGATATCTCCCGTCTCAAACTCCATGCTGACTTCAGCTTTGAATTTAGCTGGTCTTCGCCTTGAATACGGCCGACTTGCCGTCTTTCAACTCTTGAAGCTTAAAAACAGCAATAAGACCCGCCTGGAAACATTATCAAAACCAAAAGACATGTAAGCATTCCGTCAAGAGATCATTGGTAGTTTCCAGTCTAGATCTGGATCGTTAGCCTTACCCGATCGAGCACCGTCTTCGTGACCTTCCCACTGTCGTCGATCGGCGGCAAGCGCATGACCTCTTTGCCATCCTGGAACAGGATCAACGTCGGCAGTTGCCATGAGGATGTCGACACACTGATCCGGTTCTCCAAAGCAAGATCCGACCACTTGTTCACATCCACCCTGCCGAACTGCAGCGAGCTCGACGAGTATCTGCTCCACAGCAAGTGATGTCATCCACAATTCCAGCATCAACTCAACAGAACGTTCCAAGCGCCAACAGCTATCTCTGTTATCACAAACCTGAGTGAGAGATCAGCGAGCATAGGTTCGTGCTCCACACAAGAGTCACTCCAATCCGTGTAAAAGAAAACCAGCCACGAATTAGATACGTTCCCCTTGTGCTTCGAGCCAGCAGGTTTCTTGATCAACTTCTCCACTGCAGCCGGGTTCAGCTCGGTGATTTTATTCGGGCCTTCATACTTGGGCTGCCCCATTGCCGCGAACAGTACTACACACAAAGTGAAAAAAAACAATGAATTAGCTCCAGGGTCTGCATTATTTTTTTTGTTGCTGTACAACCAAAAATCAGGAAAAAACATTGTTACCGAGGCAGACGACCGCATACCACCCGAAAAGGGTGATGTCCAAGTAATAAAGTGACGCCAGGACGGCAATCTTGCCATACATGAAGAAGAGTGCGATGACGCCGTCCGCTGTCGCCTTTTTGCGATAATTCAACAGCCATGAGCCCAACGCCAACAGGAAAATCTCTTGCTCCTGTTCAATAATACATAATTTAAAAATGTGTCCTCAAATAAGAACTGCAGATTGGTTTAAATGAGGTTGTACCAGTGGTAAGTTGAGGAAGTTTTCGCGCTCGAGTAGCGCCTCGCTGGTGCGCTGGTAGCGGATCGGCGCATACATGAGCAGCGCCACCGCGTTAGAGACGTAGTAAGGGGCCAGGAACCGCGTCCACATGCGCGTGGCACCAGGGGGCGTGTCCGGGGTCGTACGTGGCGCCATCGTAAGATGCAACGAGTATTATTGTGGGGTACCAGTAATATGGTACGTATAACTTTCGAGTAGGAAATATGCATCCTATTCCTGGCCATCGTCCATGGCCGCGCGTTCATCTCGGGCATAACCGACTTGGGCTCAAGACCCGAGCGACGTGAGGCAATGGACCTATCGGTTCGTGCATGTGTCGAAGCAGACGAAGCGGCGGTGGAGCTGCTGCCTGCGCCGGACTCGAGTACGCGTCGCAAACTCTTCGGACTCACCCACGCCGGTGCGTTAATCGAGACGTCACAGGTCACGCTTTGTGTGGAGCAGCTGCCGTCGGAAGATGCGCGCGCGACTGAAGAACCTGCAGTCGCTACAAGTCCTGGGACGCTCGCGGGTTTCGCGTCGTTCGACGATCAGATCCCGGCAGCGCTGGCTCGTTGGCCCGAAGTGCGCGATTACCTCAAAAAGAGGCTATTGTTCGGGAAGCCTCACGGTTGTTTGCTGCTCACATCGTTCCGTTATGATGCAGCAGTTGCTAGTCAACGTGAAGTGCTGACAGCGTTGCTGCATGAATTATTCAAGATCCGACCGGAACTTGGCGGTGTCGTGCTGGCAGTGCACGTCGGTGTGGACGTCGAGGAGCTCGGAGTATTCTCGCAGACTTTTTCATGTTATGACGCCGTGGGGCTGAGCACTGGCGGCTTACTCATGTTTTATCGCGCGGTTCGTACGGACTACAGTCCGAGTATAATTGTACGTCAGTCGCTGTGTACTGAGGCGGTTATTGACCAGCTTCAGACGATGGTGAAGAAGAACGAGGAGACAAAACGGTATACAAGTCCCGCCTGGTATGATGCTGCAATTGATCCAACTCGAGCGCTATCGAATCAAGATGATCACCGAGCGTGCTTTGTTGCGCAGTGTGTGAACACCCAGCAACCGTGTGGTTTATTGGCTTGTACGGACGCCATTGACACGGATAAAGTCGACGACTACGCTCGATTATTCTCGGATATGTACCGCAAGGCGATTCCAATGCTCGAAGATTCCTCAGTACCGAGTCCAGAGTCTTCTGTGGCTTCAAGTTGTCATACGATGCCGGTCCCTCCGGTAGTTAAGACGTCGATCGCTCCAGCACCGGCTCCTCTGTCCATGATTCCCACTAAAAGTCTCGCTCGACCTACTGGTGGACCACCTAATATCATTGTGCTCGGTCCTACCGGTGCAGGGAAAGGCACTCAAGGTAAGAGACTCGTACGAGAATTTGACGTTGTACATGTGTGCGCCGGTGACTTGCTACGCGAGGCAGCAAACGATCCGTTCACGAGGTTCTCGGATCTCAACCGCCTCATAAATACTGGAGACCTCGTCCCGGATGATGTTGTTCAAGATTTAGTACTGAGTCGTCTTAATCAACCAGACTGTAAGACTCGTGGCTGGTTACTCGAAGGATATCCTCGTACGGACACTCAAGCGCGTGTACTAGTGAGTCATGGTGCAAAGCCCGACGTCGTTGCGATTCTCGAACTGTCTGACGACGATGCGAGTCAACGTGACGGCGACAGTGAAAACGAAGCGAAAACGGAAGCTTCATCAGCTCCAGTGGGGCGTCGACTTGCTCTCTATCGAGAGCATCGTGAAGCTGTACGGCAGAATTTTGTCAAGATCTCCACGGTGATTCATGTTGATGCAGCGAAATCGCGCGAAACTACCACAAGGAAGTTGGTACATGAGATTTATCGAGTCCGCGGGTCTCGTGGACCTCTTCAAGTACGCAGGCCGCCACGGTTAATCATTACAGGTGCTCCAGCGAGTGGCAAAGGCACACAATGCGAGTTTCTGGTGCGTGCCTTGCGTGTCGTACACTTGTCTACGGGTGATATGCTGCGTCAGGCTATTCGTGACGGCACATCTCTGGGAAAGCAGGCACAAAGCTACATGGACGGAGGACAATTGGTACCGGATGAACTGATTGTAAACGTGGTGCTTGAACGGCTCGCACAGCCGGATTGCAAGGCTCGAGGGTGGCTTCTCGATGGATTTCCGCGTACTGAAGCTCAAGCTCAAGCGCTACTGGCAGCTCGGACCATCCCTGATTGTGTGTTGGCACTCGATGTCCCAGATGATGAAGTCGTGAAACGTATTGCTGGTCGCCGTCTCGACCCTGAGACTGGCAAGACGTACCACATCGAATTCAATCCACCACCGCCTGAAGTAGCAGATCGAGTCATTCAACGCAGTGATGATACCGAGGAGACCGTCCGCACTCGACTTGAGCAATTCCGTGCGCATAGTAAGGCTGTTGTTACAGCACTGGGAGGTGTTTGTCAGTTGGTCCAGGTTGATGGTACTCGCCCTGTCAACCAAGTGGCCGAACAACTCGTCGGTGGCGCAGAACGGTGTTTCCTTCGCAATAATGCCGCTATCATTTCTCTCTTCAGCATGAACCCCACGTACGAAACCCGTGCACCGCTCTTCCTCGCAAATGGTACGTTCATTTGAAGTTTTCTCTGCTAAGAAGCAGTTAGCACTTGAGCTAATCTGGTCTCCTCGTTGCAATTGTTTTTAGTGTTTGAGCATTTTAAAGACAAGGACTGCATTCTATTGTGTCTACCCGAGAGCTGCCCCCGACCAGCAATTACCAGCGGCTTCCGCTTTGTACGGGGAGATCCGTCACTCTCCACGGTCATTCGACTTAAGGAGGAAAAGGCTGCTGTAACTACTCGCAAGATCACGCACCACAAGCTCTCGGTATTGTACGCTTTCCATCGCGGAGAGCTGCCGTTCCTCGCCAACTTTGTGCTTGACCTTAATACCAATGACGAGATTCAACAAAGACCTGCTGAGCCCGTGATCGTCAAAGGTATGGGCGTGAAAGGTTTCGGACTTATTGTAAAGTCCTGGACCCACAAGTGTCTTGAGTTGCTAGGCTTCGGAGGCAAGAAGGAGAAGAAAATCAAGCCCCAGAAAGCCGATGAACGTCCCAGAGCTGCCACCACCGCTGAGCTTGCTAACCCCGCTAGTGTTCCAACCTCCGGCGGCCACACAGACGACGACACTGGCCGAAACGCGATCCATTAACGACGCTTTTTGCCTCGCTCGTCAATACAGTTTGATTTTTTTTCTCCTCATCTCGATATATTAGTCAAGAGCTGGTAGCTCAGCCCAGCATTTCGTACTCGTATTGACGACGAAGCCGCGCACGATGGAGTGACGTGCTGTAGCGTTGGCGTAGAGCTTCCATGAAGCACAATGCCAGCAAGATGTACGCCGGGTAGAACTTGTGGCGCTCGAATTGAGCCAGTTCGTCTTCACTACACAAATATTTTGAAAGGTAGATTAGAACTACCAATAATTGTAGTCTTATAATTGGAAAGCCGACCAACCTGAGCTTAAGTTGATCGCTGTGGTCACGCAAAAACTTGTCGATGGTTCCTCCTTGCGTGAAGATGACGACGGCCAGACCAAGTTCAGCCAGTGAGACCCACACCAGCACGTCGGACGACAGCGCCATGCACCTGGAGCAGCTTCGGAATGCCAGTCCGCAGCCGCTCATGAGCGACGCGGCCACTAGAACACAGCCAATGACCAGAAGGGGAGCTATAATACATTGGTGAGACTGTGAAGATTTCAAGGCAAAGGGATGGGGATAACGCACCGTAGAGCCACAACGGAGCGTAGTGGTTCGTGCCGATATAGAGGCTGTACACGCACAGCCCAATACCGGCGATTAGGTCCACGCCGTTGAAGATGAAGAGCCCGACGCCTGCGAGGCATTCTGCGCACGAGCTCATGGCGAGAGAATCAGAAGACGGCGCACAGTACACTTCAATGCACGAACGTCCGGTGGCACCAGGTAGAGGCTACACGTAGTATATGTGTAGTACACATCAAGCAAGTATCACTCCTCCGCGGTAACGTGCGTGACACAAGGCGCGTCACCAGAAGTGACACGTACTTGTAGCGACTAAAAAAAGCTGGCTACAGTACAATTGTGACTGCTGGCCTAGGGAAATGCATTCTCGTTCGCATGCATTACAAGACTTCGGCGTGTTTGATTCGAACGTGGATGATTTGAGGGTCTCTGTAAACGTGTGCCAGCCATGGAGAATAAGGCGATAAACAAGCAGCTCTTACCCGCTGAAGAGAGCCCATAGATGAGATTCATTTCAGATTGGGTTATGCTGGGCCCCCTTACAGGAAATAAGTCGAGCTGACCGTCGGTCAATATGGGGGCAGCTTTAACTTGCGTTACTGCTTGGTAGTATTGCCAATTTGGTAATGCTAAAATTATGGATGCTGCATGATTGGTCCAAAGGGGGGGACCAGTCCACACTGTAAAGCTCTCGGTCTGATTGATCGATAGTGTACATGTACTCGCAACATATTCCGCCCAACCAAACGTATGGCAAATTGTAACACTAACGAGATCGCAGGCCTTCAGTCGTCGTCGTCGTGTTGCCGTCCAACCTTAAAGATTGGTTAAGATCTTCCGTTTCTCATTCGCGCAAAAAGGACCAATTGCAGCGCGCCGTCCCTTCAGTTCAAGCTTGACGCAGACTTTCCCACACAAACCGTCGCCACAGCCCCGATATCCTGCGCACTATAGAATCTGCCACGTGCCAGCCAAGTCAAGCTACATCCCGCAAGACCTCAACGAAGACCCTAACTATATTCTCACCATGTCCGAGTTCAAAATGACCATCTGCTGCATGGGCGCCGGCTACGTGGGCGGCCCCACGATGGCCGTGATCGCCTCTAACTGCCCGGACATCAAGGTAGTGGTCGTGGACGTGAGCGAGAAGCAGATCGCCAAGTGGAACACGCCCGACGAGATCCCCATCTATGAGCCGGGCCTTAAGGAGCTCGTGGACGCACGCCGCAATAAGAACCTCTTTTTCTCTACGGATCTGGACAAGTACATTAATGAGGCTGACATCATCTTCGTGTGCGTTAACACGCCCACTAAGACGAGCGGCATCGGCGCAGGGAGCGCCGCCGACACTAAGAACTGTGAGGCTTGTGCGCGTAAGATTGCGGACGTGGCCACCGAAGGAAAGATTGTCGTGGAGAAGTCGACAGTGCCCGTGCGCACGTCCGAGAGCATTAAGGCCGTGCTGCGTGCCAACTCGAAGGGTCTCAAGTTCGAGGTGCTGTCCAACCCGGAGTTCCTGGCGGAAGGCACGGCCATTGACGACCTGCAGGCGCCCAGTCGTATCCTCATTGGAGGAGCCGAGACCCCAGAGGGACACGTGGCTGTCGAGAAGCTCGTGAGCGTCTACGCGCATTGGGTACCACGCGAGCGCATCATCACGACCAATGTCTGGTCCTCGGAGCTGTCTAAGCTCGTGGCCAACGCCTTCCTGGCGCAGCGTATCTCGAGTATTAACTCGATCTCCGCAGTCTGTGAAGCGACGGGTGCCAATGTGCACGAAGTGGCGCGCGCAGTCGGTGCCGACGACCGGATCGGCAGCAAGTTCCTGAACTGCTCCGTCGGTTTCGGCGGCTCATGTTTCCAAAAGGATATTCTGAACCTGGTGTATCTGGCTGAGAGTTTCCACTTGCCCGAAGTGGCTGACTACTGGCGCCATGTCGTCACCATGAACGAGTACCAGAAGACCCGATTTGCCACGACAATGATCCGTCGGATGTTTAACACAGTGACGAACAAGAAGATCTGCATCTTCGGTTTTGCCTTCAAGAAGGACACAGGTGATGTGCGTGAGACCCCTGCCGCCACAATCGTCAAGTACCTGCTCGAGGAGAGGGCCAATGTGGCCGTGTACGACCCACAGGTCAAGATTGAGGACATGATGCACGAGCTCGAGTACCAGGGCGTCAACACCGCCAACCACCCCATGATGGACAAACTCCTTAAGGTGTACAACGACCCGTACGAGGCGGCCAAGGACGCGCACGCCATCGCCGCACTCACTGAGTGGGACGAGTTTAAGACGCTGGACTACGCCAAAATTCACGAGAGTATGGCCAAGCCCGCTTTCTTCTTTGACGGTCGCAACATCCTTCCGCATGAGAAGATCGCAGAACTGGGCGCCAAGGTGTACGTCATCGGCCGCGCCGAGGTCATCTCGGGCGAATTGCCCTTCTAGATCAGCGCATGAAAGGTAGCGAGTTGAGTGCGCGCTGGCTGCACTGCTGTAGCTGAACGCCAGTGTTTACACTTTTCGTTCTTTTTTCTTTAATGTAAATCAAATGAAACCTTGCCGTCCAGGTGTCGAGAGTGATGATCACACTGTTGCCGTGGTACATCGTGCCAAAATGGCAGCACCCTGTGCCGTTTCCAAGGCTTTAGAAAAACGTAGTGTATCTAAAACCTTCATAATGCATAGTGTCATCTACACTTTATCGCAAGTATATCAGTATATAACCGGGTTTTACGCAGCCAAGTGGGCAGATAAGTTCGGAGCGGATGTATCCGCCGCGCTCCTGTGCACGACTGAAGTTGTCAATTGCCCTTAACTTTTTCTGTTGAGCCATCATCACCAATTCATTCGTCGATCGGAGACCACGAGAGCAAATACTCCTTAATACGTCTTCATTTCTGGTAATTCAGCTCTATTCTCGGTGAATCGGCCACTAATGAGTTCCACGGCTTTACTGCTCGCGTCGACGTCGCCGCCTCCGTCACGGGGACCGGAATACGCCGCGTTCGAGTCCCTCGAGTCTCCGCTCTCTCACACTGTCGAAATGGGCGTCAAAGTCTCACCGTCCGAATCAGCGGCAGCCGCGGCCGGCGCCTACGTGACCCCCTCGTCCAGCTGCGGAGCTTCGTCCATGCGTCTCAAGCACAACCCGTTCACGTACACGACGCCCGTCGACGGCTACGAAAAGGTCAAGATGACTGTCTTGTGTCTCTTGGGTGTGCCACTCCTCCGTGTTATCCTGTTACTGAGCGTGGGCGTGTTGCTCGCTATCGTGAGCAACTTGGCGCTTCTTGGGTACAAGCCGATGGATGCGCACACGGGCGCTCGTCCTCCTCTACCACACTGGAGACGTATCGTAGGAGCCCCCGTCCCGTATCTGCTACGGTCGCTTATGCTCATCGTAGGCTACTACTGGGTCCCGGTGCGCTACCCGCTGAACTTTGATCGTCGTACCATGCCGAGAGTTATCGTGAGTAACCACTTGACATTCTTCGATGGTCTCTACATCTTCACACTGCTGTCGCCCAGTATCGCTATGAAGACGGACGTGGCCACTCTCCCATTCATCAGTCGGATTGTGCAGATGATTCAGCCCATTTTGATCGATAGAGCGACGCCGGAAGGACGGAAACGGGCAATGAATGACATCACGGCACACGTGGCCGACTCAAGCAAACCCCCGCTTCTGGTCTTTCCTGAAGGAACAACCAGCAACCAAAAGGCCTTGACCAAGTTCAAAGTGGGCTCGTTCGTCTCCGGTGTCCCGTGCCAGCCGATCGTACTGCGTTATCCGTACCAACATTTCGATATGAGCTGGCCACCAGGCGTTTCGGGACTCTACTTGGCGTTGCGGGTTTTGTGTCAAGTGTACAACCAGTTGGAAGTGGAGATTCTACCGGCGTACTACCCGACCGAGCGTGAACAACAAGACCCTCAACTGTATGCGAATAACGTGCGCGACGTTATGGCCAAAGCACTCGGGATTCCCACGACGAATCACGCGTTCGAGGATGTGGCCTTGTTAATGCGCATGGGGGAGTACGCTACCAAGCACGTTGTGCCTTTAACGAACGTGGGTGAAGTGATCTCCCTCACGGCACTGAGACGTGGCGACGTGGACCGTCTGGTCGAGTATTTCCGACAGCGCGATGTGGACAAGGACGGACAATTGTCAATAGACGAGCTGCGCGCGCTCTTCCCAAAGGATAACCCGATGATCGTCGACCAGCTCTTCGACCTTATCGACGTGGACAACAGCGGACTCATCGACTTCCGCGAGTTGTGCTTAGCTCTGCGTGCATTAAACCCACAGAGTGTAAACGAAAGAGACGACGTCCTGGCCCAATTCGCATTCCGACTCTACGACCTCGATAACAACGGACGCATTGACGCAGTCGAGCTGGAAAAAATGCTACGCTTCCAACATAGTTTTTATGGTGTGCCCGAGACGAGTATAGCGACAGTATTACGTCAAGCTTCACGCGTCCAGATGGAGAACGGCACGGGGATCACTTTTCAACGATTCGAACAACTGGTAGAACACAACCCAGAGCTGCTCTGGTTCGTCCGCAACAAACTCGAAGTGCTGCGCGGCTCGTTGCGCAGCAGTCAGGACCTCCTTCCTCGTCCCTAGAGGTTAAACTCGTATGTAAACTAAAAATGTATAGCTTCTCCTTCTTGGTAGAACGGAAAATGCCAGTGATCGAACGTGTGAACAGCCACGATATCCGTCCTTTCACTTACCAGTTCTTTCAGTCAATACGAAATCGAGCATGAGTCACCCGGAGCTCTACGCGATCCGACGTAGTGAAGATCGTGACCAGAACGGGGTACTCGAGTTGGATTCGCCCAGCAAAGACGCTCGCAGGGCGTACTTTGGTCGCACTCTGCTGGGTACTGTCATTGAGACGTCGTTCCTGGCGCTGACCGCGACAGATCCGACACGACCTGAACGAGTTCTGGGCTTTGCCGCCTTCGACTGTTCGCCGTCGGGCGAACTGGCTGAATCAGCTTGCTATCCGGCGTTCCTCGAGCACAAATTCAATCTCCCACCTGTAAGACAGCATTTCAAAGTATCAACTCATTACATTCACTCATTTTTTTCCTTTCGTTGTGCTGTAGGCCTCAGCGTTCGTCTTTTTGACGTACTTTGCTCAACGGCAGACGACTGCAGGGGCTGCGAGTCGACCACCGGTACTCAAACACTTGCTACACACGGTGTTCGCCACGTTGGTGAATAAACGATGCGTTCTACTCGTTCTACCTGAAAATGTCAACATTCTCGAGGTCGAGCCAGCATTTGTCAAGTGTTTCGAGCGTGTACCGACTCGCTCGACGCCGTTGGAAGCGCCGAAAGGGTCGTTAGCCATGTCACTCGAGTGGAAACGACAAGAGCAGCAGTTCGCCAGGAACGCCAAGATCTTCAGCCAGTTTACAGTGTATCAAGCTACAGCAGATACCTTCTTCCCAGCCGTACACGTCCGTCGTGCAAGAGTGGAAGATCACGATGATTTGGAGCCCATTTTGACGGCACAAGCTCAAGCCGTGTCCTCAGTGTTTGGAGAGTATTTTCTAGCCGAACTCATTCACGACCAGGACGAACATAACGTCTGTCTTATTGCTGAAGCTGGCGATGCTGCTGGACAGACACGTGCTGTTGGACTGCTAGCAATCTCAGATCAGATTGATATCTTGACACTACAGGATAACTTTGCTCTTGGTGCTTGGAATGAACTCTCCAAAAGCTGTGGCATGGAACAGCTTACCCCGCCTCGACTTGTCATTGCTGGACCACCCGCTGGAGGTAAAGGGACTCAGTGCGAGCTGCTTGTTGAGTCATTCAACGTGTTGCATCTGTCGACAGGTGACTTACTGCGTGCGGCAGTGACGTGCGGGTCATTCTTGGGTCTCCAGGCGCAGCATTTCATGGATTCGGGACAGCTTGTGCCGGACGAACTGATCGTAGACGTCGTGCTGGAGAGGTTGGCACAGCCCGATTGCGAGACTCGAGGCTGGCTGCTGGATGGATTCCCACGTACAGCGACTCAGGCTCAAGCTCTATTAGCTGCCGGCTTTTGTCCTGACGCAGTCATTGCGCTGGATGTCCCGGATGACGAAGTTGTGCGCCGTATCGCTGGCCGCCGCGTCGACCCGGCCACGGGGAAGACGTACCATCTCGAGTTTAATCCACCGCCACAGGATGAAGACGTGCTCGCTCGGCTTATTCAACGCAGTGATGACACAGAGACAACAATTCGGCAGCGTCTCACCACTTTCCACAAGCATTTAGGCTCTGTGTTGGCGGCTTTCAGTGCTGTACCAGACTCAAGTTCCGTTGGTGCAAAAATCATCACTGTGAATGGCCTCCAGTCCAAACAATTCATAGCACAGCATATTCTTGAGCAAACTCGCGTCGTCAAGACAGCTCAGAAGCTTCGAATGTTGATAAATCGCGGCGAGATGACGCCGCCAAAGCTCGTCATCTCGGGGCCACCTGCCGGCGGCAAAGGAACTCAATGTGAACAGCTAGTTGCGCTGCTTAATGTTGTTCATCTATCCACGGGGGATATTTTACGACAAGCTATTCGAGAGAACTCTCGTCTAGGAATACAAGCTCAAGGGTTTATGAATGGCGGTCAACTCGTGCCCGATGAACTCATTGTAGACGTCGTGCTGGAGCGAATTACTCAACCAGATTGCGAAAGCCGCGGCTGGTTACTTGACGGCTTCCCACGCACAGCCACCCAGGCTGAGGCACTGCTAGCAGCTCGTGGTGGCAAAGCTGCGCCTGATTGCGTGCTGGTGCTCGATGTTCCCGACGATGAAGTGATCCGTCGTATCGCCGGCCGTCGCGTCGACCCCGAGACAGGCAAAACGTATCACGTTGAGTTCAATCCGCCACCTCCTGAGATCCAAGCACGTGTGATCCAACGTAGCGATGACACAGAGGAGACGCTACGCACACGGCTCGAGCAATTTCATGCACATAGCGACGGCGTGCTCGCTGTTTTTGAGGCCTATCGCGGCGAAAACGGCACAGCCGTGCAACTTGTCCGCGCCGACGGGTTACAACCAGCAACTGTGATTGTCCAGACTTTTGTAGCTCCGATGTTCCAGCGCGGTGCCGAGACGGAAGCTCGTGTCTTACAACGTACAGGAGCCGACACACTCGACAAGTTAACGAGAGCTCAAGCGCACGCTAATTGCTTCGCCATCACGTTGTTCTGTGTCGGAGATGATGCATTCGAACGGGCGTCTTCAGCGGATCTACTGGTAGCAGCGTTCGCTACCTTCCCGACCCGGGATTATTGTTTACTGACGTTGCCGACTCAAGCGCGAGAGCCTCCGTGTCTGGCCTTCTTCACGCGGATAACGGCACGTCCAGCAAGTGCGTTCACACATGCATTGTATGTGCTACATCGAGATGCCATCTCCTTCTTCTGTCCCCGTACAAGTGACGGCCGTGGCGTGCTTGATCCCGTCCGGATTGACGTGCAACGTCTGCTACCAAGCGGTGTTAGCCCCGCTGAAGACGCCGCCGAGTTGGCGCCACTTGTAAACGGACTAGATCGTCATACGCGTCGAGCATTGGACCAGGAGCTCGCGTCTGCAAGCGAAGAAGCTGATATTGACCTGGAAGACTCGCCGCGACACACAGCGTTCGTAGTGCGTGCGAACGGACACGTCGTCGGGGTGGTCGCTCTCGCGCGTCAACCAGAAGTGGCAAGTTTACTGCCTCATTACTTTGATCTCAACCGCGTGGCGCGCATGGAATTTCATCGCGCGAAAGACCTGGCCGTAGTGCGTCATTTGATCCTTAATCCCATCTTCGCATCGTGCTCGCGCTTCGTCTTGCTCGAGTTGATGCGCCAGTTCCGCAAGACCTGTCTCCTCTATCAAGTAGCGACGGCGTTAGGACCCAACAGCGCGAGTCGGACATCGTTCAGTACGGCGCTGGAGGAGTTTGTGCTTGCTCCACCACGACGTGGTAAGCACACGACCATCGGAACGACGCTGCGTTTTGCTACGGCACCGGACGAAGAAGTGGAGGACGACGTCAAGGACGAACGTGAACGGGTTCGACGGGCAGCAATCTGTGCGGCTTTCGCACTGTTTGTACTGCCCAAACGTCTGCTCTCGGAGCCAAAAGTGACCATCAACCAGCGCCTGGTGCTGGTAGGAGCCTCAGATGCAGCACTGAGCTGCTTGACGCATCTTATTGCGACTCCGTACCTGCATTTTGCCAATCTCACGCTCATTTCTCCTCATGGTTTGACGGTGGCTCCGCTGGATGAAGGTGTAGAGGACACAACGCAACGTCGAGCGTCCGATTTTGCAAGAAAGAGTACGTTCTCATCGGTCGAGCTGGAGCAATACAGTCTGCGCACTCACGTACGAGTCATTGAGAGCCGAATGGTGCGCATGGATCGTACGACTCGAGCGGTGGTTCTCCAGGATGGTTCCTGTCTCCCGTACGACTACCTTGCGCTTACAACCGGGCTGCAAGACGGCACGTGTACGTCCCTCGGGAAGCTACCACGATTCGTGGACGAAGACGTGGATGGAGCTACCGGAAAAGCTCTGGCTGCAGCGTATTATCCTCCAGTCGTTCCGAACCAAATGATAGCGTTGGGAGACTTACGAACGGCTCAAAAGCTTCACACGGCATTAACTATGAGCGTAAATGAAGGCGAGGAACTAAGTGGAGACGACATTGTGGTGTACGGCAGCTCGTTACTGGCACTGCAGGTGATTCAAGCGTTGCTAGTCCGTGGAATTAGTGGCAGTCGCATTCATCATCTCTCTCCATCGCGAGACAATGGATGTGGCGTCTTTGAAGACGCGGTCGTACGCTCCGAAATGGACAAACAATATACACAACACGGCGTCGTGCTTCATGCTGCGAAGAAGATCATTGGACTTGAGACTGTTCCTGGGCACGACGATAAGCTGGCAGGTGTCCGTGTCGTCTCGACATTAGATGCAAATGGGTCGGAGTACGCCTTGTCCCGAGATTCTACGGAAGATGACGCCAATATGGTTGAAAGAGAGCTTCTACCATGCTCCTGGCTGCTGTGTTGCCAACATAACGACTCGGACGCCGACGTGTTCCGTGCCGTGAACGAAAGCGGTCTCGTGTACGACGGACGTCTCGTTGTGGACGGACAGATGCGTACGACGGACGCACATGTGCTGGCTGCTGGGTCCTTGTGCCGCTTCTCACGGCGCTTCATGACAGCGAAGCTACACGAAAACTATAATAGTCGAGAAGGTGGGGAGCTACTGGCAAAGTCCCTGCTTCAACTACTCGACCCGTTAGCTGTTCCTGAAACTCTCTCGGAACTCCATCCGTTGCCTGCACATCATACACAGTCGACGAAGACTCCCATGGTTCCACCGCCAGAAATGGGGCTGCCGGTTGTCCGCAGCGCAGTCGTTCTGGGCGGCAAACACTATGTACAGATCAGCGTTCCAGCTCTCACTAACACGTTGGCACTACAGTCACTCTCTACGAATACTGCATCGCATGTGACGGACACGAGTCTCATTAGCAATGATACGTTTGAGATGAATACCCCTGTACACTCCTGTCCTGCCACGGGAGCGTCCTCATCCAGATGTAGACCCGCTCGCTACACGTGTCTGCTGTTTGACGACGTGGGGGTGTTAAATCGACTGGAATATCTGGGCGACGGCGCTCTGCCCGTCCGCGACCTACAAAACCTCGTGGGTCTGCATGAAGCGTATCTGAACAGCGCACTGGCGTCTTATGCTGCCGGGAAAGTGCACGACTGGGTGGCGTTCTTTGCGCACCCGTGGGCCAGTGCGCTGTATCACGACCGCTTCCCGGCCTTCCGTGCCAAGCTGCGCACGCTTCTGGCCAAGGACGACGGTGTACGCGCCATCGCGGACGACGCGGCGGCGTTCATGAGGGAGACGGGAGACTCGAAAGGGGCCATGGCATTGGCGCAGGAGCGTGTGGGACGTGGTGGAAGCGCGCTCGAGCCGTCCACGCGCAGGCTGGTGGAGAGTCAAGTGCTCGAGTTCCTAGGCAGCAACCGAGACGTCCTCAACATGTTCCTATTGCCACAAGGTGGACGACCTAGCAGCAAGTGAGACGGGCGCCCTGTAGTTGCATCGGAGATTAAATGCATGGGCTTTATTGCAGACGAATACTTCCATAGTAATCATTATTGACGGCGTGTCGTCAACTGAAAGATCCAGTTGCGGTGGGTACATAAGGTTTTACAATGCCACGACGGGTGTAGCGGTGCCCTTGCGGCGACGAATCGAAGTGGAGCTTTTAGATCGTAAACTTGCAGAAACGAGACTATGTTTAGAACGTAGTCAATACAAAAAAACAAATATATTCCAACTGATTTGCTTAATATTCCATTACCCCAGGTAGTCGTCATGAATAATTTACCACCTTAGAGTAATAAAAAAGAAGGTAAGACCCGATGCAGGCGAACCTCAATATTTTGAAGTGGTGAGCTTTTTGTTGGTCTGCAAAATATTGATAGCAGCAATACATGGCATGTTTTCGAATGTGGTCGAGCGTCAGTCAACACCAACGTTGAAGTATGCATAACATTGACGACGGACTTTACTAGAGTGTACGCAATTTCTAAACAAATATAAAAAATGGATTTTTTTGCCTAGGATCGCCTCTCGGAAGTACGAAGTCGACACCACGATATTCTACATTTAACGCCGCAAGATATACGGTCGACCTGGTTGCACTGGAGACTCGATGGAGTACAAAGTGCGATTGCGACTTTTGGCCTGAATGCTTTTGACACTTAGTGCGTACATGAGCCACACGATGTCGCGAAATATAGTCGCCGAGGTCGCTCTTAACAGGTTGCTCACTTGTTGCAAACGACGACATGGTGGGGATTCTATGAGTTATGCTTACCTGGGTTCGCGGTCGGAAGCCGACTCGGATGGATGTCTCTCTTGCATCAGGCCAGTGGCCGAGGCAATGAATGGCGCGAAGGGTTTGTTAACCCTTTTAATCTCGTTTGCCGTAGACCCCTCTTGCTTGGGTCCCCAAATATCAGTGCTCGCTGATCTCACATGCAAGGAAGCTGGAAGGTTCGGGGAAGCATGTGCAAGGACCTGCTGATGGTCGATTATGAAAAACCAAAATATTTCTAAATTCAGCATACAAATAACCAGTCAGGTTTGTAGCTCGTCTAAATCCTGACAACCGCGCGTCTTTTCAGTCTCCACTCCGCATCCAAAAGCGCAACCTCCGACTGACCATCACTCTGTTCCGCACTCAGTCCGCCGAGTCCGCACTCTCCGCGCCGCCACTAGCGGCCCACACGTGCTCATGTTGCTTAAGATCATCCGCGCTGAAGCGCTAGCGTCCGCCGATGTGAATGGTAAGAGCGACCCGTTCGTGCGCGTCTTCTATGATGGCAAGGAGGTGGCGTCGTCGCACCGTGTCAAGCGGTCGCTTAATCCGCGCTGGGACTTTGAAGTGACCATCACTCTGGCACATGCCGGCCCGTTGGACGTAGAGCTTGAGGTCTATGACAAGGACGAGCTGTCCCAGAACGATCTGCTGGGCGCGTTACGCGTCCCCTTCCCGGAGTGGCGCAAGCTCGTGAGCGAATACCAGAAGCGCAAAGATGCGCTGATGCCCCCGGCCCAGCGGAAGGACGCGCCGCCTACAAGCAACGGGCGACACAGAGGCTCCAAGTGCGTCGACGTGCGCCAAATACACGCATTCAACACGGCGGAAAGGAGCTACAACGGAAGCGACAGTAAGTTGCTTCAGAAGACGCATATTAATGCCCATCCGACGGATCTACAGCGACGATCGCGGTCGTTAAATTCCAGCGGAGGCTATCTCCAAGCGGAGACGAAAGGTCGTGCTTCCGTGGCGTCCGGGGAGCTCGCTGGGGAGCTCTCTGTTGAGACGGTGCTCGATGTTATGGACATTAAACCTGTGGTGATCTGGTGCAGGCTCGTCAAGGGGTCAGCGGCGCAAGGACGCATCCTATGCAGCGTGCAGTACGAGGAGAGGGACCTCAAATATCTCGTGAACCACCCGTACGGCACCAGTATTCAAGAAGTTTTCTTACCGCAGAACCCGAGGTTTGAGCAAGCGTACTGTCATTTGCCGAGGAGCTGGCATCCAGATGTAGCGGTGAGGCAGGATGAACTCACAGCCATGCATGCAGGGACGCCAAAGGACTGCCTTTTTCCGTGGCACGAGAAACTTCTGCACATGGTGGAGGAAGTAACGGTTACGTTTCATGTGAATGAGTCGAATCAGGGCGTGTTGGCGACGCTGGTTCTAACCAACTATCGGATTTGGTTCGTGCCCTATCGACGCGTGCGTGGTTTGTTGCATGAAGACGTGCACACGCTGCCGGTTAGCAAGATTCTCAAGGCGTCGATTCAACAGCAGAAGCGCAGCAACAACAACATGATCACGGTGCTTATTTTGGATAATATGGATGCGGGTCACTACCACGTGACGCTGTCACCGATATCGCGGCTACGGGATTCCGTACGAGATTTTTCTCGTGAGGCGGAGTTGAAACGTGTAAAAACACTGCACAACATCGTGCGGGAGATTGAGTGGCTGCGCATTGAAAACAGCTTCTGCTCCCCAACAGACCGAAATCACACGGTCGCTACAGCGGATGAGATGCAACTTGAGGACGATTTACTTCATTATACGCCCAAGCACAGCAACTCGTCCATGCCACCACCTATGGCACGAGCTCTCACGCAAAATTACAGCAAGTATCAGAAGCACACGTTTACAAAAGAGAACACTGGAGGCCTGACCCTTAACGGCAGTGGCGGGCCTATGGAACGCCCTACATTCAAGCACCAACAGAGCGAGTCGGCTGCTTATCCTCATGTAATGCAGACAACGTCGGTGCGAAAACCTCCGCAGCATTTCCAGCTTGCGGCGAGGCGTCGAATCCGATACGATCCAGTCGCTGAGTTTACGAGACAAGGTGCACTGGACCATCCTCGCTGGCGCAAGTGCGAACTGAATGAGCAGTACCAGCTATGCCCTACGTATCCGGCTTTCCTCATGGTACCGGAGTGCTTAAATGATGAAATTATCAATGCTGCAGCGGGATTTCGCAGCAAAAGCCGTTTTCCGGCACTGACGTGGATCCACCCTCGAACTGGAGCACCACTTTGTCGGAGTAGTCAACCCAACACGGGTGTACTTCGCAGCACGAATCCCGAGGACAAGAAGTTAATCTGGGCCATCCGAGATGCTGCTATTCCAGCAGATCAGGCTGCAAAATCGAAACGCGGTTTGCCCAAGAAGAACAGCATCGTACACATCGTTGACGCACGACCAGAGATCAATGCTAAGAGCAATGCTCTTACGGGCAAGGGGCACGAATCTGTCAAACAGTACGATCGCGATGGTGTGCCCACGGCTGCAATCACGTTCATGGGAATAGACAACATCCATGTTGTGCGCAGCTCGCTCGCTGGTCTGGCGCAGGCACTGTACGAGGTGGAGGATTCCAACTTTTTCGGAGCTGTGCAAAAGAGTCGTTGGTTAGAGCACATCTGCAGCATCCTACAAGGTGCAAGCGAGGTGGCCACGCACCTCGAGCGTGGTGACGCAGTTCTGGTACACTGCAGTGACGGGTGGGATCGCACTGCACAGCTCTCCGCCCTGGCCCAGATAATGCTAGATCCGTACTACCGTACCCTCGAAGGCTTC
Source organism: Phytophthora sp. 'mugwort' (assembly GCA_033558025.1). NCBI lineage: Eukaryota > Oomycota > Peronosporomycetes > Peronosporales > Peronosporaceae > Phytophthora > Phytophthora sp. 'mugwort'. Next base: position 3,099,156 of record JAUCEF010000011.1, read on the forward strand.
GCTCTCCTGATCGAAAAAGATTGGTGTTCTTTCGGCCATAACTTTCAGAAAAGGTGTTCGCATCCTACATCTGACCAGACGTCACCGATCTTCTTGCAGTTTATAGATGCTGTCTACCAGCTCACGCTCCAATTCCCAACGCATTTCCAATTCAACGAGCTGCTGCTGTCGTCCGTTGCTGAAGCTGTCTACTCGTCATGGTATGGTACCTTTCAGAAGAATTCTGAAAATGAGCGGCGCCTCTTTTTGTCAAGTGTTCCAAGTGTCAGTGTATGGGATGTTATTCGAGCTACTACCGATCAATTCCTCAATCCTTTGTTTTCTGGTGGGGAGGTACACGGGTCTAGCGGATCGAACATGGAACCAATGCTTCCTGTGTGTCGTGTCCGTGTCATGCAGCTGTGGGTCAGTCAATACCAAAAGGCTATTGGGCACATGCGCCTACAGCAGCGCGAGTTCGAGATGCTGCAGCTCATTCGACAGCAAGAAGCTGATCTTTCACGTCTATATGCCGCAATAACCAGCGACCAACAGCTCGAATTGCGTGCCGGGCAACTTCGGTCGGACATTGCTAAACTCTCGCGAAGTATGAACCTGAAATATCCCGATGAACCTGCTACACCATCGAAAGATTTGGAAAGAAACAGACTCATGTCTAGCACTGGCGGGGAAATTCGGCGGAACCCAGGCAAACGTACGACTGCCGCATCACTTGATTTTCACGATCTGGCCAGCATTGTAGCGATGGGCACTGCAGGTGCCGCAGCTAAGGCGGCGTCTTCTTCTTCTCCCCGTCATGAGCACATGACTATGGCACAGATGCTGCAACGCACAAATCCCGACGCTAGTTCTGGCTCTGCATCGTCTGCAATCGGAGGACCAACACAATCGCACAATTTGCCGAATCCTCGACGGCGCAAATCCATCACGAGCCGATCACGAAGTAACAGTCTCAAGAACACTTTCATTAACGTGGTAGCGCAGATGAAAGGCGGTTCTCATGACAAGGAGATCGACGAGCCGGAAGATGTTGGCTCTGCTACGCTGCCGAACCCAATACGTGTAAGTGAAGGTCGACGTAATCTGTGTTTGAGCTCGCCTTCCCGCCGAGATGAACTGAAACGCGATCTTCGTCATCTCGAGTCTCAACTCTCGAAGATCAACCACCAGGTCGCCATCAAAGAAGACACTGCGAAGCAGACGATGCGGCGTTTCCGGTGCTACAACTACAACCTCCCAGAAACGGCGTTGCGCAATGAAAACGATACGCTTTCTCCCAGCAGTGGCAAGAAGGTTCGGCTCGGCGGTTCCAACGGCAGCAAGCCATATCCTTCTCCGAGAACCTCGTCGCCACCATCGTCGTCCTCGTCGCCTGGCTCAGGTTCAACATCAATCTCAGCTGGAGTTAATTGTGAGGCGGGAGACTCGAACGAGGCAGATCCCCGCAATTTTACGCCTGGAAGTTCACCATTATTGGGCACGGACAAGGTCATCTCTGGAGGGAATTACCTGAACTCTCAACCTGTGTGGGAGCGCGACGAAGATGCTCCATGCTGCAAGCGTTGCAAGAAAAAATTCAAGGCACTCCTACGCAACCGTCATCATTGCCGCTGCTGTGGCTACGTTTTCTGCGGTCGTTGCACAAGTCACCGCATGAGTCTCCCGGATTTTGGCTACTATGACGTTGTTCGTGTGTGTAAAGTCTGCTACAACTCAGGCGAGGACGGATAAGCTTAGAAGAGGATACTACCGGCAATATGAAGGGTGTGAGGCGACAATTTGTGCGGTAACCATTACGGAACATAATAGCAAGCATCGCTACAAGGGGATGGCCGACTCTCGCGGATTAGACGTGATTGCGGGATAATGTTCCGAGATGAGCCATAGCGGAGTACCAATGCTGAAGCGAGCTGTGTCCTGGACTCAAGCTGGGGAACAAGAAGCTCCGTCCTAGACTGTACGAGAGTCACTACTGCTAGCTGGGGATACCGAATCTCGTGGTCCGTCGGATGGACGCATCGCTAGGACAAATTGCCGGTTTACAGGATTTTGATAAGCATTACGAGGCGTGAGCGCAGGTGCAAGTCGTGTCGTTTCGAGAGGGATATCTGGAAAGTCAGCGAATGGACGTCCTTGACCCGTCGAGGCATTTAGTGCTCGAGGTCTGGCTGGGCGATCTCGTATGGATAACGCTGCAACTGGTGAGCTAGCAGTAGCTGCAGGTGGGACTGGCACAATTCCAAACGTAACGGCTAATGCACGCTTGGCTTGGAGTTTTTCGAGACGAACGGTGCGTGGCGTCATCTTGTCGAAGAGTATAGGAAATGTACCATGATACTACGAAGTGGAAGAGCGATAAGCTTACCAGATTTTATCCTGAACATACACAAAATCTGATTGGTACGTACTCGATCAGGGAAATACGATCCTGGTCCGCGGTTTGACGCCCTGGGTTCTTCCAAAGAACCGTAGAACCTCGGCACATTGGATTTTAAGGAGGCAACAGCGTTCCCCTTTCTTTTGACTTGTGAGCCTACGTCGGTGGACTCTTGCGGGTCGTAGAACCGCTGTACAGTAGCTGTTGGTGTCGGGTTCACGTCTCGCTCCGTACGATAGAGCGACAGAGGCTTGTACCGTTGCGCGCTGCTGGCCAAGCTGTTCCATTCATCGCGAAAGAGTGCTCCAGGCCCACGCGCAGCAGCGAGATCTGCGTGTCATACATAGTAACGCGATTTAGTTCGATGGTAGCACAAACTACAGTGACGTCTCCGCTACCATCACGCCGATGTGTGAAGACGGTGTTGCGGAACGGTTCATACTGCAGCTGCGCGTCGGGCCCGCGGTATGTGCGTAGCTCTATCGGCAGCAGCATCGGCTCACTAGGCTTTATTATATGTTTGGGTTGCAATTCACGATAATAATTCCCAAGAATAGTTAGTGAAGCCCCTTAGAATCCCAACAAGAAGTACGAGCTCGTTGGTTGGTGCTTGTACCAGCTTTACTCAGGATGCAGTTAGAAAACTTGAAGCGAAGTCTCACAATAGCGGGGAGTATAACAGTATAAAAGCAAGAGGCATTGTATTCAACAAGCTCCGGGGTTACACCCGTGTGATACTAGAAAATCAGTCATGCAATTATTTCCAATCCCAGACCTCAATTGAGAGCTAAGGAGGAAGATGCCTTGCCACCAACGTGTCACCAGTTTGCAGAGATCACGCAGCAGGATGCAGGCCAAAAATCGCGTTTTAACGAGAATTGCGACTGCGTAATGACTCCTGATTGCCACCATGCGGGGTGTTCCGAGATCTCTAACGTCTTCAGGTAGTCAGCATAGTGACTCGCAGTGTGAACTTCGCAGTGTGAAGGGGACGGGTGTCGACGCAGCCGCAACTCGGATCACGTGGTGCAGCCTGCGATCTTCGGTACCTTGACCAGTTGTGGTACAACTTGTGGTGGGCAATCGTTTCGTGTGCAGCCCACCGGTACAGTAGGAGGGCAACGCCGAGGCGACAGGGAACCATGTCAACATCAGGCTGTGTGGTCTGTCGAACTGCCCGGCTCAGCAGCAGTTAATGGATGTGTGTCGTGTTGAGATCGGAGAAGGCACTTTAGTCCGACCACTCAGTTGTGACAACAATGAATCCTGTACAGTAGTAACCATAGCCGTGAGCCGGAGCTGCTTGGGAATAGACGACTAAGACGCATGAAACGGTGTCCGTGACGACGCCGCATCGAGTCACTGCGATTGCTCCAGTACACTCGCAAGTTGCTGCAAAGAGACGAACTTCGCATGGAGAGTTCATTTAATACACAAAATCTCGTCACTTTCTACCGGTAAAGGAACGGAAGTTTAATTGAGTTTAAAACCTAGTGATTTTTGCTGGCAGTTACAGATGCGCTTTCACCAGAGTTATGAGACAAGATACTACCTGTTGATAAGACGGCTCGTGTTGGATAAGGCCCGGGACCTGCCGACGTTTGCAACACGACTCTTTTGCTGACTGATGAATGGTTTAACCACCGCCGAGAAGCTTATGGGGCTGTTTCGACGTCCCTGGACCAAGGATCTTCGCGATACTCTTCCCAACAATTTTAAATCTGGATCATTTCACAATTTGCGCTCCCGTCCACACTCGCAAAGTACAAAGTGATAGAAATGGTACCTGGCAACGGCTCGCAGCTCTGCGCCTACGTCCCAACGAGTCCTAGCGACGCGAAAACGATTTCGATCTCCATCCGCCGCGGTAGCGACGGTCGTTCCTCGTCTATCGTGCTACCTCGAGAACATCATCTCGCGCGGCATTTGGAGCGTCTCCTGTCGAATGAAACACCATCTCAACAACAGACGCAGACTCTCGACCAGCAACAAGCAGGTTACGACGTTGTTCGCGCATTGTCATCGGTCGTAAAGTACATTCACGCCACGAATTCGCGTCCAGACTCGTCGATCGCGGCTCTCTTCAGTTCTCTTCGTCCACCATGTGAACGCCACATTCGCACCAATCTGAGAGATCAGCAGCTAGTGGAGCAGCCACCGACAACCCGCACAAGACGTCGAACACGAAGCATCAAACACTGCAAAGTTCTTGGATGTGGCAACATTTCAGTGAGTCGAGGTTTATGTCGCGGTCATGGTGGTGGACGTCGTTGCCACTACATTGGGTGCTTAAAGAGTGCTCAAAGTCGGAGTGTGTTTTGCTGGTCACACGGTGGCGGTCATCGTTGTGAGGTCGAGAGCTGCATGCGTAGTTGCAAGTCCAAGCGCTTCTGCGCCGACCACGTATACTTGGAAGACGCCACGACACAGCCAACATCTGGGAAAGCAGTCGACTCTCTAAAAATGATTTTAAATGACGACGACGCTGTGTCAATGCAGATACCTCGCACTACAAGTCTACCGAGTCTACAGGACGTACTGCGGAATACGCAGCAAACGTCCAGGATGTTTTAAGCAGGAATTAGGGACCAGCTAGAGTTGCTGAGTTAATAAGACTGCCACGTTATGTTTAGTGATCGTTAGCTCCGTATTGGGATATAAGTGTCGTGCTAGCATTTTTGTGTGTCAGGAAGCTCTCCGGCGGTCTCGTTGCGATTCTTTACTTCCTGAAGGAGACGCAATGATGGATAGCTTAATTAATAACTTGCGATGCACCTGTAACATTAGCTGCTAGTTAATGCCGCTTAGGTCACGTTCTTCTTGGTGGCAGGGCGATGTCGGCGGTCGGAAGAGGAGGCCTGGCTCAGGCCGCCTTCGGAGCAGCGAGCGTACGCAAAGCGACAGTAGGCGCGGCAAGCTTGTCAGGTTTTTAGTCGATCGATAAATATTGCCCGTCTCACGGCGCCAACGAAACACGCCACCACGTCAGACGAATACTGTACATGTAGCGCAGGTGGCGGCGTAGTAGAACCGCCGGAAATCTGCGACTCCAACGATGGGAGACAGCACACAACCGCTTTTTGTCGCCGGCTTTTTGACAAACGCAGCTACCCTCATCAACTATTTTTCGAGGAATACTATTTTGGAAATAAATGTAGGAACTAACAATGAACATGACATTCACATGTAACGTTATTCCATCATTTTCAACATGTTTACTCACAAAACTTCAACTTGGTCCTTACAAATTCCAAGTCAATCCAAAAATAATCGTTTACTACAAACTTTTCTGTCTGCATACCGATGTTCCTGGCGCCCTCGGAGCTGCGTGTACTACAGGCCACGCTTCTACACTCATGGATCCGCCGAGCCCAGGCTTGCGCCCTTGTCATCACGGCGTAGAGTCCGGTGCTTTTTAGGCAAGCCTTTTACCAAACGATTCGGACTCGTCATGACCTACTCTTGCAGTCAGGTATATCCTCTGCGAAGTCGAATTTACCAAAGCACTATTCAACTGCTTTCTCAATACGCTACACTACGTCTTATGTCGCGGCGCTACTGTTAGTGGAAACCTCCAGTTACAATGCGACGGCTTCTTCGACTCACCCAAAGAGGTGGCGTCTGCTTTAGGCTTCCTCACATTGCCATCCTGCCCAACTAAATTCCTTTCAACACGCTCTTCGGTGGACACAGACTCGAGCTAGACACCAGACGATTTCGTACTGTACTTTCAGGAGGAGGAGACGAGCGACCTCCCAGGCGCCAGCACGTCGTCAGCGCGTTCTCTTCGGTCGCAGAGACATCATGAATATAGTTTTCGTTGTACTGGGCATTTATCAACACATAGCAACACAACCTACACCACACTACGTTTTATCTTCTTGACCTTCCGACCCGCGGTATCATCGGTACAGGCTCGCGCCACATGTTCCGAGTTCCATCTTCTGCACAAAATGGCAAAACTCAACGGCGACGGGTCTTTCGGTCGAGCACTAATCCTCTCTCTTGAATATTGCGCGTAAAAGGCTCGTCGAGCGCCATTCGACTCATTACTCGACGAATAATGCCACACATTGGACAAGAAAAACACCACATCTCCCGCCTTCGCTCTCACCAGTTCACTCGCATGATTCTTCCAGCTCTTCCCGTCCGAGTCAGCCAATACATTCAGCGCCACGAACTGCAGTGCGCCATTTTCTCTCGTCGTATCGTCCAACGCACACCACGCCGACACATACGGACGGATTGACTCGCGGTGCACGCACATTGCGAGCTGTTCGTCGTCGTCTCGATGCCAACGGAACTCCACGTGGCTCCTTGGGGGCTTCACAACGTAGTGCTCGTTAAAGAAGAGCACATCCGTCGCCGTGTCTGACTCGTCACAAGCTGCCAGCAGTTGGGCAGCGATCGTCGGCAGCTTCTCAAAGAGCAACGACGCGAACACCTGCTGGTCGTCGACATTGACGACGCCTTCGCTCCTCAATTCCTTGGCGCGAGCTTCCAGGTAGCAACTGGCGTCGACTCGGGCTGGATCCGTGTCTTCCATCTACAGCAGTCGTTTAGTCGGAGTTTTAAACCTATAAATACTGGATAAATGGATCCAAACGTACCGGACATTGCGCCATGACGTCCAGGACGCAGCCTAGAGCGGCGATGGACGCGGCGGATTCACGAGCGTAGAGGCCACTGCACTCGGTCTGCAGCACGCGCAGCTCCGAGCGCGACAGGAGGTTTGGGACACAGACCCAACCGCGGGCGGCGAAGGATGCGATGAGAGGGGAAACATCGAGGGATGGAGCTGGAGAGGGTGGCGGCACGCGCTCGGTGACCATAGTGGGGTATTGTGGAGAAATGCCTTTAAACCATTAAATCAGTTAGGAAGCGCACAAAGCTTGACTTGCAAATTGTAAGCGTATTGCTAAAGCTGCTGCCAAGAGCACGGTCGACGCTCAGCCTCCGGCAACTTAATGCTCTGATCAGGGTGGACTCGAGCTCGACGCTGGTCTTGCTCGGTGCGCAAAGTGGCAACAGTGGGCGGGCGAAAGCTGGTCGTGCACCGAGTCTACAATCCAATGTCTGCCGTATCGACGGTAATAAAATCGATTTCGAGATTTTATCTGTTATATATTAAAATCTTACTTAAAGAAATTTTTTTTGTATACTTGCTACAAGAACATAACCAGCAATTTGAAACCGAGGTTGTATTTCCAGCTGAAGCTGAAGCCTCGTTGGTTCAGCGCTAATTTGTTCACAGTATTAGCCTCCGCGGTCCCGATACCCCTGCTTTTGCCTCAGTGCAGGCTGCTACAATTGTTGCACAGAGCGTTTGTATTGTCACTGGGGCTTTTGCAACCCAAAAGGCAGTGATTGATTATGCCCATCTGGTTGCGAAAATAGCACGTCACACAATGCAAAGTGCGACGTGGAGCGCAGGAATAATGCGTGCAAGAGATGCAAGTCGATCCTGTGCGAGTTCATGGCGTTCAAGGCGGGGCACGCCTTCTTTACAGACACCCACTTTAGCCAGGAACACTGTTCGGTGTCACCCCTGAAGATGTGTGCCACTGGATGAATTCTCGAGCTTTCGGCGAGCGAGAGCCTTCAGACGATACACAGCCAGTCAACGCGCGAGCATCGACGCTGGAGTAAACCAAGAAAGCAATTTCCTCCTTCATGCCGCAGCGCACGCTTCCCTGGGATCCTATTCGAAAAGAGGGTAACCCAACCCGCTTGGAGTCTGTGAACGCAGTGATCAAGAGGGTGAAGCGCAGCAAAGTTCGCCGAGAAGGAGTGCAGTCGGCTGCTAGGCTTGCAATCGAGTATGAAGAGTTCATCAACTTGCTCGAGCAAGTCAGCACTCGAAGCGACAAGGGGGCTCTAAAGTACTCGGTTAGTGCTGCTCACCATGCAGTGGCATCTTATCGGACTCATCGATGATATGATGAAGCTGAAGTTTGATAGCCTGACATGCAACCTCCATCACCCCGAAACTTTGATTGCCAGCTGCGCTGGTCGAAAATATTTCGGAGGAGCCCGGAGCGGATTGTCCTCGGCAGTATGGATCATCGCGTATTCCCCTTACTTAATCTAGCCGTCCACGTGGAGATGACCGGTGCCGACTCGCTCTCGGCCTACGTGTTTGGCAACCCTCAAGATGGTGACCGAATCATTCGTCGCTTTCTGCAGGCGATATTTAATGGGTCGGATTTTCACAAGCTGCAAGCGGGCAATTTGGGCACGCACAGCTTGCGCAAGGGCGCAGCAAAGTATGGTAGTCGCAGTGGCTTGTCGAAGACTACATCAATAGACGAGGAAGGTGGCGCATGCGAAAAAGTGTCGTTGATGTGTACATCGACAACACCCAACCGTATCCCGACGCTGTTGCCGCTGGTACATTGGCTGGACCATTGGGCCGTGCCGCTACACTGTGAAGAACGGTAGGCAAGTTGTTACGGAGAACCTACTTGTGAATCAAATTGGGGCGGTAATCACGGAAGCAATGGGCAAGGAAGTCGCGCGGCTGCTCGCGTTACCTTTGCTATGGGCTGCACTAGTGCCCCAAGGAGCGTTAGACTACGAGCTTCTACCGGCAACGCTCGAGCAGCGCACTATCCACGCATTGGTCGGTGCTGGTGGGGACACGGCGGTAAATTATGTCGAGGGCGTGCCTCTTTACGTTGTTGGTGATAGTGCCCAGCTACAGCTGATGGAGATTCGAGACTCCGCGACTAGCGGCGAAGCACTGGAAACGATCAACAGCGCGTTGGAGGCGACAGCACGCGCAAAGAGTTCGCGGCGATCCACTCTCAGTTGTTTGCTATGCAGCGTCAAAGCGCTAACGTGCTCAATGAAATGCTTCGCCTGCGTACAGATCTCAACGTGAATGTCAAAAGGTTCTGGCGGTGCTGCTCCGTATTGCATTGCAGCCTGTAGCTCGCGTAGGCAACCTCAGCTCGCTACAGATGCCGACAGAGATGCAGATCATGCTGCTGTTCAAGTCACCAATCGTGCGAAGCTGTCAAAGCGGCCGAAAGATCTGTACGAGCTGTGGAGAAAATATGAGTTCGGAGTTAGCAACTTGAAGCCAGCCAGAGACTTCACTGCAGCTGAGGGTGGCGCGAACAAGTTCGCATGCTCTCGGCGAAAGGTGTTCTGGGATGCTGTCACGGGTATTGCTCGCGCTGGTTTTACCAGTGATGCTGCCATTGATAAGATCTACACTGTGTATAGGAGGCAGCTTTCGGTGACAGCAATTCTTGTAGCGCTTCGCCACGACAAGCAGCGAGGTAGTAATCCTGTTCTCCGCGTGTAGTTTAGACGAGTAGTCGACTAGTTTACGCCAGTCAAATCGCAGGTGCACACTATGCTGCACACGAGGTCGATATTTATACAGTACCGCATCGCCCCTGTCCTAAGCGAAGTTTCGTCCTAAGCGAATCTTAATTACGACCAATCACATCAACTTACTTTATACAGATAGAAAAAAATAAAATACCATTACGTGGAGCTAAATTTAGGCTGTGCTGCGCCACATATGCGGTCATTACTGAAATCACGCAATGGGCAGACCTCGCACTAAAGGAACCGGCAGAAAACCGAAGCGTTACACTCGAATCGCTGTCGACTACGCACATAAGCTGGAGCTACCACAGTATTTGGCCGCTGGACACTCTGCGAGTGAAGCCATCTCTCACTTTTACCCGGGCTGTAAAGGCAGCGGTAAGACGCGCAAACAGAAGCAGATTTCCAAATGAAAAAAGCAGGAAGAGCTCATTAAAGCGGTCTGCGAGGACGGCAAGAGTCATCTCAAAAATCTCCAGTTTAGTGGACAGGCGACGATTCTTTCAAGTGATGCGGAAGGTGCTACTGTTTTGTGGATTAATTCGAAGCGCAAGGAGGGATGCCCAGTTTCATCTCAAATGCTACGGTTCAAAGCCCTCGAAATGGCCGATGACGAAGGTCTCTCGCGTGATATCTTTACGCCATCTCATTCGTGAAGGCGCCGGTTCATGAGGAGACACAAGCTGTCAATCCGAGCCCGCACGTGCCAGGGACAAACTACACCGGAGGACGCAAAATCTGCCGGAGCAAAATTCTGTGAGGAAGTACGAGCTGCGATAGTTGAACACGAGATCAGTAACGTACAGCGCTGATCAAACCGGTAAGATCACTGATGTTCTCTATTTCGCAGGACTAAACTAACACTTTGTGACTTTGTGCATACTGTAGCCGTGTTCCTTGAGTATTTACCTCGGCAGACCGTATCAACCAAAGGGGTGAAGACGGTTTGGGCAAGTGCAGCGGCAAGGATAAAGAGTGAGCCACGGTAATGTTACTAGCTGACTGGAATGGAAACAAGCACACGCCGTTCGTCATTTTAAGAGCAATCTGTCACGCCACAAACACATTCAGCAACAAAACGACACAGTTCGTCACGGATTTGGTGTTCGATTGTAGAAGGAGATGTTCGGTCTTCAAGCTCTGCATGGCTGCTGTATCTATGGGAATTTTATGGCATGGTGGAACTCGCACAACTCACTGGAGTTCCTTTAGTTTCACTTTGGATTCAGGGAAAGTACTAACGAGAAAGTATTGTTGCTTTGGAGCGACTTTTCTGGGTACTGGACCCCAGAGGTTATCGGCTATGCAGCATCTATAAATGTGGTGCTGAAGAAGGTACCCCCGTGTCTCAGCCTGCGGATGTGGCATGGAATCAGCCATTTAAAAGTCGACTAAGAAGGCGCTGGTTGGACAACTTGCGTTGTCAGATCGCTCGTCACCACGCACTGGAACGAGATCGGACAGAGGAGCGGTGTAAGCTATCAGAGCAGGTCACTACGATTGCTAGAACGAAGATTCAAGAAGCTGCCAGGGAGAAGATTGCTCGCCTACAGGAACAGGCGCCAAGTCCAGCGTTTGAGATGGCGGCTCCAAACCAAAACGAGTTGATATTACATCATGGATATGTGAAAGCTGGGAAGAGCTCAGTGCAAAGATAATCGTCAGTGGATTTGCACAGGCAGGTCTTTTGGGCGATACACGTGGTACCGAAACTGCCATTGAGTCACCTGAAATCGACCAAATCACGGAGCTACTAGATCAACTGGATGAGCTTGGGGCTGTTGGTAAGTCTATCAGAGTGACGATGAATATGTCAGCAGTTCAGATGATGATTTTCCTAATTAACAATACAGCACTTTATTGATTTAATTTATAAGATATCCAAGTGTGCTTGGACGAGCAGTTCAAATGGCAAGAGCACCGCTTATTGTGCGGACGGACGCGGGTTCGATTCTCGCCGCGTCCTAATTCTTGGATTGGCTAAAATATACCACAAAATTTACGTTTTAGAACCTAATCTTGTGATTGTGAATAACCCTATTAAAATGCTGTGTACATTGCAGTTCGCTTAGGACAGGGGCGATCCATGGTCCGGCGAAGACGATGAGGTCGTATCAAAAGTGAAAGCATTTGGGACAGCGATTAACGACGTCTGTGGTGGAGTTCCCGTTTTCCAGTCGCTGCAGTGCCAGGTGGAGATTACGGACGAAGATTACTACGCAACAACACATCTAACGCGGCGGACGGACAACGACACGAGTTCATGAGACATCGAGATTAAACCGCAACGGACGAGATAATAACACTGCGTCACGGCGGCGCCACCACAAGCACCGTCTCAAGGGTGCGAACCCACGCTTCGCAGGGCTAAATCCAGGCAACTAGAAGGCAGGACCTGCCTTCTAGCCCCAGGAGAATCAGGCAAGTGGTCGATAAAATACCAGCACAAGTACGGTACTACTAACGCTGTCTCAACACCACGTGAGACGCCAAACAGGATCTGCTGCGGCTGGCCGATGCTGTGGTATAAGCGCGAACCATGATTTATTGAACGATATTGAAAGGTAATTTTTGCCCGGCTCACCATCATTTTTAATTAATAGCTGGTGCCCAATCAAGATCGCTGCCTCTCAAAAAGTGAGCATGCAAGTGACTTCGCCCCACTATGCGCGGAAAACGGCGAGAACGCAGAGGAGCGAGAGCAAAAAGCAACATGGGGTACAACTTGAAGGCAGCCAGGTCGTCTGGATCGAAGTGCCGACTAAAGTGACGACGACGAACTGCAACTTCAAACACCATCGGGCCGAATACTCACCGGCGCAGCGTGTTTATCGCCGTTGGCACCAAGTATAAGTTCTGTAAGGCAGTCCCCTTCTTGAGCCTCGCCCAAAATGAGCCCTTCGCGCTCAACGCAATAAGCGTTCTATTCAGTCTTTCATGTCAAGAATTCTTACCCGCACATCTCAAATCGCGTCGGATAGGAAGATTAAAATGAACGCCAATATTAATATTAGCGAAATACCGCCAATGGTACGCGCTGATTGGCCGGGTGATGCGATTATTGCTTGAGCCAGGGCGTTTCCCACACCCATCTCTAACGCTCGGTCGCCAAAATCTGGCGTCCGACGCCGCGTCGCACCCGCAGCATCAAATCGCTCGGTGCTGCAAGTTCGCCAACATTATGATTGTAATCTCCTGCGTTACATGGACGCCGAAGCTTTTTTCCAGTGATGTGCTCTTGGCGCTTTGAGAAAATCTCGCGTCAACGAATTTAATCAGCTGAGCCAGTCCGCAAAAATTAATACATACAGCCGTTGCAGCCCTAACCATCGCGATTGTAAACTTGGCGTTTGTATTGTGCGTCCAACGTTCAGGCCAGACGCACGTTGGCGCAAACGAGGCAACTGGGCAGCATGTGCCGAATTGGGCGTCTACGAGGACACGTGGCCGTCGCATTCTGCATTCCGAGCTGCCAGTTGGCTGGTGAGTTGCACTTTTCAGGCTCATGGGAAATATGACGTCGAGCGTCGGAATCAAATTCCATGGAATAAACTTTCAACATCATGTAAACGCCTTCGCTATCGAGTTTTTTTTCCAAGGTCTACCGCTCGGGCGAGAATTATTGTTCACCTAAAACTTCGCTGCAAAAAAATACGATGTCGGCCCTTTCTCTGTAAAACGGCCCACTTTGCTCGGGATTAGTCGGCGGATTAAAATGATTTTTTTCCAAAGCGAAATCACTGGTCTACAAGCCCTGGCGGCAGTGCCAAACCCTGTGGTACGACTTCACACGCGTCTTCGCGAGGTCTCATCAAGACCAAGAAGCACCGTACCGTCGTTGCCGAGCTACACTTCGCAGTAAATAGTCCGGTACAGTATAAAAAAAACTCTCGGGGAGCCTATTTGATTAACCGCGAGTAGGGTTGTAAAACCCTTTCCCTGCTCGATGTGCCCTCGTCTCAAATCGACCCTGTCGCTGCTGGCTCCCGCCTCATAGAGTGGGATGCCATCTTTACAATTCACTCGAGAACTCTATTCTGGGTGCGACGGGAAGGTAGATCCCCTCCGTCCCTCGACACATTCAGCCTTTTCCAGTCATTCCGCAATACACGCTCCAAAGCTCAAGCACACCAAGTAAAGACATACCTCAGAGCGTTTAGAAGCATGATGATGATGCACGGAAGCACGCCGCACTACAGTCAGGCGTCACTGCCCGTCGCACAGCCGCAGTCGGACACCATCTCTATCTCCATTGGCCTGGGCAACGACCGCACTTCGTCAATTGTCCTGCCGCGCGAGCACGATCTGGTTAAGCATCTGGAGCGCCTCATCCCGGCCTCCGTCGCCCCGCAGGCGCAACCGCTGCAGCCGCTTCTGTACGCACGCCAGTCCAAGGTTGAGGAGTCCGCCGCCGCGCGGTTCGACGCCGTGCGCGCGCTGTCCTCGCTGCCGTACCAGCAGCCGCCGCAGACGCAGACACAAGCTCCTATTGCGTCCATGTCCCAGTATATCCGTGCTAACTCGCGCTACGAGACGTCCCCAGACCAGGTACTGAGCCCCGCCTCGAGTCTGCCGCACTCGCCGCTCTACCAGTCGGACAGCTCGAACAACGGCGGCGTCCGTGTCTACCATCACACCGATGGGTACATGCAGCACGCTAGCGAGCCGGGCATCTCCCGTACGCGTCGTCGTCGCGGCGCTAATGGTGCCAGCAGTGGCAAACGCTGCCAGGTCTTGGGTTGCGACAAGATCTCGGTGAGTCGTGGCCTGTGCCGCGGCCACGGCGGCGGCCGTCGCTGCCAGCATGTGGGCTGCACTAAAGGCGCTCAGAGTCGCAGCGACTTCTGCTGGGCCCACGGCGGCGGCCAGCGCTGCGAGGTCAAGGGCTGCATGCGTAGCCGCAAATCCAAGCGCTTCTGCGTGGCGCACCTCAACTGGGAGACGACCGCGCCGGTGTCTCCTGTTCCGTTGTACGAGGTCATTCCTCGTCAGATGGAGCTGCCGATGCCTGCTATGCCCAAGGCCGTGTCTCCTGTGAGCACTGTGAACTCCTCTGCTCTTGCGGGTTCTCCACGTCTGCCCAGTCTGCTCCAGGCCCTGCGCAACACGCAACAGTCGTCTATGACGGTGCAGAGCTAAAGTTGCAGTACGAGTCGATCAAGTAGAAGAAGAAGTAGCATACCAGCGCACAGACGCTATATTAATATTAAGGCCATAGTCAGTTTTTCACTCACGCGAGACTCACTTAAATTTGCACTGAGATGATTTAGACGTTCGCGTGATGGCTGCACGTGCAAGTTTCTGGTGCATGGCACGACATGAACGGCAAGTCGAGTCACGACGCAGAAGTTCTGCCAGAACTGCCTCGAGGCGTATCTTGCAGCGGTCGGCGGATCTATTGCATTGCGCTGTCGGTGATCCGGTTTGATCACGCTCTGCTTGGTGACGAGGCGAAAGAGGTGAAAAGAACGCCAGCTTTCGTTCGTGGCAGGCCTGGCTCAGCGCTGCTGCTGACTCAGCAGCACGTGTAGAAAACTTGATGGATGAGTGTGTCGCCGCCCATAATTCTAGCGTCGGCTGTGGCCTCGTCGTTGACGCTGCATTCGAGTTCGATAGCGGCAACAGTTTCCTATTATGAAGACGGTATTCAAGACCCTGGTCGACCATAACGCAGTGTGACTGTTAAAACGCGACGCAATTCATGTCAGCGTTGGACCCCAAATCTGCCGCTTGTGTTGACACTAACAGTTTTGGACCAACTTGTTGTACACAAGGAAAATGCTGGTCTGGACCCGATTATCCCCAGCCGCACGTCAAATCTCATGGAGGGACACGGAAATCTTTAGCTTCATCGATCCCTGGCGGATTTCGGCGCCTCCTCGACCCCTCGCAGACGAATATGAACCGTTGATTGCCGACTGCAGAGCTGCTGCTACCACAGGAGGCTTGCAACCCATTCTCCTCTTTGCAGGCTGGAAGGAGCGAAGGTTTGACGACCAAGTGGTGGGGAAGGAGGACGTACCTGGCTAAAACGGAGACCGTCATGATGGAAGGAGAGCCCGGTACCCCGGGCGTCGTCCGACACCCGGACGAAGAGACCGCGTTTATGAGGCGTAAGGTCGAAGCGCCAAAGCGACGTCAGCGACTGCAGCAGCGACGTGCCCAGAGGAAGCGCGTGGCTGTGCTGACCGTCTCGGCCGTGACGTTGCTCGTTTTCGGAGCTGTGGGTGTCTTTTTACCATCGGGAGGCTCTGACGAAGTCAAGACGGCCGCGTCCCAAGCCATGGCGAGTGACCCGGCAGGTGCCACTTCGGATACTATGGTCGTCCCGAGCTTTGATGCTTACGATGAAGACGGAGATGGCAAGGTCACACTTGGCGAGTACCTTGACCGTGTCGCGAACAACCGCGATGCAGCACTTCAACGCGTGGACGAGTCAAGTTTTAATGAGACGGAGAAGACGCAGATCTCGGACTTGATTAAAGAAGACTACGGGAATCACTCGGATTGTGTCACGCGCGCCGCGCAACAGGTATGGTAGTGACGTGTCTCCAAGTCTTTAGGTGTTGTAAGGATGTTTTAATGGTAGTGTGGTTGATCGAACAGCATGACGAGGTGATGACGGAGCAGAACTTTGACGACGTGTACAAACAGCTCACGACCGAGTTCTGTCCAATGAACGACGATCGCATCCCCGACGCGTACCAGGCGAAGGAGATGGCAACGGGCCAGGAGGACGCGGCCACGGAGTCGTCAGAAGCTGAAGCTTCTGCTGCGCAAGAGTCCGCAGCTGCTTCCAGTAGCTCTCAGTCTAGTAGTGAAGCTGAATGGAATCCTGAAAACCCTGCTGCTCCACCCCGTCCGGTTACTGCCAACGATGATATGAAGACCGAAAGTGCCAGTCAGTCGAGTGAGGAGAGACCGTGGAGACCAAGCTTTCCTACAGACCCGCCCATTCCGTCGACAAAGCCCAGCGGCTGGAACCCGAGTGAGCCAACCGACCCACCTGTGCCGTCCAACACCACGTCGTCGGGAAATGAACCAGAGCGGAAGTCAAGCGTCCCGACCAATCCACCAGGTGCTGTTTCGTCACGTAATGACAGCTCAAAGAGTGAGGGATCGTTGTCGGGCTCTGTATCCAAAGGTATAGGCAGTGTCGACTGGAGTCCGGACTTCCCAGCAGATCCCCCAAAAGCTCACAATAACAGTGAATCCGAACCAGACGCACTTCCAGGCGATACGTATACTACCAATACGTTGAGCCAGGAAGGCGTTGTGGCGGAGCAGCCTCCGTACACTGCGTCGGGTCAGCAGCCGACGGGTGCGTACAACACGGGTGCCGAACCGACCGCGTACGGACAGACTACTGGTATGCTGCCGAATGCTGGACCCGTTGGGCAAACAACGTCTACGACTGCGGTGTCTACACCTGTTGAATGGATGCCTCCCGGAGGAGATTAAGGGCAATCTGTGGAACCTGCTTTGGAAGCACAGACACAAAAGATGGACAATCCTGCGCAGGACAAGACGCTGTTGCGTGGCATTAGTCGTGCCATCGACCCGTGAAGCCTTTACGCAGTGCTTTAATTGTCTGAATTTGTCGTTTTCTCTCTACAACGTCCATGCAAATTGCAATACAGTAAGTTACGTAAAAAATAACTTACATGTAAAGCTCTAGTACTGTATCCAAGTCTAGTGATGCCGACTCCGTAATCCGAAAAGCTCGATTACAAAACAGTTCAGGGTACCTGCTAGAGACATCCATAGTTTCGTTATAAGTGCTAGGGTTTGCTCAAAGTATTCAATAATCTCGTTACCGGTATCTCATAAATTGCAGATTGTGTCAGGACATTTGGGTTCGGATGTGCAGGCTTGGCCGATTCGCGATGATCGCTCGCTCTCGCCTTCATTCTCGCAGTAGAGTGCACGTTCTTCAAGCTCCAATGCTCCATTCTGACGTCACACGGCCCAGATCTCACCATACTCACTTTACAATTTTCCCGGTCGAGCGCCAAGTCCACATCCAACCGCTAAAAACCAACAATGACCAACATCCCCACGACGTTCCAGGCCTACGAGTTCGCCAGGTACAGTGATGTGCTCAAGGAGACGAAGCTGAACAGGACAGTCCTGCAGAAGCCTCTGGAACCCAATCACGTCCGTGTTAAGGTGCTGAGTGCCGCTGTCAACCCGCTCGACTACAAGCTGCACCACTTCGGAACTCTCGCCATTGCGGTGGGTCCCACCCCCGAGAAGCCGCTTCGAATGGGCTTCGACTTGTCGGGCGCCATCGTCGCGGTCGGCAGTGGTGACGTTCGCGGCTTCAAGGTGGGCGACGTTGTCTTCGGATCGACCGACATGGCGGGTATGGGCAGCTTTGCCGAATATGTCTGTCTCGAGGCGGACCATGTCGTCCACAAGCCGATAAACATCACCGTTAATGAGGCTGCGGGCGTGTCCATTGCTGGCCTCGCTAGTTACCAGGGGCTCGTCAAGCGCGCCAAGGTGCAGACTGGACAGCGCGTTTTGATTCTAGGCGGTGGCACTGCGGTCGGACAGTTTGGCATCCAGATCGCCAAGGCTTTCGGAGCTGAAGTCATCACCACTGCCAGTCCTCGCAACATCGAGCTGGTCAAGTCTCTTGGATCTGACCAAGTGATCGACTACACTTCAGAGAAGTGGGTCAACATTCTCGCTGATCACTCCGTGGATATTATCTACGACTGTGCCGTCGAGTCCGAGTCGTGGTCCACTGATGCCCAGAAGACCCTGAAACAAAACACCGGCCAGTTCTTAACCATCGGCATGGTCCAGAACCAAGCGGAATCGCCCATCGGTGCTAAGCTCATTCAGTATTACTGCCACCCGATTGCCGAGGACCTCGAGGGTCTCCGGAAACTCATTGAGGCTGGTCAGCTGAAGACTACCATCGACTCAGTGTATCCGTTCGAGAAGTTGCTGGACGCCATCAAGCTACAGATGTCCGGTCGCGCACAGGGCAAGATCATCATTGAGATCGCCAAGGAGTAGGCAATTGATGCACACAAAGTCAGGTTGTAGCCACATTAGTCCAAGCAAAGTTAGGTGAGCTTTCCAATCAACCAATTTTCCAAACCAAACTTGTTGAGACTGCTGCTTTAACTGTTTTAACATTGGAGCACCAAGAGCACCAATACTCAAGTAAAAAAAAGCTTTTTATAACGTCGGCGATACTCGACGACTACTAAGTACTATCGAAATCGACTTCAACGACCATATCGTGTCGTGTAGTTGCCGTCATATGCCATCAAATCGACCATCTGCCGCAGTCTTTGATGGACCAGCAATGCTGCCACCATCGCCGGTAATAGCAGGCGCTGATAGCATTTTTTACTTAGCCGAATGCCGTCCATATGCTCGACGGCTGGCCGATCGTCAAGCGCGATTTTTCGTCGTCGGCGTCATTTTGCACTTCCCTGCAACTTCAACGTCGCACTGCAGAACCGCCGGGAGAATCTGAAGTTCGCGAGCATGCCGGTCATTGGTCGTTTTTGTAGATTAAAATCTGTTTCGATTGGCCGAAAATGGCGTTATCAGACAGTCTCAGACGTCGCGACTTGTCCGACGTCGCATGGTTGCCGCTAGGCGGACACGCCTGGCAACTCTGAACTGCAAGCCAACACCACGGTGAGAAACGACACCACCCTTCACTCCATCAGTCCTTCATCCATAGTTCTCGCACTTTGGAATTGGCGCTGCCACAGACTTGCTCTTCCTCTCCCTCAACCCCACTACCGTCTGAAAAAAAAACCTTCTGACTTGACCATCACTCCGTAACTTGCACTTGCCTTTTTCATCGTCATTATCCAATCCGCGGCCACGAGCGCAACAAGAGAGAACGGCAATCATGGCAGAAGCGCATCAGGCCATCGGCGTCTTTGACGAACACAAGCGAGGCGTGGAGCTACTGTACTCGGACGAGGGCATCCGCGTGTCCTTCACCATCCCGCCACCCCACGAGATCCGGCGCAGTATCGTCCGCGAGCTCTTCCACGTCCAACGAGCGCTCAAGCGTGGGGTCTATCCAGCACCACCGTTTGTAGCCATCTTGACGGTTGTGGCCGTTTCGGTGATCGTCGTGTTCTCCCCGACTGAGTCGTGGTGGCGAAGTGGACCCCTCTCGGTGGTCATCTGGCATGTCGGCAACTTCCTGATGCCCTACTCGCACCTGCTGCCTAATTCAGTTTACGTGGCTTACCTGGCGGCGTGGGCCGCGTTCCTGGGCCTTTTGGTGCTCATGGCGGTGCAGAGACTGTTCCTGCGACTTTTGTTGAGCTACAGAGGCTGGCTGTACCTCGCACCGAGGCAGAAGAGCCGCGTGGTGATGGCCTGGGGAGCACTGTTGAAGATCTTCGGTGGTCGTAATCCGCTGACATACTCGTTCCAGGACGCGCTGCCGAGACTGCCATTGCCGCCACTCAAGGACACGATACAGAGATATCTCAAGTCGGTGCACCCGCTGCTGACGCCCAAGGAGTACGAGGAGGTAGAACGCATGGCTGACGAGTTCGTGCACAATGAAGGCCCCAAGTGTCAGTTCTACCTGTACCTCAAGAGCTGGTGGTCGTCCAATTACGTGACAGATTGGTGGGAGAAGTATGTGTACCTTAAGGGCCGCTCGTCGCTCATGATCAACAGTAACTACTACGCGCTACCCGGAGCCAACCTTGATTTCAGTTTGACAAAGAAGCCCCTTGCATTGGCTGCCGCCTTAGTACACGAGTTCCTCTTATTCAAGCAGGACCTGGATAGGGAGCAGCTTGCGCCACAGCTAATCCGCGGCATTGTTCCGCTTTGCATGAGTCAGTACCAGCGGATCTTCTCATGCACGCGCATCCCAGGACGCGAGACGGATACCCTCAAGCTGTACCATCACAAGTCCAAGCATATTGCCGTGTTCTGCCACGGTCGTGTGTTCAAGATGCCGTTGTTTGAGAAGGGACAGTACGGCAAACTACTCTCCAAATTCGAGATCCAGCGTCAGTTTGAGTGGATCGAGACGACGGCTTTGGCCATGGGCGCCACGACGGAAGTGGAGCGAAACCTCGCTGCGCTGACTGCAGCTGGCCGAATTGAGTGGGCTGAGAACCGCGAGCAATTCTTTTCCAGCGGCATCAACAAGCGGTCGCTGGAGGTCATCGAGTCCGCGGTGTTCGTAGTGGTGCTCCAGAATGACGTGGCTAAGGAGTGGACTTCGATGGGCAAGGATCTTATTCACGGCAGTGGTGGCAATCGGTGGTTCGACAAGTCATTTAATCTGGTGATCTACATGAACAGTGTTGCTGGAATCAACGCCGAGCACGCCTGGGCTGATGCCCCTGTGATGGCCCACGCATGGGAACAGGTATACACGAGACAGTCCTACACGAATCCGTACAATGCCAATGGAGATACCCGGGTGCAGTCGGAGGAAGAACGTGTGTCGAAGTTACCGCCGTGCAGAATGCTGCAGTGGGACTTCTCCATGGGTCTTGACAACGC